>JARQOD010000007.1:105952700-106175822 GCA_033576555.1 Oophaga sylvatica | reverse complement strand
AAGGAGAAAAAAGGGAAAAAAAGGGAAAAAAAAAAAAGAAAAAAAGGGAAAGGAAAAAGGGGAAGAAAAAAGAGAGAAAAAAAAAAGAGAAAAGAGAGGAAAAGGAAAAAGAAAAAAGAAGAGGGAAAAAAAAGGGGGGAAAAAGGGGAAAGAAAAGGGGAAGAAAGAAAGGAAAAAGAAAAAAGAAAAGGAAAAAAGGAAAAGGGGGAAAAGAAAAGAAAAAGAGGAAAAAAAAAAGGAAAGGAGAAAAGAAAAGGGAAAGGAAAAAAAAAAGAAGGAAAAAAAGAAGAAGGAAAAAAAAAAAAAGAGGGAAAAGAAAGGAAAAGGGGGGAAAAAAGGGAGGAAAGAAAAAGAAAGAGAGAGAAGAGAGAAAGAGAGAAAGAGAGAGAAAGAGAGAAAGAGAGAAAGAGAAGAGAAAGAGAGAAAGAGAGAAGAAAGAGAGAAAAGAGGAGAAGAGAGGAAAGAGAGAGAGAGAGAGAGAAAGAGAGAAAGAGGAGAAAGAGAGAAAGAGAGAGAAAGATGAAGAAGAGAGAAAGAGAGAAAGAGAGAAAGAGAGAAAGAGAAGAGAGAAAGAGAGAAAGAGAGAAAGAGAGAGAAAAGAGAAAGAGAGAGAAAGAGAAGAAAGAGAGAAAGAGAAGAGAGAAAGAGAGAGAAAGAGAGAGAATGAGAGAGAAAAAGAGAAAAGAGAAGAGAAAGAGAGAGAGAGAAGAGAGAGAGAGAGAGAAGAGAGAAAGAGAAAGAGAGAAAGAGAGAAAGAGAAAAGAAAGAGAGAAAGAAGAGAGAAAGAGAGAGAGAGAGAAAGAGAAAGAGAGAGAAAGAGAAGGAAAGAGAGAAAGAGAGAAAGAGAGAGAGAGAGAGAGAAAGAGAGAAAGAGAGAAAAGAGAAGAGAGAAGAGGAGAAGAGAAGAGAGAAAAGAGAGAAAGAAGAGAAAAGAGAGAAGAGAGGAGAAAGAGAGAGAAAGGAAAGAGAAGAGAGAAAGAGGAGAGAAAGAGAGAAGGAAAGAGAGAAAAGAGAAAGAGAGAAGAGAGAAGAGAGAGAAGAGAGAAAGAGAGAGAGAAGAGAGAAAGAGAGAAAGAGAGAAAGAGGAGAGAAAGAGAAGAGAGAAAGAGAGAAAGAGAAAGAAGAAGAAGAAAGAGGAGAAAGAGAGAAAGAGAGAAAGAGAGAGAAGAGAAGGAGAGAAAGAGAGAGAAAGAGAGGAAAGAGAGAAGAGAGAAGAGAGAAAGAGAGAAAGAGAGAAAGAGAGAAAGAGAGGAAAAGAGAGAAAGAGAAGAAAGAGAGAGGAGAGAGAGAAAGAGAGAAGAGAGAGAAAGAGAGAGAGAGAGAGAAAGAGGAGAAGAGAGAGAAGAGAGAAGAGAGAGAAAGAGAGAGAGAAGAGAGAAAGAGAGAAAGAAGAGAGAAGAGAGAAAGAGAGAAAGAGAGAAAGAGAAAGAAGAAAGAGAGAAAGAGAGAGAAAGAGAAGAGAAAGAGAGGAAGAGAGAGAGAAGAGAGAAAGAGAGAAAGAGAGAGAAAGAGAGAAAGAGAGAGAGAGGAGAAAGAGGAGAGAAAGAGAGAAGAGAAAGAGAGAAAGAGAGAAAGAGAGAAAGAGGAGAAGAGAGAGAAGAGGAGAAGAGGAGAGAAGAGAGAAAGGAGAAGAGAAGAGAGAGAGAGAGGAGAGAGAAGAGAGAGAGAAGAGAGAGAAGAGAGGAGAAGAGAGAGAAGAGAGAGGAGAGGAGAGAGGGAGAGAGGGGAGAGAGAGAGAGACCTTGGTTTCCGGATCAGTTTTCTGACGGATTTGTCAAAAGACTGGTCCGGTTCCATAGACTTTCATTGTTTCCGGCCGCCTGAAGCGCCGATTCAGGCACTATCAGGCGGCTCCGGAAAAAAAATAAAACGTTGCAGCCAGCGTCTTGTCTGGCCGCCGGAATGTACATTTCCAACGGATCCGGGCCAAAAACGGATGCAACGCTGTGACATCAGGCGTGATCCGGCGCTAATGTAAGTGAATGCTAAAAAAAAAACGCATCTGGTACCGGATGCGTTTTTTTAAAAACACGCCGGATCGCGCCTGACACAAAAAGACTGATGTGTGAAAGCAGCCTTAGAAGATCACTATGTATTGTGAAGCACAGATCTTCCATTTAGCCTTTGTGTTTGCGTCCCATATTAAATGGATTAGGTTTTAGTACTGAAGAGGTTAACGACCGTTTCTATGCTAGTCAGAAACTTTCAGCTCCATTTTCAGCTGCTTCTGATCTGGTCATTACCTCTCCCCATAAAACCTGGCCAGACCTTTTCAGGGCCGGCCCGAGAGATTACGGCGCCCTAGGCGAAACTATTTTGTTGCGCCCCTACTATTAAGTATACGTATTTTTTTCTCTCGGGCTCCCCCCTAGTGTAGTGTGTGCATTTTTGGTTGTTTGCTTTGCCAACATTTGAAAACTTAGGAGCAAAATAAACGCACGGGATCAAACACCTGTCAGCAGACGATGCAAACGACTCACATCCGTAGTTTAGAGCCTCCTTTCCGTGCGTAAATTGAAGCTCAACGGTATTTCTTTTAAATTTATGGTAAAAAAATGTATGTACACTTTTCTTTCCATCCCTAAAACTTTTTGCCTTTTGAAAAGATTTTTTATAATTTTTTATATTTTTTCTCTGGCGCCCCCTTAGGGTCGGCGCCTAGGCAGCCGCCTAGTTCGCCTATACATTCGGGCCGGCCCTGGACCTTTTCTGTCTTACCAGTGAAAACTTATATTCTTAGCTGCTTGGAGATGCAGTGCTGAATTGGAGATCATTGTTGTGTGCTGTTTTTGGGTGTATGCTTTCCTCATTATCCTATTCCCATTTGGTTGGTACATTCCTATCCTTCCCTATATACCTCTTTTCCTTTGGTGTTTGCATGTTCATTGCTTTCTGTTATCCCTGTTTTGTTTTTGTGTCTTTAACTTATATTTCTGTCCCCGGCCTCATGGGGTGGGGGAGAGGACAAATCAGGGTTTAGCAGTAGCATAATAAGGGGCAGAGACTCAGGCATCTCTACCTTCAAGAGTACCCCCTGGACTGGTATAGTGTCCCAGTTTCAGGGACAGTTTGAAGCCCCCTTCTCTACCAAAGACTGTTAGTCTATCCGTGAGTTGACACAGATACATCACAATAAAGCATTAGAACAGGAATTTTGCATGTGGCTCAGAGAATTGTCTAGACAGGACACAATTTTAGCAAAAGATGAGATGTGGAAAATGGCGAATTGAAAGATTTAGAATGTAGCTTGCGATGACACCAACATGTTGCTTCTGCTTCAGATGTTCTGAGGTGATATGAACCCTACAAATCCTTAGCATCATTACCTACTGGTGGGCCTCAGACCCGATGATGGACGTCAGAAGGAATAGTGCCTTCCCCAGACATTGTACATAGATGGCGATTCCTGACCCTACAGCCTTCTGTCCGCTCGCTCTCAATGATGGTGTCAGCTGCACGTCACCAGCAGAAGTAAATAGCAATGACAATGGCCTGATTTACATTAAAATAGGAGCATGGACTGAGCCATCATCTGTAGTCAGGGCTGTGCCGCCCTTCCTGCTGGCACCTGGTGCTCTGCCAGGACAATGCTGCAGGTGACAATATCGGCCTCCATATCCTCAGCGACTTCATGGGATCATCTACAGCTGCTGTATCTAAACCTATCATATCTGACACTGTTTTCATAGCTTTGTATCTAAGCCTTTCATGCGTAGTATTGTCTTCTGAGTTAGAGCATCATAAAACATATTGCCGGTTTACCTGCACAGGGGCCCAGTCTTTGTACATCTACTTTCTCCCTCTGCAAATTTTCCTTCTCCGACTCAAGACATTTGGGGAGGGAAAGTTCCCTCTACCTCTCTCCATGCTCAGTAGTTGCTTTCATAAATGAATATTTCATTTTTTAAAATTGTTGTTTCTGCCAAGACTCAAACTCACAACCTATACCTATAGCATGGCAGGCAGGAGCTTTAGCTGTGATCCACATGCTGCACTGCCAAATTTAGGAAAAGGGGAAAATCTACCCAAAGAGCTAAATGGTATTCTTTTTTTTTTTTTATTTACAAGCATATTGTACCTTTATACAGATATACATATTTTTACATCAGTACTAGTAATAACGAGCGAACGTGCTCAGATTAGGTGTTATTCACGCATGCTCCTGTGCTACCGAGTGTCTTCAGCGTGCTCGAATAATATGTTTAGTCCCCGCGGCTGCATGTCTCATGGCTATTCGAAAGCAGCAACACATGCAGATATTGCCGAACAAACAGGGAATCCCTGCATGTGTTGTAGCTGTCGAACAGCCGCAAAAAAGGCAGCCGTGGAGACTCAAACATATTTTTCGAGCACGCCTAGTAACACCTTATCTGAGCACAGTCGCTCATCACTATTCAGTACCCATCTGTATATCAGGGAAAAATTAAAGAAATGAGCCAGAGCATCAGTTGGAGCATATTCACACAGGGTCTATTTACTAGACAAAACCTTAGATTTGTCTGTTTAATGGCCACAGTGTGAACGTGCTCCTACGCATTGCTCTTTTATCAGCTTGTGTTATGGCTCATTTCTTTTGTTTTGCTGTAGTTTCTTGTACTTTGTACTATCTGGGCATTTTCTATATAGCTTCCCACCGGCAGGTGTCTGAGTCCTGCTCTGTCTGCAACTATATTGCGGTCGTCTGAGTCAAGGTGAGACTTTAATACTAGAGAATATGACCGTCCAGATTGGATACACCTTGTCGAGGTGGGATGGCTTTTACGCTTTTTTTTTTTTTTGCTCAAAAGTGTTAAACTAAGTACCCTATGTCATTTACATGTACTATTACTATTTACTTACTAAACAAAAAGAAAATGATTTTTTTTTAATATAATTCTTTTAGTACTTTTAAAAAAATAAAAAAAAATAAACATACCAAACCAGTAAAAAATGTGGACATATTTGGTATCCCTGTAGTCGTAAAAACCTGTACAATACAGTTAACGGTATATGTACGGTGGTCAGTAAATGGCGTAAAAAAAAAAAAGAGTTGGAATGACTTTTTTCCATTATATCCATAACAAAATTAGAACAATTGTAAATTTTATATACAGGTTTAGCAAAATGGCACTAAACAAAATTAATCTCTCTAAAAAAAAAAAAAAACCCCAAAAACCTAAAATAGTGAAAAATTATGTAAAAAATAAAATATGTGGACCTAAGAGGACTACACTCCCCATCATCCATCATTATAAATGGTACTTATAATGCACTACTCTTCCCATCATTCTCCGTACACTTATACCAGTTCAGATACCGCACAGAATATATAATCTGATGTGAATACAGCCCGTGCCAACTTCAATAAACTTTATTTATACACCTACATAAGTCAACATTACCCCCAGCATTGCCACAACCCTACCCAGCCCGGTATCCTATAGAGAGCGGTAGACAGGTGGGACGCCATTACAGATTGTGTACATTACACGGGAAGGAGCAGCCTGGGAAACACAAGCTTCCCGTAACCTAGAAGCCGTCGCAACAAACAAAAGCCATTGGTGCGGACGGATCATATAACCACAGGACAGCGCTTACCTTCCCTACCGCCGCCACATGTCCACAAGGGCTGCAGTCCTAAAGCCAGGCGCCTCCTCCGCCGTAGGTGTCCTGCAAGTCTGATTATAGGGTTAGGAGCCCCCCGGCGCCATGGCTCCGGCCCCGCACACACTGCACACCGGCCTTCGCTCCTTCCTAATGCATATTTCATGACAGCTATTATTCTCAAATCAGTCATGGATGGAGGGGACCGTGACGCTACGCTTAACCCCTCAACTGCTGCAGCCCTCAGGATGATGGAGTCATCACGGTATATTACAGGTCACGTGTCTAAGTAATAACTGAAGCTCATGCAGATCATAATAGACCTCAGCTACTGCAGAACCTCATACACACTTCAGCTGCTGCAGAACCTCATAATACACACTTCAGCTGCTGCAGAACATCATAATACACACCTCAGCTGCTGCAGAACCTCATCATGCACACTTCAGTTGTGACAGAATCACATAATACACAGCTCAGCTGTTGCAGAACCTCATCATACACACCTCAGCTGCTGCAGAACCTCATCATACACACCTCAGCTGCTGTAGTGCTTTCTTACTGGTGTGCACTTCTCTATATTCCCACTTACATTATGTAAAGTTATGGCGGAATGTCCAGGCATAAATGAGCTCCCGACCGCAGTGACTGAGGCAATTGTCTGACCCCGGTGACCGCCGTGCACAGATCAGACCCCCGCACAGTCCTCGCTGTGCTTCAGGCAGTTATCTCAGGGATGGGGCAGTATGTCTGGACGCCTTAGTTAATTGCCAAGCCAGTTTTAAATAAATAACAAAAAAAAAAAAGTAGTCGCTGAGGTAAAATGGCCCCTTTACAGTAGGTTTCACACAAGTATAAAATATGGCCACATTGCCATGAACTCGGTATAATATGATTTAATTCAGTTTGGACTTTGTTGATGTTATGTGAGCGCAAAATGGTTCTCATAAGGCCATGGATTTAGTTATGTACTCTTTTTTGAGAAGACTGGTACTGTTAATCTTTTTTATTCCCTTATCATCCCCATTTTTAATTTATATGTCACTGTTCGACCTATTCCCAGTCAGTAGTGTCCGTTTCTCCTCATAAACCTTTCATTTTCCTGTCAGAATTCCTTGCGGCGCTCAGACGAGGCCCCTTTACAGATTTTGCCTCTTTCCCTCCAAAAACTCCGCCTTCTCATTGGTCAGATCTCCTGTCACTCTTGCAATCCCGCTTTGTAGGACTTTAGTTGCCGCCGCACCAAAATCTACTTTGGTGTATAAATGGCGACACTGTAGTACCTGACAGGAAACTGGAGGTGGGCAGCCATTTTGAATAAAAAAAAAACCATGCAGTTACACGAGACCTCAGCGTTACACGAAAAAATTCCCAAAAATTAACAAACGCCACCGGATTAGGACACTCTAAACAAAGGACTGCAAACCAGACCCCCTTATTAGCCCATAAGTCACTAAAAAAAAAAAGGTAAAGGCCTCCATTTTCCAAGACCTGTGACGTTTTCAATTTTACTTCACATGGGGCCGAGTCAGACTTTGCTTCTTTTTTTTATGTGTAGGTGTCTCTGATACCTTTTTCATGGTTTTGATGTTAGAATTTGTTTTTTTTTTCTTTTCTTTTTAGCTCCTGGGGGTAGAGAGAGGGAAATTAGGGCTAGGAAGAAAATAATAATAATAATAAAAAAATACATTAAATGTATTATATCATAGGAATCGTACTGATCTGCAGAATCATCTTGCCGGGTCATTTTTACTTCACAATGAAAAATTAATAAAAACAAAAATGTAATTTTGAGGGGGAAAAAAAATCACCCTGTTTCAATTTTATCTGGAATGTCAAAAATTGACAGAAAACCCAACATTGTTGCCCATAGCAACCAATCACAGAACACCTTTCATCTGTTCAGAGTGGTGGCAGACTTAAAAGCAGAGATATGATTGGTTGCCAAGGGCCAGGTTTCCTGTCAGACAATTTTAATAAATGGGGCCCCAAAAAATCTCGCCAAAAAACACGAATTAGACCAGTTGCCAAGGTACAGAGATGGTGTATTCGCTATATGCCAGAATCTCTCTCCAGTTCCTGAAGTAACGCGGTTGGGGTGGTGCATGGCTCCGATATCAACAGCGTCCATTCCGGAGGATACAGCTCACAATTCGCAGATGTAACATTGTCAGTGTTGTGTTTCATTTATGTATGTCGTTTTTTGAGGGATTTACACAAAGGGTGTGAGGCAGCAGTAAAAACTTCTGTGTGTAGATGTTGTCAGCCATTTTATTTCTTGACTATTTGGATGACATCTTCATGGTCCATGTTGTGCGTCAGTCCGACTCTCTGTGGGCTGTATTTGGTGCTGGTTCCCTAAATATACAAAAGAAAAAAAAAGTCAAATAACTTCTGATGGGATTTTGTAGCTAACAAATGTATCCTACTCCATAAACCACCATTTTGAAGGTTGAACTACTATCCAGCGTACAAAATTTGCTAATATCAGTGTCACCAGGCCCTATAGTCAAGATCACTGTGTCCATACCTTACTTACCCTGTATTATACTCCAGAGCTGCACTCACTATTCTGCTGGTGCAGTCACTGTGTATATACATTACATTACTGATCCTGAGTTACATCCTGTATTATACTCCAGAGCTGCACTCACTATTCTGCTGGTGCAGTCACTGTGTACATACATTACATTACTGATCCTGAGTTACAACCTGTATTACACTCCAGAGCTGCACTCACTATTCTGCTGGTGCAGTCACTCTGTACATACATTACTGATCCTGAGTTACACCCTGTATTATACTCCAGAGCTGCACTCACTATTCTGCTGGTGCAGTCACTGTGTACATACATTACATTACTGATCCTGATTTACATCCTGTATTACACCCCAGAGCTGCACTCACTATTCTGCTGGTGCAGTCACTGTGTACATACATTACATTACTGATCCTGAGTTACAACCTGTATTACACTCCAGAGCTGCACTCACTATTCTGCTGGTGCAGTCACTCTGTACATACATTACTGATCCTGAGTTACACCCTGTATTATACTCCAGAGCTGCACTCACTATTCTGCTCGTGCAGTCATTCTGTGTACATACATTACTGATCCTGAGTTACATACCTGTATTATACCCCAGAGCTGCACTCACTATTCTGCTGGTGCAGTCACTGTGTACATACATTACTGATCCTGAGTTAATCCTGTATTATACCCCAGAGCTGCACTCACTATTCTGCTGGTGCAGTCACTGTGTACATACATTACTGATCCTGAGTT
The DNA here is from genome assembly GCA_033576555.1 of Oophaga sylvatica. Lineage (NCBI taxonomy): Eukaryota > Metazoa > Chordata > Amphibia > Anura > Dendrobatidae > Oophaga > Oophaga sylvatica. The sequence continues at coordinate 106,166,953 of JARQOD010000007.1, read as the reverse complement.
ACATCCTGTATTATACCCCAGAGCTGCACTCACTATTCTGCTGGTGCAGTCACTGTGTACATACATTACATTACTGATCCTGAGTTACATCCTGTATTATACCCAGAGCTGCACTCACTATTCTGCTGGTGCAGTCACTGTGTACATACATTACTGATCCTGAGTTACATCCTGTATTATATTCCAGAGCTGCACTCACTATTCTGCTGGTGCAGTCACTGTGTACATACATTACTGATCCTGAGTTACATCCTGTATTATATTCCAGAGCTGCACTCACTATTCTGCTGGTGCAGTCACTGTGTACATACATTACATTACTGATCCTGAGTTACATCCTGTATTATATCCAGAGCTGCACTCACTATTCTGCTGGTGCAGTCACTGTGTACATATACATTACTGATCCTGAGTTACATCCTGTATTATACTCCAGAGCTGCACTCACTATTCTGCTGGTGCAGTCACTGTGTACATACATACATTACTGATCCTGAGTTACATCCTGTATTATACTCCAGAGCTGCACTCACTATTCTGCTGGTGCAGTCACTGTGTACATACATTACTGATTCCTGAGTTACACCTGTATTATACTCCAGAGCTGCACTCACTATTCTGCTGGTGCAGTCACTGTGTACATACATTACTGATCCTGAGTTACACCCTGTATTATACTCCAGAGCTGCACTCACTATTCTGCTGGTGCAGTCACTGTGTACATACATTACATTACTGATCCTGAGTTACACCTGTATTATACTCCAGAGCTGCACTCACTATTCTGCTGGTGCAGTCATGTGTACTAATACATTACTGATCCTGAGTTACATCCTGTATTATCCCAGAGCTGCACTCACTATTCTGCTGGTGCAGTCACTGTTACATTACATTACTGATCCGAGTTACATCCTGTATATACTCCAGAGCTGCACTCACTATTCTGCTGGTGCAGTCACTGTGTACATACATTACTGATCCTGAGTTACTCCTGTATTATACTCCAGAGCTGCACTCACTATTCTGCTGGTGCAGTCACTGTGTAATCATTACTGATCCTGAGTACATCCGTATTATACTCAGAGCTGCCTCACATTCGCTGGCAGTCATGTGTAATACATTACTTACATCCTGAGTTATCTGTATTATACCCAGAGCTGCATCACTATTCTGCTGGTGCAGTCACTTGTAATACAATTACTGATCCTGAGTTACATCCTGTATTATACCAGAGCTGCACTCACTATCTGCTGGCAGTCACGTGTACATACATTACTGATCCTGAGTTAAACCTGTATTATACTCAGAGCGCACTCATATTCTGCTGTGCAGTCACTGTGTACATACACTTACGATCTGAGTTACATCTGTTTATACTCCAGAGCTGCACCATATTTCTGGTGCAGTCACGTGACTACTATTACTGATCCGAGTAATCCTTATTAACCCAGAGCTGCACCACTTTCTGCGGTGCAGTCACTGTGTACTATACATTACTGATCCTGATTACCCTGATATACCCAGAGTGCACTCACTATTTCTGCTGGTGCAGTCACTGTGTACATACATTAATCTGATCTGAGTTACATCCTGTATTATACCCAGAGCTGCATCCTATTGCTGGTGCAGTCACTGTGTACATACATACATACTGATCTGATTACATCCTGTATTAACTCCAGAGCTGCACTCACTATTCTGTGGTGCAGTCACTGTGTACATACATTACTGATCCTGATTACTCCTGTATTATTCCAGAGCGCACTCACTATTCTGCTGTGCAGTCACTGTGTACATACATTACTTACGATCCTGAGTTACATCCTGTATTATACCCAATGCACTCACTATCTGCTGTGCAGTCACTGTGTAATACATTACATTACTGATCCTGAGTTACATCCTGTATTATACCCAGAGCTGCACTCACTATTCTGCTGGTGCAGTCACTGGTATACATACATTACTGATCCTGAGTTACACCTGTATTATACCCAGAGCTCACTCACTATTCTGCTGGTGCAGTCACGTGTACACATACATTACTGATCCTGGTTACACCTGTATTATACTCCAGAGCTGCACTCACTTTCTGCTGGTGCAGTCACTGTGTACATACAATTACTGATCCTGAGTTACATCCTGTATTATACTCCAGAGCTGCACTCACTATTCTGCTGGTGCAGTCACTGTGTACATACATTACATTACTGATCCTGAGTTAATCCTGTATTATACCCCAGAGCTGCACTCACTACTTTCTGCTGGTGCAGTCACTGTGTACATACATTACATACTGATCTGAGTTACATCCTGTATATACTCCAGAGCTGCACTCACTATTTCTGCTGGTGGCAGTCACTGTGTACATACATTACTATCCTGAGTTACATCCTGTATTATACTCCAGAGCTGCACTCACTATTCTGCGGTGCAGTCACTGTGTACATACTAATTACTGATCCTGAGTTACACCCTGTTATTATACTCCAGAGCTGCACTCACTATTCTGCTGGTGCAGTCACTGTGTACATACATTACATTACGATCCTGAGTACTCCTGTATTATACTCCAGAGCTGCACTCACTATTCTGCTGGTGCAGTCACTGTGTACATACATTACATTACTGATCCTGAGTTACATCCTGTATTATACCCAGAGCTGCACTCACTATTCTGCTGGTGCAGTCACTGTGTACATATTACATTACTGATCCTGAGTTACATCCTGTATTATACTCCAGAGCTGCACTCACTATTCTGCTGGTCAGTCACTGTAACATACATTACATTCGATCCTGAGTTACATCCTGTATTATACTCCAGAGCTGCACTCACTATTCTGCTGGTGCAGTCACTGTGTACATACATTAAACTGATCCTGAGTTACATCCTGTATTATACTCCAGAGCTGCACTCACTATTCTGCTGGTGCAGTCACTGTTACATACATTACTAGATCTGAGTTACATCCTGTATTATACTCCAGAGCTGCACTCACTATTCTGCTGTGCAGTCACTGTGTACATTACATTACTGATCCTGATTACACCTGTATTATACTCCAGAGCTGCACTCACTATTCTGCGGGTGCAGTCACTGTGTACATACATTACATTACTGATCCTGAGTTACATCCTGTATTATATCCAGAGCTGCACTCACTATTCTGCTGGTGCAGTCACTGTGTACATACATTACATTACTGATCCTGAGTTCATCCTGTATTATACTCCAGAGCTGCACTCACTATTCTGCTGGTGCAGTCACTGTGTACATACATTACATTACTGATCCTGAGTTACTCCTGTATTATACTCCAGAGCTGCACTCACTATTCTGCTGGTGCAGTCACTGTGTACATACATTACATACTGATCCTGAGTTACATCCTGTATTATACTCCAGAGCTGCACTCACTATTCTGCTGGTGCAGTCATGTGTACATACATTACATTACTGATCCTGAGTTACATCCTGTATTATACTCCAGAGCTGCACTCACTATTCTGCTGGTGCAGTCACTGTGTCATACATACATTACTGATCCTGAGTTACATCCTGTATTATACCCAGAGCTGCACTCACTATTCTGCTGGTGCAGTCACTGTGTACATACATTACTAGATCCTGAGTTACATCCTGTATTATACTCCAGAGCTGCACTCACTATTCTGCTGGTGCAGTCACTGTGTACATACATTACATTACTGATCCTGAGTTACATCCTGTATTATACTCCAGAGCTGCACTCACTATTCTGCTGGTGCAGTCACTGTGTAAATACATTACATTACTGATCCTGAGTTACATCCTGTATTATACTCCAGAGCTGCACTCACATTCTGCTGGTGCAGTCACTGTGTACATACATTAATCTGATCCTGAGTTACTCCTGTATTATACTCCAGAGCTGCACTCACTATTCTGCTGGTGCAGTCACTGTGTACATACATTACATTACTGATCCTGAGTTACTCCTGTATTATACTCCAGAGCTGCACTCACTATTCTGCTGGTGCAGTCACTGTGTACAACATTAATTACTGATCCTGAGTTACATCCTGTATTATACTCCAAGAGCTGCACTCACTATTCTGCTGGTGCAGTCACTGTGTACATACATTACATTACTGATCCGAGTTACATCCTGTATTATACTCCAGAGCTGCACTCACTATTCTGCTGGTGCAGTCACGTGTACATACATTACATTACTGATCCTGAGTTTACATCCTGTATTATACTCCAGAGCTGCACTCACTATTCTGCTGGTGCAGTCACTGTGTACATACATTACATTACTGATCCTGAGTTACATCCTGTATTATACTCCAGAGCTGCACTCACTATTCTGCTGGTGCAGTCACTGTGTACATACATACATTACTGATCCTGAGTTACATCCTGTATTATACTCCAGAGCTGCACTCACTATTCTGCTGGTGCAGTCACTGTGTACATACATTACATTACTGATCCTGAGTTACATCCTGTATTATACTCCAGAGCTGCACTCACTATTCTGCTGGTGCAGTCACTGTGTACACATTACATTACTGATCCTGAGTTACATCCTGTATTATACTCCAGAGCTGCACTCACTATTCTGCTGGTGCAGTCACTGTGTACATACATTATACTGATCCTGAGTTACATCCTGTATTATACTCCAGAGCTGCACTCACTATTCTGCTGGTGCAGTCACTGTGTACATACATTACATTACTGATCCTGAGTTACATCCTGTATTATACTCCAAGCTGCACTCACTATTCTGCTGGTGCAGTCACTGTGTACATACATTACATTACTGATCCTGAGTTACCTCCTGTATTATACTCCAGAGCTGCACTCACTATTCTGCTGGTGCCACTGGTACTACATTACTGTCTAGTACACCGATTATACTGTACATCTACTTGGTGCAGTCACTGTGATACATTACTTACTGATCCTGAGTTACTCTGTTATACTCCAGAGCTGCACTCACTATTCTGCTGGTGCAGTCACTGTGTACATTACAATACTGATCCTGAGTTACATCCTGTATTAACTCCAGAGCTGCACTCACTATTCTGCTGGTGCAGTCACTGTGTACATACATTACATTACTGATCCTGAGTTACATCCTGTATTATACTCCAGAGCTGCACTCACTATTCTGCTGGTGCAGTCACTGTGTACATACATTACATTACTGATCCTGAGTTACATCCTGTATTATACTCCAGAGCTGCACTCACTATTCTGCTGGTGCAGTCACTGTGTACATACATTACATTACTGATCCTGAGTTACATCCTGAATTATACTCCAGAGCTGCACTCACTATTCTGCTGGTGCAGTCACTGTGTACATACATTACATTACGATCCTGAGTTACATCCTGTATTATACTCCAGAGCTGCACTCACTATTCTGCTGGTGCAGTCACTGTGTACATACATTACATTACTGATCCTGAGTTACACTCCTGTATTATACCCAGAGCTGCACTCACTATTCTGCTGGTGCAGTCACTGTGTACATACATTACATTACTGATCCTGAGTTACATCCTGTATTATACTCCAGAGCTGCACTCACTATTCTGCTGGTGCAGTCACTGTGTACATACATTACATTACTGATCCTGAGTTACATCCTGTATTATACTCCAGAGCTGCACTCACTATTTCTGCTGGTGCAGTCACTGTGTACATACATTACTGATCCTGAGTTACATCCTGTATTATACTCCAGAGCTGCACTCACTATTCTGCTGGTGCAGTCACTGTGTACATACATTACTGATCCTGAGTTACATCCTGTATTATACTCCAGAGCTGCACTCACTATTCTGCTGGTGCAGTCACTGTGTACATACATTACATTACTGATCCTGAGTTACATCCTGTATTATACTCCAGAGCTGCACTCACTATTCTGCTGGTGCAGTCACTGTGTACATACATTACATTACTGATCCTGAGTTACATCCTGTATTATACTCCAGAGCTGCACTCACTATTCTGCTGGTGCAGTCACTGTGTACATACATTACATTACTGATCCTGAGTTACATCCTGTATTATACTCCAGAGCTGCACTCACTATTCTGCTGGTGCAAGTCACTGTGTAAATCATTACATTAACTGATCCGATGATTACATTCCTGTATTATACTCCAGAGCTGCACTCACTATTCTGCTGGTGCAGTCACTGTGTACATACATACATTACTGATCCTGAGTTACATCCTGTATTATACTCCAGAGCTGCACTCACTATTCTGCTGGTGCAGTCACTGTGTAAACATACATTACTGATCCTGAGTTACATCCTGTATTATACTCCAGAGCTGCACTCACTATTCTGCTGGTGCAGTCACTGTGTACATAATTACATTACTGATCCTGAGTTACATCCTGTATTATACTCCAGAGCTGCACTCACTATTCTGCTGGTGCAGTCACTGTGTACATACTATTACTGATCCTGAGTTACATCCTGTATTATACCCAGAGCTGCACTCACTATTCTGCTGGTGCAGTCACTGTGTACATACATTACATTACGATCCTGAGTTACATCCTGTATTATACTCCAGAGCTGCACTCACTATTCTGCTGGTGCAGTCACTGTGTACATACATTACATTACTGATCCTGAGTTACATCCTGTATTATACTCCAGAGCTGCACTCACTATTCTGCTGGTGCAGTCACTGTGTACATACATTACTGATCCTGAGTTACATCCTGTATTATACTCCAGAGCTGCACTCACTATTCTGCTGGTGCAGTCACTGTGTACATACATTACATTACTGATCTGAGTTACATCCTGTATTATACCCAGAGCTGCACTCACTATTCTGCTGGTGCAGTCACTGTGTACATACATTACATTACTGATCCTGAGTTACATCCTGTATTATCCAGAGTACTCCAGAGCTGCACTCACTATTCTGCTGGTGCAGTCACTGTGTACATACATTAATTACTGATCCTGAGTTACATCCTGTATTATACTCCAGAGCTGCACTCACTATTCTGCTGGTGCAGTCACTGTGTACATACATTACATTACTGATCCTGAGTTACATCTGTATTATACTCCAGAGCTGCACTCACTATTCTGCTGGTGCAGTCACTGTGTACATACATTACTTACTGATCCTGAGTTACATCCTGTATTATACTCCAGAGCTGCACTCACTATTCTGCTGGTGCAGTCACTGTGTACATACATTACATTACTGATCCTGAGTTACATCCTGTATTATACTCCAGAGCTGCACTCACTATTCTGCTGGTGCAGTCACTGTGTACATACATACATTACTGATCCTGAGTTACTCCTGTATTATACTCCAGAGCTGCACTCACTATTCTGCTGGTGCAGTCACTGTGTACATACATTACATTACTGATCCTGAGTTACCTCCTGTATTATACTCCAGAGCTGCACTCACTATTCTGCTGGTGCAGTCACTGTGTACATACATTACATTACTGATCCTGAGTTACATCCTGTATTATACCCAGAGCTGCACTCACTATTCTGCTGGTGCAGTCACTGTGTACATAATACATTACTGATCCTGAGTTACATCCTGTATTATACTCCAGAGCTGCACTCACTATCTGCTGGTGCAGTCACTGTGTACATACATTACATTACTGATCCTGAGTTACATCCCCGTATTATACTCCAGAGCTGCACTCACTATTCTGCTGGTGCAGTCACTGTGTACATACATTACATTACTGATCCTGAGTTACATCCTGTATTATACTCCAGAGCTGCACTCACTATTCTGCTGGTGCAGTCACTGTGTATACATTACATTACTGATCCTGAGTTACATCCTGTATTATACTCCAGAGCTGCACTCACTATTTGCTGGTGCAGTCACTGTGTACATACATTACATTACTGATCCTGAGTTACATCTGTATTATACTCCAGAGCTGCACTCACTATTCTGCTGGTGCAGTCACTGTGTACATACATTACATTACTGATCCTGAGTTACATCCTGTATTATATCCAGAGCTGCACTCACTATTCTGCTGGTGCAGTCACTGTGTACATACTTACTTACTGATCCTGAGTTACATCCTGTATTATACTCCAGAGCTGCACTCACTATTCATGCTGGTGCAGTCACTGTGTACATACATTACATTACTGATCCTGAGTTACATCCTGTATTATACTCCAGAGCTGCACTCACTATTCTGCTGGTGCAGTCACTGTGTACATACAATTCATACTGATCCTGAGTTACACTCCTGTTATTATACTCCAGAGCTGCACTCACTATTCTGCTGGTGCAGTCACTGTGTACATACATTACATTACTGATCCTGAGTTACATCCTTGTATTATACTCCAGAGCTGCACTCACTATTCTGCTGGTGCAGTCACTGTGTACCATACATTACTGATCCTGAGTTACATCCTGTATTATACTCCAGAGCTGCACTCACTATTCTGCTGGTGCAGTCACTGTGTACATACATTCATTACTGATCCTGAGTTACATCCTGTATTATACTCCAGAGCTGCACTCACTATTCTGCTGGTGCAGTCACTGTGTACATACATTACATTACTGATCCTGAGTTACATCCTGTATTATACTCCAGAGCTGCACTCACTATTCTGCTGGTGCAGTCACTGTGTACATAATTACATTACTGATCCTGAGTTACATCCTGTATTATACTCCAGAGCTGCACTCACTATTCTGCTGGTGCAGTCACTGTGTACATACATTACATTACTGATCCTGAGTTACATCCTGTATTATCTCCAGAGCTGCACTCACTATTCTGCTGGTGCAGTCACTGTGTACATACATACATTACTGATCCTGAGTTACATCCTGTATTATACTCCAGAGCTGCACTCACTATTCTGCTGGTGCAGTCACTGTGTACATACATTACATTACTGATCCTGAGTTACATCCTGTATTATACTCCAGAGCTGCACTCACTATTCTGCTGGTGCAGTCACTGTGTACATACATTACATTACTGATCCTGAGTTACATCCTGTATTATACTCCAGAGCTGCACTCACTATTCTGCTGGTGCAGTCACTGTGTACATACATTACATTACTGATCCTGAGTTACATCCTGTATTATACTCCAGAGCTGCCCTCACTATTCTGCTGGTGCAGTCACTGTGTACATACATTACATTACTGATCCTGAGTTACATCCTGTATTATACTCCAGAGCTGCACTCACTATTCTGCTGGTGCAGTCACTGTGTACATACATTACATTACTGATCCTGAGTTACATGCTGTATTATACTCCAGAGCTGCACTCACTATTCTGCTGGTGCAGTCACTGTGTACATACATTACATTACTGATCCGGAGTTTCATCCTGTAATAATGAGAAATGACACAGGAAAGACGTATTGAACACAATTACTGAAACTTAATACTTGGTACAAAATCTTCGGGACGTCTCCTGTATGGAGAAACTAGTCGCAGGCATTGCTCAGGTGTGATTTTGGCCCATTCTTCCACACAAACACTCTTCACATCCTGAAGGCCCCATGGGCTCCTTCTATGAATGCTGAGCTTTGGTTCCTGCCATACATTTTCTCTTGGATTCAGGTGCGGTGATCGGCTCGGCCGTTCTAGCAGCTTTATTCTCTTTATTTGAAACCAATTGAGAGTTTCCTTGGCTGTGTGTTTCGGATTACCGTCATGCTGAAATGTCCACCTCTCGTTTCATCTTCATGATCCTGGTAGATGGCAGCAGATTTTTATCCAGAATGTCTTGCTACATTTGTTCTTTCATCCTTCCTTCAATTATATGAAGTTTGCCAGGGCCGTATGCTGAAAAACAGCCCCACACCATGATGTTCCCACCTCCAAACTTCACTGTCAGTATGGTGTTTTTGGGGTGATATTCAGTGCCTTTCTGCCTCCAAACATGGTGCATATTATGGCATCCAAAGAGTTCAATTTTGGTCTCCTCTGACCAGACTATATTCTCTCAGTATTTCACAGGCTTGTCTAAATGTTGTTGAGCATGTTTTTTGTTCAGCAATGAAGTTTTGCATGGTGAGCATGCATACAGGTCATGGAGGTTGTGTGGTGAGCGTGCATACAGGCCATGAAATTTGAGTGCATAACTTGCTTTCTGTGAAACAATTGTACCTGCTGATTCCACATCTTCCTGTAGCTCTCCACAGATGGAACTTGGGTCTTGGACAACTCTTCTGATAATTCTTTACACTCCTCTACTTGAAATCTTGGGGGAGTACCTGGTTGTGGGCAGTTTATGGTGAAATTATGTTCTTTCCACTTCAGGATTATGGCCCCAACAGTGCTCACTGGACTCTAGTAATTTAGAAATTCTTCTATGATCCATGCCATCAGTATGTTTTGCAACAATAAGGTTGTGAAAGTCTTGAGACAGCTCACTGGTTTTACCCATCATAAGATGTTTCTTGTGTAGCACCTTGATAATAAGACATCTTTTTATCAGCCATCAGTTGAACCAACTGAAATTATTTGTCACTAAGTGGCAGGATTGCTTTCTAATTACTGATAGGTTCCAGCTGGTGTCAGGACTTTCCAAGACGTTTTGTCTTTCTTCAGGTGTTCATGTGTTTTTTTTCCCTGTGTAATTTCTCATTATTACACAACTTAATTTATGGACATCTATGGTTTGATTTCTTTGCCTATGTGGATTGGATGGGTCGTTACCAACATCTGGTGAGAATGTTATGTCAATAGCACTTTGAGAAACTTATCCCGTACTGATCCTGCGTTACATCCTGTATTATACTCCAGAGCTGCACTCACTATTCTGCTGGTGCAGTCACTGTGTACATACATTACATTACTGATCCTGAGTTACATCCTGTATTATACCCCAGAGCTGCACTCACTATTCTGCTGGTGCAGTTACTGTGTACATACATTACATTACTGATCCTGAGTTACATCCTGTATTATACTCCAGAGCTGCACTCACTATTCTGCTGGTGCAGTCACTGTGTACATACATTACATTACTGATCCTGAGTTACATCCTGTATTATACCCCAGAGCTGCACTCACTATTCTGCTGGTGCAGTCACTGTGTACATACATTACATTACTGATCCTGAGTTACATCCTATATTATACTCCAGAGCTGCACTCACTATTCTGCTGGTGCAGTCACTGTGTACATACATTACATTACTGATCCTGAGTTACATCCTGTATTATACTCCAGAGCTGCACTCACTATTCTGCTGGTGCAGTCACTGTGTAAATACACTACTTATCCTGTACTGATCCTAAGTTATATCCTTGTATTATACTCCAGAGCTGCACTCACTATTCTGCTGGTGCAGTCACTGTGTACATACATTACTGATCCGGAGTTACATCCTGTATTATACTCCAGAGCTGCACTCACTATTCTGCTGGTGCAGTCACTGTGTACATACATTACTGATCCGGAGTTACATCCTGTATTATACTCCAGAGCTGCACTCACTATTCTGCTGGTGCAGTCACTGTGTAAATACATTACTTATGCTAAGTTATATCCTTGTATTATACTCCAGAGCTGCACTCACTGTTGTCCATTCTTCAGCCTACACAGCAGTTATTATTTATCCTGCCATCATAAGGGGGTTAATTAATGGGACTGAGCTGCAATAACACATGCAACCTGTGGATGGAGTGACGCTATTTTTGGCAGACAGCAGTAATATTTTTCTAATCATGGACGATACAGCAGCAAGACATATTCACTATATACTCACCCAAACTAGTGCATATTTAAACTGGCTGGTAAGCGTCCTGTGAATCCGGTGACACTTGAAAAAAAAAACAAAAAATTAACACCCAAGTGAAAAAATGCATATATATGAAAGGTAATAGCCTCTATGAGTTGTCTGTTAGAATGAAGGCTGCAAAGTTCTAGCATCAGCTATTAGCAGCCATGGAGCTATGATTTACAGAGTCATCCAGGCTCAGCCAACATGCACAGCCCCAGCTCTCCTCTCCTCCTCTTAGATTAAACATGTATTACAAGGACTGGGAATGGGGAAAAACAACAAAATATTTTACAATGCAGCCTGCATAGATTATTAATTAGATCTCTTGCATCTGAGGAGACTAGTGTGCTTACTTTGAAAATCTGACTGTCTTATTCTGGTATTAAAATGAGCATCCAAAAATATTCAGTCTCCACTCGGCCAGGATGACTGACAGCTGCAGCTTGTACTAAGCAGTGTGAGATTTCAGCAGCAGCAGAGAAAAGCTGTCAGTCGGGATAGGAGAATCAGCAAAGGCAGGTAGGAGGGACAGTGAGGAGCTGTCCATCAGGATAGATGGAGATTCAGCAGCAGCAGGAACAGTAAGGGGCTGTCCGTCAGGATAGATGGAAATTCAGCAGCAGCAGGGAAAGTGAGGGGCTGTCCATCAGGATAGATGGAAATTCAGCAGCAGCAGGGACAGTAAGTAGCTGTCCATCAGGATAGATGGAGATTCAGCAGCAGCAGCAGGGACAGTGAGGAGCTGTCCATCAGGATAGATGGAGATTCAGCAGCAGGAAAGTGAGGGGCTGTCCATCAGGATAGATGGAGATTCAGCAGCAGCAGCAGGGACAGTGAGGAGCTGTCCATCAGGATAGATGGAGATTCAGCAGCAGCAGCAGGGACAGTGAGGGGCTGTCCATCAGGATAGATGGAGATTCAGCAGCAGGGAAAGTGAGGGGCTGTCCATCAGGATAGATGGAGATTCAGCAGCAGCAGGGACAGTGAGGGGCTATCCATCAGGATAGATGGAGATTCAGCAGCAGCAGGGACATGAGGAGCTGCCCATCAGGATAGATGGAACTTCTGCAGCAGCAGTGACAGTGAGAAGCTGTCCATCAGGATAGATGGAGATTCAGCAGCAGCAGGGAAAGTGAGGAGCTGTCAATCAGGATAGATGGAGCTTCAGCAGCAGCAGGGAAAGTGAGGAGCTGTCAATCAGGATAGATGGAGCTTCAGCAGCAGCAGGGACAGTGAGGAGCTGTCAATCAGGATAGATGGAGCTTCAGCAGCGCAGCAGGGACAGTAAGGAGCTGTCCATCAAGACAGATGGAGATTCAGCAGCAGCAGGGACAGTAAGGAGCTGTCCATCAAGACAGATGGAGATTCAGCAGCAGCAGTGACAGTAAGGAGCTGTCCATCAAGATAGATGGAGATTCAGCAGCAGCAGGGACAGTAAGGAGCTGTCCATCAAGACAGATGGAGATTCAGCAGCAGCAGGGACAGTAAGGAGCTGTCCATCAAGACAGATGGAGATTCAGCAGCAGCAGGGACAGTAAGGAGCTGTCCATCAAGACAGATGGAGATTCAGCAGCAGCAGGGACAGTAAGGAGCTGTCCATCAAGATAGATGGAGATTCAGCAGTAGCAGTGAGGACAAATCCATTTTAAAGTGGCACTAAATTCAGACTTGCCGTAACAAATTGGGACACCTCATGTTACTGTCCTGTGCTATCAGCCATTTTTGACCAATGTTCTTCATGTGACTTTACATTTTACAGTCAGATCTGCTCAGATATAATTATTATACAGGCAAATCCTCACGACCAGTGAACTGGGATACAACACCAAAACAGAACCTGAATCATGGACAGCAGCGCTAATTTATGAATCCATTTCCACAAGTTTTTGGTGTAAACTGATCCCCCGAAATTCACAAATTACACACAAACAGAAGGTATCTTTTTTTCTGCAATTTGTTGGTTTTAATAATTGTGAAGAAAGCATCCTTGGTTATTATAGAGTAGGATTAAACACCTATAAAACTGCCGCAAAGAGAAGAGGAATTCTTACCACGTGCTCCACAGAGGCGCCTTTACGGAGGATGATGGCATCTGCAAAATCAGGCCGCTCTGTGGATGAAGAGGGAGATAAGATCACAGATTATCACTGCTGGGTGGCAGCAAGTGTTCATTTCCTCACAGCACCTCCACAGGGAAAGTGAAGCATTACAGAGTTCCCATTGGTTTCACTGATCAGTTCTTGTCAAGCATTAAGATCAGAGCAAAAGGAGCTTATGCATAATCCTCTCAGTAAAGGTGGAAGGGAACTTAATTAACCCCCGGTTAGATAGTTCAGACATGAAAAAAGCATCCAACTGGCTGGGGAGAGAGTAAAACATCATTACCTCCTCGCTTCTTGGTGTAGATACAGGTAAGTGCCAAATATTCCCATAACATTTCCAGTAAATAGTCAAGGTTCAGCTTCATTCCACAACTAAAAAAGAAAAAGCCAGAGATTAATTGGACGCGAGAAAAGCCAGTGAGGCATGGGATGCGAGAAAAGCCAGAGATGGATGGGACGCAAGAAAAGCCAGAGGGAAGGGACGCGAGATAAGCCAGAGAGGCACGGGACGCGAGAAAAGCCAGAGAGGGAAGGGACGCGAGAAAAGCCAGAGAGGGAAGGGACGCGAGAAAAGCCAGAGAGGGAAGGGACGCGAGAAAAGCCAGAGAGGCACGGGACACGAGAAAAGCCAGAGAGGCACGGGACGCGAGAAAAGCCAGAGAGGCACAGGACACGAGAAAAGCCAGAGAGGCATGGCACGCGAGAAAAGCCAGAGAGGGAAGGGACGTGAGAAAAGCCAGAGAGGCATGGGACGCGAGAAAAGCCAGAAAAGCATGGGACGCGAGAAAAGCCAGAGAGGGATGGGACGCGAGAAAAGCCAGAGAGGCATGGGACACGAGAAAAGTCAGAGAGGCATGGCACGCGAGAAAAGCCAGAGAGGCATGGGACGCGAGAAAAGCCAGAGAGGGATGGGACGTGAGAAAAGCCAGAGGCATGGGACGCGAGTAGAAGCCAGAGAGGGACGGGACGCGGGAAAAGCCAGAGAGGGATGGGACGCGAGAAAAGCCAGAGAGGGACGGGACGTGGGAAAAGCCAGAGAGGGATGGGACGAGGGAAAGGCCACAGAAGACTCAGCTTCTCACCTGATGACCACGCTGTGCGGCTGCCGGGCCAGTCTGTCCACCTCCTCCATGGAGATCTGATCTATTTTATTATACACCTATAGATGATACACAGGGAGAACAATAAGGGGGTTACTGAACAGGGCAATACCAATTCCTCCATACCCCTATCCATCAAACCAAAACCCTGCAGAATATTATAAAACATGGGTCCTCCGTGCAAATACGGCCCAATCAGCGTGAAGGGAGACGTTCTGAATATTGCTCATCTACTTACATACAGACATGGCATGTACACCCTGTTCCCACAATGACATCTATGAAGTCATCCGGGCTGCAGTCCTCCCGAAACAGCACCTCGGCGTTGAACATTTCTGGAGAAAAGCTCATTAAGGTCCAATCTATAGGTTACGATGAATGTATGTTTTAAGTGTGTGCAGCACCGCAGCAATAAAGGTACACAAAGCATGCTAATGCAGAGACCAATCAAGATTATAACAATCCTCGAAGCTGAATTTCTTTGCTTCATTAATCCTCTAAGTCCTCTCATTTGTATCATGCAAATATGGCTGCCGTCACACACAACCCCCGTACCGTCAAACACCATTCTCTAGGACCGTAACGATTATGGGCTGGATCTGAGGATCTGTATGGCGGACCACCACACACTCACAGCCTCCTACATTATATGGACAGATACGTTGCGGCAAGCAGGAAGGATACTGTATTCATGCAGAATGAGCTGTACCAGCTTCTCGGAGCACTGGGTCAGGGGGAGAGTCGAGTTGAATGAGATGCCGCCTCCTTTCTTGGGCTAGCAATAAATGAAAAAAAAAAAAATTATAACAGGGTGAATGAGTTAAAGGGCAACCACCTCAATCTACCAATTAAGCTGTGTGAGGTCAGTGGTAGCTTGGTCTTCAGTCCTACACACGCATAATTTTCTTTTTAAATAGTACATGCATATTTTTCTATTTTTTTTAATAGAAAAAAATATAAATTTATCAATATTACCGTAATAAGACAAATAGAAAAATACTACAAGAAAAGCAAAAAACACATAATAAAAGTAATGTAGTAGCACTCACGATCGATCATCCATGCCAGAGCGAGGATACAAATAACAGTCTATGGCAGTTTCATGCCTTTGGTCTTTAGGAGCCCTTGAGGAAGCGCCATAGGCGCGAAATATGGATTTTTGTGTTACTCACCGTAAAATCCTTTTCTCCGACATGCTCATTGGGGGACACAAGACTGTGGTTGTATGCTACTGCCGCTAGGAGGCTGACACTAAGTAAACATAAAAAAAGGTTAGCTCCTCCTCCGCCGTATACACCTCAGCACTGGCCGCAGGCAAACCCAGTTTAGTGCAAAAAGCAGTAGGAGGCTAAAAAATAAATCAGTGTTAATACAGGTACAATATATCCAGAAGTAAATCTACTGATATAGACCCAAGAAATAGATTTAACTCCAAAACGAAGCCATCCGGCTATTAGGGAGGGTGCTGTGTCCCCCAATGAGCGTCTCGGAGAAAAGGATTTTACGGTAACACAAAAATCCATATTTCTCCTTCGTCTCATTGGGGGACACAAGACTGTGGGACGTCCCAAAGCAGTCCCTTGGGTGGGAAACCGACTCCACAGTGTAATTTATGACAGGCATTGCCTATAGGTGAGCTACCGCGCCCTGAAGAATCCTTCTACCCAGACTTGCATCCGCAGAAGCCTGAGTATGGACATTATAATGTTTGGAAAAGTATGCAGACTGGACCAGGTTGCCGCCTTACAAACCTGTTCCGCCGAAGCCTGATGCCGAAGAGCCCAGGAGGCACCCACTGCCCTGGTGGAGTGTGCCTTGATTCCTGCGGGAACCACAGCGCCCTTGGTGCGGTAGGCCTCCTGAATGGTCAACCGTATCCATCTGGCTAAAGTTGATCTAGAGGCAGCGAGTCCCTTCCTACGACTCTCGGGAAGGATAAACAGAGTGTCCGTCTGCCGAAAGGATGCCGTCCGAGATACATATCTCCTGAGTGCTCTCACCAGATCCAGCGTATGGAGAGCCTTCTCCACTCGGTGCGTCGGAGCTGGGCAAAATGAGGGCAAAACAATGTCCTCATTAATATGGAACGAGGACACGACCTTAGGCAAAAAAGGTGGTGTTGGTCTGAGCACCACCTTATCATGATGGAAAAGTAAATACGGAGCTCGACAAGACAGTGCTGCCAGCTCCGAAACCCGCCTTATGGATGTTATGGCTACCAAAAACACCACTTTCCATGACAGGTATGTCAGGGAAATCTCCTGAAGAGGCTCAAATGGAGATTCCTGCAGGACTCCTAGGACCAGATTGAGATCCCAAACCTCTAAGGGAGCCCTATAGGGGGGTACTATATGGACAACCCCTTGAATAAAGGTCTTAACCTGCAAATTAGACGCGATTCTTCTTTGAAAAAGAACCGACAAGGCTGATATCTGTCGTCTAAGAGTACTTGGAGCTAGACCTGAATCTAGGCCCGCTTGGAGAAAAGACAGAATGTTTGGGATTGAAAACAGAAGCGGAGAACAACCCTGTTCCCTGCACCATGCAAAAAAGACCTTCCAAGTACCATGGTAGATACGAGCCGAGGTGGGTTTCCGAGCGCTAGCCATTGTAGCAGCGACTTTTTTGGAGAATCAAGCCCTGGTTAGGATCCAAGATTCAACGGCCAGGCCGTCAAACACAGGACCGCTGAGCTCTGGTGGTAGACTGGGCCCTGGGAGAGAAGATCCACGCGTTCTGGTAGACGCCAGGGTGCGTCGGCGAGCAATTGTACCAGCTCTGCGTACCATGGACGACGCGGCCAATCCGGAGCGATTAATATCGCTGGGACCCCCTCTAACCTGATCTTTCTGATCACCCTTGGGAGCAGAGCTATCGGTGGAAACAAGTATAGAAGATGAAACTGATTCCATGGTAGAACCAGGGCGTCCACTGCAATTGCCTGCGGATCCCGGTACCGGGAGACGAAGTTGGGCACCTTGGCGTTTATCCTGGAGGCCATCAGGTCCACATCTGGGGTTCCCCAGCGTAGGCATATCTGCTGAAAAACCTCGGGATGTAGCGACCATTCCCCTGACGCTATCCCCTGACGGCTGAGGAAATCCGCTGCCCAGTTCTCCTCTCCCGAAATGTGGACCGCTGATATCACAGAGTGATTTCTCTCTGCCCAGGTCAGAATATGTTTTACCTCGTGCATGGCCGCCCTGCTGCGGGTACCTCCCTGATGATTTATGTATGCCACCGCCGTGGCATTGTCCGATTGTATCCGGACAGGAAAGCCAGCCAGATGATGGTGAAAACTCTTCAGAGCCAGCCGAACGGCTCGGATCTCTAGAACATTGATCGGGAGGGTTGATTCCTGCCGACACCATGTCCCCTGGGCTGTATAGTGACGAAACATTGCTCCCCATCCGAGAAGGCTGGCGTCCGTTGTGACTACCAGCCATTGGACTGGAGGAAAAAAAATCGCCCTTGGAGGAGAGTGGTGCTGTTCGTCCACCATGTGAGAGTCTGTCTGACCCGCTGGGACAGACGGAACAGAAGATTGAGCGAGTAAGGGCTCCTGTTCCATATCGCCAGAATTGCATGCTGGAGGGAGCGGAGATGGAACTGGGCAAATGGAATGGCTTCGATTGCCGCCACCATCCTTCCTAGGACCCTCATGCAAAACCGGATGGTGTGAGGAATTGGTTGGCAAAGGACCCGTACCTCCTGACGGAGAACTAGGGCCTTGTCTCGAGGAAGAGTTGTCAACCCCTGAGCAGTGTTGAATATCATCCCCAAAAAGGTGATTTTTCGAGATGGCACGAGAGACGACTTTTTTAGATTCACCAGCCACCCTAGGCGAGCAAGGGTGTCTAGCGTGATGTTGACACTTTCCTCGCAGGCCTGAAAAGACGGACCTTTGATGAGAAGATCGTCTAAGTATGGCAAGATGACTATCCCTCGGGAGTGCAGAATGGACACAACAGCAGCCATAACCTTTGTGAACACCCTGGGGGCTGTGGCTAGTCCGAAGGGCAAGGCTGCGAACTGAAAGTGAAGGTCGCCAATGGCAAACCGAAGAAACCTTTGATGAGGAGGGAATATGGGAATATGAAGATATGCATCCTGAATGTCTATTGACGCCAGAAATTCCCCCTTTTCCATGGCTGCTATGACCGGCGGAGAGACTCCATTCGGAAATGTCGAATCCTGACAAATTGGTTCAGACGTTTTAGGTCCAGAATAGGCCTTACAGTGCCGTCCTTCTTGGGTACTATAAACAGATTGGAATAGAACCCTTGACCTTTTTCGACCTCTGGTACCGGAACAATGACCCCGCTGCGCTGAAGAGATTCGACCGCCTTGAATAAGGCGTGAACCCGGGAATCTTTTTTGGGAAGACGGGAGGGAAAAAAGTGATTTGACGGAAGGCAGATGAATTCTATTTTGTACCCTGAGAAGACTAACTCTCTGACCCACTCGTCGTGGGTAATTGATAGCCAAGTGGGGCGAAACAGAGTAAGCGGCCGCCTACTCTGGACGAATTGCCAGGATTCTGCCTCCAGTCATTTGTCCGAATATCTTTGGGGTTTAGACCCTCTAGATCTTGGCTGTTGAGATCGCATTCTTCCCAAAGGGTTGGTCTTGTAGGAGACCTGGCGATCTCTGGCCTGATTAGGTCGACCTGAGCCGCTGGAGGTGGCTGTCGTGGCCCACCCTGGGTTACGAAAAGCCCTAAACCGAGGCTGAAGTTGACGGCGAAAAGGCTGTCTCATCTTTTGCTGAGGAAGGAAACTGCTCTTCCCTCCTGTTGCACCAGATATAAGCTGATCCAGCTTTTCGCCAAATAAACGGCCACTCTGATACGGTAAAGATGTGAGTGACTTTTTTGAAGTTGAGTCCGCTCGCCAAGTTCTTAACCACAAGGATCTCCTGATAGCAATCGCATTGGCAGCAGCTAGAGCTGCGCAATTTGCCGCATCCATGGAAGCGTTAATTAAGAAGTCTCCTGCAAGAGCTATCTGATTAGAGATCTCAGTTACCTCAGACGGCACTTCTATACCGTGAAGAGCTCTATTAAGAGACTCCGACCAGGATATCATGGCCTTAGCAACCCAAGTTGCTGCAAAAGAAGGAGAGAGAGAAGAACCTGATGCCTCAAACACTGAGCGAGCCAAGCTCTCAATCAGACGGTCCGTTGGATCCTTGATTGAGGAACCGTTGGGAATAGAGAGAAGCGTTTTAGACGCCAAACGCGACACAGGAGGGTCGACCGCAGGAGATTCCGCCCACTTCTTCAGAAGTTCGGGAGCAAAAGGATATCTGGTATTAAGGGCCTTTTGTCCTGCAAAGCGCTTGTCCGGTTTTTCTCGGTGGCGCTGCACTAGCTCCTCAAACTCAGGATGAGCGCCAAAAACCTTATGAGTTTGTCTGGCTCGTTTGAAGGACACCTTATGACCGGAGGCCAAGGTGGATTCATCGTCTACTCCCAGGGATTGATTGACAGCTTCAATAAGACTGTCAATTGTCTCCTGACAATTCGGTGCCTCTAGATTGAGGGACCCTTCAGAATCGGAATCTGAATATTGATCACTTGCCTCTAAAGGTGAGGGAGAGCGAGAAACTGAGCTAAAGGATGCCGAGGCCCCGGACGGCATAGGCGACGCAGTATGGGTTCGCTTCCCATGCGTCTACCTGGTAAGAGCGCGGCCCCTGCAGGCCGGAGGTTCCTGAGGCGTAGTCAAGCCAGGTGAACCACTGTCCCTGCTCCTATCAGGAGCTTGAAGGGACTCGATTGCTCTTGTTAATGATGCCACAGATTGAGACAGAGACAGTGCCCATTCCGGGGGACCTGACGCACTGGGCTCGGCTATAGGTGAGGGCTCCTGAGCCCGTTCGGAGTCACAGACTTCACAGACACGATTAGTCTGGGCGTGCGGAAAAGGGGACCTACAGGCAATGCATGCTGTATACCGTGAGTCTTAGCCCATCTGGACATACTGGATCTGTCACAGATTGCCTGCCGCAATGATTTGGATGTGGCGGTACGGTCAGTGGAGCGGAGTGCAGAGGAGCGCAGTGGAGAGGAACAACCAGGCTGGAGGTAGTAGCACTTACCCCAGTCCTGTACCCCCAGCGTCCTTAAACAGCGTATAGTGCGTAAACAAAAAACGCCCGAGCTCCAGATTTCAAAAAGAGCGCTCCCCTGTCAGGGAGGCGTCTTTATATAGCTGAGCCTCAGGGGGAAGGGTCGAGAGGCGCGGCCTAATCAGACTGTCCACTTCCGGCCGCGGCCTAGTTTCCGGCAGAAGCCGGGGACTAAATTTGCAGCCGCGGCCTAGCGCCGGCCGAAGCCGCGGCCTAAATTTTCGGCGGTGGCCGCCCGAGAGTCGGGGGGCGGGCCCGCCGGGAGATGACGCTACCGGGGGCGGAGTCCTGAGACCGCGGCCTACCTTCCGGCCGAAGCCGGGTGCTAAATTACAGGCCGCGGCCTAGTCCCCGGCCGAAGCCGGGGACTAAATTTTCGCCCGAGGCCTAGCGCCGGCCGAAGCCGGGAGCTAAATTTTCGGAGGCGGCCGCCCAGGAGTCGGGGGGCGGGCCGCCGGAAGCTGATGCACCCTTTAGGGGGCGGACTTGAGCCGGGGACTTGCCTGTTCCTGGCTGAAGCCAGGCTGCCCGACCACCTCACAAACGCCGGCTCCCAGCTTCCAGCAACTTCCTGGCCCCCTCCATGTTCTATGGCTCCGGTAATGTTTCCATCCGTCTTCGGCCGTAGATTTTTCCCACGCAGAATATTTTGCTTGCAGGGATGTGAAGATTAGAGGGGGGCTTGCAGGAAAAAAAGTGGGACGGTGCAGGCACCCTAACTCCATCACCCCTTCAGGGGATGAGGAGAGGGACCGTCCGCCTCCTTGCAGCACCGCAGTCTAGCATTGGTGGTGCAGTGGGGGCCGCACGGACTATCTCCTGCCTCTGTACAGCCTAGGGTTTCAATACCTTAGGGTGGTCAGGGCTGAGTCCGGCATCGTGTCCCACGTTGCGGGAAAGGATACGTGGAGGCTTTACTCCACGTGCTCGCCCGTTGATGGTTTGGGGAGATCGGACCCCTTCAAAAGGGTCCGTCGCCCCTATCTCATCTTCGTGGGAAGGGAAAAAAAAAAAATGGTCTGGAGAAAACCAGACATGTGCCTCCATCAGACACTAAGCAATAACTGGGTTTGCCTGCGGCCAGTGCTGAGGTGTATACGGCAGAGGAGGAGCTAACCTTTTTTTATGTTTACTTAGTGTCAGCCTTCTAGCGGCAGTAGCATACACCCACAGTCCTGTGTCCCCCAATGAGACGAAGGAGAAACGGCAGTATTCATATCTCAATCTTGTTCCGGCATGGAATGATAAAGCATTATTGGTGAGTGCCGCCACTTAACGTAGAAAGTCTACTTCTATTCCTGAGCAGAACCATTGTCTATGTATGATATGGAGCAAAAAAAAAAAATGCAGCACGTGAAATCACATTAAGTTGTCTATGCTTTATCAGGATACACTGACAAGCTAATAGGGGCAGTGGCCTGGGTGATTTTTTTTTTGCTCCGTTGTATGATCCCTGTGAGGATAAGCGGCAGCAGTGGCATCCAGGCACTGCTCATCTCCTTCAGTACAGAATTAACATGTGTGGTCACAACTAAGAAATCACCTGTGAAAACCACCAATCGGTTCTCTCAAGCTTTCCATTATATCTATGGACCCCGAAGTTTATGTAATGGGATCTATCTACAGTCATGGCCAAAAGTTTTGAGAATAACACAAATATTAATTTTTACAAAGTGTACTGCTTCACTTTTTCTAATGGCAATTTGCATATACTCCAGAATGTTATAAAGAGTGATCAGCTTAACAGCAATTACTTGCAAAGTCAATATTTGGCTAGAAAATGAACTTTATCCCCCAAAACACATTTCAACATCATTGCAGCCCTGCCTTAAAAGGACCAGCTAACCTCTTTTCAGTGATTGCTCCATTAACACAGGTGTGGGTGTTGATGAGGACATGGCTGGAGATCAATCTGTCATGATTAAGTAAGAATGACACCACTGGACACTTTAAAAGGAGGCTGGTGCTTGGCATCATTGTTTCTCTTCTGTTAACCATGGTTATCTCTAAAGAAACACATGCAGTCATCATTGCAATGCACAAAAATGGCCTAACAGGGAAGAGTATCGCAGCTAGAAAGATTGCATCTCAGTCAACAATCTATCTCATCATCAAGAACTTCAAGGAGAGAGGTTCATTGTTCCAAAAAGGCTCCAGGGCGCCAAAGAAAGACCAGCAAGCGCCAGGACCGTCTCTTAAAAGTGTTTCAGCTGCGGGATCAGGCTACCAGCAGTGCAGAGCTTGCTCAGGAATGGCAGCAGGCAGGTGTGAGTGCATCTGCACGCACTGTGAGGCGGAGACTCTTGGAGCAAGGCCTGGTCTCAAGGAGGGAAGCAAAGAAGCCACTTCTCTCCAGAAAAAACATCACGGACAGACTGATATTCTGCAAAAGGTACAGGCAGTGGACTGCTGAGGACTGGGGTAAAGTTATTTTCTCTGATGAATCCCCTTTTTGATTGTTTGGGCATCAGGAAAACGCCTCATTCGGAGAAGACAAGGTGAGCGCTACCACCAGTCTTGTCTCATGCCAACTGTTAAGCATCCTGAAACCATTCATGTGTGGGGTTGCTTCTCAGCCAAGGGAATCGGCTCTCTCACATTCTTTGCCTAAAAACACAGCCATGAATAAAGAATGGTACCAGAATGTCCTCCAAGAGCAACTTCTCCCAACCCTCCAAGAGCAGTTTGGCGATCAACAATGCCTTTTCCAGCATGATGGAGCACCTTGCCATAAAGCAAAGGTGATAACTAAATGGCTCAGGGAACAAAACATAGAGATTTTGGGTCCATGGCCTGGAAACTCCCCAGATCTTAATCCCATTGAGAACTTGTGGTCAATCATCAAGAGACGGGTGGACAAACAAAAACCTAAAAATTCTGACAAAATGAAAGCATTGATTGTGCAAGAATGGACTGCTATCAGTCAGGATTTGGTCCAGAAGTTGATTGAGAGCATGCCAGGGAGAATTGCAGAGGTCCTGAAGAAGAAGGGTCAACACTGCAAATATTGACTTGCTGCATTAACTCATTCTAACTGTCAATATAAGCTTTTGTTATTCATATGTTTGCAATTATATTTCTGTCTGTGATAAAAACATCTGTCAAACACACACAGAGGGCAGAAGATCATGTGAAAATATAATATTTGTGTCATTCTCAAAACTTTTGGCCATGACTGTATATACACATTATTATACTGGTAGGAAAATAGTAAGAAAATTGAAAAAATTATGCACACAAAAAAAAAATTTACTTAATGAACCCCGTATTCCTGCTCAGTACCCCTGACCTTATGAGAACTGGAGACTGCCTGACAATGTATTTTCCAATCACTTACCTTAAAGTATATATTGGGCTTTTCCTTGTTCAGCCGTATACCGACAGACTCCAGCTCTTTCTCCAATAAGGATCTGGTGAAAAGAAAGTCACGACAGTGAGCGTACGATAGTAGTGCCCACCACGTGCCAGCAGGGCGCGATCTGGTGCCCGCCACGGACGGCTCACCTCTGGACTTCACCTTTCGTGGCATCCAGCATCATAATGACCACGTCCGATGTCCGAGCGACAGCAATGACCTGACGACCTCTACCCTTTCCTACAGGGGGATATAGTATAGGGTACATTATGGACGATGCAGCGTGCCCTGTTCATGCACAGCATCACCGGCGATTATCAGGAGCATTGGGGTCCTGGTCGGTGAACGCAAGAGCTAGCATTCACCTTGTGCTGCACCTTCGATAATTCCCGGCAGATCCAACAGCTGGATGTTCGCTCCTTTATACTGAAAACACAGACATGTATCACGGACGGCCCAAACGACAGGAGGTTAACCCAGTTTATATGTATAAATAGCTAAAGCAGAGCTCTGCTTGCTGCCACTGAATGGGGACATTCAGAATTTCATTATGTGGCTTTACAGTATCTAATATTTCTATTTTAATAACAGAAGCAGAGATCTTGAAAACGGTAAGGTAAAAAATTCCAAAGCAAGTCGCAAAAAAAATCATGCAAAAGTCCAATCATCCTCACCTCTATCACTCCCGGGATGCAGGTCAGCGTCGTGAACTCATAGGAGGCGGCCTCACTAGCGGTGGAGGTCATCAGACTCAAAAATGTGGACTGGAAAACGACATCAAAATTCCAAAAATCATTCAAAGAACATTATGTAAATAGTAACATCAGCACCATACTCCAGTCACATCCAGAGCTGCATTCACAATTCTGTGCGGTGCAGTCACATCCATAGATTCTGAATAGGAGGCAGCACTGAGCAAGGGCAACTAAGGATCTAGTCAATCTCCTACCGACTGGTCGGCTGCGATCGGAGAAACGCCAGGCATCTGTACCCCAGTGACTTAACACATCACATACACAGTGGATAGTTGATGTGTTTGTGGGTGAAACACCCCTTTAAGCTGCCAGATGTCACTACGAATCTACTACAAGACGCCACATCCTCCACAATGCAGGACAGCAGCGAGCAGTACAGGATGGCATCTCACTGCGGTGCGAGTGTGCACAAGTGCAGTTGGCAGCCGCCATTTAGGATGCAGCTCTGGATGTGATCAGGTCTGGTATATGGCAGATTGATGCTGTTATGCAGGATTAGAGTACAGGTCGTCACAAGGGATCAGGGTGGTTACTGACCTTACCCACAGAGGGGAACCCGATCAGTGCCACTCGGGCATCTCCGGATTTCATCACATCGAAGCCCTCTCCTTTGGCGGCAGCAGATTTGGAAGGCTCTAGGAGCTGGGCTCTGTACTTGGCGAGCTTCGCTTTCAGCAATCCCAAGTGATACTCAGTGGCTGGAAGACAAGAAGAGATCATAGGCGGAGCCCCACTATACTAGCCAGTGCGGGGCCCTCCCCACTATACTAGCCGGTGCGGGGCCCTTCCCACTATACTAGCCAGTGCAGGGCTCTCCCCACTATACTAGCCGGTGCGGGGCCCTCCCCACTATACTAGCCGGTGCGGGGCCCTCCCCACTATACTAGCCGGTGCGGGGCCCTCCCCACTATACTAGCCGGGGCGGGGCCCTCCACACTATACTAGCCGGTGCGGGGCCCTCCCCACTATACTAGCCGGTGCGGGGCCCTCCACACTATACTAGCCGGTGCGGGGCCCTCCACACTATACTAGCCGGTGCGGGGCCCTCCACACTATACTAGCCGGTGCGGGGCCCTCCACACTATACTAGCCGGTGCGGGGCCCTCCACACTATACTAGCCGGTGCGGGGCCCTCCACACTATACTAGCCGGTGCGGGGCCCTCCACACTATACTAGCCGGTGCGGGGCCCTCCACACTATACTAGCCGGTGCGGGGCCCTCCACACTATACTAGCCGGTGCGGGGCCCTCCACACTATACTAGCCGGTGCGGGGCCCTCCACACTATACTAGCCGGTGCGGGGCCCTCCACACTATACTAGCCGGTGCGGGGCCCTCCACACTATACTAGCCGGTGCGGGGCCCTCCACACTATACTAGCCGGTGCGGGGCCCTCCACACTATACTAGCCGTGCGGGGCCCTCCACACTATACTAGCCGGTGCGGGGCCCTCCACACTATACTAGCCGGTGCGGGGCCCTCCACACTATACTAGCCGGTGCGGGGCCCTCCACACTATACTAGCCGGTGCGGGGCCCTCCACACTATACTAGCCGGTGCGGGGCCCTCCACACTATACTAGCCGGTGCGGGGCCCTCCACACTATACTAGCCGGTGCGGGGCCCTCCACACTATACTAGCCGGTGCGGGGCCCTCCCCACTATACTAGCCGGTGCGGGGCCTCACCACTATACTAGCCGGTGCGGGGCCCTCCACACTATACTAGCCGGTGGGGGCCCTCACCACTATACTAGCCGGTGCGGGGCCCTCACCACTATACTAGCCGGTGCGGGGCCCTCACCACTATACTAGCCGGTGCGGGGCCTTCACCACTATACTAGCCGGTGCGGGGCCCTCACCACTATACTAGCCGGTGGGGGCCCTCACCATTATACTAGCCGGTGCGGGGCCCTCCACACTATACTAGCCGTGCGGGGCCCTCCCCACTATACTAGCCGGTGCGGGGCCCTCCCCACTAAACTAGCCAGTGCAGGGACCCCCCCCCACTATATCCCCTATAACCAATGTAGGGTCCTCCCCACTATATCCCCCTATAACCAGTATCGGGTCCTCCCCACTATATCCCCCTATAACCAGTATCGGGTCCTCCCACATATATCCCCTATAACCAGTGTAGGACCCTCCCACTATATCCCCCTATAACCAGTGTAAGTCCTCCCCACTATATCCCCTATAACCAGTGTAGGGTCCTCCCCACTATATCCCCTATAACCAGTGTAGGGTCCTCCCCACTATATCCCCTATAACCAGTGCAGGACCCTCCCCACTATATCCCCCTATAACCAGTGCAGGCCCTCCCCACTATATCCCCTATAAACCAGTGCAGGCCTCCCCACTATATCCCCTATAACCAGTGCAGGACCCTCCCCACTATATCACCTATAACCAGTGTAGGGTCCTCCCCACTATATCCCCTATAACCAGTGCAGGACCCTCCCCACTATATCACCCTATAACCAGTGTAGGGTCCTCCCACTATATCCCCTATAACCAGTGTAAGTCCTCCCACTATATCCCCTATAACCAGTGCAGGACCCTCCCCACTATATCCCCTATAACCAGTGCAGGACCCTCCCCACTATATCCCCTATAACCAGTGCAGGACCCTCCCCACTATATCACCCTATAACCAGTGCAGGACCTCCCCACTATATCCCCTATAACCAGTGCAGGACCCTCCCCACTATACCCCCTATAACCAGTGCAGGACCCTCCCCACTATATCCCCCTATAACCAGTGAAGAACCTCCCCACTATATCCCCCTATAACAGTGCAGGACCCTCCCCACTATATCCCCCTATAACCAGTGTAGGGTCCTCCCCACTATATCCCCCTATAACCAGTGCAGGACCCTCCCACTATATCCCCTATAACCAGTGCAGACCCTCCCCACTATATCCCCTATAACCAGTGTAGAGTCCTCCCCACTATATCCCCTATAACCAGTGTAGGTCCTCCCCACTATATCCCCCTATAACCAGTGCAGGACCCTCCCCACTATATCACCCTATAACCAGTGTAGGGTCCTCCCCACTATATCCCCCTATAACCAGTGCAGGACCCTCCCACTATATCCTCCTATAACCAGTGCAGGACCCTCCCCACTATATCACCCTATAACCAGTGTAGGGTCCTCCCCACTATATCCCCCTATAACCAGTGCAGGACCCTCCCCACTATATCACCCTATAACCAGTGTAGGTCCTCCCCACTATATCTCCCTATAACCATGTAGGTCCTCCCCACTATATCCCCCTATAACCAGTGCAGACCTCCCCACTATATCACCCTATAACCAGTGTAGGGTCCTCCCACTATATCACCCTATAACCAGTGCAAGACCCTCCCCACTATATCCCCCTATAACCAGTGCAGGACCCTCCCCACTATATCACCCTATAACCAGTGACCCTATAACCAGTGTAGGGTCCTCCCCACTATATCCCCCTATAACCAGTGTAGGGTCCTCCCCTATATTCCCCCTATAACCAGTGTAAGTCCTCCCCACTATATCCCCCTATAACCAGTGTAGAGTCCTCCCCACTATATCCCCTATAACCAGTGCAGGTCCTCCCCACTATATCCCCTATAACCAGTGTAGGGTCCTCCCCACTATATCACCCTATAACCAGTGTAAGTCCTCCCCACTATATCCCCCTATAACCAGTGTAGTCCTCCCCACTATATCCCCTATAACCAGTGCAGGACCTCCCCACTATATCCCCCTATAACCAGTGTAGGTCCTCCCCACTATATCCCCTATAACCAGTGTAGGTCCTCCCCACTATATCACCCCTATAACCAGTGTAAGTCCTCCCCACTATATCCCCTATAACCAGTGCAGGACCTCCCCACTATATCCCCCTATAACCAGTGTAGGTCCTCCCCACTATATCCCCTATAACCAGTGTAGGTCCTCCCCACTATATCCCCTATAACCAGTGCAGGCCTCCCCACTATATCCCCCTATAACCAGTGTAGTCCTCCCACTATATCCCCCTATAACCAGTGAGGTACCTCCCCACTATATCACCCTATAACCAGTGTAGGGTCCTCCCCACTATATCCCCCTATAACCAGTGTAGTACCTCCCCACTATATCCCCTATAACCAGTGCAGGACCCTCCCCACTATATCCCCTATAACCAGTGTAGGTCCTCCCCACTATATCCCCCTATAACCAGTGTAGGTCCTCCCCACTATATCCCCTATAACCAGTGTAGGGTCCTCCCACTATATCCCCCTATAACCAGTGCAGGACCCTCCCCACTATATCCCCCTATAACCAGTGCAGGACCTCCCCACTATATCCCCTATAACCAGTGTAGGTCCTCCCCACTATATCCCCTATAACCAGTGTAGGTCCTCCCCACTATATCCCCCTATAACCAGTGTAGGGTCCTCCCCACTATATCTCCCTATAACCAGTGTAGGTCCTCCCCACTATATCCCCCTATAACCAGTGCAGGACCCTCTCCCACTATATCCCCCTATAACCAGTGTAGGTCCTCCCCACTATATCCCCCTATAACCAGTGTAGGTCCTCCCCACTATATCCCCCTATAACCAGTGCAGGTCCTCCCCACTATATCCCCCTATAACCAGTGCAGGTCCTCCCACTATATCTCCCTATAACCAGTGCAGGACCCTCCCCACTATATCCCCCTATAACCAGTGTAGGTCCTCCCCACTATATCCCCTATAACCAGTGTAGGTCCTCCCCACTATATCCCCTATAACCAGTGTAAGTCCTCCCCACTATATCCCCCTATAACCAGTGCAGGACCCTCCCACTATATCCCCTATAACCAGTGTAAGATCCTCCCCACTATATCCCCTATAACCAGTGCAGGACCTCCCCACTATATCACCCTATAACCAGTGTAAGTCCTCCCCACTATACTCCAGTGTAGGTCTCCCCACTATATCCCCCTATAACCAGTGCAGGGACCTCCCCACTATATCCCCTATAACCAGTGTAGTCCTCCCCACTATATCCAGTGTAGGTCTCCCCACTATATCCCCCTATAACCAGTGCAGGACCCTCTCCACTATATCCCCCTATAACCAGTGTAGGTTCTCCCCACTATATCCCCCTATAACCAGTGTAGAGTCCTCCCCATATATCCCCCTATAACCAGTGTAGGGTCCTCCCCACTATATCCCCCTATAACCAGTGCAGGACCCTCCCCACTATATCCCCCTATAACCAGTGCAGCCCTTCCCTGTCTCACCCTTATTCTTCTGGGTCCTGGCGATCTCCTTCTCGATCTCGGAGATCTTCTCCAGGATCCCCATGTCTGCGGCCTCCTGACTGCTGCCAGCACAGACGTGAAAGGAAGCAAAGCAGACTGGAGCCGGGAAAGGGTGGAGCTTCTGGCTGACGTCATTACCCGGCGCCCGTCATCCGGCCGCCATCTTTAATAAGGGCGCTCTTCCCTCACTTTTTTTGCTGTTGTCTCCTTTGACACATTATACAAGTGGTTGAGTTTGAAACTAAATGCAAACCTAAAAGACACACTTGGTGCCTGTTTACCCCAAAATGAGTTGTGTCAGCCTAATCATGGGGCCTGAAACCTCATATGAATACTTTCTAGTGTTTAAACTGTTCTCGGGGAGAGTAAAGGAGATTTTGTGCTCAGTTTTGGTCTCAAGCTGTATGGGCAGTAAAGGGGGGTTATACCTGACTAGCTATGTGATACCGGACAGCTTGGTTGCTAGGATTTCAGACCTTAGTAACAGTTGTCGGGCTGTATAAAATATTGGGTAAATTAATATCTGAGCAGAGAGACGCCTGACCGCTCTGTGCCACTTTCCCGCCCTCATTTTGATGTCTATTTGGCCTAAGGACCTACTGCTTGGCGAACCTGATGGAGGAGACTGGCTGTTAATCAGTGTATCCATAGCAACCAGAGTATTATAGCTCTGCCAAGCCTCCATGGCGCTGCCCTGTCCTCGGTTTATGCCAACTTGGCCTAAGAAATCTTAAGACAAAGACACTCTGGTTACTAGGGTACTGCTGCTTTGCAAACTTACAGAAAATGGTTGTTAGGCAGTGTGTCCATAGCAACCAGAGTATTATGGGTCTGACAAGCCTCCATGCTCGGTGTTCTGTGAACTTGGCCTAAGATGGATGAGGAAAAGGTTAAAAGTCTTTTTAATTTTGACGCCAGGCACAAATATATATTTAATTCCTGGCGTCATGATTCATGAAGAGATCGGCCCAGAATGGTCTATGGGCCCGAGCTGCAGTACCAGGCATGGCCCAGAGACAGATGGGCTCCCTTAAGTGCCCGGACCGCACACCATCACATTCAGTAGACAGCGGGATATTCCACTAGTTTCAGGTTTTTAAAAACGCCAAGCGTTTGATTTAAAGTGACCAGACCATTCCTGGAGTGTTTCCAGCATGAAGCCCTTCCATAATTTACAATAGAAGCCAATGAGGCTTTAAAAAAAAAAAATACAAGCGCTTGAGGCGTTTCTGCTGCCATAAAAACTCTAACGTTTTATTCATTGCTTAACAGGTTTAGAAGAAAACGGGGGAAAAAATTGTAAAAAAAAAAAAAAAAAAAACAATAAAAAGAAAAGAAACAAAAGATTCCTCAAAAACGTAAATAAAACATTTCAAGGTAAAAAAAAAAAACCATCAAGAAATCACCAAAATAAGAGGTTTGGACAATTGGAGCGTTGCCGATCGGTGGCTTTGTGCACACGGAGTATTTGGAGGAGTTTTGGGAGCAGAAACTCTTCAATTCCTCAAAAATGCAAAACTCTTCAAAAACTCGGGAGGTTCTGCTCAAGATGAAGATCCTGCACACAAAAAAAAAAACTCCAAATGTCAGCAAAAAGACAGTCGGGTGTATATAGTCCATTTCTGCTCCAAAAACTCCTGAGAAAAAAACTAATTGTGAACATAACATTATGGCATGGGGTCAAGGAGTTTTTACAGCAGATCCTGTCCAAAATCCTCCTCAAAAACGCTTCCAATTCATTTATTTGGCAAATTCACTTTGTTGTTCATAAGCGTTTTGTACTTTTTTTTTTAGCCTGAAGAGGACCTGGTAAAAAAGAAAAGGGCAGATCACTTTTTGTAGTGGATACCGAAGGAAACCTCTAAAAACTAGGGATTATCCAATTAAAAGGCTGCAAGTAACCCTTCAGGAAAAGAAACGTTTCACCAAGATCTCTTTTCTGAAGCAGTTTTTGCTTGATAAACTTGTCGGTCTTGACCAGACCTAAAAGTGTGTTTGATGCAGATGATGAGTTTTCAAACGGAATCTTCTCCAGAAAACGTCCCTCCTTTGGAGAGTTTTTCGTTTCCTGACGCGGTTTTGAAGAGTTTTTGGGAGGTTTTTCTTCCTGAAATGTTTTTTTTTGAAGCCTTTTGACAGGACAATGCCTGGTTTGTTATCAGGATTAGAGATGAGCTCACAATACATCTGTTCACTAGATCCCATATTAGGGCCGGATTCGGACATCGGAGTTTGTCTTTGCACAGACCACGAATTCCGGACCAGCCGAGGGGCTCCTGATCAGAACAGTCTCATCTGTGTATACCTCAGAAGTTTTTCCCAAAAATCGCAGTGTGAACACAGATGAAGCGTAAGCATAATACAAGAAAACCTCTTTGGATTTAACACTTGCACCGCTCGCCCTTTTTAGCACTTTTTTAGGCGGGTTTTTAAGTGAAATGTGCACATACAGTTAAGGAGTTTCTTTGAATTACAGTCCGGCCACACACATCCATGGGTATCAGTCTCAGAAAATCCACAGCATGACTCCACATTTTGTGGATGTTTTTGGCAGGTATTGCAGCAACATGCAGCAGTAAATCAGCCGTGTGTGCACACACCCATATTCACACAGCAATTTTGGCTAGATCACGGCATTGGGTGGTCATGTTCTTTACCGAGGAAGCAGAACGCCTGATGGCTCAGAGCCAGACAAGGTCTCCTGCATTAATAGCATTAGGGCGTGTGAACACATACTGTATTTTCTGCTGCTGATGATTATTCTGGAGATCTGCAGCAAAACTCACAAATTCCACCTGAAATTGCAATTGGAACATTCACATGGGACATTTCTGATGTGAGATTTTAGCAGCAAATCTATAGAAACAAAATCCATACCAAGTTCTGCATAGATGCCAATAGGCTGGAAAATCAAATTTACAGCTTTTGGATGAGATTTCTTAAAATCTAATCCACGTTTCTGGTACCATAATACACAACAGATTTTCCATCATGGAAGTACATTATTTGTTTGACACAGGTGGACAAACCCTTAAAATGTGCATTGCAGACTTTCCAGATTTGGTAACCTCTCATTCGTGATGCCGTCAATGTAAAACGCTGCAAATTTTCCACCTAATCCGGACAGAAAATCTGCAGCGTAGCAGCCGTGTGCAGAAAATCTGCAGCGTAGCAGCCGTGTGCAGAAAATCTGCAGCGTAGCAGCCGTGTGCAGAAAATCTGCAGCGTAGCAGCCGTGTGCAGAAAATCTGCAGCGTAGCAGCCGTGTGCAGAAAATCTGCAGCGTAGCAGCCGTGTGCAGAAAATCTGCAGCGTAGCAGCCGTGTGCAGAAAATCTGCAGCGTAGCAGCCGTGTGCAGAAAATCTGCAGCGTAGCAGCCGTGTGCAGAAAATCTGCAGCGTAGCAGCCATGTGCAGAAAATCTGCAGCGTAGCAGCCATGTGTGACTGTCCCCTTAGGACAACAAGTTTATTAGTGGAAATAGCTTCAAAAAACGCTTCTTCTTTGGGGAGTTTTTTCTTTTATCTTGAAGGATTTTGGAAGGTTAACCCCCCCATACGTTATTTTGCAGCCTTTGCCTTGGACAGTGCTGAATTTTACATCAGTATTTGTAAGGCAAACCAGGAGTGGAACAATCAGAGGAAAAGTATAACAGAAACACGTCACCACTTCTGCATTTTTCATCCACTCCAGGTTTTGGCTTCCAAATACTGATGTAAAATACTGCATGTGTGAACGTGGCCAACAGGCTGAAAACCTGCAAAGAAGCTTCCAAATGTAAATCAAGAGTTATTGAAGCGATTTTACAGATCTACTAAAAAAAAAACAAAAAAAAACAAACCCTCATACTCTTAGAGGTTCTTCTTAAGACTCCATAAATACAAGTCTTTTCGCTGCGTTTTCGAACCAAAACCTCCAAGATGAGTGACTGAGGCAGAACCTTGTAACCGTCCATTTCCAGGCTGATCAAGCCTCCTCCTCCCATCATAGATTTTTTTTTTTTATATTTTCTTTATTGTGCATTTGCTGCAATGAAATATCAAATCGGTTCTTGTGCTCCAGTTGCTGCCAGAACTCAATGCATTGCGATGTGCGCTAGTGCAAGAGATGCTCTAGATTTAACCCTACATTTACCTGGCAGTATTCTGCCACACTCTATGGTATATTATTTTATATATTAAAAAAAAAAAAAAAAAAAAAAAAAATTGACCTCTCCATCCACTCTAATCGGTGTAAATGACACATTGAAGCAACAAGTCAGCAGTGTAACAGCAAGAGTTTTTCTTTGATAGGGAATTAAAAAAATAAAATAAAAAAAAAAAAATTAAAATTAAACGTGTTTCTCAACAAATGTGCATCTGTGGAATAGACGAGAAGCCTGAAGCTCTTTTTGCGGAGAATCAGAGAGAAAAGCCAGCCACGCTTTAATCCATGACACATAGCAAATACGACAACAACTCCAAAACAGGCTCCTCGCCAAAAAAAAAAAAAAAAAAAAATGAAATAAAAAAAAAAATTGTCACTTGCGTCAACAGTCCGCCTCGCCGCTGGTCATTCTTTTTTTTTTTTTAACCCATTCAGCTGTGGTGAGCACAGTCTGCCAGCCGGTGGCGCTGTTCCCACACTTTGCACTTAGACGGTTGAGAAGCCTGGATATACAGAATTCATTAAAATGAGACTGAACAAGCAGGGGGTGCAATGCGTCTCCGTCACCCGTTTACGTATACCCTGGAAAAATAGGCCGCCGCAAAATACGGAACTGAGTCTTCAGCAGCTCGGTCGGCTCTCAGGAGGCATCCATAGAATTTTTTTTTATACTTTGATTAAATATATGTGTATTTATAATATATATTTATAGATATATATATATAAAAAAAAAATCTGACATATCCCATTTTCAATGTGAAAACGGAGAAATGTATTGCAGTCCGAAAAACTTTTCCTTTTTGACATTGGGACTGGAGGACGGGGTGGGAGGAAAAGATTTGCTAATTGATATTAGGAACTGGGGTAGATCCCCATAGATGGAGTGTGACGCTTGTATGCTCAGGGGTGTTTCAGCAGCACCCACCACCACCATTTTGCATTTGTCCAGGGTGGGTGCAATAATCCATGTTCTGGTCCAATGGGATGAATTTAGGCAAAGGGGTCCATGTTAGCCTTGGAAGGATAAAGCTGAAGGCGCAGTAATGTCAAGCAGGAAAAAAAAAAAAAAGAAAATAAAAAAAAGAACAAGAAAACCCAGCAGATTAAAATAAAAACTGCGTACAGAGTGGATGCCGCTGCACGCGTCATTGCTTTAACACTCATACATTCTTCTCAGAGTCTCTCGGACAGATCGGAAACGGCAGGTTTCGGTGCGGACAGCTCC
This sequence comes from Oophaga sylvatica, assembly GCA_033576555.1. Classification (NCBI taxonomy): domain Eukaryota; kingdom Metazoa; phylum Chordata; class Amphibia; order Anura; family Dendrobatidae; genus Oophaga; species Oophaga sylvatica. The sequence goes on along the minus strand of JARQOD010000007.1, from coordinate 106,131,059 downwards.
GCTCTGTCGGTGTGACGGTGGTGATGGCGGCGGCGAGGTCGGGCTCCTGTCACCGGAATTCGTAGATGGGTGCACTGTGTTCTGGGACATGCGTCAGGTTTAAGGACTGATACCTGCAAGGTGAATAGAAAACAGAGGGCTCATAAGAACTCTGCTTGCTACAAGTGAATGGAAACAGCCTTATTTACTGGTTGCCCAAGTCCAATGCTTTGCACAGCAGATTTGTTACAGTAGTCATGAAGTGATGGCAATACACCTGCGCTATGTGATGGAGAACGCCTTTAACGGTACTGTATTATAGCAAGGCATTACACTGCCATATGGTGCCAAGACACTAGTAATAGAACAGTGCCCTCTTGTGGTGTAACTATTTTTTTTAGCCTTTGAACATAACCTTCTTCTTGCAGGAATGTTAGTAGGAGGCCGGCAGCGCTCACCATTCTGAGCTCCGGTGATAATAGTAACCCTCTATGGATGCCGCCGACTTCTGGAAGCAAATGTAGTAGAAGCCGGCAAAGGAAGCGCCGCTGATGTCTTTGATTGTGTGATCGGGGACCAGGAACTGTTCCTACAGAGGAGAGAGAGAAAACCACGTAAATCCCAAATCATATGGGGCGGTCTATAATCTGAACCCTTCTCTCTAAGGACAGGGGAGGGGGGACTGGTCCCTTTAAGAGATGATACGGGGAAACGCACCTTCCACCTCATGAAGACGTAATCGCCAGCTTTCAGCTCCTCGAATCCAAAGTCATCGGAATTAAAGGTTTTGGCGTACTGGTAGAAAGCTTGGAACTTCCCCTGTGTGGAGAGACGACAGGTCAGTGCCCAGGGGGGCAGAATACGAGAGGCAGAGAGCGACCGGCCCACATACATCCCACGCTCACCCAGTGCTTCCGGTCCACATCCTCATCCGCGTCCCACTTTCTGGTCAGGAAAGGATGTTTTCTGCTGATTATCTCCCCTTCAAAGAAGGTGGTGAGGGTTGGGTATTCCTAAAAAGAGGATGAAGGAGGGCATTAGATCATATTCTATAGGTAGAAGCTCTAATACCAGACAATGGGAAAGCTGAAGCATCTTGCTGAGCTGGCATCAGAGGTGGCCGTACATGTGACCCTCTCCATTCACTTCTATGGGAATACGAATAATTGCCAAGCGAGCATGCGCCCATTGTGGTGAGAAGAGCAGAGCATAGCGACCACTTCCTTACTCCAGGCGGCAGAACATGGGTACCCATGCTAAAGATAGACACAGGGTTTAGACCAGAGGGATTCTCAGCCAGAAATACCCGAGATGGGAATACACCTTTAAAAGGGGACAGTGACGTCACAGAGGTGGAGGGACGGAACAGAGACCCAGCATTATATGGTCGCCAGCCGACTTTACGTCCTGCAGCTTCCCTTGCTGTACCCTGTGCCGCTTATTCTTAGGGGGACGTCCAGATGGCAGGGTCACAGCTGTGCCCACTAAAAAGTCCCCTAAAATGCACATGAGGAAAGAGGACCCCAGTGCTCTAAACCAAGAAGCATCACAGCAGCAAAACGGCAAAGTCTATGGGGCCGCTGAGTGGCTTTCTGATCTTTATTATGACTCTTAATAAAAATACGGTATTTTCCCTGCAGACCTAGCTCTGCTCTCGTCCTGGGGGACACATGGGGCCCATCAGCTGTACATACCCCACACAGGAAAATCCTACTAAGTTAAAAGCAATGTCTGAACAGCACCAGAGCCACTTTTGCAGTCGGTGAGGATGAACAAAGTGATCTGTGCTGGAAGAAGACTTTATCTATGATTATTTTTAATCAACCCATGCCTTTAAACAAAATAAAAATAAATAAAAATAACCCCTTTTAATATTCATGACCACCATTTCTATACTACTTGTCCAGCCATCTAGAGCATTCCCCACGGCATGCAGGAAAGGGCTCATCCTACCTGTAGGGTCACTCACCTCAGTAAGGCCTTTTATCTTCAAGTATCCACACAGATAAGCATTTTCCATGTCCACGTGCTGCGGAGCAGAAAGACGGTTAATAGCACCCGAGCTTCATCACCACCCATCCTGTCCCTCAGAATATAGTATCATCATAGGGGCACTGCGTCTCAACAGTACTCTAATAAAGAGGCCCAGCGTCCCTGACGTCATACTCCTGCCAAGGGACATACGCAGGGCGTGGACACTACTGTGCGGCACGTCGCTGCTCCACGCAGGTCACCGTCAAGTGTTGGGACTGGAGGGGTCACGAGTTATCAGACTCACTGCGAATGTCACAACACCCGCAGCCAGAGAGAGACTTTATATCTCATTCTGTCATCCGTTCAAAGATCTCTGCTTGCTGCAAGTGAACTGGACTTTTTTCCCACCTATAGCTGCGGATTTGTTTAGTTTTATCCAGTATGAAGCATCCTCCCAGGTCCCATATGTGACGCAAGTCTCTAATGTAGCAGCCTGAAGGTCTAGATTGTCTACACTGGATACAACTAACAATCGCACAGCTGTGAACACAAGATACAGTTACTCCATGGATTATTCCACACTCTGTCAACAACTGCTAAACCCGTGACTGGCTGCAGCGATCAGGTGATTGATAGACAGCACGTCGTCAGAGCGGCACCAATAGATTTAAAGGGGCAAGAGATGTTTCTCTAGTAAGGACCAGAGTCAGGAAATCCAGACGTTCCTGCAGATTGTGACATTCCCGTGTGGCTTCAATTTATGTAGAGCAAGCAGAAAATTTGGGAATGATGAAGAACTGAAAGAAGAAAAGTTACAAAGTTGAAGAAAAAAAACAAAACAAAAACAAGTTGCTGCCTTCAGAAGAACAGTCATTCCTGAGCTTTTGTTACAATGTGTCAGTCATATGTGTGGATTCTGCAGGACTCAGGCGGCTGTGTGGTGACGGATCGTCTGTTGTGACCCCACTTCCCGCTCGGCTCCTGAGTCCTGTGTATCATCACTATGCAGCAGAGGATCGGCGGGAGGACAGCGGGGGCCACACGGGGAGAACAACAGCCATATCGGGCCATGAAACGGCTCCTCGCTCTGTGGGGGGCAGTATACACGGGTGATGGGTATGGAGGACCTGTCAGGCAGCACTGACCAGTCTCCCTTGAGGTTTCCCAAGGATCAGAGGTATCTGCCAGCCGCTCATCTCCTTACAGCCATAGATACAGATGTTCTGCCCGAAGTCGCTGCAGCCCGGGCACAGGGGGCAACGCCGCCCCGAGATCTCTGCAGCCCGGGCAAAGCCGCCCCGAGATCTCTGCAGCCCGGGCACAGGGGGCAACGCCGCCCCGAGATCTCTGCAGCCCGGGCACAGGGGGCAACGCCGCCCCGAGATCTCTGCAGCCCGGGCAAAGCCGCCCGAGATCTCGCAGGCCAGGGGCAACGCCGCCCCGAGATCTCTGCAGCCCGGGCACAGGGGGCAACGCCGCCCCGAGATCTCTGCAGCCGGCACGGGCAACGCCGCCCCGAGATCTCTGCAGCCCGGGCACAGGGGCAACGCCGCCCCGAGATCTCTGCAGCCCGGGCACAGGGGGCAACGCCGCCCCGAGATCTCTGCAGCCCGGGCACAGGGGGCAACGCCGCCCCGAGATCTCTGCAGCCCGGGCACAGGGGGCAACGCCGCCCCGAGATCTCTGCAGCCCGGGCACAGGGGGCAACGCCGCCCCGAGATCTCTGCAGCCCGGGCACAGCACGCCGCCCGAGATCTCTGCAGCCCGGGCACAGGGGGCAACGCCGCCCCGAGATCTCTGCAGCCCGGGCACAGGGGCAACGCCGCCCCGAGATCTCTGCAGCCCGGGCACAGGGGGCAACGCCGCCCCGAGATCTCTGCAGCCCGGGCACAGGGGGCAACGCCGCCCCGAGATCTCTGCAGCCCGGGCACAGGGGGCAACGCCGCCCCGAGATCTCTGCAGCCCGGGCACAGGGGGCAACGCCGCCCCGAGATCTCTGCAGCCCGGGCACAGGGGGCAACGCCGCCCCGAGATCTCTGCAGCCCGGGCACAGGGGGCAACGCCGCCCCGAGATCTCTGCAGCCCGGGCACAGGGGGCAACGCCGCCCCGAGATCTCTGCAGCCCGGGCACAGGGGGCAACGCCGCCCCGAGATCTCTGCAGCCCGGGCACAGGGGGCAACGCCGCCCCGAGATCTCTGCAGCCCGGGCACAGGGGGCAACGCCGCCCCGAGATCTCTGCAGCCCGGGCACAGGGGGCAACGCCGCCCCGAGATCTCTGCAGCCCGGGCACAGGGGGCAACGCCGCCCCGAGATCGCTGCAGCCCGGGCACAGGGGGCAACGCCGCCCCGAGATCCGCTGCAGCCCGGGCACAGGGGGCAACGCCGCCCCGAGATCCTGCAGCCCGGGCACAGGGGGCAACGCCGCCCCGAGATCGCTGCAGCCCGGGCACAGGGGGCAACGCCGCCCCGAGATCGCTGCAGCCCGGGCACAGGGGGCAACGCCGCCCCGAGATCGCTGCAGCCCGGGCACAGGGGGCAACGCCGCCCCGAGATCCGCTGCAGCCCGGGCACAGGGGGCAACGCCGCCCCGAGATCGCTGCAGCCCGGGCACAGGGGGCAACGCCGCCCCGAGATCGCTGCAGCCCGGGCACAGGGGCAACGCCGCCCCGAGATCGCTGCAGCCCGGGCACAGGGGGCAACGCCGCCCCGAGATCAGCTGCAGCCCGGGCACAGGGGGCAACGCCGCCCCGAGATCGCTGCAGCCCGGGCACAGGGGCAACGCTGCCCCGAGACCACTGCAACCCGGGCACAGGGGCAATGCTGCCCTGGATCATGGCAGGTGGGGACCCCCTGCTCTTGGCCCTGATAGCATCAAGGTAATGCGGGGAGGGAGCAATCAGTGCAGTCTCCACGGAAAGTGAGAGTGCAAAATAGGAAGGGGGGGGGAACCAGGGGGCAAAATAAGTTATAGGGGTACAGGAGCAGAAAAAGGAAGGACACCCGGGCCCCGCCACCTGGACGAGCAGCCGGGCCCCTCTCCTGGAGAAGCACCGGGCCCACATGCCGCACCGCCCCCGCTCACCTGCAGCACCACCTCCACATCGTACGAGTTGCCTTTGCTCTTCTGATGCCCCCGGAACTTGGAGCCGCTGTACAGCAGGTGTGTGGCCACCCCGGGCTGCTGCGTGTTGATGGGAGGTGGCGGAATGAGAGACGAGGAGCCGGAGGCCGTGCTGCTAGCCTCAGTTCGGACCGGCATATCCAGGGCCGGCCCCCCTGCCGCTGGGCACAGCTCGTCCCGCAGGGCTCGGCCGTTTCTCCGCTCCCGGCCTGAGCGCCTGGGCCTCTTCACCACCGAGCGCGGCGATTGGCCGAGACACGCTCCACCCGCACTCTCACCAGCGATCCGATTGGTCTAGGAGCCAAGCGTTGAATCCGGGAGATGTAGTCCTCGTGTCCGGGAGCGGAGGCTGTGATTGGTTGGAAGAGGGATGTGACGTATGAGGACAAACCATGGTCATCAGCAACATGGCTGCGCCCAGAGGAGGCGCCGGGAGGATCAGCATGGGCTGTGTATGATGGGAGCAGGTACCTTGGTAGCAGTGTGGCCCCTAAGATTCGCCCTGTGCTCTCTTTTTGCAATTGGGTGCCATGACAAATCTTGCACCTCTCGCCTCATTCAGCCTCTGTTACTGGCTGCTGAGTTACCTGAGCATCTATCAGTGAGCTCGCTCTGATTGTCCAATGCGAGTTCCTCACTCTTCTCTGTCTCTTTCTGAGCTCCTGTCTGATCTATGACTTCAGACCTCATCAAAGTTGAATGTGGCCTGTAAAAGCCAAGCGGTGCCACATTTGTACTGAAACCCAATTGCAAAATTGATTTGTAACCCCAAAATAAATGCATTTCACTAAATGTCTACACAGGTGGACATCCCCTTTAAACGTAAAATAGCCTCTTACTTTAAGAACTAGACAATTGTCATGTTATATTCACACTCGGCATTTTGTGCTCTTTTTAGTTTTCTAAACTAAGTGCAAAAAAACGCCCACTGTCAGGATGCTGCCGATCCTTCACCGTATGTTGTCAGCGCGGCCTGCAGGTCTGAACGGAGGCCTGTGCCGCAAACTGCGCTCGCTGGACAGCACCGTAACACAGAGGAGGTCCTATGCGCCTCCTACTGGTGAGTACTGGGAAGTATGTGACCCCCACAGACGAGGGGATGCTTCTTATGTGGCATATGTAAATACCTCTGATTATAAATCCTCTCAAGAATTACTTTATTTGTTTATCGCCAAGGTTACCAGCCACCTCTGCTGTCTGTCAGGGGTTGGCCGGTCTCTTAGGCAAGGAGTGCAGCGCTCACAAGCTTATTACCACACAGCCTGCAAGCGCTGCCTTCAGGCTGAGCAGATCATTGATGTTACAGAGCTGGAGCCAAGGGGCGACCGTGCCAAAATGTCAATAATCGGGAGAGGTCGGCCCCTGAATAGTAATCAGAATTAATTTTTTTTCACAATTTCAAAGGATTTTTTTCCCCATATTCCAGTGTATCTAATGGTAAAATGAATGGCGTCGTTCAGAACTATAACTCGTCCCTCAAAGAACAAGAAAAACAAGACCTGACACGGCTATGAGACCGGAAGAATAAAAAAAAAAAAGTTACAGCTGTTCTAAGAAGGGGAAGGAAAAAAATAAAAGCGCAAAAATGAAAAATAACCTACTCTGTATTAAAGGGGTTGTGCAAGATTAGAGAAAATGTTGGCTCTTTCTTTTTGTTCCAGAAACAGCGTCACACCTGGTAATGGAGCTCAGCTGTAATACCACATACAACCTGTGAACAGGGGTGGCGCTGTTTATCTAAACATATTACATGTGACGTATCTGATCCTGTACATCCCCTTTAATAAATTCATTTGAGCATTATTTGAATTATAAGTTGTATCTGATCCAGTTTCAGCATTTTTTTCCTTTTTTTTTTTTATTGTTCTAGAAAGAAAGAAGTTTTATGAGAGTGTCAGCATCTCCCAAGGTGAAGGTGAGCAGCTCACACCTAAATTCTGCCTCCTAGGAACAATATATATGTACATACATACAAGCCCCAGCATAGGCTAAGGATAAGATATCCAGGGGATGGAGTGGAGTGTCTTCATGGTGGGTTGGGCGGATTTGACCCCAGATGACTTTGGACTCTGACGCCCCCATTCTCTGCGGCTCTCACCTTTCTAAATATGTGGAATAATTTGGTGTTTGCTGTAATTATCAGGTGGATTTGAGGTTAACCTGGATCGTAGGAAGTTACGGACCCCGCAGGGAAAGATCTTCACTGTCCCGAGTGAACCTCTGGCGATAGCCGTGGCCACCGAGTGGGAATCCCAGCGAGACACCATCAAATTCTTCACAATGCACCTGGTAACTGAGACCATCCGAGAAATTATCTATTATCCATCTATCCATTATCCATCTATCTATTATCCATCTATCCATTATCCATCTATCCATTATCCATCTATCCATTATCCATCTATCTATTATCCATCTATCCATTATCCATCTATCTATTATCCATCTATTATCCATCTATCCATTATCCATCTATTATCCATCTATCCATTATCCATCTATCTATTATCCATCTATCTATTATCCATCTATCTATTATCCATCTATCTATTATCCATCTATCCATTATCCATCATTATCCATCTATCCATTATCCATCTATCTATTATCCATCTATCTATTATCCATCTATCTATTATCCATCTATCCATTATCCATACATTATCCATCTATCCATTATCCATCATCTATTATCCATCTATCTATTATCCATCTATCTATTATCCATCTATCTATTATCCATCTATCCATTATCCATCTATCCATTATCCATCTATCTATTATCCATCTATCTATTATCCATCTATTATCCATCTATCCATTATCCATCTATTATCCATCTATCCATTATCCATCTATCCATTATCCATCTATCCATTATCCATCTATCTATTATCCATCTATCTATTATCCATCTATAATCCATCTATCCATTATCCATCTATTATCCATCTATCCATTATCCATCTATCCATTATCCATCTATCCATTATCCATCTATTATCCATCTATCCTTTATCCATCTATCCATTATCCATCTATCCATTATCCATCTATCTATTATCCATCTATCTATTATCCATCTATAATCCATCTATCCATTATCCATCTATTATCCATCTATCCATTATCCATCTATCCATTATCCATCTATTATCCATCTATCCATTATCCATCTATCTATTATCCATCTATCTATTATCCATCTATCCATTATCCATCTATCCATTATCCATCTATCCATTATCCATCTATTATCCATCTATCCATTATCCATCCATTATCCATCTATTATCCATCTATCCATTATCCATCTATTATCCATCTATCTATTATCCATCTATCCATTATCCATCTATCCATTATCCATCTATCCATTATCCATCTATCCATTATCCATCTATCTATTATCCATCTATCCATTATCCATCTATCATTATCCATCTATCTCATTATCCATCTATCCATTATCCATCTATCTATTATCCATCTATCCATTATCCATCTATCTATTATCCATCTATCCATTATCCATCTATCTATTATCCATCTATCATTATCCATCTATCCATTATCCATCTATCTATTATCCATCTATCCTATTATCCATCTATCATTATCCATCTATCCATTATCCATTCCTATCTATTATCCATCTATCCATTATCCATCTATCCATTATCCATCTATTATATCCATCTATCTATTATCCATCTATCCATTATCCATCTATCCATTATCCATCTATTATCCATGTATCCATTATCCATCTATTATCCATCTATCTATTATCCATCTATTTATTATCCATCTATCCATTATCCATCTATCCATTATCCATCTATTATCCATCTATCCATTATCCATCTATTATCCATCTATCCATTATCCATCTATTATCCATCTATCCATTATCCATCCATTATCCATCTATCCATTATCCATCTATCTATTATCCATCTATCCATTATCCATCTATCCATTATCCATCTATCTCATTATCCATCTATCCATTATCCATCTATCCATTATCCATCTATTATCCATCTATCCATTATCCATCTATTATCCATCTATCCATTATCCATCCATTATCCATCTATCCATTATCCATCTATTATCCATCTATCCATTATCCATCTATTATCCATCTATCCATTATCCATCCATTATCCATCTATCCATTATCCATCTATCTATTATCCATCTATCCATTATCCATCTATCCATTATCCATCTATCTATTATCCATCTATCCATTATCCATCTATCCATTATCCATCCATCCATTATCCATTATCCATTATCCATCTATCCATTATCCATCTATTATCCATCTATCCATTATCCATCTATCCATTATCCATCTATCCATTATCCATCTATCCATTATCCATCTATCTATTATCTATCTATTATCCATCTATCCATTATCCATCTATTATCCATCTATCCATTATCCATCTATCCATTATCCATCTATCTATTATCCATCTATCCATTATCATCTATCTATTATCCATCTATCCATCTATATATTATCCATCTATCTATTATCCATCTATCCATTATCCATCTATCCATTATCCATCTATCCATTATCCATCTATCTATTATCCATCTATTATCCATCTATCCATTATCCATCTATCCATTATCCATCTATCTATTATCCATCTATTATCCATCTATCTATTATCCATCTATCCATTATCATCTATCTATTATCCATCTATTATCCATCTATCCATTATCCATCTATCTATTATCCATCTATCCATTATCCATCTATCCATTATCCATCTATCTATTATCCATCTATCCATTATCCATCTATCCATTATCCATTATCCATCTATCTATTATCCATCTATTATCCATCTATCCATTATCCATCTATCTATTATCCATCTATCCATTATCCATCTATCTATTATCCATCTATTATCCATCTATCCATTATCCATCTATCTATTATCCATCTATCCATTATCCATCTATCTATTATCCATCTATCCATTATCCATCTATCTATTATCCATCTATTATCCATCTATCCATTATCCATCTATCTATTATCCATCTATCCATTATCCATCTATCTATTATCCATCTATCCATTATCCATCTATCCATTATCCATCCCCCCTTATTTCCCATCCTGCAGACAACCCTGTGTAACACGGCTCTGGATAACCCAACGCACAGGAGTAAGGAGCAGCTGATCGCGGCCTCCTTGAAGTTCCTTGATACAGATACTGTCTGGTGAGTCTCTTGCTCCTCCTGACCTCGATGATTTGGGGCCTCTCTTTTCCTGAAATCCTCTGTGCTGCTGGGCAGATTCTGTTCCTTCTCATCCCTCTACACTGATCCTGGCACATTCTGCCTTGTTCTCACTAATATAAAGGTGGCCACATCATTGCCTCCCAGTTTGTCAATGCGCTCCTGAAATGCTCTGTGCTGCAGATTGCCCTTACACCTCATTCACATGGCCGTTTGACTGCTGTCCGATTTTCACGGACTGTTGCTTTGGAAAAAATAAACTTTTTTTTCTTTCTTCCCCATGAACGCATACAAATGATGCAACTCATTCAGTTTTTCTCATACGTGAAAAAAAACCCTGACATGTGAATGAGGGTTTACACTTCACTCTTCTGCCCCAAACCTACAAGATCAGCACAGACCCCTCCTGAAATACTCTGTGCTGCTGTGATGTGCTGCTCTGTCCTCAGTCACATCCTCCTCATAGGACGGGCGAGATCACTGCCTCCCATGAAAGTAACACACTCCGCTCCTGAAATACTCTGTGCTGCTGTGATGTGCTGCTCTGTCCTCAGTCACATCCTCCTCATAGGACGGGCGAGATCACTGCCTCCCATGACAGTAACACACTCCACTCCTGAAATACTCTGTGCTGCTGTGATGTACTGCTCTGTCCTCAGTCACATCCTCCTCATAGGACGGGCGAGATCACTGCCTCCCATGAAGTAACACAACTCCGCTCCTGAAATACTCTGTGCTGCTGTGATGTACTGCTCTGTCACATCCTCCTCTCATAGGACGGGCGAGATCACTGCCTCCCATGACAGTAACACAATCCGCTCCTGAAATACTCTGTGCTGCTGTGATGTACTGCTCTGTCCTCTGTCACATCCTCCTCATAGGACGGGCGAGATCACTGCCTCCCATGACAGTAACACACTCCGCTCCTGAAATACTCTGTGCTGCTGTGATGTGCTGCTCTGTCCTCAGTCACATCCTCCTCATAGGACGGGCGAGATCACTGCCTCCCATGACAGTAACACACTCCGCTCCTGAAATACTCTGTGCTGCTGTGATGTACTGCTCTGTCCTCAGTCACATCCTCCTCATAGGACGGGCGAGATCACTGCCTCCCATGACAGTAACACATCCGCTCCTGAAATACTCTGCTGCGTGATTACTGCTCTGTCCTCTGTCACATCCTCCTCATAGGACGGCAGATCACTGCCTCCCATGACAGTAACACAATCCGCTCCTGAAATACTCTGTGCTGCTGTGATGTACTGCCTGTCCTCTGTCACATCCTCCTCATAGACGGGCGAGATCACTGCCTCCCATGACAGTAACACAATCCGCTCCTGAAATACTCTTGCTGCTGTGATGTCTGCTCTGTCCTCGTCACATCCTCCTCAGGACGCAGATCACTGCCTCCCATGACAGTAACACATCCCTCCTGAAATACTCTGGCTGCTGTGATGTCTGCTCTGTCCTCGTCACATCCTCCTCATAGACGGCGAGATCACTGCCTCCCATGACAGTAACACATCCCTCCTGAAATACTCTGTCTGCTGTGATGTCTCTCTGTCCTCTCAATCCTCCTCATAGACGGCGAGATCACTGCCTCCCATGACATACACACTCCGCTCCTGAAATACTCTGTGCTCTGTGATGTACTGCTCTGTCCTCATCACATCCTCCTCATAGGACGGCGAGATCACTGCCTCCCATGACAGTAACACACTCCGCTCCTGAAATCTGCTGCTGTGATGTCTGCTCTGTCCTCGTCACATCCTCCTCTAGGACGGCGAATCACTGCTCCCATGACAGTAACACATCCGCTCCTGAATACCTGGCTGCGTGATGTACTGCTCTGTCCCTGCACATCCTCCTCATAGACGGCGAGATCACTGCCTCCCATGACAGTAACACATCCCTCCGAAATCCGCTGCTGTGATTACTGCTTGTCCTCGCACATCCTCCTCATAGGACGGCGAGATCACTGCCTCCCATGACATAACACACTCCCTCTGAAATACTCGTGCTGCTGTGATGTCTGCTCTGTCCTCTACATCCTCCTCATAGGACGGCGAGATCACGCTCCAGACAGTAACACACTCCGCTCCTGAAATACTCTGTGCTGCTGTGATGTACTGCCTTCCCTTCACATCCTCCTCATAGACGGCGAGATCACTGCTCCCAGACAGTAACACATCCGCTCCGAAAACTCTGTGCTGGATGTCGCCGCTCTACATCCTCCTCATAGACGGCAATCACTGCCTCCCATGACAGTAACACATCGCTCCTGAAATACTTTCTGCTTGTGTACTGCCTGTCCCTGTCAACCTCCTCATAGACGGCGAGATCACTGCCTCCCATGACATAACACATCCCCCTGAATACCTTGCTGCTGTGATGTACTGCCTGTCCTCGTCACATCCTCCTCATAGACGGCGAGATCACTGCCTCCCATGACATAACACATCCCTCCGAATACTCTGCTGCTGGATGTACTGCTCTGTCCTCTCAATCCCCTCATAGACGGCGAGATCACTGCCTCCCATACGTAACACACCCCCTGAAATCTCTGGCTGCTGTATGTCTGCTCTGTCCCATCACATCCTCCTCATAGGACGGGCGAGATCACTGCCTCCCATGACAGTAACACATCCGCTCCTGAAAATACTCTGCCTGCTGTGATGTACTGCCTTGTCCTCTGTCACATCCTCCTCATAGGACGGGCGAGATCACTGCCTCCCATGACAGTAACACACTCCGCTCCTGAAATACTCTGTGCTGCTGTGATGTACTGCTCTGTCCTCTGTCACATCCTCCTCATAGACGGGCGAGATCACTGCCTCCCATGACAGTAACACACTCCGCTCCTGAAATACTCTGTGCTGCTGTGATGTACTGCTCTGTCCTCAGTCACATCCTCCTCATAGGACGGGCGAGATCACTGCCTCCCATGACAGTAACACACTCCGCTCCTGAAATACTCTGTGCTGCTGTGATGTACTGCTCTGTCCTCGTCACATCCTCCTCATAGGACGGGCGAGATCACTGCCTCCCATGACAGTAACACACTCCGCTCCTGAAATACTCTGTGCTGCTGTGATGTACTGCTCTGTCCTCAGTCACATCCTCCTCATAGGACGGGCGAGATCACTGCCTCCCATGACAGTAACACACTCCGCTCCTGAAATACTCTGTGCTGCTGTGATGTGCTGCTCTGTCCTCAGTCACATCCTCCTCATAGGACGGGCGAGATCACTGCCTCCCATGACAGTAACACAATCCCTCCTGAAATACTCTTGCCCTGCTGTGATGTACTGCTCTGTCCTCTGTCACATCCTCCTCATAGGACGGGCGAGATCACTGCCTCCATGACAGTAACACACTCCGCTCCTGAAATACTCTGTGCTGCTGTGATGTACTGCTCTGTCCTCTGTCACATCCTCCTCATAGGACGGGCGAGATCACTGCCTCCCATGACAGTAACACATCCGCTCTGAAATACCTGCTGCTGTGATGTCTGCTCTGTCTCAGTCACATCTCCTCATAGGACGGCGAGATCACTGCCTCCCATGACAGTAACACATCCGCTCCTGAAAACTCTGCCTGCTGTGATGTCTGCTCTGTCTCGTCACATCCTCTCATAGAGGCGAGATCACTGCCTCCCATGACGTAAACATCCGCTCCTAAATATTGCTGCTGTATTACTGCTCTGTCCTCGTCACATCCTCCTCATAGGAGGGGATCACTGCTCCCATGACAGTACACACCTCCTGAAATACTGTGCTGCGATGTACTGCTCTGCTCGTCACATCTCTCAAGACGCGAATACTCCCCCAGAAGACACATCCCTCCTGAAATATTCGTTGCTGCCTTCCTCCCATCCTCCTCATAGACGGCGAGATCACTGCCCATGACAGTAACACAATCCCCCTGAAATACTCTGCTGCGTGATGTAGCTCTGTCCTCGTACATCTCTATAGACAGATCACCATACAACAACCGTCCTGAAATACTCTGTGCTGCGCTCTGTCCGTCCATCCCCTCTAACGAGATCAGCTCCTACTAACACTCCGCTCCTGAATACTCTGCTGCTTATGCGTCTCTCACTCTATAAGGGATCACTGCCATACAGTAACACAGCTCTAAAACTCTTGTGCTCTTCCCTCCATCTCTAAGCGCGAATCCTGCTCCAGACAGTACCATCCCTCCTGAAAACCTGCTCTGTATTGCCTCTCATCCCCTCCTCATAGGCGAACACTGCTCCATGACATAACACATCCGTCCAAACTCTGCTGCTGTGTGTCTGCCTGTCCGACACCTCTCTGAGGGGAGATCACGCTCCGACAGTACACATCGCTCTGAATTTGCTGTTGATGTTGCTCTGCCTCTACCCTCCTCATAGCGCAGATCATGCTCCCATGACGACACATCGTCTGAATTGCTGCGTGATGTCGCTTTCTCTCAACTATAGACGGGGAGATCCTCTCCATGCAGTAACCACCCTGAATACTCCTTTATGTCTGCTCTGTCCTCGTCACATCCCCCATAGGACGGCGAGATCACTGCCTCCCATGACAGTAACACAATCGCTCCTGAATACTCTGCTGCTGTGATGTATGCTCTGTCCTCGTCACATCCCCTCATAGGACGGGCGAGATCACTGCCTCCCATGACAGTACACACTCGCTCCGAAATACTCTGTGCTCTGTGATGTCTGCTCTGTCTCTGTCACATCCTCCTCATAGGACGGCGAGATCACTGCCTCCCATGACAGTAACACACTCCGCTCCTGAAATACTCTGCTGCTGTGATGTACTGCTCTGTCCTCGTCACATCCTCCTCATAGGACGGCGGATCACTGCCTCCATGACAGTAACACAATCGCTCCTAAATACTCTGTGCTGCTGTGATCTGCTCTTCCTCTCACATCCTCCTCATAGGACGGGCAGATCATGCTCCATGACAGTAACACACTCCGCTCCTGAAATACTCTGGCTGCTGTGATGTCTGCTCTGTCCTCAGTCACATCCTCCTCATAGACGGGCGAGATCACTGCCTCCATGACAGTAACACACTCCGCTCCTGAAAACTCTGTCTGCTGTGATTGCTCTGTCCTCGTACATCCCCTCATAGGACGGCGAGACACTGCCTCCCATGACAGTAACACAATCCCTCCTGAAATACTCTTGCTGCTTGATGTCTGCTCTGTCCCAGTCACATCCTCCTCATAGGACGGGCGAGATCACTGCCTCCCATGACAGTAACACACTCCGCTCCTGAAATACTCTGCTGGTGATGTACTGCTCTGTCCTCTGTCACATCCTCCTCATAGGACGGGCGAGATCACTGCCTCCCATGACAGTAACACAATCCGCTCCTGAAATACTCTTGGCTGCTGTGATGTACTGCTCTGTCCTCGTCACATCCTCCTCATAGGACGGGCGAGATCACTGCCTCCCATGACAGTAACACACTCCGCTCCTGAAATACTCTGCCCTGCTGTGATGTGCTGCTCTGTCCTCGTCACATCCTCCTCATAGGACGGGCGAGATCACTGCCTCCCATGACAGTAACACACTCCGCTCCTGAAATACTCTGCCCTGCTGTGATGTACTGCTCTGTCCTCTCACATCCTCCTCATAGGACGGGCGAGATCACTGCCTCCCATGACAGTAACACAACTCCGCTCCTGAAATACTCTGTGCTGCTGTGATGTACTGCTCTGTCCTCATGTCACATCCTCCTCATAGGACGGCGAGATCACTGCCTCCCATGACAGTAACACACTCCGCTCCTGAAATACTCTGTGCTGCTGTGATGTACTGCTCTGTCCTCTGTCACATCCTCCTCATAGGACGGGCGAGATCACTGCTCCCATGACAGTAACACATCCGCTCCTGAAATACTCTGCCCTGCTGTGATGTACTGCTCTGTCCTCTGTCACATCCTCCTCATAGAACGGGCGAGATCACTGCCTCCCATGACAGTAACACACTCCCTCCTGAAATACTCTGTGCTGCTGTGATGTTCTGCTCTGTCCTCTGTCACATCCTCCTCATAGACGGGCGAGATCACTGCCTCCCATGACAGTAACACAATCCCTCCTGAAATACTCTGTGCCTGCTGTGATGTACTGCTCTGTCCTCTGTCACATCCTCCTCATAGGACGGGCGAGATCACTGCCTCCCATGACAGTAACACACTCCGCTCCTGAAATACTCTGGCCTGCTGTGATGTACTGCTCTGTCCTCTGTCACATCCTCCTCATAGGACGGGCGAGATCACTGCCTCCCATGACAGTAACACACTCCGCTCCTGAAATACTCTGCCTGCTGTGATGTACTGCTCTGTCCTCTGTCACATCCTCCTCATAGGACGGGCGAGATCACTGCCTCCCATGACAGTAACACACTCCGCTCCTGAAATACTCTGGCCTGCTGTGATGTACTGCTCTGTCCTCTGTCACATCCTCCTCATAGGACGGGCGAGATCACTGCCTCCCATGACAGTAACACACTCCGCTCCTGAAATACTCTGTGCTGCTGTGATGTACTGCTCTGTCCTCAGTCACATCCTCCTCATAGGACGGGCGAGATCACTGCCTCCCATGACAGTAACACACTCCGCTCCTGAAATACTCTGCCCTGCTGTGATGTACTGCTCTGTCCTCTGTCACATCCTCCTCATAGAACGGGCGAGATCACTGCCTCCCATGACAGTAACACACTCCGCTCCTGAAATACTCTGTGCTGCTGTGATGTGCTGCTCTGTCCTCTGTCACATCCTCCTCATAGACGGGCGAGATCACTGCCTCCCATGACAGTAACACACTCCGTTCCTGAAATACTCTGTCTGCTGTGATGTGCTGCTCTGTCCTCAGTCACATCCTCCTCATAGGACGGGCGAGATCACTGCCTCCCATGACAGTAACACACTCCGCTCCTGAAATACTCTGCCCTGCTGTGGCACAATGTGACCGGACCGCTGACTCCGTCCTGCTTTGTTTTTCCCCTGCAGTTACAGAGTAGAGGAGCCCCCCGCACTAGTAGAGCTACAAACGAACGAATGGGACCCCGTACTGAAATGGGCGGAAAATAGGTGAGAGGGTGCAGTGTTCTGACATCCCATGTATCGTCAGTGACCTATTAAAGGGATGCTCCATCTCTGGGGACAATATAGATTTCTTTTCTTCACTGAAATGCATTTATTTGGGATAATAATTCATTTTTGCAATTGGGTTTCATCAATTTTTTTTTTGCACCGTTTGGCTTTTACAGACTGTTTCTCTTCAAGTTCAACTTTAATATGATCTGTGGTCATAAAAAAGCTGAGCAGAGCTTAGATAGAGGAGTTAGAAACGCATTGGACCTTCAGAAGGAGCTCACTGATAGAATCTCTGTCTACTCATTCTGCAGCCAGCGTTAGACAGCGCGACGCGGAAACTGTAGAAGGCAAACGATGGAAAAATTATTTTTATTCAAATATATATACAATTAGGTAAAAAAAACAAAAAACAAAACATCTTTATCACGGGTTCTGCTCCTCAGGTACAATGTCGTGATCGGCTCGTCCACCAGCATCATGGGTCCAGTTATTCCAGATGAGACCAGAGAGGTGTTACACCGCCATCTGGCCTCCTACAACTCCTGGTCATTAATAGGTCAGTGACCACCATGTTGTCTGCTCCTCGGGGCTGCGTCTGTGTCCCTAATCTGATGATTTCTGCTCCGCAGGCATCGAGTTTATGGTTTCTCAGCTGAAATCGCTGATACTCGCCTTGGGCCTTCTGGACCGATTCATGACTGTGCAAAAGGCCGTCCTGCTGTCCCGCCTGGAGGAGGAGTATCAGGTACATCGGGCCCCTGGGAATAAATATTCCTTGATTCCCCATAGAGGCCCATGATATAGTAAAAGAGGTCTCCCTAACGGCAGCCTGGGAGGAAGGGGTGCACATACTTTTTGTGGTTGTATGTATTTATAATGTGGGACTTATTAAGTGTTCAATGACCAGCAAAAAATATATATATTTTGTTTTTCCTCCCAGTTTCCTAAGAGCCATTGATGGCAGCAGCCAAGGATGCCTTCGGCATGTCCAAAGCAGCCATGATATCCCATCGGCTCCCGCGATTGCATTGTGGGGGGTGTCATTGGCATTTGTGCTATTTAAATGCCACATTCAGTGATTGACAACAGTATTTAAATAGTTAAACAGCAGCAAACTGAGTTAGCTCTTCTTGCTGCTGTTGTATCTTGATAACATGGCTGGCATCTCCAGCTACTGAGCCCGCATCATTCATCCGGACTCGACATATGTAAAGGGGGAATAAGTGGAATGACCCTTTGATATCTGAAATATGTAAAGGGGGAATAAGTGGAATGACCCTTTGATATCTGAAATATGTAAAGGGGGAATAAGTGGAATGACCCTTTGATAGTTGACATATGTAAAGGGGAGTAAAGTGGAATGACCCTTTGATATCTGACATGTAAAAGGGGCACCCAGTGAAATGACCCTTTGATATCTGACATATGTAAAGGGGGAATAAAGTGGGATGACCCTTTGATATCTGACATGTAAAGGGGGAACCCAGTGAAATGGCCCTTTGTTATATGATGGGTGCCTGTGATCTGGGACCACCATTATCAAAGGGTTTTATAGAGCATTGGTCTCCAGCTATACATAGACTGTAACACCTAGGAGTCTTCACAGCCTATGGGGTAGACCAGGAGTTGTAGTCGCAGTTTATAGAGCCTTGCTTTAGGGATCCGACCCCTCTTGCACGGTGCAACGTTGTAATGGAAGGGCTGAACCTGTGACAGAAATCTCCAGGTAGGATCAAAGGGCTATGATCCATCTACTATTATCTGATGGACATTTAACCCTTTATTCTCTCTGATCGCAGATCCAGCGCTGGGGCAACGTAGAATGGGCTCACGACTACGACCTTCAGGAGTTACAGGCCCGAACGGCCGCAGGGACCTTGTTTGTCCATCTCTGTTCATCAAGCTCCAGTATTAAGCACAAGCTCCTGCAGGACTGACCTCCGAGATCCACCATGACGCACGGACGACATCTCACCACAATGCTGTTTCAATGTTTTTTTTTTTGTTTTTTTTTAAATTCTACTATTTTGTGTACACAGCTCCCATGCAGAATATTGCGTTTCCTTGGTTACAGACTACAAGCCATCTATGCAGTCACGCAGTCCTGTACTTCTTGTTAAAACACTTCCGGATAAAAGGAGGCGTCACTGCAGGATCAGGCGACAGGGTTCATTTGTAGTCATAGGTCTGCGTTGGAGCTGTGTGCACAAAACAGTCGGAAATCAAGGTAAAAAAAAAGCCCCATTCCTAATCATGTATTCTTATTTTTTGTAACGTAAAAAAAAAAAAAAATATCATAAATGAGAAAAGGGTTAATGTATAATGTGTGGTCGGTTTACATAGGACTGCACATAACGGGATCATTCTTCCTCGCTGATGGGCTTCCTGGGGCCAATTACACGAAATGACTGTTGTGGTCATGTGATCCATTAGGGTCTTTGGGGCGGGGAGGACTTCTCTTTGTGGAGACCACCCAGCAGGTATAGGGGGCTTATAGGTGAGGCAATGCACCCTGGGAAAAGTATGCAAATTAGCTCCGCAAAAGGAAGGAGAGTTCTCCACCTATCGGAGGTCAATGTTTAACCCTTTGATGACTTAGGATTTTAGCCACACAAGCGACTCCTCCAAAAATGAAAGGCAGCAATCTGTAGTCATGGGGTCTTGGCGTTCTTGCCCCCTCTTCAGTCAGGGCTGGATAGCGGTCAGCAAGAGAAAGGCCTTTTGAGATTTAGGAGGTACTGTTACTCTAAGGCGGTGTCTTTTAGGAGGTTCGGCCAATATCCCAAGTCATGTGGCAAGACTCCTTAAAGGGGTTGTCCAGGATTAGAAAAAAAAAATGCTTTCTTTCAAAAACAGCGCCACTCGTGACTATGGGTTGTGTTTGGTATTACAGCTCCACTGAAGCTGAGCTGCAGTTTCACACATAATCCATGGTCTGGGTTGGCGCTTTTTCTTAAAGCTGTCATTGTTTTTTTCTAATCCTGGACAACCCCTTTAAGAAGGCTTTCCACAAGGAGAAAGCTGTCGTGTGTGTGTGAACTCAACCTTAAATGACTGTTTCTTCTGGTCCACATGGTCAAGTTGTCATGAAACGCGGCTCCTCGCTCGGCCGGAGAGACTGTCATATTTGCTCCAGCACATCAAGGTTGTCCAGCTCGTCTCGCAAGTGATCGATGTACGTGTTGATTTCGGCGACCCGCTTCCGATTCCTTTGCAATTCTTCCCTGTGAACCTGGACAGAAGTTGACATGAAATGAATTACCGGTTGGTGTGACGAGGGCAGGGAGCGATCGCAGGACCACATGCTATGATTGTATCTCGGGACCCTGGGGAGATGACAGAGGTGGGTTATTACCGCTTCTGTCTTCTACTTCGCCGGCTATAAAGCGATCACTGAGCAATATGTACTCGCAGACGCCTCTGTAGGACCTGCAGATCACAATATTGCCAGGTTTCTGCCATCAGAACCGAGCCCGGTTGGCTTTGCCAGAAAATTATGTCCCTGTAGGGGCCCAGTCTCCTCTGTAACTGAGGCTCTTAGTGATGCCCCAGTTACAGTGGAAGAAATTATGAATGAAGTCGCTCTCGCTTCCTCCGGATGTACGTGATTTGTCTGCAGGCCGGGAGAGTGGGCACAGTGCTGACTGCAGGGAGAACCAGTGCCGACACCACTGGAACGGCACCGGATGTGAGCATAGGTGTTATTATTTTACAAGGGGGGAACACATAAAATGAGAAGGGGTTGTCCAAGTAGTGGAAAACCCCTTAAAAAAAAAAACGCTGCTTTCTTTCTGAAACTGTGCCATTCATGCCCCTGGGCTGTGTCTGATATTACAGCTGTAATATCACACACAACCTGCAGACAGGTGGGGCGCTGTTGCCATGTTTTCTAAATCTCCCTGACTTTTTTTTTTTTTGAATGATTTTCGATTTGTGACCTTTTAGCGGCTGTCGTAGAAAACCTTGTACAACCCCCAAATGAAAAATCTCACCTTTTGTACCAGATTTGTAGCCCAGTTGTTAATTTTGGTGACCAGCTCGTCCTCTCGGTTGTCGATTTTCAACATGTGTATGTCATGGGAGGCGCTGACCGCGTTAATGATGGTGTCTTTGTCTACAAATAACTGTTAGGAGAGTAGAGAGTGACATGCTTTGTCCACCATGCTTTACACTGCTAGATTACAGTGTTATATTACCGCTCGAAGTTCATCGGTCACATCTTCGTCCATCTCCCCCTTCAGGACTCTCTCCAGCAGGCTGATGCACAGCTCCAGGAGCTTCTCGTGGTGATGGTTCTCTAGGTCTCTGATCTGGGCCATTGTATGGGGACGAGTCAGGGCAATTTTTGTGACCGTGGTAATAAAATTCCATCACTTTACCCAATAACTTTTTCTCTATTCCTCCCTCACTCAGTATCATATCTTATCTTCATTTGGTGAGCAACTAAAGGTTATCTATTGTTCCCTGTTATCAGCCACTTTATTAGCTCCCATGGTGGAGGACCTCCAGAAACATTGCTTACCTCACTTATCTCCAAAAAACAGCAAAAAGTTCAGGGAGGCAATAAACCTTGTAATGTAAGCATCATTCACTAGTAAGGAAAAGTCATGCAATTGTCTCCTATGGTACGGTTTTCAACATCTCCGCTTGCTGTCAGTTAATAGGAGGATTTAAAGGTCACTGCTCATGTAATAACTGCTTAAGTATTTGCCAAGGGTTAATAAGGGATAGCATATGGCTAGAATATGCCTTTAATTTAAAGGGGTTTTCACTGTTCCGTGGATTCAATTTTTTTAAAAAAAAATATGTGCATTACTCACCCTTCCCAGGTCCAGCGCCGCTGCCCTCAGCGTCTGTTATTGTCTGATGTTACGTCAAGCGCTCTGTAGCCAGTTAACTTGTGCCATCAAAGAGCTGAGCTCACTGATTGGCTGCCACGATGTGACATCCACGCTGCAGACAATGAGACACTTGGAGCTTTGGCGCTGGACCTGGGGATGGTGACTAAGGAATATATATATATATTATTTTTTTTTAGATGGAAACCCCTTTTTAGTTAAGGAAATGTTTATTTAACCATTCATCAAGATTAACAACATATATTTGGTAAAGATATGATGATTATTCCTCTCATACATATTTAACGCACACGAGCATTTGCATTCATCCAGATAGAAGTTTAACCTCTTCACCTCTGGGTGATTTTTTTTTCTGTTTTTTTTTTTCTCATTTTTTCCTTCCTTATTCCCAGAGCCCGTTTTTAAATTTTCCATCAATATGGCCACGTGAGGGCTTCTTTTCTGCGGTACGACTTGTACTTTTTTATGACACCGTTGACTTTACCGTATTGTGTACTGGAAAATGGAAAATAAAATTCCAAATGCTGTGAAATTGCAAAAAAAAAGCGCAATTCCTTAATTGTTTTTTTGGGTTTTCAGTTACTATATTCACTATATGGTAAAACTGACCTGCCAATATGATTCTCCCGGTCATTGCGAGTTCGCGGATACCAAAGATGTCTAGCTTCTTTTTGATTTACGGTGGGTGGTGAAAAAAATTCTGAAATTTGTAAGAAAACATTTTTTTTCTGCTTATTTTTTTTATTTTTGTAGCATTTTCATATTTCGGGATCTGGGGAGGGCTTCTTTTTGTGCCTCGTTGATGTTTTTATTGTTTTTGAGGTAGATACGATGTTTTGATTTCCTATTATTACAATGTTGCGGCAGACAAAAACCATAATTATGGCGTTTTTTATTTGTTTTATCGTTGCATCCTTTACTGATCGGATTGTTCTTATATATTTTATTTTCTTTTTTGCTTTATTTTCAATGGGGCAAAAGGAGCGTGATTTGAACTTTAGTTTTTTTTTATTCTTTCCATATTTTTAAAAACTTTTTTTTTTAAACTATTTTACTGTATTTAATAGTCCCATTAGGGGACCTTGAAGCTTCTCTATATAGCAAAATTCACGACCAGGAGCCGGCATTCACAGTAGATCCACAATGAAAGGCATGGGGGTCTTCTGCAGACCCCCGGCTGTCATTACAACCATTCCTTCCCCACCCCGGGTATGTGACAGTCATGCCGATGGGTGGGATTTGTGACGCGCTTCCAGCTGGCACCTGGTAAATCCCGCTATCAGTGACTGACAGCAGGATTTAACAGCTGCAGGCGGAGCACTGTTAAAGGCACTTGTGACGGGTTTGCTGATTACTGGGGGTCCGACCTCTGCCGATCCGGAGTATGTAGGGTCTGCAGCGCCCCTGCCCATTGGGCTACGCAGGGAGCCGCAACTTGAAAGGATCTCATTGCACGACAGCAAGCAGAGATCTTGAACATCTTGACGCATTGCTATAAAGGCCGGCGTCACACTAGCGAGTTTGATGCGAGTTAGTCGCACGACTAACTCGCATCAACACCCGGCACGGCCGCCCGCTCTCGGACCAGAGTGCGCGGCGGCATAGAAATACATGCAGCCGCGCACTCTGGTCCGAGAGCGGGCGGCCGTGCCGGGTGTTGATGCGAGAAAGTCGTGCGACTAACTCGCATCAAACTCGCTAGTGTGACGCCGGCCAAATAGTGTGTTACAAAACTGAAAACTATGGTAGAAACTCGTTTTACTTTGTTCGCTGCCTCCAGCCTTTGAGAAAGGATATAGGCTCTGCACGGTTTCCAGGAACGTGGACACCAGATCACCGATATTACGCTCGTACTCTTTTAAGATTTCCTGCAGAAAGGAGACTGGACCAGGTTATCACCGACCCAAAGCATCGCTGCTGTAGCTGAACAAATCTAATTTTTCCCCTCTATTGTTCCTCCTGGCACTGGATCGTACATGGTGTTTCCGTCCCCACTGCCAGCGCTGATTTACAGGTGCAGGGACACCAAAATGACAAGATGGAAATGGTTTCATAAAGTTATTTCCCGGAGGAACAACAAAGGAAAAAATAGTTCTAATGAAGAATTTACATAAGCGGACACATTTTCTTTTTTACCTCCAGCTGATCCACCAGTTGGATCTCCAGATGTAACAGTGCGTCCATCAGCTGCGCCACATCCTGGCTGTACTGCAAGGATTTAGCATCCAGAATCTGCTGCTCGGTGATCTGGGAGAGTTGATATAGCAGCTGCCGCAAAAAAGAAAAAAAAATGAGTGTAAGACCGTAAATAATGCAGCACGGAGAGATCTACTGCAATTATGACTGTAGCGCAACTCAACAACCCGAGCTACAGCACAGAACTACATTGGGAGAAGTCGAATCGTGCCGTAAAAGTAGGACAGGAAGAAAAAAATTGGAGTAACTGTAGCAAATCCTCAGCCGTGAGAAGGTTTAGGTTTGCGTTCGATGACAGCAAGCAGAGATCTTGAAAACGGTGCAGAATTGCAATTGTAGGACTATTCATTAACGGTGACGTCTTCCTCACCTCGTTATTTGTCGATTCCAATTCTTGGATTTTCTTGGCTCCGGCCTCCTGGTTTTCCGTCACGGCTTCTAGCAGACATTCGTTGAATACCGCCATCTCTGCTTCCCTCTTCTCGTGGTGCTTGAGACCGTAGTCGAATATATTCTGGCAGATTTCAGTGCACTTTGTCCTATAGGTGAGGGGCAGGCTAAGGAATCGCACAGGCAGGGCGGCTCGTGATAACATGGGGTGAGTGGTGAGGAGGCAGGCGCGTAAAACTTATTGGGATCGTTTAGAGTTACCGAACCGCCATACGGTGCCAGAATAATACGCAGTGTGCAATGGTCACAATCATCCCACACAACTTCATCTACTGTGATAAAGTGACCTGTGGATCGTCTGTTTATCTAAAAATTATGTCTCCTCTCTGGAAAAATCCCTCTAAAGTAGCGGCACAAGGTGTCAAATGCAATACATCTGAGTGGGGCGGGGCTTTGTATCTACAGGAAGTGAGGGAGGGGCTCCATCGCTGTACAGGAAGTGAGGGCGGGGCTCCATCGCTGTACAGGAAGTGAGGGCGAGGCTCCATCGCTGTACAGGAAGTGAGGGCGGGGCTTTCTCTGTACAGGAAGTGAGGGCGAGGTTCCTGCTGTACAGGTAGTGAGGGCGAGGCTCCATCGCTGTACAGGAAGTGAGGGCGGGGCTTTCTCTGTACAGGAAGTGAGGGCGAGGCTCCATCGCTGTACAGGAAGTGAGGGTGGGGCTTTCTCTGTACAGGAAGTGGTGGCAGGGCTTCATCACTGTACAGAGAAGTGGGGGCGGAACTTTGTCTCTACCCAAAGTGGGGGGTCTTTCTACGGGATGAAGAGGTGGGTCTTTGTTTCTCTACAGGAAATGGAGGCAGGGCTTTGTTTTGCTACAGGAAGTAGAGGGGGTCTTTGTTTTGTTACAGGAAGTGGGGTGGGTCTTTGTCTCTCTACAGGAAGCGGAGGTGGGTTTTTATCTCTATGCAGGAATTGGGGGGGTCTTTGTCTTTATGCAGGAAGTGGGGCGGGTCTTTGTCTATACAGGAAGTGGGGGTGGATCTTTGTCGCTCTAGAGGAAGTGGAGGTGGAGCTTTGTGGGAAGTGGGGGTGGTATTTGTCTCTACAGGAAGTGGGGGTGGGTTTTTGTTGGAAGTGGGGGTGGGTCTTTGTCTCTATGAAGGAAGTGGGGGTGGGTATTTGTCTCTAGAGGAAGTGTAGGCGGGTCTTTGTCTCTCTAAAGGAAGTAGGGTTGGGTCTTTGTCTCTCTACAGGAAGTGGGGGCGGGTCTTTGTCTCTATACAGGAAGTGGGGGTGGATCTTTGTCGCTCTAGAGGAAGTGGAGGCGGAGCTTTGTGGGAAGTGGGGGTGGGTATTTGTCTCTCTACAGGAAGTGGGGGTGGGTTTTTGTTGGAAGTGGGGGTGGGTCTTTGTCTCTATGCAGGAAGTGGGGGTGGGTATTTGTCTCTAGAGGAAGTGGAGGTGGGTCTTTGTCTCTAAAGGAAGTAGGGTTGGGTCTTTGTCTCTATGCAGGAAGTGGGGTGGGTCTTTGTCTCTATGCAGGAAGTGGGGTGGATCTTTGTCGCTCTAGAGGAAGTGGAGGCAGGGCTTTGTGGAAGTGGGGGTGGGTCTTTGTCTCCATGCAGGATGTGGGGGTGGGTCTTTGTCTATACAGGAAGTGGGGGTGGATCTTTGACGCTCTAGAGGAAGTGGAGGCAGGGCTTTGTGGGAAGTAGGGGGTGGGTCTTTGTCTCTATACAGGGAGTGGGGTGGATCTTTGTCGCTCTAGAGGAAGTGGAGGCAGGGCTTTGTCGGAAGTGGGGGTGGGTCTTTGTTTCTGTACAGGAAGTGGGGGTGGATCTTTGTCGCTCTAGAGGAAGTGGAGGCAGGGCTTTGTGGGAAGTGGGGGTGGGTCTTTGTCTCCACGCAGAATGTGGGGGTGGGTCTTTGTCTATACAGGAAGTGGGGGTGGATCTTTGACGCTCTAGAGGAAGTGGAGGCAGGGCTTTGTGGGAAGTAGGGGGTGGTCTTTGTCTCTATACAGGAAGTGGGGGTGGATCTTTGTCGCTCTAGAGGAAGTGGAGGCAGGGCTTTGTGGGAAGTGGGGGTGGGTCTTTGTCTCTATAAAGGAAGTGGGGGTGGGTCTTTGTTGGAAGTAAGGGTGGGTCTTTGTCTCTCTGATCTACTGTCTGTTAAACCACATAACAGACATAACAGAGAAACGACTTTCATCTTAGGGCAGACAAGCCATTGGACAATGGTAGAAGTAATGCATACTGGGAAGTGAAGGAAAGGAAGTTTCAGCACTTATAGTGCTGGCAGAATGTAGGTGAATAGGCACCACCACCCTCTGGAGAAGAGCAGAAGGCAAGTTTCAGAGCATTGTACCTTGTTGTGAGCGATGCCGGCAGCTTTTCTACAGGTTTTACATGAAAGGTCAGGTTTGCTTTCGATAATGCTCCCTGGACAAGTCCACATAATACCGCCATATTCACTGTACAAAATGCATAATAAAAGGATATGATTCCACAAGTTCAGCTACAGCCGGAAGGGTTGAGAGCCGGGTTCCTTCCACGTCCTCTGAGTACATCCCCTCAAACAGGTAGGGGCCATTCAGATACTCCACGTAGGCGGCCTTAACAAAAAATGTATTAGAGCAGCTTGTACCTGTTCACACTTGTTTCTTTCTGGAAGGAGGGTGTGGACAGTTTTAGTATTTTTGTAATTTAACAAAAAAGCTAATTTTAGAGTCTATAGTAAGATTGTGACATCACTGGGGATCTGCACTGGATGGGGGACAGCACTATGATGTCATGAATGATGAGGGGGCCGGACAGGGTAGCACCAAGCCCCTTCCACAATTCGGTTTATTATTTGGGGAGTACCTTGTGTGCATCCAGCTCTCGCTGATGCTTATCCGCTTCCTCTTGCTTCACCCTCTCCAGGGTCTCGTTCTGATTCAGCTCCTCAATAGAATACTGGTACTTCACGTTAGCAATGTCCCTCTATGGTACAAAATGGAAGCCTTAAAGGGGTTGTCCACTACTTTTATATTAATGGCCTAACCTTAGGATAGGTCATCAATATCAGATTGGTGAGGATGCAACACTTGGTTCCCCTGCCGGTCGGATGGGATGAGTTGCGCAGCAAAAATCCGTCAACTGTATAGTGGCCGCAGCGCGGTACTGCAGATCCACTCCCATGCGTAAGAATAGGAGCATTTGTGCAGTACTTGACCACTGTAACGTTGACGGATCTGCACCGTGCGCAGATCCAAAACTGATCTCATGCGACTGGCAGGACTACCAAGTGTTGCATCCTCACCAATCTGATATTGATGACCTATCCTAAGATTAGGCCATCAATATATACGTACTGGACAACCCTCCTTGTGCTCCAAATAATGGCCTTTGTGCATCCATGTAAAAAACCTTCAACGGGGTGAGCGCGGTCACACCTGTCTTTTTCTATTATTTGCTGGGGGGAAGTAATCCATAATAAAGCGGGATCCTGAGGATTCGGCCGGCTGTATGCAAGTGCGGTGATAGATTTGCATGGAACAGAGCTTAGAGTTGGGACCCCTCTTTACTATGGTCCTTGGCTATGGTAATACTGCAGTGAAAAGAACAATATACATACTATGTTCTTGTCTACAAGTCGGAAGTCCAGGTACACCAGGTCTGGCAGATGAGCTGCCAGGAATAATTTATAATGTTCATCTTCTGACAGTGGATTTCCTGACAGATTCAGGGTCCTCAAATGCTTGAACCTGCGGAGGTAGATGAGCTGGAGGCAAGGAAATAACACAGTGTTATGTGAAGATGTCAGGAGTTTTATACATCCCTCATAACATCACTTATACATATAGAGAGTAAAAGGGGCTGCACGGGGGGAGAAAAATGTGGCTGCTTTCTTCACCACCCGTCCACATGTTGTGTCAGGTACTGCAATACAGCTCAGACACAAACCATGGACAGGTGCGGTGCCGTTTTTTAAGAATGGATTCAGATATCCGTGTGTCATGGTCAAAGTATGGCCAACAATGCGAGGACTGGTGACAGGACCCCTGACCTGGACTTGACAGCCTTAAATATGCTGCATCCGTTTTGTGTAATGCGGTTCGTACTTGGACCATGATATACAGACATCTGAATTTGGCCTTAGAAATCAGCCATGTTGCTCTGGCACTGAAAACTCCCTTTAAGTTTAAAAAGAGTTAAATTGCTCCATAACCAATTAATAGACTTTCTAGGGGGCTAAGCGAGATGCACATGATAGGTGACAAATGTATGATCCTTGGGGTCTAACAGCTGAGACCCCAGTAATCATGAAGTCCCTTATGTTAATGGGGCGACAGTTCACGTGACCACTGCTCCAGTCACTGCCTAGCAGAGTCGTGGTCGCACATTCGAGAATTCATTGGGGCCGTCAGACTTCAGCGATCCTACATTTATCTATCCATCTGGGGGATAGATCATAAATAAATGATTGCAGTGTATACCCACCCCTCCGGTCCCTGCGCCAAGCCTTACGTTTTCCAGCGAGGTCAGGTTGTTGTTCCCTATTGACAGGACCTGCAGATTCTTCAGATGGTCCATGTTCTCCAGGGCCGAGATGCGGTTGTTGTACAGACTCAGATCCTCCAGCTTGGTGAGAGTGCTCAGGCCTTCAATCACCTCGATGTTGTTGAAAGACAGGTCTGTAAGATGTCACAACACGATTGGTTATTTATCCGATTTTCCTATGATATACTATTACTTGGGCATCTGAGAATGAAGGGCGTGCGGCCGCTCAGTTGTACAGAGAACTGAAGCCCGCCAATAGGACCAGCTGAAGTTCCCTGGATGCAGACTTACAGGAGGATAACATTCTCATGATCTGCAAGTTTCCCAGCGATAACAGCAACATAGAGGAATTGTATGAAAGCAGTTTACTCACCGAGCCAAACTAAATGCAACAACGTGTCCAATCCCTGAATCTTCTCAATGATGTTGTTGTCCAGCTGTAGTTTTGTCAGATTGTGGAACTGCCACAGATTATCCACCTTCAGGATGTCTGAAACAATTAAACCAACGTTAGTCCATCTGTCATCTGTCACATCATGCAGCTTGGACCCTCATCATCAGATCAGCGGGGAGGTACTGGCCACCCCAGGGGATTATTCCAGTGTCACAAGTCACTTTGTAACAGCAATTTTAGGCTAAGTGCAGACGGTGCGGATTGTGCTGCGGAATTTTCCGCGCAGATTTTGGTAAATCCGCAGGTAAAATGACCTGGGTTTTACCTGCGGATTTGCAGCGGTTTTTGTGCAGATTTCCCCTGCTTTTTCAGACCTGCGGATTTCTATTTAGAGCAGGTCTGACAATGCTGTGGAACTGCACAAAAGAAGTGACATGCTGCGGATTTAAATCCGCACCCAATTCCGCGCGGAAAAATCCGCAGCATGTGCACTGCTTTTTTTGTTTAACATTGAATCTAATGCTACTGTACATCACTTGCAGTTCTGCTGCGGATCTGCAGCGGAAAATCTGCTGCGAATCCGCAACGTGTGCACATAGCCTTATTAAGTAAACCTCACTCACTTGTTCCCCGAGTGATACCTATGATGAAACCACAGTGTTCTATGAAATGGATCCTTCGTTCCGTCTCACTATGGTTGGGACTGAATAGAGCAGTAGTCGAACACCATGACCATAGGACTGATGGAAAAAGCCTAGCACTGTACCCCATCATATATACATTACATGGCATCGTGCATGCATGATTGCCATGTCATACAATATTGATGACAGTGAGATGGAACACGGCTAAGAACCCAAATGATCATTGGAATCCCCAGAGATAATACATTTATCACCTACTCTATAGTTAGATAAAGGCCCCTGTGTCTGCAGTCGGAGGCAGAGGTGCTACTGACTTTCTCATGGCAGCCAGGGGGCTCCACTGAAAGCCCCTGTGTCTATAATCAGAGGTAGAGGTGCTACTGACTTTCTCATGGCAGCCAGGGGGCTCTACTGAAAGTCCCTGTGTCTATAATCAGAGGTAGAGGTGCTACTGACTTTCTCATGGCAGCCAGGGGGCTCTACTGAAAGTCCCTGTGTCTACAATCAGAGGTAGAGGTGCTACTGACTTTCTCATGGCAGGCAGATGGCTCCACTGAAAGCCCCTGTGTCTGCCATATTTGAGATCAGTAATTTACAATACTCTGCAATATTGCATTATTGTAGTGTATAGTGCAAGTTACCTAGGAAGACTAATACAAAGTGTAAAAAGAAATTATATATATATATAAATTATATATTAATATATATATATATATATATATATATATATAAAAAAAAAATGGAAATGAAAGCTTATACAGTGAACACGGAAATAAAAAAAATAGAATTAATTAAATCAATACATAAATAAAAATTTCTGTTTTATCATCACTTCTCCTTCCAAAAAAAATGGAATCTAAAGAGATCAGAAAGTCGTACAGAGGAAAAAAATGGTGAAAGTAAGGGCAGAGACACACTGCCGTATTTCACGTGCGAGAATTGCATCGTAAAACTCGTCCTGGCTGTCGGCTCTCCTGACCTGAGCTTGACCTCTGCATAGTAATCCTCATGCTGTCTTGCTCAGGTCAGGAGAGGTGTCAGGCCAGTCCATGCAGTGCGATGCGATTATCGCACAAGTTTTACGGCCGTGTGACTCCAGCCTTAATCTGCAGCTTGTACCGCAGAGAACGAGCCCCGAAACGCTGTATGGACCGGAGGAAAAAAGTTCTAGCTCTTGGAAGTTGAGGAGTGAAGCGGAGTCACCGGGCCCCTGACACCCGAGGGTGACGTGACCCCGGAGCGGGTCCTGGCCCACGATGCCGCAGACACTTTTCTCACTCTTGAAATCGAGGCGTAAGCTGGTGACGTCCTTGAAGCTGACGCCCTCCATCTTGGCGATGCGGCCGGCCTCCCCCCGCATACCCTGCTCCTGCACGGCGTCTCTCAGCATCTCGTCGTCGATCACGTTCGGCTCCGCCGTGTCGTACATGGCGCTCGTTTTCTGCTTCTTTCCTAAAAGTGACAAAAAAAATGATTTCTTCCCATTTGTCATCAGATATCTGTATATTCACTGACAGCAAGCAGAGATAGAGGCAAAAATGACAAGAAACCAAAATAAAAGGCATATTAGAAGATAGAGACTGTTCTACACCTACTGGTAGGACTCGCTGGTACTTGTAGTTCCACAGCTGGCCATTCCTAAAGTACCCGCTGTACTATGACAACGCATAGGATTCTCTTTATGTTTCCGTGCAGTTTTAAACAAAAAAAAGTAAATAAACTGAAAAACACAAAAGTTCCATTATTTACCTGTCAGCTCTGCAAAAGCCGCAAAGTGTTTGGATGGTTACTAAGGGAAACGGGCCACGTGATCCGCAGTGACCAATAAACAAGCATAAACTGTAAGGAACACTGGCACAAATAAAGTTTTGTTATTCAACTTGTGAATAGCCAATAGGAATTGTTTTTTGAAAAATTACGTCACGAGTAGGTGGGCGTTCTTAAAGACTAAGTAATGTCGCGGGCCATTGGCCAATCAGAATCAAAGGGCGGGTCTTGATCCTGTCATCGGAAGCGGGATGAAAGGAGAGTCAGGGTAGAACAAATATTTAGAGTTGAGAGTCCTCAGTGGTTGATACCTTTTAATGGCGAACTGCAATTTGTTATCATCTTTTCAGTTAGCCATTAAAAGGTATCAACCACTGAGGACTCTCAAGCTCTAAATATTTTTCTATCTACTGGCTAACACGGTACGAAGATATACATCTTTACTGTATCAGGGTAGAACAGTCATTTCTAATTGGCCGGGGAGTCAGTATGTCAAATAAATGACAGGAAAACTGTCCAATCAGACGTCGATGATGATTATTTTTTTTTAAGAAAATGGGTGGGGTCTTCTATTGATTGACAGAAGACTAGACCAATGGTTGTAGATTAGCAGTAACTGCATCCAATGGTCATAGGAAGCAGGCGGGACCTCGGCTTGTCTGTGGGAACCATTGCAGAGGCCGGCTGTTTGTTGTCATCAAGATGGAGTTTCTACTGGGGAACCCGTACAGCACCCCGGTGGGGCAGTGTGTCGGTAAGAGGCCCGCGGGCCGGACCGTGTCCTCAACCGTCCATCTAGAGGGTACAGGGCCTCGATGTACACAGACAGCCCTATATACAGACAGCCGTAATACAGCCCGTATATACAGACAGCCCTAATCACTGCCCGTATATACAGACAGCCATATCACTGCCCGTATATACAGACATGCCCGTATATACAGACAGCCCATAATCACAGCCCGTATATACAGACAGCCCATAATCACAGCCCGTATATACAGACAGCCCATAATCACAGCCCGTATATACAGACACCGTATATACAGACAGCCCTAATCACAGCCCGTATATACAGACAGCCCGTATATACAGACAGCCCATAATCACAGCCCGTATATACCAACAGCCCATAATCAGCCCGTATATACAGACAGCCCATAATCACTGCCCGTATATACAGACACCCGTATATACAGACAGCCCATAATCACAGCCCTGTATATACAGACAGCCCATAATCACTGCCCGTATATACAGACAGCCCATAATCACTGCCCGTATATACAGACAGCCCGTATATACAGACAGCCCATAATCACAGCCGTATATACAGACAGCCCATAATCACAGCCCGTATATACAGACAGCCCATAATCACTGCCCGTATATACAGACAGCCCGTATATACAGACAGCCCATAACACTGCCCGTATATACAGACAGCCCATAATCACTGCCCGTATATACAGACAGCCCGTATATACAGAGACAGCCCATAATCACAGCCGTATATACAGACAGCCCATAATCACAGCCCGTATATACAGACAGCCCGTATATACAGACAGCCCGTATACAGACAGCCCGTATATACAGACAGCCCGTAATCACAGCCCTATATAAAGCACAGCCGTATATACAGACAGCCCATAATCACAGCCCGTATATATAGACAGCCCATAATCACAGC
Organism: Oophaga sylvatica; assembly: GCA_033576555.1. Lineage (NCBI taxonomy): Eukaryota > Metazoa > Chordata > Amphibia > Anura > Dendrobatidae > Oophaga > Oophaga sylvatica. Next base: position 106,097,113 of record JARQOD010000007.1, on the reverse strand, counting down.
CCGTATATACAGACAGCCCATAATCACAGCCCGTATATACAGACAGCCCGTATATACAGACAGCCCGTAATCACAGCCCGTATATACAGACAGCCCGTATATACAGACAGCCATAATCACAGCCCTATATACAGACAGCCCATAATCACAGCCCGTATATACAGACAGCCCATATATACAGACAAGCCCATATATACAGACAGCCCGTATAATACAGACAGCCCATAATCACAGCCCGTATATACAGACAGCCCATAATCACTGCCCGTATATACAGACAGCCCATAATCACAGCCCGTATATACAGACAGCCCGTATATACAGACAGCCCATAATCACAGCCCGTATATACAGACAGCCATAATCACGCCCGTATATACAGACAGCCCGTAATCACAGCCCGTATATACAGACAGCCGTATATACAGACAGCCCATAATCACAGCCCGTATATAGACAGCCCATAATCACAGCCCGTATATACAGACAGCCCATAATCACTGCCCGTATATACAGACAGCCCAGTTATACAGACAGCCCATAATCACAGCCCGTAATCAGACAGCCGTATATACAGACAGCCCATAATCACTGCCCGTATATACAGACAGCCCTATCACTGCCCGTATATACAGACAGCCCGTAATCACAGCCCGTATATACAGACAGCCCTATATACAGACAGCCCATAATCACAGCCCGTATTATAGACAGCCCATAATCACAGCCCGTATATACAGACAGCCCATAATCACTCCCGTATATACGACAGCCCGTATATACAGACAGCCCATAATCACAGCCCGTATATACAGACAGCCCTATATACAGCAGCCCATATCCAGCTATATACAGACAGCCCATAATCACTGCCTATATACAGACAGCCCATATATCACACCCTATATACAGACAGCCCATATATACAGACAGCCCATAATCACGCCGTATATACAGACAGCCCATATACAAAGCCCGTATATCAACAGCCCGTATATACGACACCCGTATCACAGCCCGTATATACTGACTGCCCTATATACAGACATCCCATATATACAGCCCATATATACAGACAGCCCTATATACAGACAGCCCATAATCACATGCCGTATATACAGACAGCCCTATATACAGACAGCCCATAATCACAGCCCGTATATACAGACAGCCCATAATCACAGCCTATATACAAGCATAATCACAGCCCGTATATACAGACAGCCCGTATATCAGACAGCCCGTAATCACAGCCCGTATATCAGACACCCTAATCAAGCCCTAATATAGACAGCCCATAATCACAGCCGTATATACAGACAGCCCAAATCACGCCGTATATACAGACAGCCCATAATCACAGCCCGTATATACACAGCCATAATCACAGCCCGTATATATAGACAGCCCATAATCCAGCCTACACTCTATACAGAGCCTCGCCTATATACAGACAGCCCATAATCACAGCCCGTATATACAGACAGCCCGTATACGACAGCCCATAATCACAGCCCGTATATACAGACAGCCCATATATACAGACAGCCCATATATACAGACAGCCCATAATCACAGCCTGTATATACAGTCTGTACCCCATAATCACAGCTGTATATACAGACATGCCGTATATACAGACGCCCATAATCACAGCCCGTATATACAGACACCCTATATACAGACTGCCCATAATCACAGCCGTATATACAGTACAGCCCTATATACAGACCCTAGCCCATATATACAGCGTACACCCATAATACAGACAGCCATATCACAGCCTGTATATACAGACAGCCCATAATCACAGCCTGTATATACAGACAGCCCGTATATTACAGACAGCCCATAATCACAGCCGTAATATACAGACAGCCCGTATATACAGCCCCATATATACACAGCTTTATACACTAACGCCCGTATATACAGACAGCCATCATATCACAGCCGTATATACAGACAGCCCATAATCACTGCCGTATTATACAGACACCTATAACTCACAGCCCATATATACAGCAGCCCGTATATACACAGCCATATCACAGCCTGTATATACAGACAGCCCGTATATACCCAGACAGCCCATAATCACAGCCTGTATATACAGACAGCCGTATATACAGACAGCCATAATCACAGCCTTATATACAGACAGCCCTATATACCAGCCATAATCACAGCCCGTATATACAGACAGCCCATAATCACAGCCGTATATACAGATCATGCCCGTAATCAGACAGCCATATATACAGACAGCCCATTATATACAGACAGCCCATAATCACAGCCCGTTATACAGACAGCCCTATAATCACATGCCCGTATATACAGACAGCCCATAATACAGCCCTATATACGACAGCCCATAATCACGCCGTATATACAGACAGCCATATATACAGACAGCCATATATCACGCCCTATATACAGACAGCCCATAATCACAGCCGTATATCAGACAGCCCATAATCACAGACCGTTATTACAGTGCGTATCCCCCATATACTCACTATACTCACTGTATATACAGTGCTGTATCCCATATACTCCCTTACTCTATATACAGTGCTGATCACCCCATATACACACTATACTCTGTATATACAGTGCTGTATCCCATATACACCCTTACTCTATATACAGTGCTGTATCCCCATATACATCACTATACTCTCGTATATACAGTGCTGTATCCCCCATATGCTCCTATACTCTATATACAGTGCGTATACCCCATTACACACTATCACGCTATATACAGTGCTGTATACCCCATTACTCACTATACCCCCTATACAGTGCTGTACCCCACCATATATCCTATACCCTATACTTATACAGTGCTGTATCCCCGTAACTCTCTATACTCTACTGTATATACAGTGCTGTATCCCCATATATCACAATACCCTATATACAGTGCTGTATACCCCATATACTCACTATACTCTATATACAGTGCTGTATACCCATGTACTCACTAACCCCTCTATATACAGTGCTGTATCCCATTACTCACTATACTCTATATACAGTGCTGTATACCCCATATACTCACTATACCCCTCTATATACAGCTGCTGTATCCCCCATATACTCCTATACTCCTCTATATACAGTGCTGTATCCCACATACTCACTATAGCCTCTATATACAGTGCTGTATCCCCATAACACTCACTATATTCCCTATATACATGCTGTTACCCCATATACTCACTATATCACACTCTATATACAGTGCGTATCCCCATATACTCACTATACCCTCTATATACAGTGCTGATCCCCCATATACACACTATACGTCCTGTATGATACATCGCTGTATCCCCATATATTCACTATACTCTATATACAGTGCTGTACCCCATATACTCACTATACCCCTTATATACAGTGCTGTACCCCATAATCACATATAACGCCCTCTATATACAGGCTGATCCCATTATATCACTAACTCTGTATATCAGGCTTCATCCCATATTACACTATACCTATATACAGTGCTGTATCCCATATACTCATATACCCTGTATATACAGTGCTGTATCCCCATATATCACTATACCTCTATATACAGTGCTGTATCCCCATTACTCACTATACTCCTGTATATACAGTGCTGTATCCCCATATATTCACTTAACTCTATATACAGTGCTGTACCCCATATACTCACTATACCTCTAGTATACAGTGCTGTATCCCCATATACTCACTATACCTCTATATACAGTGCTGTATCCCCATATACTCACTATACTCTATATACAGTGCTGTATCCCCATATACTCACTATACGCTATATACACTGCTGTTACCCCCATTATACTCACTATACCCCTCTATATACAGTGCTGTATCCCCCATGTACTCACTATACCCCTTATATACAGTGCTGTATCCCCATATACTCCCTATACTCCTCTATATACAGTGCTGTATCCCCCATATACTCAATATACTCTATATACAGTGCTGTATCCCCATATACAGTCATGGACAAAAGTTTGAGAATGACACAAATATTAATTTTTACAAGTCTACTGCTTCACTTTTTCTAATGGCAATTTGCATATACTCCGAATGTTATAAAGAGTGATCAGCTTAACAGCAATTACTTGCAAAGTCAATATTTGGCTAGAAAATGAACTTTATCCCCCAAAACACATTTCAACATCATTGCAGCCCTGCCTTAAAAGGACCAGCTAACTCTTTTCAGTGATTGCTCCATTAACACAGGTGTGGGTGTTGATGAGGACATGGCTGGAGATCAATCTGTCATGATTAAGTAAGAATGACACCACTGGACACTTTAAAAGGAGGCTGGTGCTTGGCATCATTGTTTCTCTTCTGTTAACCATGGTTATCTCTAAAGAAACACGTGCAGTCATCATTGCAATGCACAAAAATGGCCTAACAGGGAAGAGTATCGCAGCTAGAAAGATTGCACCTCAGTCAACAATCTATCGCATCATCAAGAACTTCAAGGAGAAAGGTTCCATTGTTGCCAAAAAGGCTTCAGGGCGCCCAAGAAAGACCAGCAAGCGCCAGGACCGTCTCTTAAAAGTGTTTCAGCTGCGGGATCGGGCTACCAGCAGTGCAGAGCTTGCTCAGGAATGGCAGCAGGCAGGTGTGAGTGCATCTGCACGCACTGTGAGGCGGAGACTCTTGGAGCAAGGCCTGGTCTCAAGGAGGGCAGCAAAGAAGCCACTTCTCTCCAGAAAAAACATCATGGACAGACTGATATTCTGCAAAAGGTACAGGCAGTGGACTGCTGAGGACTGGGGTAAAGTTATTTTCTCTGATGAATCCCCTTTTCGATTGTTTGGGACATCAGGAAAACGCCTCATTCGGAGAAGACAAGGTGAGCGCTACCACCAGTCTTGTCTCATGCCAACTGTTAAGCATCCTGAAACCATTCATGTGTGGGGTTGCTTCTCAGCCAAGGGAATCGGCTCTCCACAGTCTTGCCTAAAAACACAGCCATGAATAAAGAATGGTACCAGAATGTCCTCCAAGAGCAACTTCTCCCAACCCTCCAAGAGCAGTTTGGCGATCAACAATGCCTTTTCCAGCATGATGGAGCACCTTGCCATAAAGCAAAGGTGATAACTAAATGGTCAGGGAACAAAACATAGAGATTTTGGGTCCATGGCCTGGAAACTCCCCAGATCTTAATCCCATTGAGAACTTGTGGTCAATCATCAAGAGACGGTGGACAAACAAAAACCTAAAAATTCTGACAAAATGAAAGCATTGATTGTGCAAGAATGGATGCTATCAGTCAGGATTTGGTCCAGAAGTTGATTGAGAGCATGCCAGGGAGAATTGCAGAGGTCCTGAAGAAGAAGGGTCAACACTGCAAATATTGACTTGCTGCATTAACTCATTCTAACTGTCAATATAAGCTTTTGTTACTCATATGTTTACAATTATTATATTTCTGTCTGTGATAAAAACATCTGTCAAACACAAATAAAAACCAGAGGGCAGCAGATCATGTGAAAATATAATATTTGTGTCATTCTCAAAACTTTTGGCCATGACTGTACTCATTATACTCTTATATACAGTACTGTATACCCCCATATACTCACTATACCCCTCTATATACAGTGCTTATACCCCCCATATACTCACTATACCCCTCTATATACAGTGCTATATACCCCCATATACTCACTATACTCCTCTACAGTTGGGCTTAAAAGTTTACATACCTCGGCAGAATTTTTTTGCTTTCTTGGCCTTTTTTCAGAGAATATGAATGATAACACCAACACTTATTCTCCACTCATGGTTAGTGGTCGGGTGAAGCCATTTATTGTCACTACTGTGTTTTCTCTTTATAATCATAATGACAACCCAAAACATCCAAATGACCCTGATCAAAACTGTACATACCCTGGTGATTTTGGCCTGATAACATGCACAGAAGTTGACGCAAATGGGTGTGAATGGCTACTAAAGGTAACATCCTTACCTGTGAACTGTTTGATTGTAATCAGTGTGTGGATAAAAGCTGAGTGAGTTTCTGGGATCCAGACAGACTCTTGCATCTTTCATCCAGCCACTGACATTTCTGGATTGTGAGTCATGGGGAAAGCAAAAGAATTGTCAACGGATCTACGGGAAAAGGTAGTTGAACTGTATAAAACAGAAAAGGGATACAAAAAGATATCCAAGGAATTGATAATGCCAGTCAGCAGCGTTCACACACTGTGATTAACAAATGGAAAATCAGGGGCTCTGTAAAAACAAAACCACGGTCAGGTAGACCAACAAAAATGTCGTCCACAACTGCCAGGAAAATTGTTCTGGATGCAAAGAAAAACCCACAAATAACATCAGCTGAAATACAGGACTCTCTGAAAACAAGCGGTGTGGCTGTTTCAAGAGGCACAAAAGGAGGCACTTGAAGAAAAATGAGCTGCATGGTCGTGTCGCCAGAAGAAAGCCATTACTGTGCAAATGTCACAAAGTATCTCACCTACAATATCCAAAACAGCACAGAGACAAGCCTCAAAACTTCTGGCGTGATGAGACCAAAATTGAACTTTTTGGCCACAACCATAAACGTTACATTTGGAAAGAGGCCTATGATGAAAGGAACACCATTCCTACTGTAAAGCACAGAGGTGGGTCACTGATGTTTTGAGGATGTGTGAGCTACAACGGCACAGGAAACTTGGTCAAAGTTGAAAGAAAGATGAATGCAGCACGTTATCAGCAAATACTGGAGGTAAATTAGCAATCATCAGCCCGGAAGCTGCGCATGGGATGTACATGGACGTTCCAACATGACACGATCCAAAACACAAGGCCAAGTGGACCTGTCATTGGCTACAGCAGAACAAAGTGAAGGATCTGGAGTGTCCATCTCAGTCTCCTGACCTCAATATCATTGAGCCACTCTGTGGAGATCTCAAGCGCGCAGTTCATGCTCGACAGCCCAGGAATTTACAGCAACTGAGGCTTTATGCCAAGAACAGTGGGCGGCTTTACCATCTGAGAAAATAAAGACCCTAATCCACAACTACCACAAAAGACTTCAAGCTGTCATTGATGTTAGAGGGGGCAATACACGGTATTAAGAAATGGGGTATGTGAACTTGTGATCAGGGACATTTGGATGTTTTGGGTTGTCATTATGATTCAAAAAGAAAACACAGTAGTGACAATAAATGGCTTCACCCGACCACTAACCACAAGGGGAGAAAAAGGTTTGGTGTTATCATTCATATTCTCTGAGAAAAGGCCAAGAAAGCAAAAATTCTGCCGGGGTATGTAAACTTTTGAGCATAACTGTATATACAGTGCTGTATACCCCCATATACTCACTATACTCTATATACAGTGCTGTATCCCCATATACTTCCTATACTCTATATACAGTGCTGTATCCTCATATACTCACTATACTCTATATACAGTGCTGTATCCCCATATACTTCCTATACTCCTCTATATACAGTGCTGTATCCCCATATACTCACTATACACCTCTATATACAGTGCTGTATCCCCATATACTTCCTATACTCCTCTATATACAGTGCTGTATCCCCATATACTCACTATACTCTATATACAGTGCTGTATCCCCATATACTTCCTATACTCCTCTATATACAGTGCTGTATCCCCATATACTCACTATACACCTCTATATACAGTGCTGTATCCCCATATACTCACTATACTCCTCTATATACAGTGCTGTATACCCCCATATACTCACTATATTCCTCTATATACAGTGCTGTATCCCCATATACTCACTATACTCCTCTATATACAGTGCTGTATCCCCATATACTCACTATACTCTATATACAGTGCTGTATCCCCATATACTCACTATACTCTATATACACTGCTGTATCCCCATATACTCACTATACTCCTCTATACACAGTGCTGTATACCCCATATACTCACTATACTCCTCTATATACAGTGCTGTATCCCCCATATACTCACTATACTCTATATACAGTGCTGTATCCCCATATACTTCCTATACTCCTCTATATACAGTGCTGTATCCCCATATACTCACTATAGTCCTCTATATACAGTGCTGTATCCCCATATACTTCCTATACTCCTCTATATACAGTGCTGTATCCCCATATACTCACTATACTCCTCTATATACAGTGCTGTATCCCCATATACTCACTATACTCCTCTATATACAGTGCTGTATCCCCCATATACTCACTATACTCTATATACAGTGCTGTATCCCCATATACTTCCTATACTCCTCTATATACAGTGCTGTATCCCCATATACTTCCTATACTCCTCTATATACAGTGCTGTATCCCCATATACTTCCTATACTCCTCTATATACAGTGCTGTATCCCCATATACTCACTATACTCCTCTATACACAGTGCTGTATCCCCATATACTCACTATACTCCTCTATATACAGTGCTGTATACCCATATACTCACTATACCCCTCTATATACAGTGCTAAATCCCCCATATACTCACTATACCCTCTATATACAGTGCTGTATACCCCCATATACTCACTATACTCTATATACAGTGCTGTATCCCCATATACTCAATATACTCTATATACATGCTGTATCCCCATATACTCATATACTCTATATACACTGCTGTATCCCCATATACTCACTATACTCCTCTATATACACTGCTGTATCCCCATATACTCACTATACCCTCTATATACACTGCTGTATCCCCATATACTTCCTATACACCTCTATATACACTGCTGTATCCCCATATACTCACTATACACCTCTATAACAGTGCTGTATCCCCATATACTCACTATACACCTCTATATACATGCTGTATCCCATATACTCACTATACACCTCTATATACAGTGCTGTATGCCCCATATACTCACTATACTCCTCTATATACAGTGCTGTATACCCGTATACTCACTATACTTCAATATATACAGTGCTGTATCCCCATATACTCACTATACACCTCTATATACACTGCTGTATCCCCATATACTCACATATACCACCTCTATATACAGTGCTGTATGCCCCATATACTCACTATACTCTATATACAGTGCTGTATACCCCGTATACTCACTATACTTCTCTATATACAGTGCTGTATCCCATATACTCACTATACTCTATATATCAGTGCTGTTTACCCTGTATACTCACTATACACCTCTATATACACTGCTGTATCCCCATATACTCCACTATACATCACCTCTATATACATGCTGTATACCCCGTATACTCACTATACTACCTCTATATACACTGCTGTATACCCCGTATACTCACTATACACCTCTATATACAGTGCTGTATACCCCTATACTCACTATACACCTCTATATACAGTGCTGTATACCCCATATACTCACTATACACCTCTATATACAGTGCTGTATACCCCATATACTCACTATACACCTCTATATACAGTGCTGTATACCCCATATACTCACTATACACCTCTATATACAGTGCTGTATACCCTCTATATACAGTGCTGTCCATTACATCATAGATTCCGTCTCTGATAGTTTGAACATTTCTCAAAAAATTTTTTGCTTTTATGCAAAACGTTTGTCAGGAAAAAGAAATGGCCGAGTGATTGTGACCGTGGTGTGTAAGGGCTACGTGAATGATAATAGTAATTATCGGGGCGAGATCTTCATTTACCCGCACCCGGCGGGGTGTAGAGGTGCGGCCCAGGGCCATAGCATGATGATATTTGCTTACGGGTAATTCCACCTCGATGACACAATTCCCTGAATTCTTCTCGTTTACCTCTGGTGGTCCCGAAGGTAATCCACAGATGATTTTTAAGGTGGACTTCGCCTTTAACACTCCATTGACCGGTTGCATCCCCTCCATTAGGCTGCGCTCAGTATTTTACATCAGTATTTGTAGCAAAAACCAGGAGTGGAACAATGAGGGGGAAAGTATAACAGAAACCCGTCACCACTTCTGTATTATCACCACTCCTGGTTTTGGCTTCCAAATACTGATGTAAAATACTGACCAAATACTGAGGGGCTGTCTCGCATATTAGACAGGGCGTAATGTGAGAGAACTGCGAATCTTCAGGACCTTCAATTCTCAGATTGTTTACGGTCCAGTGTCGCAGGTTTCCCTTTTACTTCCGTGTTACCTGCGGTTTTTGGGCCGTTTTCCCCCTTCCGTGTTTCATGCAGATTTTGTGGTCAATTTCCCACTTTATTTCCGTGTTACATGTCGATTTTTTTTTTCTGCAGATTTCCCCCTTTTACTTCTGTGTTACATGCAGATTTTTGGGGCAGATTCCCTCTTTACTTCCATGTTACATGCGGATTTTGGGCCGTTTTCCTCATTTACTTCCATGTTACATGCAGATTTCCCCCTTTACTTCCGTGTTACATACAGATTTCCCCCTTTACTTCTGTGTTACATACAGATTTCCCCCTTTACTTCTGTGTTACATACAGATTTCCCCCTTTACTTCTGTGTTACATGCAGAAATCTCCCTTTACTTCCGTGTTACACGCCGATTTTGTGGCAGATTTCCCCCTTTACTTCCATGTTACATGCAGATTTCCCCCTTTACTTCCATGTTACATGCAGATTTCCCACTTTACTTCCGTGTTACATGCAGATTCCCCACTTTTTTCCGTGTTACATGCAGATTTCCCTCTTTACTTCCATGTTACATGCAGATTTCCCTCTTTACTTCTGTGTTACATGCAGATTTTTGGGCAGATTCCCTCTTTACTTCCATGTTACATGCGGATTTTGGGCCGTTTTCCTCATTTACTTCCATGTTACATGCAGATTTCCCCCTTTACTTCCGTGTTACATACAGATTTCCCCCTTTACTTCTGTGTTACATACAGATTTCCCCCTTTACTTCTGTGTTACATACAGATTTCCCCTTTACTTCTGTGTTACATGCAGAAATCTCCCTTTACTTCCGTGTTACACGCCGATTTTGTGGCAGATTTCCCCCTTTACTTCCATGTTACATGCAGATTTCCCCCTTTACTTCCATGTTACATGCAGATTTCCCACTTTACTTCCGTGTTACATGCAGATTCCCCACTTTTTTCCGTGTTACATGCAGATTCCCCACTTTTTTCCGTGTTACATGCAGATTTCCCTCTTTACTTCCATGTTACATGCAGATTTCCCCCTTTACTTCCGTGTTACATGCAGATTTCCCCTTTACTTCCGTGTTACATGCAGATTCCCCTCTTTACTTCCATGTTACATGCAGACTTCCCTCTTTACTTCCGTGTTACATGCAGACTTCCCTCTTTACTTCCCTGTTACTTGCAGATTTCCCCCTTTACTTCCGTGTTACATGCAGACTTCCCTCTTTACTTCCGTGTTACATGCAGATTCCCCTCTTTACTTCCGTGTTACATGCAGATTTCCCTCTTTACTTCCGTGTTACATGCAGATTTCCCTCTTTACTTCCGTGTTACATGCAGATTTCCCCCTTTACTTCTGTGTTACATGCAGACTTCCCTCTTTACTTCCGTGTTACATGCAGATTTCCCTCTTTACTTCCGTGTTACATGCAGACTTCCCTCTTTACTTCCGTGTTGCATGCAGACTTCCCTCTTTACTTCCGTGTTACATGCAGACTTCCCTCTTTACTTCCGTGTTACATGCAGATTTCCCTCTTTACTTCCGTGTTACATGCAGATTTCCCTCTTTACTTCCGTGTTACATGCAGATTTCCCTCTTTACTTCCGTGTTACATGCAGATTTCCCCCTTTACTTCCGTGTTACATGCAGATTTCCCCCTTTACTTCCGTGTTACATGCAGATTCCCCTTTACTTCCGTGTTACATGCAGATTTCCCTCTTTACTTCCGTCCGTGTTACATGCAGATTTCCCTCTTTACTTCCTGTTACTTGCAGATTTCCCCTTTACTTCCGTGTTACATGCAGATTCCCTCTTTACTTCCGTGTTACATGCAGATTTCCCTCTTTACTTCCTTTCATTTCCCTCTTCTTCGTGTTACATGCAGATTTCCCTCTTTACTTCCGTGTTACATGCAGACTTCCCTCTTTACTTCCGTGTTACATGCAGATTTTTCGTGTACATCATTCCCTCTTTACTTCCGTGTTACATGCAGACTTTCCCTCTTTACTTCGTGTTACATGCAGACTTCCCTCTTTACTTCCGTGTTACATGCAGATTTCCCTCTTTACTTCCGTCGTGTTACATGCAGATTTCCCACTTCGTTCTAATTCCTTCTTCCGTGTTACATGCAGATTTCCCTCTTTACTTCCGTGTTACATGCAGACTTCCCTCTTTACTTCCGTGTTACATGCAGATTTCCCCCTTTACTTCCGTGTTACATGCAGATTTCCCCTTTACTTCCGTGTTACATGCAGATTCCCTCTTTACTTCCGTGTTACATGCAGATTCCTATCGTTCCTCCCTCTTTACTTCCGTGTTACATGCAGACTTCCCTCTTTACTTCCGTGTTACATGCAGATTTCCCCTTTACTTCCGTGTTACATGCAGATTCCCTCTTTACTTCCGTGTTACATGCAGATTTCCCTCTTTACTTCCGTGTTACATGCAGACTTCCCTCTTTACTTCCGTGTTACATGCAGATTTCCCTCTTTACTTCCGTGTTACATGCAGACTTCCCTCTTTACTTCCGTGTTACATGCAGATTCCCTCTTTACTTCCGTGTTACATGCAGACTTCCCTCTTTACTTCCGTGTTACATGCAGATTTCCCTATCTTTACTTCCTTCGTGTTACATGCAGACTTCCCTCTTTACTTCCGTGTTACATGCAGATTTCCCCTTTACTTCCGTGTTACATGCAGATTTCCCCTTTACTTCCGTGTTACATGCAGATTTCCCCTTTACTTCCGTGTTACATGCAGACTTCCCTCTTTACTTCCGTGTTACATGCAGACTTCCCTCTTTACTTCCGTGTTACATGCAGATTCCCTCTTTACTTCCGTGTTACATGCAGATTCCCTCTTTACTTCCGTGTTACATGCAGATTTCCCTCTTTACTTCCGTGTTACATGCAGATTTCCCCCTGTTTACTTTTTCCGTGTTACATGCAGACTTCCCTCTTTACTTCCGTGTTACATGCAGACTTCCCTCTTTACTTCCGTGTTACATGCAGATTCCCTTCCTTTCATCCCTTACCGTGTTTACATGCAGATTCCCCTTTACTTCCGTGTTACATGCAGATTCCCCTCTTTACTTCCGTGTTACATGCAGATTTCCCTCTTTACTTCCGTGTTACATGCAGATTTCCCTCTTTACTTCCGTGTTACATGCAGATTTCCCTCTTTACTTCCGTGTTACATGCAGATTCCTCTCTGTTAACATTCCGTGTTACATGCAGACTTCCCTCTTTACTTCCGTGTTACATGCAGATTCCCTCTTTACTTCCGTGTTACATGCAGATTTCCCTCTTACTTCCGTGTTACATGCAGATTTCCCTCTTTACTTCCGTGTTACATGCAGATTTCCCTCTTTACTTCCGTGTTACATTGCAGATTTCCCCCTTTACTTCCGTGTTACATGCAGATTTCCCCTTTACTTCCGTGTTACATGCAGATTTCCCTCTTTACTTCCGTGTTACATGCAGATTTCCCTCTTTACTTCCGTGTTACATGCAGATTTCCCTCTTTACTTCCGTGTTACATGCAGATTTCCCTCTTTACTTCCGTGTTACATGCAGATTCCCCTTTACTTCCGTGTTACATGCAGATTTCCCCTCTTACTTCCGTGTTACATGCAGATTTCCCTCTTTACTTCCGTGTTACATGCAGATTTCCCCTTTACTTCCGTGTTACATGCAGATTTCCCTCTTTACTTCCGTGTTACATGCAGATTTCCCCTTTACTTCCGTGTTACATGCAGATTTCCCCTTTACTTCCGTGTTACATGCAGATTTCCCTCTTTACTTCCGTGTTACATGCAGATTTCCCTCTTTACTTCCGTGTTACATGCAGATTTCCCCTTATCGTTTATCAGATTCCCTATTCCGTGTTACATGCAGATTCCCTCTTTTACTTTCCGTTGTTACTGCAGATTTCCCTCTTTACTTCCGTGTTACATGCAGATTTCCCTCTTTACTTCCGTGTTACATGCAGATTTCCCTCTTTACTTCCGTGTTACATGCAGATTTCCCTCTTTACTTCCGTGTTACATGCAGATTTCCCTCTTTACTTCCGTGTTGCAATGCAGATTTCCCTCTTTACTTCCGTGTTACATGCAGATTTCCCCTTTACTTCCGTGTTACATGCAGATTTCCCTCTTTACTTCCGTGTTACATGCAGATTTCCCTCTTTACTTCCGTGTTACATGCAGATTTCCCTCTTTACTTCCGTGTTACATGCAGATTTCCCTCTTTACTTCCGTGTTACATGCAGATTTCCCTCTTTACTTCCGTGTTACATGCAGATTTCCCTCTTTACTTCCGTGTTACATGCAGATTTTGTGGTCAATTTCCCTCTTTATTTCCATGTTACATGCAGATTTTGTCAGATTTCCTTTTTTTATTTCCGTGTTAATTGCGGATTTTGTTGTGAACTTGTCGCAGATTTCACCCTTTGTGCTTTAAATTTGGATTTTCACTGGAGAAACCCGTAGCAAATGTGAATCAAAATCTGCAGAATCCGCACCGTTCTCCGACTCCTGATTTGTCACCGGTCCAGTGACGAGGGAAGGAAACCTGTGTGACTAACCCTATGTGAGCTGCAGTGGTGCCGTGTTATAAGTGTGTGACCCCCTGACAGGATGGAGTGGCAGGTGCTGCGCGGCGCAGCCTCTCCTGGCAGTGATGGATTCATTTCCTCACATTCAGATTTTCCGCATGAAATATCCTGATAAGTTGTACGCATCTGCAGCGCCCCCGCACCGCTCTGCACGCTCCACCCCACCTCTCTGCACCGCTCTGCAGCGCCCCCGGCCTCTCTGCAGCGCCCCCGCGACCGCTCTGCAGCGCCCCCGCACCTCTCTGCAGCGCCCCCGCACACTCTGCACGCGCGCCCCCACGCCGCTCTGCAGCGCCCCCGCGCCCTCTGCAGCGCCCCCCACGCACCGCTCTGCAGCGCCCCCGCGCCTCTCTGCAGCGCCCCCGCACCGCTCTGCAGCGCCCCCACGCCGCTCTGCAGCGCCCCCGCACCTCTCTGCAGCGCCCCCACGCCGCTCTGCAGCGCCCCCGCGCCCTCTCTGCAGCGCCCCCGCACCTCTCTGCACCGCTCTGCAGCGCCCCCGCCCTCCTGCAGCGCCCCCACGCCACTCTGCAGCGCCCCGCACCGCTCTGCAGTCGCCCCCGCACCCTCTGCACCCGCTCTCGCAGCGCCCCCGTGCCTCTCTGCAGCGCCCCCGCACCGCCTGCAGCGCCCCCGCACCGCTCTGCAGCGCCCACGCCCGCTCTGCAGCGCCCCCGCGCCTCTCTGCAGCGCCCCCGCACCGCACGCTCTGCAGCGCCCCCACGCCGCTCCTGCAGCGCCCCGCACCTCTCTGCACCGCTCTGCAGTGCCCCCGTGCCTCTCTGCAGCGCGCCCCCGTGCCGCTCTGCAGCGCCCCCGCGCCTCTCTGGAGTGCCCGCACCGCCCTGCAGCGCCCCCGCGCCTCTCGGCACCGCCCTGCAGCGCCCCCGCACCGCTCTGCAGCGCCACCGCTCTGCAGCGCCCCCCGCACCACTCTGCAGTGCCCCGCACCTCTCTGCAGGCGCTCTGCAGTGCCCCCGGCCTCTCTGCAGCTCCCCCCTTGCCTCTCTGCAGCCCCCCGTGCCTCTCTGCAGCGCCCCCGCACCGCTCTGCAGCGCCCCCGCGCCTCTCTGCAGCGCCCCCGTCCTCTCTGCAGCGCCCCGCACCGCTCTGCAGCGCCCCCGCGCCTCTCTGACACCGCCCTGCAGCGCCCCCGCACCGCTCTGCAGCGCCACCGCTCTGCAGCGCCCCCGCGCCTCTCTGGAGTGCCCCACACCGCTCTGCAGCGCCCCCGCGCCTCTGCAGCGCCCTGCTGACGAGCCATTCATCTCTGGACACAACCTGCCCCTCATCTCACTGCGTCTCCATACAGACCTGACTATTTAAAGAGACAGTACAGCTTATAATAGTGCCGGAGCATTATAACAGTCACCTAGACGTTGTCAGCAAACTGTGTCCATGATCCCTAACTCTTCCCATTAAAGAAGTCTGCAGTCACCACAAGCCTGGCTGATAACAGAGAGCAGAGGATTATTTCCAGTGAACCAGAGCGTGTTTTGTGGCCCTGTAATGCATGAATTCATGATCTCTGCAGCTCTGTACATTGGGACGCGTTTTAACCTTTTTATTTTATTTACAGTAAGTGTCTGTTCACACTTTGATGTTTTTCCTCCCTCAGTCCAGCTTCTATAGGCCTCATTTATGTGGTTCTTCTCTCTAGCCACCAATGAGAGCTCTGCTTTTCAGTTGTTGTTTTTTTTTTAAAAAAAAAAAGCTGCACTAAAATAAAAACTGCTCAATGATTGGTGGCTGGGGAGCAAAAATACCTGCTGTCATTTCTTACATTGGTGTGGTAAATCAAAAGCTGCGCTGTGATTGGTTGCTACACTGCTGTGGTAAAATGTAAATTGTACTGTGATTGGTGGCTGTTCTGCTGTGGTAAAATGAAAGCTGCCCTGTGACTGGTTGCTACACTGCTGTGATAAAATAAAAAAAAAAAAAAAGCTGCTTTGTGATTGGTTGCTACACTGCTGTGGTATAATGACAGCTTCTCTGTGATTGGTTGCTACATTGATGTGCTAAAATGAAAACTACTCTGATTTGTTGCCCTGGGCAGCTACTCTGGTTGTTCCACTGGTGTGGTAAAATGAAAACTGCTCTGTGATTGGTTGATTCACTGCTGTGGTAAAATGAAAACTGCTCTGTGATTGGTTGATACACTGCTGTGGTAAAATGACAGCTGCTCTGTGATTGGTTGCTACTGCTGTGGTAAAATGACAGCTGCTCTGTGATTGGTTGCTACTGCTGTGGTAAAATGAAAACTGCTCTGTGATTGGTTGACAAGAAATATGTTTTCCTTCAGACTATTTGGATAAATCTTCCTAGTAAAGCCGGGTGAGGACCTGTAGCAGCCGCCTCTCTCTCTTGTGATGCTTATCGCTCAGCTTTCCCACTGATCCACAGTGTTTTGTAGGATGGACGTGCACTGTGGTGATCACCCAGCTTTCCAAGAAGCAGATTGGTCTTGCCTGAGCGTTTATTCTCTAGGAAACCATCAGTATGGCCGCTGACGTCTCCGGACTTTCCTCAGTGTCCCTGATCAATCTGCGCCTCACTTTCCTGGTCTTATCTGGTCTCGCAGTGACAGAGCTTGGCCGCCATATTGGTGGTCACCCAGCTTTCCCAGGAGCAGATAAACGGTCCTTGCAGGCTGTCGGAGCTGTGGTGATGTCACTCCTGTCTCTGGCGGTCGGGGGGCCCCCTTATTGCAGCTGCTGACGGTGCAGCTTCGGGGTGGAGCGACGCCGGAGTGATGGCTTCGCTGGGACTCTGCTGACTCTGCAGTGTCCGCGCGTTTCCTGCACAGATGTGCAGTGCTGCAGTGCGAGCCTCTTCTCCTGTGGATCCCCAGCGGCCGTCTGCAGCGTCTCCTCCAGGGAACTCAGGGGTTTAAACCGGCTGCAGCGGCGCCGAATGTAGCGTGCCAGCTGCATCCACGGGCGATTAGATGAGGAGCCGCACGCCTCGGCCTCCCCAGGGCAGCCATGATCACTCTGTACTGGGTCCTGTCCACGCTGCGTCTCGCCTGGAGATATATCATCACCGCAGAGCTCCGAGCCACCGAGTGGAGGCCGCCGCAGCCGGCGCTGATGGGTGCGTTACCATAGAGGGGGGAGACAGACTGAGGGTCGGGGGCGTAGGAAATATTCATGAATCGGGGTCTGGTAACAGGGATAGGCAATTACATAATGCAAATGGTAAGTCAACGCTTGCAAGAAGCGCTGCAGCAGCTTGGGCATGGTTGATGCAATTCCATCCTTTGGAGGGCTTCCTCCTTTTCTTTGTCTTTATTTAAAGATGGAACATTCCTTTAAGAAGTGCTTTAAGGGATCTTCTATTTAAAAAGGGAAAAAAAAAACCATCTCTGCTTGCTGTCAGTGAATTCACCTTTTTGAAAGCTAAAAAAAAAGATTTTACTCAACGCAGTCCCGTTCACACAGTTGCAGTTTGTCACAGTGTATCAGTGAAGGCATTTCCAGTAATAAAGCAGCTGTACGAGACTCTTCCAGCCGCCCCCCCTCCCGAACTTCAGACCTACAGTGATACATTGTAACGACACCACAAGGATTCAGTCTTTGGATCGTTATTCCCATTCACTGACAGCAAGAAGGGATCTTGGAAAAAGGCGCTGAATTAAATCACAAAAGTGTATTGGAAAGTTCTATTACAGAGCGGAGAACCCCTTTAATGTCAATTTATGTTTATGATGACGTTTTGATTTTGAGGGTTTGAGCGTCTCACCCCTGAGACTTCCTTTTCCCATTCATTGGGGGGGGGGGGTCTCAGCACCCGGACCCTCAAAAAAGCAAAACTTCTAACATGTCAAAAGTTTTTATGAAAGTTCAGGTTACAGTCAGGAAAAGTTGGGTTATGACCCCTGTGATGGCGGCCATGTTGATTGTCGTCACCAAACTTTTCCAGAAATAAAAAAAAACTTAAAAAATGCAAAAAAAAACAAAAATTAACGTATTTTTTATTTCTGTGTTTTTGGCAGAAAAAGCCACAGATGGCTCCCTGCAGAGCGAGGACTGGACGCTGAACATGGAGATCTGTGACATCATCAACGAGACGGAGGAAGGGTGAGTTCAGCGTGGAGACCCTGCGGGCGGACACCTCGCCGGTCCGGTGACACATCGGAGTCATTACTGATCCAGAAATGTTACTTATACCTATCGCCTCCATGCTGACTTCATCCGAAAGGTCGCCTTCAGCACATGGTCGCCAGTGGTCAGAATCTTCCTGAAAACCGGATTTATTGCACTTGATGGGGTGGTGGGTTAGAGGGGAGTTACCGTAAAAAAAAATTGGACCCCAAACTTTTTTCAGAACCCCTCGTATTTTATTTTTCCTTAGGCCGAAAGATGCAATTCGAGCACTGAAGAAGAGGCTGAACGGGAACAAGAATTACAGAGAAGTGATGCTGGCGCTGACGGTACGCAAAGTTCTGCTACTTTCTAACACGTTTTGTGTTTCAATTACAAGATGGGCTGTACTCACCCTCCCTGGGTCCATCATTGAGTCTCTGCTGCTTCTCCCAGTGTCTGTAATTGACTGCAGTGTTAACAGCACTGCAGCCAATCACTGAGCTCAGCGTCTCTGCCCTGGTAGATGGAGCGCCCCCGCTCACTGATTTTACAGTGTTAGCAAAAGCTATGATATTTCAGAAATGCACACGCTTGCGAAAACTGCAGCTTTTTTGTAAATGTGCGGCATGTCAATTCTTTCCACGTTTGCAGGTTTTTTTTCACCCATTAAAAGCAATGAGAAAGGGAAAAAACGCAGAAGTTTTGGTGAATAAAACACACGTGTAATCCACTCCCGAAAAGCTGAGTCTGAGAATGTTCCCATTTGCTGACCGCAGCTTAAAGACAGTAATAGGAACGCTAACCTCGCCTTAATCTGACTTATTTCTCAGGTGTTGGAGACTTGTGTGAAGAATTGCGGCCACCGATTTCACGTGCTTGTGACGCACCGCGACTTTATAGATGGAGTCCTGGTGAAAATCATCTCTCCTAAGAACAACCCCCCGACCATCGTGCAGGATAAAGTCCTGGCCCTGATACAGGTGGGCAGCACAGGGGGCTACTGGGAGAAGGAGCTGACCCTCTTCCCCCATGTTCTTGAGCCCGATCTCTCTCTCTCTCTCTTTTTTTTTTTTTTTTTTTTCTCTTTTTCTCTATTTTCTTTTCTCTTTCTCTTTCTCACTCCCTTTCTATCTTTTTCTCTGTTTTTCTTTGTCTCTCTTCTTGTCTCTTTTTCTTTTCTTTCTTTTTCTTTCTTTCTTTCTTTCTTTTTCTTTTTTCTTTCTTTCTTTCTTCTTCTTTTCTTTCTTTCTTTCTTTCATTCAAATGAGCTTTATTGACAGGACTAAGTACATGTTAGCATTACCAAAGCAAATGGTAAAATAGGGGCACGGGTAGGTGGAATATAGAGGTCCAGGTATATCGGCTCTTTAGAGGATGAGGACGTGTCCAGGGTGGGGTAGAGGAGTCCATGATATCTCAGTCCTCTCTCTCCCTTTTCTCGCGATCAAGCGATATTGCTGTACTTGTCCGACAGTCTAAGTGTTGAAGCCCCGAACTGCACATTTGTAGGATGTGTGCCACCAGCTTCTTTTATAGAGAACACAGAACGCTCGGCCAATCGTACGCTCTGTTGTAGGAGAGACGGCCGAGATGGCTGCTGGCCGAGCGACGACAATGTGGCATTCTATTGTGTGTGGGGACTTTACTGATGGCCCTCTGGCCAGTTCCAAATGTCTCTCTCTCTGGCCTCACGTCTCTACTGTGCCCTACTTCCTATGTTCTCTCTCTGGCCCTCATTCCTATGTTCTCTCTCTCTCTCTCTGGCTCTCACATTCCTATGTTCTCTCTCTCTGGCCCTCACGTTCCTATCTTCTCTCTCTCTCTGGCCCTCACGTTCTATCTTCTCTCTCTCTCCGGCCCTCACATTCCTATTTTCTTTCTCTCTGGCCCTCACATTCCTATGTTCTCTCTCCGGCCCTCACATTCCTATGTTCTCTCTCTCTGGCCCTCACATTCCTATGTTCTCTCTCTCTGGCCCTCACGTTCCTATCTTCTCTCTCTCTCTGGCCCTCACGTTCCTATGTTCTCTCTCTCTCTGGCCCTCACGTTCCTATCTTCGCTCTCTCTCTGGCCCTCACGTTCCTATCTTCTCTCTCTCTCCGGCCCTCACATTCCTATTTTCTTTCTCTCTGGCCCTCACATTCCTATGTTCTCTCTCTCGCCAGCCCTCACGTTCCTATGTTCTCTCTCTCTCTGGCCCTCATGTTCCTATGTTATCTCTCTCTCTTCCGCCCTCACGTTCCTATGTTCTCTCTCTCTGGCCCTCACGTTCCTATCTTCTCTCTCTCTCTGGCCCTCACGTTCCTATCTTCTCTCTCTCTCCGGCCCTCACATTCCTATTTTCTCCTTCGTCTCATTGGGGGACACAGGACTGTGGGTGTATGCTACTGCCGCTAGGAGGCTGACACTAAGTAAATATAAAAAAAGGTTAGCTCCTCCTCCGCCGTATACACCTCAGCACTGGCCGCAGGCAAACCCAGTTTATGCTTAGTGTCTCATGGAGGCACACGTCTGTTTTGTTCAGACCATTTTTTTTTTTTTTTTTCCACGATATTGAGACAGGGGCGACGGACCCTTTTGAAGGGGTCCGATCTCCCCAAACCATCAACGGGCGAGCACGTGGAGTGAAGCCTCCACGTATCCTTTCCCGCTACGTGGGATATGAGTGCCGGACTTAGCCCTGACCACCCTAGGGTAGTGAAACCCTGGGCTGTACAGAGGCAGGAGGAGGTCCGTGCGGCCCCCACTGCTCCACCAATGCTAGACTGCGGTGCTGCAAGGCGGCGGACAGTCCCTCTCCTCACCTCCTAAAGGGGTGATGGAGTTAGGGTGCCTGCACTGTCCTCTTTTTCTCCTGCCTGGAGAGTTCCCTCTAAGGGAAATTGTTTGCCCACCTGCGAGTTCTGGAGCCCTGGAGGAGAACGTTGATGTGGACTCATAGCCGACGTCCGATCAGCTGGCTGCAGCCAGGCAGGACACGCTGGGAGTCCGTCTTGCGCCTTCCCCCACAGGATTGCGTCATCTCCGGGACCGCCCCCCTATTTCCTGGCACTGCTGGGCCTCAGGTAAAATTTAGTCCCTGGCCTCGGCCGGAGACCGGGCCTGGGACGATAACTTGGCGCCAGGCTTGGGGCTGGCCGCGGTCCTGAGCTCCGCCTCCGGCCGCGGTAGCTCCGGCGGGCCCGCCCTCGTTCCTTCGGGCGGCCTCCGCCGGAAATTTAGTCCGAGGCTTCGGCCGGTGCTAGGCCGCGGCCGAAATTTAGTCCCCGGCTTGGTTCGGGGACTAGGCCGCAACCGGAAATTAGGCCCCGACATCAGCTGACGCTAAACCACGCCCTTGTTCCCTCCTTCCAAGGCTGGACTATTTCAGGCGCTCCTCCCTGAAGGGGAAGCGCCGTTTTTTGGAACCTGGCTGTCAGATTGTGCTCTGAGTGGGGATACAGATCTGGGGTAGGTGCTGTTACCGCCAGCTTGGCTGTTCCGCTTAGCTGCTCTCCTCAGCGCTTCTTCGCTCCTCCAGTACCACAGCCTCATTTAAAACTAGTGCTGCAGGAAGGGTATTGTGACAGATCCACTATGTCCAGAAGGGCCAAGATCCATACGGTGCTATATACCGCATGCATTGCTTGTAGGTCACCTTTTCCGCATGCCCAGGTTAATCGGGTCTGCGAGGCTTGTGATTCCGAACGGGCTCAGGAGCCCTCACCCATAGCTGAGCCCAATGCGTCAGGTCCTCCTGAATGGGCCTTGTCTCTGTCGCAGTCTATGGTGTCATTAACAAGAGCGATTGAGTCCCTTCAAGCTCCCGATAGGAGCAGGAACAGTGGTTCATCCGTATTGGTTGCGGCTCAGGAACCTCCGGCCTGCAGGGGCCGCGCTCTCACCAGGCAGACGCAGGGGAAACGAACCCATACTGCGTCGCCTATGCCGACCGGGGCCTCGGCATCTATCAGTTCCGTTTCTCGCTCTCCCTCACCTTCGGAAGCGAGTGATCAATATTCGGATTCTGAGTCTGAAGGGTCCCTCAATCTAGAGGCCCCGAATTGTCAGGAGACAATTGACAGTCTTATAGAAGCTGTCAATCAATCCCTGGGAGTGGACGACGAATCCACTTTGACTTCGGGTCATAAGGTGTCCTTCAAAAGAGCCAGACAGACTCATAAGGTCTTTGGTTCTCATCCTGAGTTTGAGGAGCTTGTGCAGCGCCACCGAGAAAAAACGGATAAGCGCTTTGCAGGACAGAGGGCCCTCAATACCAGGTATCCTTTTGCTCCTGAACTTCTTAAGAAGTGGGCGGAATCCCCAGTGGTCGATCCTCCGGTGTCACGCTTGGCATCTAAGACGCTTCTCTCCCTTCCTGATGGTTCCTCGATTAAGGATCCAACGGATCGTCTGATTGAAAGCCTGGCTCGCTCGGTGTTTGAAGCATCTGGGTCATCTCTCTCTCCTTCCTTTGCAGCGACTTGGGTTGCTAAGGCCATGATTTCCTGGTCGGAGTCTCTGAACAGAGCTCTTCACGGTGTAGAAGTGCCACCTGAGGTTTTTGAGATATCTAATCAGATGGCTCTCGCAGGTGATTTTTGATCAACGCTTCCATGGATGCGGCAAATTGCGCAGCATTAGCTGCTGCTAATGCGATTGCCATTAGGAGATCCTTGTGGTTGAGGACTTGGCGAGCAGACTCAACTTCAAAGAAGTCACTTACGTCCTTGCCATATCAAAGCGGTCGTTTATTTGGTGAAAAGCTGGATCAGCTTATATCTGATGCGACAGGAGGGAAGAGTTCTTTTTTGCCTCAGCAGAAAGTCAAACAGCCCTTTCGCCGACAGCTTCAGCCTCGCTTTAGAGCCTTTCGCAACCCAGGTTGGGCTGCAACAGCCAGTTCCAGCGGCTCAGGTCGACCTAATCAGGCCAGAGATCGTCAGGTCTCTTGCAAAACCAACCCGTTGGGAAGAATGCGGTCTCAACAACCGAGATCTAGAGGGTCTAGTCCCCAAAGATTTTCGGATAAATGACTGGAGGCAGAATCCGGTCGATTCATCCAGAGTAGGCGGCCGTCTACTCTGGTTTCGTCCCACTTGGCTATCAATTACTCAAGACGAGTGGGTCAGGGAATTAGTCACCTCGGGGTACAAGATAGAATTTACCAGCCTTCCCTCAAATCGTTTTTTTCCCTCGCGCCTTATTCAAGGCGGTCGAGTCTCTTCGACACAGCGGGGTTGTCGTACCTGTACCAGAGGTCGAAAGAGGTCGGGGGTTTTATTCCAATCTGTTCATTGTACCCAAAAAGGACGGTACCGTAAGGCCCATTCTGGATCTAAAGAGACTGAACCGGTTTGTCAGAATTCGACATTTCCGAATGGAGTCTCTCCGCTCGGTCATTGCTGCCATGGAAAAAGGGGAATTTCTAGCATCAATAGACATCCAGGATGCCTATCTTCACATCCCCATATTTCCCCCTCATCAAAGGTTTCTTCGGTTTGCCATCGGCAAACTTCACTTTCAGTTCGCTGCCTTGCCATTCGGGCTAGCCACAGCTCCAGAGTGTTCACAAAGGTCATGGCTGCTGTTGTATCCATTCTGCACTCCAGGGGGATAGTCATCTTGCCTTACCTAGACGACCTTCTCATCAAGGGTCCGTCTTTCCAAACATGCGAGGAAAGTGTCAGCATTACCCTAGACACTCTTGTTCGCCTGGGGTGGCTGGTGAATATGAAGAAGTCATCTCCCGTGCCATCTCGAAAGATCACCTTCTTAGGGATGGATTTCGACACCGCTCAAGGGTTGATAATCCTTCCTCAGGACAAGGCCTTAGTTCTCCGTCAAGAGGTACGGATCCTTCACAAACCGATTCCTCATACCATCCGGTTTTGCATGAGGGTCCTAGGAAGGATGGTGGCAACGATCGAGGCGATTCCATTTGCCCAGTTTCATCTTCGCCCCCTTCAGCATCAGGGTGGATTGATTTAAATCACGCCGATTTAAATCAACGATTTAAATCATGATTTAAATCAAATGATTTTTTTCTATTTAAATCAGATCGATTTAAATCGTGATTTTAATCATGATTTAAATCACTGATTTAAATCAAAAAATTTTTTTAATATAAATCACGATTAAAATCTAAAACTTTCAATCATTGTTCAATTAACTCCACACTTCTAGCTTGGTTTCACTTTCTGTAGCTTGGTTTCAGTTTCTTTTTCCATTTAGTTGACATGCCCAAACTTGTTGGATAGTCAGTCAGCAG
This sequence comes from Oophaga sylvatica, assembly GCA_033576555.1. NCBI lineage: Eukaryota > Metazoa > Chordata > Amphibia > Anura > Dendrobatidae > Oophaga > Oophaga sylvatica. Next base: position 106,071,988 of record JARQOD010000007.1, on the reverse strand, counting down.
TACTTGGCTGTAGTAACAATCAAACTTCAGAAGTGATCTGCGTGAGCCATGGCAGGTCGTAAGAGAGACCCTATTTGGGTTCATTTTGTTGAGATGCCAGCAGAGCTTGGAAAGAAAGGTGGGAGAGCAAAGTGCAAATACTGTCAAAAGGATATCCAAGGACTTGTTTGCCGTTTGAAATCACATTATGAAAACTGCAATCAGAAGGGAAATGAAGATGTTGATAGTGATACAACTAATGTCAATGAACCCCCACAGCTTCTTATGCACCAGGACCCTAGCACTAGTGGTAAGTCTGGCAATTACAACTGGCACATGAGGATGACACAAATGTCATTACATACGGTTGTTCTGCCCATTTGTTGCATCTTTTGGCAAAAGACCTGCATATTTCGGGTGTCAAGGAACATGTTGTAGAAATTGTTAAATATTTCCGCAATAATCATTTTGCACATGCAACCTACAAGGAAATGGGAGGACTGAAGTTGGTTCTACCACAAGATGTTAGATGGAATACCTTGGCTGAATGCTTGGAACTGTTTATTAACAACTGGTCAAAATTAGTGTCCATTTGCGAAACACATCGGGATAAAATTGATGCTAATATACGAAGCAAAGTATTAAATCTTGGTGTGAAGAGAAATGCCGAGGACCTTTTGGAAAGGTTAAAGCCAATATCTATTGCGTTGGATAAAATGCAGAAAGATACTGCAACCATAGCTGATGCCACAGAAGTTTGGAAAGATTTAGAAGGTTCGCTAGATCGCTTGAACCTCTCAAACAATGTAAAGGTTGCAATACACCACCGCAAGGACCAAGCATTAAAAGAAGAACACTATTTAGCCAATATCTTGCATCCCATCTACAGAGGGAAAAAACTATCTGAGGCGGAAATCAACTCTGCAATGGGTGGCTCGCCAATACTAACCATGACATTGTGGCAACTGTGCTGAAATTGAAGTGTGAATCTGCACCATTTCAAAAATACATGTTTGCAGATAGCGTCGTTAATGAACTAAAACCACTGGACTGGTGGAAGTCGCAATCACTTGTTCTTCCAGCGAAGATAATAAATGTAGCTACTCAGCTACTGACTGCATCGGCTTCATCGGCAGGAGTAGAGAGATTGTTTTCTTCATTTGGTTTTGTGCACACAACAGTCCGAAACCGCTTAGGAACTGCTAAAGCAGGACAACTAGTTTTCCTATTAAAAGTCCTAAATAAACAGTAGGCTTAAAGGACTGATGTATTCACTGAAGATGTTTGCTTACTTCAAACGTTAGAGATAGGCTATTGTTAAAAAGTACTTACTCTCTGTAGTTCAATTCTGATTGTTTAATAGTGCAAACAAAAATTATTAGGTTTCATAATCATCAACTGTTTTAATATTTTTATTTGTGTAAAATAATTTGATTTGCAAAAAGACAAAGTTTTGCTTGTGTACAACTTGATTAAAAAATCCTATTTAAATCAAAAAAATCCGATTTAAATCAAAAAAATCCGATTTAAATCAAAAAAATCCGATTTTTTTGATTTTTTTAAAAAAATCATGATTTTTATCCACCCTGTTCAGCATGCACTCTTGGCAGTATGGGACGGGAGCCCTTATTCCCTCAATCTTCGGTGCCGTCTGTCCCTGCAGGTCAGACAGACTCTTATGTGGTGGACGAGGAGTTCCACTCTTCAACAGGGCCGTTTGTTTCCTCCGAATATCTGGATGGTAGTCACAACGGATGCCAGCCTGCTCGGATGGGGAGCAGTGTTTCGTCACCACACAGCCCAGGGGACTTGGTCTCAGCAGGAGTCGATCCTCCCGATCAATATTTCAGCTGCAGATGAAGGAAGAGAGCCACAGTAATTCATTACTGATGGGTAGGCGGAGCCCCAGATCAGGATGTTACCTCAGATCAAAAGAGTGATGACTGGCTGGCCCCTCCAGCTCGGGCTCCTCCTACTCAGCTCCAGTCTAAGATTTGAGGTCCAGAGGATGGTCGCTGCTAATGCAGCTCCTCAGAAAATTTTATTATTTTAATATTCGGACAGGAGACTTGGATCACTAGTTGGTCTAGAGGTCTCAGGGGTATCAGCGCTGCTGTACCCCAACCTCTCCCTTGGCGGATCTGTATTCACTCAAAGTCCCTGCAGAATCCTTGCCGGCCCTGGGGGATGAGGAGAGCTTCTCTGGCGGGAACGCAAACCACACGTGCGGTCACTGCGTTCTTCGCCCTGGGGGAAGCATGGGCACTGCGCCAGAAACCCCTGAGGGTCCCTGTGGCGCCTTGGCTGGTGAGTACTCCACACAAATTTTAATAATAATTATGTGTGAGTGCTTTAGCGTCTGAATGAGCAGCGCTATTATTTAATGTCAGCGTTACTATGTCAGTATGCTTCAGCGCTGCTGTGACAGCGCTACTACATGTAAATGTCAGTAAGCTTCAGCGCTGCTGTGACAGCGCTAATACATGTAATGTCAGTAAGCTTCAGCGCTGCTGTGACAGCGCTACTACATGTAAATGTCAGTAAGCTTCAGCGCTGCTGTGACAGCGCTACTACATGTAATATCAGTATGCTTCAGCGCTACTGTGACAGCGCTACTACATGTAATGTCAGTATGCTTCAGCGCTACTGTGACAGCGCTACTACATGTAAAGTCAGTATGCTTCAGCGCTGCTGTGACAGCGCTTCTACATGAAGATGTGGTGATTTTTTGTCCGCAGGCAGATAGCTGCAGGACAGAGAGGGAGCAGGAGCGGGGAGATTTCGCGCTCATTATTTGAGCTAGCAGGGGGCGTGGCCTATCTATCCCGGTCTTTTGAGCAGGAAGACGCGCGCTCTGGCTTTTCTCCTGCGACCCCCTCACTGTGGCGGCCATTACTCAGGCTCCTGGGCTCCTCGGACCGCTCCCCTCCTCATATAGACACCACGGCCAGCTGGGTGAGTGTGGATTCCTCACTCCGCAGCGCAGCGATCGCTATCCTGCAGCTGCAGTCTCATCAGAGACATAAAAATTGGCTGGGGCTCACAAATATATATATATTTTGGTGAGTTTGCAATATTAACCCCTTTGAGGGTTATTTCTACCTGCTAAATTTGCTGACTGAATACCGCTGGGGTAACTCTGCTTGGTGGAGCGTTAACCCTTCAGCGTTTGAAAAAAAAAAAAAAAAAAAAACCGCATAGTTTTTTGCTGGTATTACCGCTTTGACCTGCTCATTCAGATGAGACATGTCTGAACAGAGTTCAGATGCCGCGGATCACGTCCCAGTGCCATTGCGGCAATCAGATACGCAGACCTCCACAGCGTCTAGCGCTGCGGTCGACAGCGGTGGAAAATTGGATGATATCGCTCGATCGATTAATAACTTATCTGACCTTTTAGGTCAATATGTGTCTGCTAATTCCTCTCAGAGGAAGCGACGCAGGCCGTTACCGGCCTCTACACGGAGCGAGTCAGATGTATCTGATATTGGGCAGAGTTCCCCTTTATATTCGGATGGAGAAATATCCGATTCAGATGCGGACGAGCCGCAGGGGCGTTCCTCTATGGCGAAGCGTACGGAGGCATTAATTGAAGCCATGAGAGAGATATTACAGTTACCGGAGGAGGTAACTAGTCGTCCTGGTAAAACAGCACGCATGTTCCAGGAGTCCCGTGCTTCGCGCACAACATTGCCAGCTCTGGATGAGCTTAATGGTGTAATAGAGGAGGAACGTCTATGTCCAGATAAGCGTTTTCATGGAACGCATTTCTTTGATACACTTTATCCTTGCTCTACGGAGTTAAAGGCTAATTGGACTTCTGCTCCTGAAGTGGATGTGTCCTTATCTCAGCTTAGTAAATCCTCACTACTCCCTATTAAGGGAAAAGCGAGCTTACAGGAGCCTTTGGATAGAAAGGCAGAATTGGCGGCAAAAGCAAGCTATGAGGCTGCGGGTCATGGATTTCGAGCAGTGCTAGGATCCATGTGTGCTGCTAGAGCTTCTCTAAGCTGGTTGGCACGTCTGAAGACGGAGTTGCAAAATGAATCTCCGTTATCTGAGATACGGGAAACTTGTGAATGGTTAGAAACGGCAGCCTGTTATATCTTTGATGCCGGTCTGGATACGGCATCTCTGCTGGCCAAAGCGCAAGCTTCAGCGGTCACAGTCAGAAGAGCTTTATGGCTCAGACAGTGGGCCGGGGACGCAGTTTCCAAACAAGGGTTGTTGGCCTTACCTTACAAGGGTGGCCATCTTTTTGGATCCGACCTCACAGAGCTGATTTCCAAGGCTAAGGCAAAGGAATCAGCATTACCACAGCGAAGGGCCATGGCCTCGGTGTCCAGTAAGCCTGGTGTTTATAGTGGTCGGCGGTCCTTTCGGGGCCGAGGACGATCTAGTCACTCCTCGTGGGGATCGGGTCGTCCTTCTTTCTCAGGAAAGAAATCCTCTCAGAAAACTCGTACTCCCTGGAAGCAGAGTTTCCGCCAGAACAAGCGGGAACTTGACAAGAAACCCGCAAAGTCGGATTGACGCCAGGGGTCCACTCGAGGATTCTCGAGTGGGGGGTCGCCTGCTTCTTTTCAAGGAGACTTGGATGGCTCGCGTTCCAGATTCCTGGGTAACGCGGATAGTGTCGGCAGGCTATTTCATAGAGTTTGCTTCTCAACCCCCAAATGTTTTTTGTCAATCTCGCGTTCCGTCGGAACCCGAGCTTGTTGTCGCTCTACAGCGAGAGGTCGAATCGCTACTACAAAAGGGTGTAGTGATACCGGTTCCGTCAGAGGACCGAGGAAAAGGTTTTTATTCCAACCTTTTTATAGTTCCCAAAAAGGAGAACAAATTTCGCCCGATTCTGGATCTCAAGCGATTAAACCGGCATGTCCATACCCGGAAATTTCGCATGGAGTCGCTTCGTTCCGTTGTGGCAGCTCTGTCACAGAACGATTTTCTGGTGTCAATCGACATTCGCGACGCCTATTTGCATATTCCCATCGGAAAGGCTCATCAGCGCTTTCTTCGATTTGCCATAGGTCAGAATCATTACCAGTTCGTGGCTCTGCCGTTCGGCTTAGCCTCAGCGCCAAGGGTCTTTACAAAAGTTCTGGCGCCCCTCATGGCACTCCTTCGAAGACAGGGGATTACGATTCTCCCTTATCTGGACGATCTTTTGATCGTGTCTTCCTCGGAGGAGGAGGCATTGACGGCTCGGGATTTGTCTCTTCAGTTTCTGAAAGACTTCGGTTGGCTGGTCAATTGGGAGAAGTCGTCCCTGGAACCATCAAGGACAATTCTCTTTTTGGGAATGCATCTCGACACGTTTCGGTCGGTAGTTTCCTTACCACCAGACAAACAGTCATGTCTTCTTCGACATGTACAGATTATGACAGCCTCAACGGCAATGTCCCTACGGAAGTGTATGCGTCTTCTGGGACTGATGGTGGCGTCCATGGAGGCAATTCCTTTTGCCCAGTTCCACTCCAGGACTCTTCAAAGGTTCATCTTGAGTCGATGGAACCAGTCGCAATCGCTGGATTGCAGTGTCACCATTTCTCGCGCGGTGCGGGATTCTCTAGAATGGTGGTTACGTCCAGGGGCATTCTCCCTGGGGAAGTCTTTCCTCCCTCTGAAGTGGTCAGTCATAACCACCGATGCCAGCCTGACGGGCTGGGGGGGTGTTTGGACCAATCTCTGGATTCAGGGGGTATGGTCACCGGAAGAGTCTGTGCTTCCGATCAACATCCTGGAATTGAGGGCGATTTTTCTTTGCCTCCAACATTGGACGGTCCCTTTGAGCGGTCTGCCAGTCCGTGTGCAGACAGACAATGCGACGGCTGTCGCGTATATCAATCACCAAGGTGGGACAAGGAGTTCCAGACTCATGGTAGAGGTGTCCCGAATTCTGATTTGGGCAGAGGCCAATGTACCAGCCATTTCGGCGATTCACATTCCAGGGGTCCAGAATATTACAGCGGACTTTCTCAGTCGCAGAAGGATGGATCCCGGGGAATGGAGCCTCCACCCGGAAGTCTTTGCACTACTGTGCTCTCGCTGGGGAACCCCCCAAGTGGATTTGATGGCTTCCAGGTCCAATGCCAAGTTACCGACATTCATGTCCAGGTACAAGGACCCGAAGGCGGTGGCGGTGGATGCTCTAGTGGCTCAGTGGGATCAGTTCAAGCTGATCTATGTATTCCCGCCGATATCCTTACTTCCTCTAGTGCTGCGTCGGATCAGACTAGAGAGAATTCCAGCTATTCTGATAGCTCCAGACTGGCCAAGAAGGGTGTGGTTCTCGACAATAATGTCGCTGTTGGCGGCACCTCCGTTTCCACTCCCTCTTCAACAGGACTTGTTGACTCAGGGGCCCATTTGTCATCCGGACTTGATGTCCCTGCGTTTGACGGCGTGGCTCTTGAGACCGAGATCTTGACCCGTAGAGGTTTTTCAGCCGAGGTCATTGCTACCCTTCGTGCTGCAAGATGTCCGGCTACTTCTAGGATTTACCACAAAATTTGGGAAACCTTCTTTTCGTGGTGTTTGGGGTCTTCTCGGAACCCGAGAAAGTTTTCCATTCCCAACCTGTTGGCTTTTCTGCAACATGGGCTAGACAAGGGTTTGGCAGTTAGCACTCTGAAAGGTCAGATTTCTGCTCTGTCCTTATTATTCCGGAGAACCATTGCTTCGAATAGAGACGTGATCTCTTTTTTCCGAGGTATCTCTCGTAAGTTTCCGCCGCGGAAGGCACCTGTGTCTCCTTGGCGGCTCAACCTTGTTTTGGAGGCTCTTCAGCATAAACCTTTTGAACCTATGGTTTCTGCTAGCCTTTCTTTACTTTCTTGGAAGGTGGCTTTCCTTGTTGCAGTCACTTCCTTGAGGAGAGTTTCTGAATTGGCAGCTCTTTCTTGCTCGCCTCCTTTTCTGGAGTTTTTTCCGGATCGTGTAGTGCTTCGCACTCGGGGTGATTTTTTGCCTAAAGTGGTGTCACAATTTCATGTTAACCAGGATATTGTGTTGCCCTCACTCTGTCCGGATCCGAAGAATACGAAAGAGCGAGATTTACACACATTGGATTTAGTGCGGGCCTTGAAGTTTTATCTCTCTATTACTCAAGGTTTTCGTAAGACGGACTCCCTGTTTGTGGTTCCGGCAGGTCGTCGGCGTGGTCAACGAGCTTCCAAGGGTTCTATAGCTCGTTGGATCCGGTCAGCTATTTTGGAAGCTTACCGTCTTCGGGGTGAATCTTGCCCGATTAAGATTCGTGCCCATTCCACGAGAGCTGTGGCTTCATCGTGGGCTTTTCATCAAGGTGCTTCGGCAGTGCAGCTTTGCCGAGCGGCGACTTGGCGCTCTGTCCACACGTTTACAAGATTTTATAAAGTGGACGTCAGTGCTTCCGCTGATGCAGCCCTCGGACGTAGGGTCCTGCAGGCAGCTGTAGTTTAAAGTTCTGGATGAACTTGTGTTTAGCGCTGGTTGCGCTTTGTTGTTAAGGTTGTTGGGTTTCTGCCTTTTATTGGTTTTTTCCCACCCTTATTTTTGAACTGCTTTGGGACGTCCCATCAGTAATGAATTACTGTGGCTCTCTTCCTTCATCTGCAGCTGAAACACGGATTTTGGTAAAGACTTACCTGTAAAATCCTTTTCAGCGAAGGAAGGAAGAGAGACACAGCACCCTCCCACGGCAGAAGTGTGTTGATGTTTTCAGATGCAGCGCGACCCTTATCTGATAGCGATTATCTGGGCTGAGGTCAGCGCGCTAAGGCTCTGTTCCAGCATCGCCAGCTCATCGCAGTAGTCAGGTTCCGTGAGTAGTACCTGGAACTCTGTGGTTTTTGGCTTTCTTTGCATGCATAACCTGTATCCTTGTGTTTTTTCTCTGAAGTTCCTTCAGAAGGGGTTATGTTGCTCCGCTGGTGATCTTGGCTCTTTTCCTAAAAGCTTTGATACGACTGGAGCTGAGTAGGAGGAGCCCGAGCTGGAGGGGCCAGCCAGTCATCACTCTTTTGATCTGAGGTAACATCCTGATCTGGGGCTCCGCCTACCCATCAGTAATGAATTACTGTGTCTCTCTTCCTTCCTTCGCTGAAAAGGATTTTACAGGTAAGTCTTTACCAAAATCCGTGTTTTAGAGATCCGAGCTATTCGGCTGGCTCTGAGGCATTTTCACCAGCATCTGGCGGGCCGCCCAGTCCGAATTCAATCAGACAATGCCACGGCGGTGGCATACATAAACCATCAGGGAGGTACCCGCAGCCGGGCGGCTATGCACGAGGTAAAACAGATTCTGTCCTGGGCAGAGGTAAATCACTCCGTGATTTCAGCAGTCCACATTCCGGGCGAGGAAAACTGGGCAGCTTATTTTCTCAGCCGTCACGGCATAGCTTCAGGGGAATGGTCGCTACATCCCGAGATTTTTCAGCAGATATGCCGACGCTGCGGAACCCCAGATGTGGACCTGATGGCTTCCAGGATGAATGCCAAGGTGCCCAACTTCGTCTCCCGGTACCGGGATCCGCAGGCAATTGCGGTGGACGCCCTGGTTCTACCGTGGAATCAATTCCATCTTCCATACTTATTTCCACCAATAGCTCTTCTCCCAAGGGTGATCAGAAAGATCAGGATAGAGGGGGTTCCAGCGATATTAATCGCTCCGGATTGGCCGCGTCGCTCTTGGTACGCGGAGCTGGTACAGTTGCTCGCCGACGCACCCTGGCGACTGCCAGAGCGCGCGGACCTTCTCTCCTAGGGCCCAGTTTACCACCAAACTCAGCGGTCCTGTGTTTGACGGCCTGGTCGTTGAATCTTGGATCCTGACCAGGGCTGGATTCTCTAAGAAGGTCGCCGCGACGATGGCTAGCGCCCGAAAGCCCGTCTCGGCTCGCATCTACCACGGGACTTGGAAGGTCTTTTTTGCTTGGTGCAGGGAACATGGTTGTTCCCCGCTTCGGTTTTCAATTCCAAACATTCTGTCATTTCTCCAGGCAGGCCTAGATTCAGGTCTAGCGCCAAGTACGCTTAGACGGCAGATATCAGCCTTGTCTGTGCTTTTTCAGCGAAGGATCGCGTCTAATTTTCAGGTTAGGACCTTTATTCAGGGGGTTGTCCATATAGTTCCCCCCTACAAGGCTCCCTTAGATGTTTGGGATCTCAATCTAGTCCTGGGAGTCCTGCAGGAATCTCCATTTGAACCTCTGCAGGAGGTTTCTCTGGCATTTCTTTCATGGAAAGTGGTGTTTTTGGTAGCCATAACATCCATTAGGCGGGTTTCGGAGCTGGCAGCACTGTCTTGTCGGGCTCCGTACTTGCTTTTCCATCAGGATAAGGTGGTGCTCAGGCCGACACCACCTTTTTTGCCTAAAGTCGTGTCCTCTTTTCATATCAATGAGGATATTGTTCTACCTTCCTTTTGCCCAGCTCCTACGCACCGGGTTGAGAAGGCTCTCCATACGCTAGATCTGGTGAGAGCGCTCAGGAGATATGTATCTCGGACGGCGTCCTTTCGGCAGACGGACACGCTGTTTGTTCTCCCTGAGGGTCGCAGGAAGGGACTCGCTGCCTCTAAGTCAACCTTGGCTAGGTGGATTCGGTTAGCCATTCAGGAGGCTTACCGCATCAGAGGCGCGGTGGTTCCCGCAGGAATCAGGGCTCACTCCACCAGAGCGGTGGGTGCCTCCTGGGCCCTTCGGCATCAGGCTTCGGTGGAACAGGTTTGTAAGGCGGCAACCTGGTCCAGTCTGAATACCTTTTCCAAGCATTATAATGTCCATACTCAGGCTTCTGCGGATGCCAGTCTGGGTAGAAGGATTCTTCAGGGCGCGGTTGCGCACCTATAAGCAATGCTTGGTTATAAATTACACTGTGGAGTCGGTTTCCCACCCAAGGGACTGCTTTGGGACGTCCCACAGTCCTGTGTCCCCCAATGAGACGAAGGAGAAATACGGATTTTTGTGTTACTCACCGTAAAATCCTTTTCTCCGAGACGCTCATTGGGGGACACAGCACCCTCCCTTATAGCCGGATGGCTTTGTTTTCTAGGTTTATTCTATTTGTTTGGGTCTATATCAGTAGATTTACTTCTGGATATATTGTACCTGTATTAACACTGATTTATTCTTTAGCCTCCTACTGCTTTTTGCACTAAACTGGGTTTGCCTGCGGCCAGTGCTGAGGTGTATACGACGGAGGAGGAGCTAACCTTTTTTTAGATTTACTTAGTGTCAGCCTCCTAGCGGCAGTAGCATACACCCACAGTCCTGTGTCCCCCAATGAGCGTCTCGGAGAAAAGGATTTTACGGTGAGTAACACAAAAATCCGTATTTCTTTCTCTCTGGCCCTCACATTCCTATGTTCTCTCTCTCGCCAGCCCTCACGTTCCTATGTTCTCTCTCTCTCTGGCCCTCATGTTCCTATGTTCTCTCTTTCTCTTCCGCCCTCACGTTCCTATGTTCTATCTCTCTCCGGCCCTCACATTCCTATGTTCTCTCTCTCTCTCTCTCTCTCTCTCTGGCCCTCACGTTCCTATGTTCTCTCGCTCTCTGGCCCTCATGTTCCTATGTTCTCTCGCTCTCTGGCCCTCATGTTCCTATGTTCTCTCTCTCTCTGGCCCTCACGTTCCTATGTTCTCTCTCTCTCCGGCCCTCACATTCCTATGTTCTCTCTCTCTCTGGCCCTCACGTTCCTATGTTTTCTCTCTCTCTGGCCCTCACGTTCCTGTTTTCTCTCTCTCTCTGGCCCTCACGTTCCCATGTTTTCTCTCTCTTTTGCCCTTACGTTCCTGTTTTCTCTCTCTCTCTCTGGCCCTCACATTCCTATCTTCCTCTCTCTCTGGCCCTCACGTTCCTATCTTCTCTCTCTCTCTGGCCCTCACGTTCCTATGTTTTCTCTCTGTCTCTGGCCCTCACGTTCCTATGTTCTCTCTCTCTCTCTGGCCCTCACGTTCCTATGTTCTCTCTCTCTCTCTGGCCCCCACGTTCCTATGTTCTCTCTCTCTCTCTGGCCCTCACGTTCCTATGTTCTCTCTCTCTGGCCCTCACATTCCTATGTTCTCTCTCTCTCTGGCCCTCATGTTCCTATGTTCTCTCTCTGGCCCTCACGTTCCCATGTTTTCTCTCTCTTTTGCCCTTACGTTCCTGTTTTCTCTCTCTCTCTGGCCCTCACATTCCTATCTTCTCTCTCTCTGGCCCTCACGTTCCTATCTTCTCTCTCCTCTCTGGCCCTCACGTTCCTATGTTCTCTCTCTCTCTCTGGCCCTCACGTTCCTATGTTCTCTCTCTCTCTCTGGCCCTCACATTCCTATGTTCTCTCTCTCTCTGGCCCCCACGTTCCTATGTTCTCTCTCTCTGGCCCTCACGTTCCTATGTTCTCTCTCTCTCTCTGGCCCTCACATTCCTATGTTCTCTCTCTCTCTTGGCCCTCAGTTCCTATGTTCTCTCTCTCTCTCTGGCCCCATGTTCCTATGTTCTCCTCTCTCTCTGGCCCCCACGTTCCTATGTTCTCTCTCTCTCTCTGACCCTCACATTCCTATGTTTTTCTCTCTCTCTCTGGCCCTCACATTCCTATGTTCTCTCTCTCTCTGGCCCTCATGTTCCTATGTTCTCTCTCTGCCCTCACGTTCCTATGTTCTCTCTCTCTCTCTGCCCTCACATTCCTATGTTCTCTCTCTCTCTTGGCCCTCACGTTCCTATGTTCTCTCTCTCTGGCCCTCACGTTCCTATGTTCTCTCTCTCTCTGGCCCTCACATTCCTATGTTCTCTCTCTCTCTTTGGCCCTCACGTTCCTATGTTTCTCTCCTCTCCTCTGGCCCTCATGTTCCTATGTTCCTTTCTCTCTCTCTCCTGGCCCTCATGTTCCTATGTTCTCTCTCTCTCTCTGGCCCTCATGTTCCTATGTTCTCTCTCTCTGCCCCCACGTTCCTATGTTCTCTCTCTCTCTGGCCCTCACGTTCCTATGTTCTCTCTCTCTCTCTGGCCCTCACATTCCTATGTTCTCTCTCTCTCTGGCCCTCATTCCTATGTTCTCTCTCTCTGGCCCTCACTGTTCCTATGTTCTCTCTCTCTCTGCCCTCACATTCCTATGTTCTCCTCTCTCTCTCTCTTTGGCCCTCACGTTCCTATGTTCTCTCTCTCTGGCCCTCACGTTCCTATGTTCTCTCTCTCTGGCCCTCATGTTCCTATGTTCTCTCTTTGGCCCTCACGTTCCTATGTTCTCTCTCTCTGGCCCTCACGTTCCTATGTTCTCTCTCTTTTGCTCTTTCTCTAGACCTCCTCTCTTCTCCCCTCGTCCTCTGTTTCTCGTTCGTGAATCATATTAACAATCACTAGTTAAAAATTAGTGAACAAATTACCTGATAAATAAGACATTGGACACTGATCGCTGTGGTGCCGCGTGTCCCATCTGCTGGTGGCTGCTCATATGAGGTTTCTCTGGGCAGATCAGATGTCCCTGGACAGACCGCTGGGCTCCTGTGTCACAGGGACCTCGCTGTGCCGGGGACCTCGGCAGCCTCAGTACCCAGTGGGCTCTTCTTCGCCTCATCTGTCCCATTCGCCGCGGCTTTTTGTTTTAAAGTCTTTAAAACAGTCAGCGAGGTAAGCGACGCTCTTATGAGGATGATCGGGTACAAGACCTGAGGACTGAGAAGTCTCCATCCTTATTGGCCCCATTTGTGACTGTGATGGGTGTTATTATCCTTCATTTAGATGGGATTTAAACTTCATTCTTCCCGTGTGGATTCACGTTGCCAGACAGCAGAACCCGCAGTGTTTTGGGGACAGGAGCCATATTGCTTCCAGAGTGCAGTGACGTTCCTGCTCCGATTTTCTTCCTTTCACAAGTATCTGTGGACAGTAATGTCTCTGGGATTTCATCTATGTCTCTTATCCCTCGGTTCCTCTCTTCCAGGCTTGGGCCGACGCGTTTCGGAGCAGCCCCGACCTCACCGGAGTGGTGCATATTTATGAAGAACTGAAAAGAAAAGGGATTGAATTTCCCATGGCCGATCTTGATGCCTTGTCTCCAATACACACTCCACAAAGGGTAGGAAATCGCCTTTAATTTGTAGAAAACCTCATGCACATCCTTGCAGATCTGGAAAAGGACAGGACATTAAGGACCTGAGAACTTTTAGTTTTTTCTACTTTTGTTCCAAGAGCTATACCTTTTTTTATTTTTCTGTCAATGAAGTGGGTAATTTATTTTTTTTAGCTTTTTAAACACATTCAATATTGTAATATTTTTATGGTTTCAGTCCCGTAGAGAAACTTAGAAAATGATGGAAAAATGCAAAATACACACTTATATTATTATTATTATTATTATTATTAAATTAAATAAATATATCATACATATATATGTATTTTTTATAACGTTTTATTTTTAATTTTTCCTCTATTTTTTAGTGTTCCTACAATAATTTGATCACTTACACTATATACTGCAATACCACAGTGTTGCGGTATATAGAGAAGCCGCGATCTCCTGTGCCGTCTGCAGGGTCCGGGCTGCTGATTTTTCTTGCAGACTGAGAATACGGGATCAATAATTCATGGCTGCAGTGTATCGGGTGCAGTGTGTCCTCCGCTCTCCGTCTTAGTGTGCGCTCTACTTTATTATCAGCGGCCGGAGTACAGTACTAGGAAAAGTCCAATTATTCGGCACATGAATCTCCAGACCTGTGACCACACAGACTATAGGACTGTAGCTGCCGGGCCGATGTTTCCCTGTATCTAATGTGTCCTGTTTGCGCAGAGCGTGCCCGAGGTGGACCCCGCTATGAACATGCATACGCCCCAGTCCCACCAGCGGGCGAATTCCGGTTCTTTCTCGTCATCTCCGGCGCCATTCACCGCCCCAGCAGCACCTCCGCAAAGCGTGCGTGGGCCAATCACTGCCAACTCAGAACAGGTAAGCCAAAAGCGTTCATGGCCATGTCCGGAGTGGGCGACAATGCTCATATCTACGCGGTCACGTCTTCCGCTTACACTCCAGATCGGCCGCCTGAGGAGCGAGCTGGATATCGTCCGCGGGAACACTAAGGTCATGTCTGAGATGCTGACGGAGATGACTCCCGGCCAAGAAGACGCCTCTGATCTGGAGCTTCTGCAGGTAGGGGCGCTCCGCGGATACGGAGGATGGATTCCCGCATTATTGGGATTCGGATCTGAGCCCAGACTCTCCGTGTTTATAGGACCTGAACCGGACCTGCCGAGCGATGCAGCAGCGAATCGTGGAGCTGATCTCTCGAGTGTCCAACGAGGAGGTGACCGAAGAGCTGCTGCACGTCAACGATGACTTGAATAACGTCTTCCTCAGATATGAAAGGTGAGTAAGGAAGAAGTGTTGCCGAGAGCCTGACGCCGCACATCCTCCTGACTAATGGCCGTTCTTCTTCATTAGGTTCGAGCGCTACAGGTCAGGCCGCGCCGTGCCGAACACGAACGGGGTGAGACTGCGCCCGAGCCGCTTTAAGCTTTTATTTCCCCCCCCCCCCCCCTTAAATAATAGCCGCTGATTATGTATTTCCCGTCGCAGATGCTGAGTGAGGTCACTGAGGATAATCTGATAGACCTGGGACCCGGATCCCCTGCAGTCGTGAGCCCGATGGTGGGGAACACTGCCCCGGCGTCACTAACAACCCAGCTGGGTGGACTTGGTAAATAACAACGAAATGATCCAACCAATATGGCTGCAGCTGCGCCACCTAGCCGCCATTCTTAATCCCTGATCTGCAGTAATACAGGAATGTGTCCCTGCAGATTAAGGCGGATGTATGGGCTCCACGGTCGGGAAGAGCAATGTGAGCTGTAAGGTTAGGAAAAGGGGGTCCTAAAAGTTAACTACTCCCTGTGACCTCCATAGCAAACCTGATTTATGGGTGGAAGTTAATCAGGCCCTTGTGACGTCAGAAGCTCGCCTGCGCCCGGGTCTAGAAGAGTCGCACATTGCGCTTAAAGGGGAAGGATTTTTTAATCTGCATCTGGTCTCAAAATTATATAGGAAACGTTCTCTTTCAGATGTCGGAACTAATAGTGTGAGCTCCACTCTCGGCGCGCTCCCCAACACCAACCCACGGGACGACTTCGATATGTTTGCACAGACAAGGAGCAGTTCTCTGGCCGAACAGAGGAAGGAGTGAGTATGAGATCTGTGCATGGTGGTGTCTTATAGACTAGGAAATCGCTAACAAAATATATTCTGAGTTCAGCACATAGTGGTCGTGTAAGTGCTGATGTATATCCAAGCCCCTGTGCTGACTCACTTCATAATACATCTTAATTTTCATCTTACAGCTCCAAATCTCATACACAGAATGTGATTATTTACGTCTTTGTCTGCAGCCACCACTAGGGGGAGCTCCCTGTATACAGAGATATGTGATAAAATTCTGTCTGCAGCCACCACTAGGGGGAGCTCCCTGTATACAGAGATACGTGATAAAATTCTGTCTGCAGTCACCACTAGGGGAGCTCCCTGTATACAGAAATACATGATAAGATTCTGTCTGCAGCCACCACTAGGGGAGCTCCCTGTATAGAGATACATGATAATATCCTGTCTGCAGCCACCACTAGGGGAGCTCCCTGTATACAGAGAAACATGATAAAATTCTGTCTGCAGCCACCACTAGGGGGAGCTCCCTGTATACAGAGATACATGATAAAATTCTGTCTGCAGCCACCACTAGGGGAGCTCCCTGTATACAGAGATACATGATAAAATTCTGTCTGCAGCCACCACTAGGGGAGCTCCCTGTATACAGAGATACATGATAAGATTCTGTCTGCAGTCACCACTAGGGGGAGCTCCCTGTATACAGAGATACATGATAAGATCCTGTCTGCAGCCACCACTAGGGGAGCTCCCTGTATACAGAGATACGTGATAAAATTCTGTCTGCAGCCACCACTAGGGGGAGCTCCCTGTATACAGAGATACGTGATAAAATTCTGTCTGCAGTCACCACTAGGGGAGCTCCCTGTATACAGAAATACATGATAAGATTCTGTCTGCAGCCACCACTAGTGGGAGCTCCCTGTATAGAGATACATGATAATATCCTGTCTGCAGCCACCACTAGGGGGAGCTCCCTGTATACAGAGAAACATGATAAAATTCTGTCTGCAGCCACCACTAGGGGAGCTCCCTGTATACAGAGATACATGATAAAATTCTGTCTGCAGCCACCACTAGGGGGAGCTCCCTGTATACAGAGATACATGATAAAATTCTGTCTGCAGCCACCACTAGGGGGAGCTCCCTGTATACAGAGATACATGATAAAATTCTGTCTGCAGCCACCACTAGGAGCTCCCTGTATACAGAGTACATGAAAGATTCTGCTGCAGACACCACTAGGAGCTCCCTGTATACAGAGATACATGATAAGATGCTGTCTGCAGTCACCACTAGGGGAGCTCCCTGTATACAGAGATACATGATAAGATGCTGTCTGCAGTCACCACTAGGGGAGCTCCCTGTATACAGAGATACATGATAAATGGAATGTCTGTGATCATGCATTGTCACCCACTAGGGGGAGCTCCACTCATGTAAATTTAACACTAGAGATCTACATGATAAGATTCTGTCTGCAGTCACCACTAGGGGAGCTCCCTGTATACAGAGATACATGATAAGATCCTGTCTGCAGCACCACTATGGGAGCTCCCTGTATAGAGATACATGATAAATCCTGTCTGCAGCCACCACTAGGGGGAGCTCCCTGTATACAGAGAAACATGATAAAATTCTGTCTGCAGTCACCACTAGGGGGAGCTCCCTGTATACAGAGATACATGATAAGATGCCATACCTAGGGCTCCCTATGCAGTCGCACCACCTAGGGGAGCTCCCTGTGTACAGAGATACACTGAATACATAAATAACCCTATGCAATAAGCTCCCTCTAGTGGTGACTGCAGGTGAGTAGAATTCTGCTTTTTATTACCAATATTATTTGGGGATATAAAATTTAATCCTGTTATTAGGGTGAAGGTTGTTATCTTGAAGACTACACAAGTACTTGCATCTTACTGCCATGTGTCTTGTGTATGTAATTGACACTTTTCTATCCGGCAGTGTGACCTATGAAGACCCCCAGGCTCTCGGTGGGCTGGCAACTGCTTTAGATGTCCGGCAGCAGAACACAGGAGGGGTATGTAGCGCCCGGCCAGAGCCTTGGTCATCGGCTGGTTTTAACCACGTGACTTCTGGCACAATGGCATACAGCCTGCAGTTCCCCCTTAGGAGCACTAGGTGGTGCCAGTCCAATGCATTGAAGTAATAGGCGCTTCTCGGTCGCAGATGAATGCTGATCCTGCAGCGCAGATCGATGCATCCGCCCTCGTCCCCCCTGAAGGCGAGCATTGATCCATCAGGCCGCACCGCTGTGAGCGTAGCATTGATGATTAGTCTTTCTGAGCTGCCGATTGTGCTGCTCTCAGCTATAAAGCTTATCTCTATAATAATAAGGACCTGATCGCTCTCAGTGCTCCGACCTCCGCGATCAGTGGCTCATATGCATGGACACCATCTCTTTATGCATCATGTCCTCCTCACACTGTTTCACGGTATATAATCTCTATTTTTTTTTTCTTTTTTTTTTTTCTTACGCCATTTTGGGGTTTTGTCCCAGAGGAGAGGTAGAGCTGGAGTCTCAGCCATGGAGCCCATAGACAAGTGGCTCATTACTCAAGGAATGGTGAGCAGTGCTCCCGCGAGTAGACCTCCCCCATAACCATCTGACCCTTTCACCCTCGTGGCATCTTACCAACCTAACCGAGCGGAGTGTGAGCAGCCGGATATCTGCTTGTACGGCACCAGCCTCCCCTCTAACAGCACAACATATACAATCTATAGGGTGATATAGCAGCAAACCCCGGCACCTGGGGGTCTATGGAGGTGCCCTAGGGCGCACCGACGTCCATTTATCCAGCATATGGCGGTATGGCTGCAGTCACGTCCCATCATGCAGTGCACACGACTCGCAGATATCTGGCTAATATCTCTGTCATCCTGATCCTCAGCGTCTGCATCTGGACTCCTGGGATAAACACAAGTTTTAACTAAAATTATCTATATTTTTTAACAGGTCTTTACAATGTGTCTAAAATAATTTGGGGAAAATTTACTTTGTGTCCACAGCTCCTATACACAACAACGTGTTTCCATGGTAACCGTCTAGAAGCATGCCTTGTGTAGTCTGGTCCTGCAGTCATTTAGATAGGTACATCTTATCAAAGCTGAACCAATTGCCCACACTAAATGCTCTCCCGGGATTCCAAAAAGGGGCCCGAAAATGTGAGGGAGGGACAAATGGGAGGAACCTACTGAGGGGAGGTGCATATGAAGGGATCCTGGAGAGGAGGAGCTTATGAGGGGATACTGGAGAGGAGGAGCATATGGGGGATCCTGGAGAGGAGGAGCATGGGAGGGGATCCTGGAGAGGAGGAGCATGGGAGGGGATCCAGGAGAGGAGGAGCATGAGAGGGGATCCTGGAGAGGAGGAGCATGGGAGGGGATCCTGGAGAGGAGGAGCATGAGAGGGATCCTGGAGAGGAGGAGCATGAGAGGGGATCCTGGAGAGGAGGAGCATGAGAGGGGATCCTGGAGAGGAGGAGCATGAGAGGGGATCCTGGAGAGGAGGAGCATGAGAGGGGATCCTGGAGAGGAGGAGCATGAGAGGGGATCCTGGAGAGGAGGAGCATGGGAGGGGATCCTGGAGAGGAGGAGTATGGGTGGGGATCCTGGAGAGGAGGAGCATATGAGAGAATCCTGGAGAGGAGGAGCATGGGAGGGGATACTGGAGAGGAGGAGCATATGAGGGGATACTGGAGAGGAGGAGCATATGAGGGATACTGGAGAGGAGGAGCATATGAGAGAATCCTGGAGAGGAGCATATGAGGGGATCCTGGAGAGGAGGAGCATATGAGGGGATACTGGAGAGGAGAAGCATATGAGGGGATACTGGAGAGGAGGAGCATATGAGGGGATACTGGAGAGGAGGAGCATATGAGGGGATACTGGAGAGGAGGAGCATATGAGAGGATCCTGGAGAAGAGGAGCATATGAGGGATCCTGGAGAGAAGGAGCATATGAGGGGATCCTGGAGATGAGGAGCATATGAGATGATCCTGGAGAGGAGGAGCATCAGGGGATACTGGAGAGGAGGAGCATATGAGAGAATCCTAGAGAGGAGGAGCATATGAGATCAAGGAGAGGAGGAGTATGGGTGGGGATCCTAGAGAGGAGGAGCACATGAGGGGATCCTGGAGAGGAGTAGCATATGAGGGGGGATACTGTAGTGGAGGAGTATGGGTGGGGATCCTGGAGAGGAGGAGCATATGAGAGAATCCTAGAGAGGAGGAGCATATGAGGAGATCCTGGAGAGGAGGAGTATGGGTGAGGATCCTGGAGAGGAGGAGCATATGATGGGATCCTGGAGAGGAGGAGCATATGAGGGGATCCTGGAGAGGAGCATGGAAGTGGATCCTGGAGAGGAGGAGCATATGAGGGGATCCTGGAGAGGAGGAGCATATGAGGGGATCCTGGAAAGGAGGAGCATGGAAGTGATCCTGGAGAGGAGGAGCATGAGAGGGGATCCTGAAGAGGAGCATGGAGAATCCTGGAAGGAGGATGGGAGGATCCTGAGAGGAGAGCATGGAGGAGACCTGAGAGGAGGGGGGATCCTGGAGAGGAGGAGCATGGGAGGGGATCCTGGAGAAGAGGAGCATGGGAGGGATCCTGGAGAGGAGGAGCATGGGAGGGGATCCTGGAGAGGAGGAGCATGGAGGGGATCCTGGAGAAGAGGAGCATATGAGGGATCCTGGAGAGGAGGAGCATATGAGGGATCCTGGAGAGGAGGAGCATGGGAGGGGACCCTGGAGAGGAGGAGCATGGGAGGAGATCCTGGAGAGGAGGAGCATGGGAGGGGATCCTGGAGAGGAGGAGCATGGGAGGGGATCCTGGAGAAGAGGAGCATATGAGGGGATCCTGGAGAGGAGAGCATATGAGGGGATCCTGGAGAGGAGGAGCATGGGTGGGGATCCTGGAGAGGAGGAGCATATGAGGGGATCCTGGAGAGGAGTAGCATATGAGGGGGATACTGTAGGGAGGAGTATGGGTGGGGATCCTGGAGAGGAGGAGCATATGAGAGAATCCTAGAGAGGAGGAGCATATGAGGAGATCCTGGAGAGGAGGAGTATGGGTGAGGATCCTGGAGAGGAGGAGCATATGAGGGATCCTGGAGAGGAGGAGCATATGAGGGGATCCTGGAGAGGAGGAGCATGGGAGGGACCCTGGAGAGGAGGAGCATGGGAGGGATCCTGGAGAGGAGGAGCATGGAGGGGATCCTGGAGAGGAGGAGCATGGGAGGGGATCCTGGAGAGAGGAGCATATGAGGGGATCCTGGAGAGGAGGAGCATATGAGGGGATCCTGGAGAGGAGGAGCATGGGTGGGGATCCTGGAGAGGAGGAGCATATGAGGGGATCCTGGAGAGGAGAGCATATGAGGGGATACTGTAGTGGAGGAGTATGGGTGGGGATCCTGGAGAGGAGGAGCATATGAGAGAATCCTAGAGAGGAGGAGCATATGAGGAGATCCTGGAGAGGAGGAGTATGGGTGAGGATCCTGGAGAGGAGGAGCATATGACGGATCCTGGAGAGGAGAGCATATGAGGGATCCTGGAGAGGAGCATGGAAGTGGATCCTGGAGAGGAGGAGCATATGAGGGATCCTGGAGAGGAGGAGCATATGAGGGGATCCTGGAAAGGAGGAGCATGGAAGTGGATCCTGGAGAGGAGGAGCATATGAGGGGATCCTGGAGAGGAGGAGCATGGAAGTGAATCCTGGAGAGGAGGAGCAGGGGAGGGGATCCTGCAGAGGAGGAGCATGTGAGGAGATCCTGGAGAGGAGGAGCATGGAGGGGATCCTGGAGAGGAGGAGCATGGGTGGGGATCCTGGAGAGGAGGAGCATATGAGGGATCCTGGAGAGGAGTAGCATATGAGGGGGATACTGTAGTGGAGGAGTATGGGTGGGGATCCTGGAGAGGAGGAGCATATGAGAGAATCCTAGAGAGGAGGAGCATATGAGGAGATCCTGGAGAGGAGGAGTATGGGTGAGGATCCTGGAGAGGAGGAGCATATGACGGGATCCTGGAGAGGAGGAGCATATGAGGGATCCTGGAGAGGAGCATGGAAGTGGATCCTGGAGAGGAGGAGCATATGAGGGGATCCTGGAGAGGAGGAGCATATGAGGGGATCCTGGAAAGGAGGAGCATGGAAGTGGATCCTGGAGAGGAGGAGCATATGAGGGATCCTGGAGAGGAGGAGCATGGAAGTGAATCCTGGAGAGGAGGAGCATGGGAGGGGATCCTGCAGAGGAGGAGCATGTGAGGAGATCCTGGAGAGGAGGAGCATGGGAGGGATCCTGGAGAGGAGGAGCATGGGAGGGGATCCTGGAGAAGAGGAGCATGGGAGGGGATCCTGGCGAGGAGGAGCATGGGAGGGGATCCTGGCGAGGAGGAGCATGGGAGGGGATCCTGGAGAGGAGGAGCATGGGAGGGGATCCTGGAGAAGAGGAGCATATGAGGGGATCCTGGAGAGGAGGAGCATATGAGGGGATCCTGGAGAGGAGGCGCATGGGAGGAGATCCTGGAGAGGAGGAGCATGGGAGGGGATCCTGGAGAGGAGGAGCATGGGAGGGGATCCTGGAGAAGAGGAGCATATGAGGTGATCCTGGAGAGGAGGAGCATATGAGGGGATCCTGGAGAGGAGGAGCATATGAGGGGATCCTGGAGAGGAGGAGCATGGGAGGGGATCCTGCAGAGGAGGAGCATATAAGGGGATCCTGGAGAGGAGGAGACCACTTTACTAAATTTGTGTTTCAGTTCTGGAGTATTGAACCCCTGAAATAAGCGGGGCTGCTGTGCTCTCCTCCACTTTTCGTGCATGCAGAGGCCTCCGCTCGCTCCTGCAGCCGGCGATACCCTTCTTATCATAGGAAGCAATGCCGCACTGATGACATCCAGCACTTCACACAAACGGGTCCAAATTCCCACGTGACACGACTTGTGTTTATACGGCTGGGAGACGATTCCTGTCTAAAGTCCCCGACACGTGTGAGAGTCGTTGATCCCGGTCCTCGTGCCGACCTCGCACCTCGCCGCTCCTGTGTAAGCTCCGCAGCCGGCCGGAGGGCGTCTGTAGCCGTGATCTCCAGCCAGCCGTCAGCATGTCAGGGCATGCTGGGAGTTGTAGTTTATGAATGAACTGGAGAGACACAGGTTGGAAAACACTAATACAGCAGGTGACAACCCCAGAGCTGGCGAGTGTCAGAGGCGAGGACAGGCAAGATGGCGGCGACAGGCAAGATGGCAGCCAGTGCCTGATACTGAATGGAGGGGAACAAGCAGTGTAAAGGGACTGGTAATGGTCGCCATGCCGCGATCTCACCTCTTACATCATAATCGCATGGAAGCAAACTTGTGCTTATACGAGGAGCGGAGACGCTGCCCGTCCCTGTAGCGCTGACACCGCCCGCTAATCACTGACACCGCAGCCGCTAACCTGTCCATCCCTCGACGTGTCTCATGTCTGTGTGCGTTTAATAACAGAATGAAGCTTGGCCATCGTAGAAATCGTAATCATTGCCATTATGTGTCAGTTTCTCAACAATTTCAACCTCTTTGAAAGCGGGCATGTGAGCGGCGCTAGGCTAGCCCCGGACTCTAGGGTCTGACTACACCTGGTCGCCTAAATTCACTGACCGCAAGCAGAGATCTTCAAAAATGGTGAAACATCCAGTGTATTCAGAGTTCTGCTTTAGGCTGAGTCTGGGAATCATGGCCGCCAAACTATTGCCTAATATTCTCCATATAAAACCACTTGGCGCAGCGCCACCCTCATCTACAGGCAGCGTCTGATATTGCAGCTTAGCTTCACTCAAGTAAGTGAATCGCTTTAATCATGCGCCCCCTGGTGGCTTACTGAGTTCAGTAAAGAAGCCATTTCGGGACAAGCCCTGGTCAGGAAAACATTTGCCCACTTGCCCAGGGCGTCCATGAAGATCTGTAGTCACAGGTTCCTGACATGTCTGTGCCGGCGCCCCGGCTATGGCGTTACCATCCTCCATGTTGTTTTCCTTTCTCTGTTACCTCTTCATCTTTAGCACATTTTCTGTTGTCATATTTTGCATTTTTTGTTTCTTTGATTTATTTTATTTTGCTTCGTTTTATTTTTCCCCTGCTCGTTTTGCCATTCCACCGCGCCTCATGCTTCTGGATGTATTTTGGCTGCACGTGCTTGCGGTAGATTCCCGTGGCGCAGGCCTCGGACATGGATGACCTAGAGGAGTGGCTCGGGACAGACGTGGTGAGATGCTCTTCTACTCTTCACTCAGGGATATCGGCCTTAACTGCGATGTCTGAGTATATGCGCTTAGTGAGAAATCCGTATGGCTGCCATTACCGGAATATGATGTCACCAGTGGGAGGGATTATAACAGCTATATGATGTAATCAGTGGGAGGGATTATCAGGTGTATGATATGATGTCATCAGTGGGAGGGATTATCAGAGCTGTATGATGTAATCAGTGCGAGGGATTATTAGAGGTGTATGATATGATGTCATCAGTGGGAGGGATTATCACAGCTGTATGATGTAATCAGTGCGAGGGATTATTAGAGGTGTATGATATGATGTCATCAGTGGGAGGGATTATCAGGTGTATGATATGATGTCATCAGTGGGAGGGATTATCAGAGCTGTATGATATGTCATCAGTGGGAGGGATTATCAGAGGTGTATGATATGATGTCATCAGTGGGAGGGATTATCAGAGGTGTATGATATGATGTCATCAGTGGAAGGGATTATCAGAGGGGTATGATATGATGTCATCAGTGGGAGGGATTATCAGAGGGGTATGATATGATGTCTTCAGTGGGAGGGATTATCATAGCTGTATGATATGATGTCATCAGTGGGAGGGATTATCAGGTGTATGATATGATGTCATCAGTGGGAGGGATTATCAGGTGTATGATATGATGTCATCAGTGGGAGGGATTATCAGGTGTATGATATGATGTCATCAGTGGGATGGATTATCAAGGGGGTATGATATGATGTCTTCAGTGGGAGGGATTATCAGAGCTGTATGATATGATGTCATCAGTGGGATTATCAGGTGTATGATATGATGTCATCAGTGGGAGGGATTATCAGAGCTGTATGATATGATGTTATTAGTGGGAGGGATTATCACAGCTGTATGATATGATGTCATCAGTGGGAGGGATTATCACCGCTATATGATGTCATCAGTGGGAGGGATTATCATAGCTATATGATGTCATCAGTGGGAGGGATTATCAGGTGTATGATATGATGTCATCAGTGGGAGGGATTATCAGCTATATGATGTCATCAGTGGGAGGGATTCAGAGCTGTATGATATGATGTCACTAGTGGAGGGGTTGCTGCATTGGTGCAGGCACGCAGTGGGCACCTGGGGAGCAGCCATTTTCACCTTTCTTCTTGGTCGATTCTTTTGATTCTCGTCCTTGTTGTAGAATAACGTCATTCTCTTTTTACAGAAGGGGGAAGAGCTGGAGGAAGGAGTGACCAGTGAAGGTAAATGCCCGGTGTGTCTTCTATGCAGATGATATTCAGGGCACAGGTTCGGAGAGGTCCGGGAAGGCTGATGGTGGGTCACTTAGGGGAACAGGATCCATGGCACAGTGCTATGGGGCTGGGGCTCAGAGGACACTAATGTAGAGTGGGGGAGAGGTAGAACGGCTCAGTGTGATGAGGTCAGCAGAAGCAAGGGCAGTGTGACTGGTCAATGGAGGCTGGAGGATTTTAATGGGGTGGTCAGTAGAGGTCGTAACAGTGTGACAAGATGGGTTTGGGGAGGCTGGTGACTGGAGGTCAGTGTAATAGAATAGGAGGTCATAGGGAAGCTAGAGGGAGGTTAGGGGAGGCCGCTGCAATGTAGCGAGAGGTTGGGGAGGCCGGGGCAATATAGTGAAAGGTTACGGGAGGTCGACGCAATATAGTGAGAGGTCAGGGGAGGCCGAGGCAATGTAGTGAGAGGTTACAGGAGGCCGAGGCAATGTAGCGAGAGGTTACGGGATGCCGAGGCAATGTAGTGAGAGGTTGGGGAGGCCGAGGCAATGTAGCAAGAGGTTACGGGAGGCCGAGGCAATGTAGCGAGAGGTTATGGGAGGCCGAGGCAATGTAACGAGAGGTTACAGGAGGCCGAGGCAATGTAGCGAGAGGTTACGGGAGGCCGAGGCAATGTAGTGACAGGTTACGGGAGGCCGAGGCAATGTAGCGAGAGGTTACGGGAGGCCGAGGCAATGTAGTGAGAGGTTACGGGAGGCCGAGGCAATGTAGCGAGAGGTTACGGGAGGCCGAGGCAATGTAGTGATAGGTTGGGGAGGTCGAGGAAATGTAGTGAGAGGTTGGGGAGGCCGAGGCAATGTAGTGAGAGGTTGGGGGGCCTCACTGTAGTGATAGGTTCGGGAGGCCGAGGCAATGTAGCGAGAGGTTAGGGAGGCCAGTGCGTTGAGATTGGAGGGGGTTAGGGAAAGGCAGGTGCAGTTTGATGGTTGGGGAACTGGGGAGACCGGTGCAGTGTGATGGGGGGAGAAATAGGGAGCTCTGTGTGGTGAGATTTGAGGGGATCTAGGGAGGCTGGTGCAGTATGATGGAAGGAGACCTGGAGAGGCCAGTGATGTGGGTAGATCCGGGATCTGAGTAGGCCGGTGCAGTGTGATGAAAGGGGATCCGGGGAGGCAGGTGTGGTGAGATTGGAGGGGATCTGGCGAGGCTGATGCGTTGTGATGAAAGGGGATCTTGGGAGGCTGGTGCAGTGTGATGGGAGACATGGGGAGGCCGGTGCGGTGTGATGGGAGGGGATCTGGGGAGGCCTGCGTGATGGGAGGGGGATCTGGGGAGGCCGATGCGGTGAGATTGGAGGGGACCTGAGGAGGCCGGTGCGGTGGGAGGGGATCTGGGGAGGCTGATTCGGTGAGATTGGAAGGGATCTGGGGGGGCCGATGTGGTGAGATTGGAGGAGATCTGGGGGCCCATGTGGTGAGATTGGAGGGGATCTGGGGAGGCCGGTGCCGTGAGATTGAGGGGACCTGAGGAGGCCAGTACAGTGAGATTGGAGGGGATCTGGGTAGGTCAGTACAGTGAGATTGGAGGGGATCTGGGTAGGTCAGTACAGTGAGATTGGAGGGGATCTGGGGAGGCTGATGCGATGAGATTGGAGGGGATCTGGGGAGGCCGATGTGGTGAGATTGGAGGGGATCTGGGGAGGCCAGTACAGTGAGATTGGAGGGGATCTTGGGAGGCCGATGTGGTGAGATTGGAGGGGATCTAAGGAGGCCGATGCGGTGAGATTGGAGAGGATCTGGGGAGGCCGATGTAGTGAGATTGGAGGGGATCTGAGGAGGCCGATGCGGTGAGATTGGACAGGATCTGGGGAGGCCGATGTGAGATTGGAGGGGATCTGAGGAGGCCGATGCGGTGAGATTGGAGAGGATCTGGGGAGGCCGATGTGGTGAGATTGGAGGGGATCTGGGGAGGCCAGTACAGTGAGATTGGAGGGGATCTTGGGAGGCCAATGCGGTGAGATTGGAGAGGATCTGGGGAGGCCGATGCGGTGAGATTGGAGGGGATCTGGAGAGGCCAGTACAGTGATTGGAGGGGGATCTGGGGAGGCCAGTACAGTGTGATTGGAGGGGATCTGGGGAGGCCAGTACAGTGTGATTGGAGGGGATCTGGGGAGGCCGATGCGGTGAGATTGGAGAGGATCTGGTGAGGCCGATGCGGTGAGATTGGAGGGGATCTGGGGAGGCCGGTGCGGTGAGATTGGAGGGGATCTGGGGAGGCCGGTGCGGTGAGATTGGAGGGGATCTGGGGAAGCCGGTGCGGTGAGATCCCCTCAGCCTTTCCCTGACCCCTTCCGGAGTGATGGGGATTTATTTATCAATCTTTCCTTTTGCAGAATTTGACAAGTTTCTGGAAGAACGAGCCAAAGCCGTAGAGCATCTCCCGGACCTCCCGTCTCCCCCCACTACAGAGCCCACCGTGACAGTGAATCCCACAAACCGGAAGAAGCAGGAGCGCGTGGACGACTCTCTGTTTGCTTTGTAAATCAGAGCCCTGTATCGCTCCCGCCGCTCTCCTGCAGCATTCAGGCCCCTCATACCCCACACCACGTCATCATTTATAGGACACAGGCGAGGGCGGATGAATCGTGGACTGCAGCTATCCTACAAATAGCCACTCAGTGGGATCCGGTGACGTCACTGCATGTACACGGTATACAAGATGACCCCCTCACTTATAATTAACCGGAAATTACTAATATCCGGGTCGTCTTGTGATCTGATGATCTCTCCAGGAATGGCTCATCTGGATCGCTCTTGTCGCGGATGTCACCCCTTCCCAACCTCATTTTGGGAATGACCCATTCTCATTTTTAATGAGTGGCCTGTACCAATAGTTAGAGAATAGGGGGGTGCATTTAGGCGCCTGCCCTGCTACATATAGTATTCTATGGTATTGTTCTCCTGGGTGGCGCTCTTACACATTCCTCCACTTCCTTGTAAATGCTCCTTTCCCCGCTCCCCCTGGTTATTGCAATAGCACTGCATGTCTCATCTCTGGGAAAACTCTTGTTTCCTGTTCATATATATATATATATATATAAAATATATAAAGAGGTGTACATATATATAGAGCGGGGGTCAAGAGTGAGAATATAATGTATACCTGAACTGCAACGTTTGCACAGCTTTTCTTACCTCTTAGCCGCTCATTGAGACGAGCGTCCGCCATGCCGTGTTAATTTCTGCCCATTATTCAGCATCGGGCGATCAGTATCCGGTAGGTCGGTCATGGCGGACGTCACTACAGCATGCGCGCGGAAGTCTCTCTTCACCCGTCGTCCCCTTAACCCCTTCGGATGCCATATTATTTCTTTTTTCTGCCGATTTAGCACATAGGGGGCGGCGATGAGCTCGTCCATGACACCGCTGCCGATGGACTGTAGTTCTGGTTTTATCGCTCTGGGGTTTTTGTGTATTTTTGTTTTTTCTTTATAGCACTGATGGTTTTCACTACTGATTGTCAGCAGCCTGGACCCCCTGTGCCCCCCGAGATGCCACCGACTGCCATAATTCAGGGGAAAATTTAATTTGGCGATGGCCTTTTTTTTATTTTTAGGACTTGAATGTTTGGATGTGACGTTACAATATACTGGAGATATATAGGGGGAGAGGTGTGAGGCTCGGAGCGCCCCCCTGGCATCCAGAGAGAGCAGCGTTTTGCAGTGGCGCTTTTGCAAAAAAATATTTAAAGGGAAACTCTCTAGTGAAAGGGGGAAAAGTGTTCGGCCAATGTAGCAGTTTGGGGCTGAACCTTCTACCCCTGACCTTGGCTCGTAATCGGTCTTTATCGTATATCCCACCTATATGTTTAATTCCCTGGCAAAGGTTCAAGTGGGACCCCCGCAGTAGTCACATAGATGCTTGTTATGTTGGTGGGGGTGCTCTACTTTCCAGACCCTTAAACCCTAAAGGTGTTTGTTACATCCCATTTTATTTTTAAATGAGGCCCCTGACGGACTCCAAAGGGTCCTCTCCAAGCGATGCTTTAAACATTATGACCCCCAGAAACATTGCCACCTCCCTTTCCACCCCGTTCACAGTGCCAGGCTGCTGCCCCCCTGGTTCCTATGCTACAACTAACCTGTATATTAAATATCTTAAATTATTGTATATTTTATACATACGAACACTAATAGTAGATTATTAACGTTACAGACATTATTTATTTGTTGCGTTCTGCCCGTTGATCTTAATTTTTTTATTTTTCTTCGGAGAATACATAATTTTAAGCGTTCATGACGTCGTCTGTAATGAAGTTATTAACCCCGTCCCCCACCGTCCCCTAGATTGTCTGCTGGAAATGTCCTTCTGTAGAGACAATAAGTAAGAATATGTTCAATAAACCCGTAACAAACATCCGGGATCTGCCGTCTCGTATCTTTTACTTTTTAGAGACCAGAGGTCGGCCCCCTATGCACAGGCTGGGACCGGGCCCTCATCTACCAGGTCTTCCTAGGTAACCTCTGGTAGAGGACCGAACATGTAACAGGGCCCACGCACTATGCACACCATGTGGGGTGCTGGCAGCCGCCATGTGGAGTGCTGGCAGCTGTCATGTGGAGTGCTGGCAGCCGCCATGTGGAGTGCTGGCAGCCGCCATGTGGAGTGCTGGCAGCCGCCATGTGGAGTGCTGCAGCCGTCATGTGGAGTGCTGGCAGCCGCCATGTGAGTGCTGGCAGCCGCCATGTGGAGTGCTGGCAGCCGCCATGTGGAGTGCTGGCAGCCGCCATGTGGAGTGCTGGCAGCCGCCATGTGGAGTGCTGGCACCGCCATGGATGCGCAGCCCCATGTGGAGTGCTGGCAGCCGCCATGTGGAGTGCTGGCAGCCGCCATGTGGAGTGCTGGCAGCCGCCATGTGGAGTGCTGGCAGCCGCCATGTGGAATGCTGGCAGCCGCCATGTGGAATGCTGGCAGCCGCCATGTAGGGTTCTAGAAGCCGTCAGGTAGAGTGATAGCAGCTGTCATATAGTCGCAGTCACCCGGGCCTCCCAGATGTGCACAGTTCCTGCGCTCAGTCTCCTTTCTCCTTCTTGTACTGAGCTGAACAGAGTCTCAGGCAGAAAATAATTCGATAGTAATTCAGGTCATAGGAGCAGATCAGCCCCTCACCTGACTCCTACCAGATTATAGACGGCTCAGCCATTGGGCACTGACCATCGCACCAGCGCTTCTCCCATATATTATTATTTGCATAATCTCAAAATTTGACCCCCTGTGATAACAGCCGGCCCTTCGAGCCCCCCCTTCTTCCTTGAGTAACCTCCGGCCCCCCACCGTGCCGATCTGCCGATGGTGCAGAGCTCACTGATACTAGCACGGTCCCTGTAGTGGGAGCCACCTGGGTAACAAACCCGTCCATGACATTTCTTCCCTCCTGAATTTTACCCCATCACCTGCGAGTGATATTACTGAGAAGTGGAAGGAACCTCAGCCACGAAGTGGAGACCCAGTAATGTTACGGCTGGGCGGCAGAGGGCAGAAAAGTCACCACCGCTCTGCTGACTCCATAATTAGAGTCCAGTCCTTCTCTGGTATCGGCACAAACACTGCGCCCCGGCCGGGAGCTTCATGGCCGAGCAGCTGCATGCAGCCGTACATCACCAAGCACAATGCGGAGCGTCAGATGGAGTGGTGTAAAGCCGCCACCACTTGACTCTTGAGGAGACGTGTTCTGTGCAGTGATTGCACTTCTCTATCTGACGTCTGATGGAGGAGTCTGGGTTTGGTGATTCAGGGAGGACGTTACCCCCTGACTGCATTGTGCCCCCTGTACAGATGGTGGAGGAGGATAATGCTATGGGGTTATCGGGGGGCGGCCTCGGCCCCAGCACAAGACATTGTGGACAATTGTAGCTTCAGCTTTGTGGGAACAGTCTTCTTTTCCCATGACTGTGGCCAGTGCAGAAGCTCCATACAGACATGGAGTGGTAGTTTGGTGACCGGCCTCACAGAGCCCGGACCTCAGCCCCGTCCTAGAACAGAGATTGTGAGCCCGGCACATGCACTTTTCATCCGTGTTCACCCATGAGCCGGTATCATTCAGCAAAGGAGCAATCAAGGATCACACCCAATATCACTAACTAAACTCCAAGAAGAAGTGCGGATGCAACTGAACAAATTAAACACGGTCAAAGTCTCTAGGCCAGACAGCATTCATCCACGGGTATTGAGGAGCTGAGCTCCATAACTGATAGACTGCTGTATCTCATCATTTTAGACTCTTAACAGCAGGGTTGGTACTATTTTTGGTTTGCGCTCTGAAGCCCCATAGAGAATGAATGGAGCATGCGGCGATAACAGTGCCTGATCGGAGTGGGTCCCAGCGGTTAGACCTCCACCAATCTTCAGGTTATTACCGATCCTGTAACCTATTTTCCCTGAACAACTTCTTTAAATTTAAAAAAAAAATTGGCTTGAAGCTTTTCTAATAATCAATTGCATTTCTGCCTGGCATGAAAAAAAGTGCACCCATTACGACTGATCGAAATGATGGGAGAGCGACAATCCCGTGATCAGCTGATTGCAGGTCCCACAGGAACGGCATAGCGCCACAACATCTGTGGTGGCCGCTCTCAGGTACTGCTGCTCAGCTCTCTCATGTATATTACCGATACGTCTCTCATTATCAGTCACAGACGCGTATAATACCGATACGTCGCTCATTATCGGTCACAGATGCGTATATTACCGATACGTCGTCATTATCGTCACAGACGCGTATATTACCGATACGTCCTCATTATCGGTCACAGACGCGTATATTACCGATACGTCGCTCATTATCGGTCACAGACGCGTATATTACCGATACGTCTCTCATTTTCAGTCACAGACCGTATATTACCGATACGTCGCTCATTATCGTCACAGACGGTATATTACCGATACTCGCTCATTATCGTCACAGACGCGTATATTACCGATACGTCGCTCATTATCAGTCACAGACGCGTATATTACCGATACGTCGCTCATTATCAGTCACAGACGAACGTATATTACCGATACGTCGCTCATTATCAGTCACAGACGCGTATATTACCGATACGTCGCTCATTATCAGTCACAGACGCGTATATTACCGATAGTCCTCATTATCGTCACAGACGCGTATATTACCGATATTCGCTCATTATCAGTCACAACCGTATATTACCGATACTCCTCAATCGGTCACAGCGCGTATATTACCGATAGTCGCTCATTATCAGTCACAGACGCGTTATTACCGATACTCGCTCATTATCGTCACGACGGTATATTACCGATACGTCCTCATTATCGTCACAGAGCGTATATTACGATACGTCTCATTATCGTCACAGACGCGTATATTACCGATACGTCCCCATTATCGTCACAGACGGTATATTACGATACGTCGCTCATACAGTCACAGACCTATATTACGATACTCGCTCAATCGTCACAGACGCGTATATTACCGATACGTCGCTCATTATAGTCACAGACGTATATTACGATACGTCGCTCATTATCGTCACAGAGCGTATATTACCGATACGTCCTCATTATCGGTCACAGACGCGTATATTACCGATACTCGTCATATCGTCACAGAGGTATATTACGATACGTCTCATTATCGGTCACAGAGGTATATACCGATAGTCGTCATTATCAGCACAGAGCGTATTACCGATACGTCTCATTATCGTCACAGAGCGTATATTACCGATACGTCGCTCATTATCGTCACAGACGTAATTACCGATACGTCTATTATCGTCACAGAGCGTATATACGTATCGCTCATTATCGTCACAGACGTATATTACCGATACGTCGCTCATTATGTACAGACGGTATATTACCGATACGTCGTCATATCGTCACAGACGCGTATATTACCGATATCGTCACGACACGATATTACCATATCGCTCATTATCGTCACAACGTAATTACGATACGTCGCTCTTACGTCACAGACCGATATTACGATACGTCCTCATATCATCACGCGGTATATTACGATACGTCTTATTATCGTCACAACGCGTATTTACGATAGTCGCTCATTTCGTCACAACTATATTACCGATACTCGCTCATTTGTCCACGTATTTACCGATACGTCTCATTACGTCACAGACCGTATATACGATACTCTCATTACCACAGACGCGTATATTACCGATACTCCTCATTATCGTCACGACGCGTATATTACGATACGTGTCATTATCAGTCACAGACGTATATTACCGATAGTCTCATTACGTCACAGACCTATTACGATACGTCCTCATTATCGTCAAAGCGTATATTCCGATATCGCTCATTATCATCACAGACCGATATTACCGATACGTCGCTCACGTCACAGACCTTATTACTAGTCGCTCATTATCAGTCACAAGGTAATTACCATACTCGCTCATTATCGTCACAACGTATATTACGATACGTCGCCATACAGTCACAGCGTATATTACCGATATCCTATATCGTCACAGACCGTATATTACCGATACTCGCTCATTATCAGTCACAGACCAGTATATTACCGATAGTCGCTCATTATCGTCACAGAGCTGTATATTACCGATACGTCGCTCATTATCGGTCACAGACCGTATATTACCGATACGTCGCTCATTATCAGTCACAGACATGTATATTACCGATACGTCGCTCATTATCGGTCACAGACGCGTATATTACCGATACGTCGCTCATTATCGTCACAGACACGTATATTACCGATAGTCGCTCATTATGGTCACAGACAGTATATATCGATAGTCGCTCATTATCAGTCACAGACATGTATATTACCAATACGTCGCTCATTATCAGTGTAATGTATGTAGTACAGTTCATATAGCGTCTTGTGCTTGGGTGCGATGAAAACACAGGAGTCACAGGTTTGATATAGAAAAGTCCTGTATTACTTCATACAAGTTGGCAGAAATAGTCACACAGTTTGCAGACACAGAAACAGGAGACACAGCAGGCCAGAGTAATCCAAGCTCAGCAATCACTCTCCAATACAGATTCAGGATCTTCTTCTCTGTTACCGTAAGTCCATGCAAACGTGGTCTTTCAAAGAGCAGGGTTCAGAGTCCACAAGTGCTTCAGAGTTCCTCAGTAGGAATAGCTGGAGTACAAGGTCCAAGGCTTACAGGAGTCAAGTCACAGGTTCACTGCAGGCTAGATTCTGAAGCACTGATTGCTCAGCTGTGGCTGCTTAAGAAGCAAAGGAGAGAATCAGGGCGGGAACATGCAAGCTGGAAACTCCATTTTGACTGAGGGCAAGATAGCTGCAGCAAGACAGAAAGTAAAATGGCTGACGAACAAACTGAGTTTCAGGAATATATACATAGAACCTTACATTACTCCCCCCTTAAGGACAACCTCCGGATGACCTCAGACCAGGCTTGTGTGGGTACCTCTGATGAAACTGACGGAGCAAGCGAGGAGCATTAACGTTATTGACCGGTTCCCATGAGTTGTCCTCCACTGGGTAGCCCTGCCATTTAATCAGATATTGTAACTGATTTCTATACAACCTGGAATCTAAAATCCTTTCCACCACAAATTCTTCCTGACCATCGACTAGCACTGGTCAGGGCAAGGAGAGGAACGTCCAGGAAACGTATTGGGTGTCGCAGCCTTTAGTAGGGATACATGAAAGACAGGGGATTCTCTGGGCAGTTGAAGACGACAAGCAACGGCACTTATAATTTTACTGATTTTATAGGGTCCAATGTACTTATGTCCCAACTTAGACGATGGAATCCTTAACTTAAGATTTCTGGTTGACAGCCAGACCAAGTCCTCAGACCAAGTCTCCTACCTTGAAAGCTGGTGCAGGTTTACGAAATTTATCTGCTGCTTTCTTGTACCTTTCTTGAGCCGATTCCAGATTTTCCTTTAGAAGATCCATATTCTTCTGTAAAGACGTGATTCTTTCAGCCACTGCTGGTAAAGGCGTTTCTATGGGAAATCGTGGTAGAATGTTAGGATGATAACCTAGATTAGAGTAAAAAGGAGACTGTTTAGTGGAGGCACTCTGAGAGTTGTTATACGAGAACTCAGCTAATGGAAGTAGATCCACCCAATCATCCTGTAGGTGGCAGATAAAGCAGCGGAGATACTGCTCCAGGGTTTGATTGGTTCGTTCGGTCTGTCCATTAGTCTGGGGATGAAAAGCAGAAGAAAGGTTTACTTTAATGTCCAATGCTGCACAGAAATTTTGCCAAAACCTAAAAGTGAATTGCACCCCTCGATCCGAAATAACCTCATCCGGTGCTCCATGTAAGCGAAACACATCTTTAATCATCAAATCTGATGTCTGTTTTGCAGTGGGTAAGCCGACACAAGGGATAAAATGAGCTGCCTTTGTTAGACGGTCAACCACCACTAGAATGGTGTTCTTCCCCTGAGAGGTTGGTAACTCCACAATGAAGTCCATAGAAATGGATCCCCACGGGCGGGACGGGGTGGGAAGAGGCTGTAACAGACCAGTTGGTGAGGAGCGAGGTGTTTTGCATCTTGCACAGACCTCACATGAAGTGACATAATTCAAAACATCCTTCCTGCAAGTGGGCCACCAAAAGAAACGAGAAAGAAATTCCTGTGTCTTTAGAATTCCTCTATGCCCAGCTATCTTGGAATCGTGAATGAGTTGCAATACTCTTAATCTGACTGTTTCAGGAATATACAGACGTTGTCCCTGAATCCACACACCATTCTTAAAGACAAGACTTACGTCCCTTGGGGTTGTGCCAAAAAGGAATCCGCATGGTATGCTTCCTTGATGTCCTTAAGTAGGTCTTGATTATGAATTACTCCTAGGAATCTAGAGTCAGGAAGAATAGTCTTAGGAGGAGTAATTGGACGTGTCTCTGCTGAGTAAATCCTAGAGAGTGCATCAGCCTTTCCATTGCGCGATCCTGGTCTATAAGAGATGATAAAATTAAATTGGTTTAAGAAAAGATTCCAGCGAGCCTGGCGAGGAGTCAGGCACTTAGCCGACCTGATAAACTCAAGGTTACGATGGTCTGTCAGGACGACTATTTGCTGTGCAGCTCCCTGAAGAAGGTGTCTCCATTCTTTGAAGGCGGCAATAATGGCCAACAACTCTCTATTGCCCACATCGTAGTTCCTCTCAGCCGAAGACAACTGCTGGGAAAAGAAGGCACAGGGATGTAAGACATTCTTCTCACCTGTTCTCTGAGAGAGTATAGCTCCAACGGCACAGTCTGAAGCATCCACCTCTATTATGAAGGCAAGCTCGGGGTTGGGATGTACTAGGATAGGTGCAGTGGTAAATTTATCTTTTAGACGGGAAAATGCTTCCTGGGCTTGGGGAGTCCAGGAAAACCTAGACTCTTTCCGGGTAAGTTGAGTGATAGGTGACACTACCTCAGAGAAATTTCTAATGAAACGTCTATAGAAGTTGGCAAACCCGATGAAGCGCTGTACCTCCTTCACATTTCTAGGACTTGGCCAATCCTTGATGGCTTGGGTTTTGCTTCCATCCATACTAATTCCTTGTGTAGACAGTACATACCCCAGAAATTGAATTTCGGTCCTATGGAATTCACACTTTTCAAGTTTGATGTAAAGATGATTTTGTCTTAGACGTTCCAAGACCATTCTCACATGTCCATGATGTTCCTCTGTGGAGTTAGAAAAAATTAGAATATCATCCAAATAAATTACCACAATGTATCTAGGAGATCCCTGAAGATGTCATTCACCAAGTGTTGGAAAGTGGCTGGGGCGGTACTCAGACCAAAAGGCATAACTAGATATTCAAAGTGTCCATAGCGTGACCTGAAAGCAGTCTTCCATTCATCCCCAGGTCTAATACGGACTAAGTTATAGGCCCCACGAAGATCTAGTTTAGAAAAAATTTTGGCATGTCGCACTCTCTCCAATAACTCAGGGATTAAAGTCAATGGATAACGGTTTCTAATAGTAACCTTATTGAGTTCCCTATAGTCTACGCATGGTCTCAGAGATCCATCTTTCTTCTTTACAAAGAAGATGGGTGCACCTGCAGGAGAAGAAGAGGGGCGTATGAAGCCCTTGGCTAGATTTTCATCTATGTAATCCTTTAAAGCCTTTAGCTCGGGCCCCGCCAGGGGGTAGATCTTACCAAAAGGTATCTCTGCTCCAGGCAATAATTCAATTGGACAATCATATGGACGGTGAGGAGGAAGCTGGTCAGCGTTCTTCTTGTCACATAAATCCACATAGTCCTGGTATACAGCTGGTAGTTCAGGGACTGACATGATTCCTTTAGGAACAGAGCAAGCTGAAACTTTTGGACTCATCTGTTTCTCTGGAAAGTGTAATTCCTTGGTCTCCCAGTTAATGGTAGGATTCTGAGCCTGCAGCCATGGTAGCCCTAGAATAATGGGAAAGTGGGGAGAAGAGATAAGCATAAAGGACAGTTTCTCTTGATGATCTTTACCCATAAGAACCCTCAAAGGCTCTGTTTCCTGATCCACTGGTCCAGAGGTCAGCAGGGAGCCATCCACAGTTTCCATCTGTACTGGAGTAGCCTTCTTCACTGAACGTATTCCCTGTTTCAGAGCAAAGGAGACATCCATAAAATTTCCACTTGCCCCTGAGTCGATCATAGCAGAGCTAGACACCCAAGCTGAGTCAACCCAGAGTTTGATGGAAAGAAAGCAATGAGAATTGTTTTTCTTACAACTCAGCTGGGACACCGCTGAGGAAACTTGAAAAATGGCAGCGTTTACACAGTCAACGTCCTCAGAGGTAACGGAGTTTAAGTCAGAGAAATCAAGATCTGTTGCTGCAGATCTCTCTGGAGCCTGAGGCTCGGACCTGACAGATCCCCTCTCGCAACACTCACAATGAATGAGTGCTGCAGTAGTCTTACGAGAACGGCTGGGGCAGTTTATAATGAAGTGCCCTGACTTACCACAATAGAAACATAGATTCTCCTTAAAACGATGTTCCTTGCGTGCATCACTAACCCGTCGTTGTAAAGAGTCTACCTGCATGGGTTCAGGTTCAGGTTCCCGTGTAATCCTACTCAAAGGTTCCTTAGCTGGAGAGGAAGGTAGGAAAAGGTTAGTACGATTGCTTTCGAACCATCTCTCTTGCCTGCGTTCAGTCAGACGAGTATCAATACGGATGCAGTAGTTAATAAAGTCACCTAACGCAGTGGGAGGGTCGGCACGAGCAAGTTCATCCTTAATCAGTGGAGATAACCCCTTTCGAAAAATAGATTTTTTGGCGGAACTGTCCCAGGTGGTATCAAGGGACCATCTCCTGAAATCCAAGGCATATTCAGCTACCGAGTGCTTACCTTGGCGCAAAGCTAACATGGCTGCTTCAGCTGTTGCACCTCGATTGGGGTCATCAAACACCTGCCCCATGGCTGAAATAAAATCATCAAGGTGATTCAAACAATCATCCTCAGTCTCAATCAGAGGGTTTGCCCACATTAAAGCCTTGTTGGTAAGCAACATAATTATAGTAAGCACCTTAGATCGTTCAGTGGGAAATTGTGAAGCATGTGCAGAAAAAAAAAGATTGCATTGATTAATAAATCCCCTGAATTTCTCACGTTCACCGCCAAAACGAAAAGGGGGCAACTTGGGAATCCCAGAACTCGGGGCTACGGCAGGAGCCTGGACTCGCTCTTCTAGAACCTCAATCCTGGCTCGCAAATCCTGGGCAGTCTGTCCAAACACTTGCAAATTGTGATTATTGAGGTCCTGTAGATTTGTAAAACGGGTCTTTATATTCTGCAAATCTGCAAGGATATTATCAGTCACTCCGCAAAGTTCCTTTATGCGGGCCTCCATTTTCCAGATCTTTTAAGACAGGATTACTGGAAGAAGAGGAGAGAAAAAAAAAACAATAGTGTTCACCTGTGGCAACACTGCAGACAGAAAAAAAAATTAAGGGAACTGCTCACCTGGAATGGTTGTGAGAAGTCACAACCACTATCATCACAGAAAGTTTCAACCAGACATCTGATATCCAGAGTTACAGCAGACAAAAAAGAGAAAAGAAAGGAAAAAAAAAAAAAACAATAGTGTTTACCTGTGGTAACACTGCAAAAAGAAAAAACTTAAGGGAATTGCTCACCTGGAATGGTTGTGAGAAGTCACAACCACTGTCATCACAGAAAGTACAACCGGACGTCTGATATCCACAGTACAGCAGACACAGCCTTCCAGACCCAGCAGACACTAACGTTTTGGCTTCAGAATCTTGTAATGTATGTAGTACAGTTCATATAGCGTCTTGTGCTTGGGTGCGATGAAAACACAGGAGTCACAGGTTTGATATAGAAAAGTCCTGTATTACTTCATACAAGTTGGCAGAAATAGTCACACAGTTTGCAGACACAGAAACAGGAGACACAGCAGGCCAGAGTAATCCAAGCTCAGCAATCACTCTCCAATACAGATTCAGGATCTTCTTCTCTGTTACCGTAAGTCCATGCAAACGTGGGTCTTTCAAAGAGCAGGGTTCAGAGTCCACAAGTGCTTCAGAGTTCCTCAGTAGGAATAGCTGGAGTACAAGGTCCAAGGCTTACAGGAGTCAAGTCACAGGTTCACTGCAGGCTAGATTCTGAAGCACTGATTGCTCAGCTGTGGCTGCTTAAGAAGCAAAGGAGAGAATCAGGGCGGGAACATGCAAGCTGGAAACTCCATTTTGACTGAGGGCAAGATAGCTGCAGCAAGACAGAAAGTAAAATGGCTGACGAACAAACTGAGTTTCAGGAATATATACATAGAACCTTACAATCAGTCACAGACGCGTATATTACCGATACGTCGCTCATTATCAGTCACAGACGCGTATATTACCGATACGTCGCTCATTATCAGTCACAGACGCGTATATTACCGATACGTCGCTCATTATCATCACAGACGCGTATATTACCGATACGTCCTCATACGGTCAAGACCGTATATTACGATAGTCGCTCATATCGTCACAGACCGTATATTACCATTATCCGCTATATCATCACAGACGTATTTACCGATATCGCTCATTATCAGTCACAGACGCGTATATTACCGATATCGCTCATTATCGTCACAGACGCGTATATTACCGATACGTCGCCATTATCGGTCACAGACGCTATATTACCATACTCGCTATTATCGGTCACAACGCTATATTACGAATAACGCGTATATCCCAACGCGTATATTACCATACGTCATCTCATATCGTCACAGACGCGTATATTACCGAATAGTCGCTCATTATCGTCACAGACGCGTAATTACCGATACCTCATTATCGTCACAGACCGTATATTACCGATAGTCGCTCATTACGTCACAGACTATAT
Source organism: Oophaga sylvatica (assembly GCA_033576555.1). Lineage (NCBI taxonomy): Eukaryota > Metazoa > Chordata > Amphibia > Anura > Dendrobatidae > Oophaga > Oophaga sylvatica. The sequence continues at coordinate 106,031,984 of JARQOD010000007.1, read as the reverse complement.
TACCGATACGTCCCATTATCGTCACAGACGCGTATATTACCGATACGTCGCTCATTATCGGTCACAGACGTATATTACCGAACGTCGCCATTATCGCACAGACGCGTATATACCGATACTCGCTCATTATCGTCACAGACGCGTATATTACCGTACGTCGCTCATTACGTCACAGACGCGTATATACCGATATCGCTCATTATCAGTCACAGACGCGTATATTACCGATAGTCCTCATTATCGTCACAGACGCGTATATTACCGAACGTCTATTCGTCACAGACGCGTATATTACCGATACGTCCTCATTATCGTCACAGACGCGTATATACCGAACGTCGCTCATTACGTCACAACCGTATATTACCGATACGTCTCTCATTATCATCACAAGCGTATATTACATACTTCACACGGATATATCGTCACAAGACGCGTATATTACCGATACTCGCTCATTATCGTCACAGACGCGTATATTACCGATACTCCTCATATCGCACAGACCTAATACCGATACTCGCCATTACGTCACGACGCTATATTACCACGTCCTCATTATCTCACAGACCTATATTACCGTAGTCTCTCATTATCAGTCACAGACGCGTATATTACCGACTCCTCATTCGTCACAGACGCTATATTACCGATACGTCGTCATATCGTCCAGACGGTATATACCGATACTCGCTCATTATCAGTCACAGACGTATATTACCATATTCTCATTATCGTCACAGACGCGTATATTACCGATACTCGTCATTATCGTCACAGACGCGTATATTACCGATACTCGGTCATTACGTTACAGACGCTATATTACCGATACTCCTCATTATCGTACAGACGCTATATTACGATACCGTCATTATCAGTCACAGACGCTATATTACGATATCCTCATTATCGACACGTATATTACCGATATTCGCTCATTATCAGTCACAGACCGTATATTACCGATATATCGCTCATTATCGTCACAGACGCGTATATTACCGATACGTCGCTCATTATCGTCACAGACCGTATATTACGATACGTCGCTCATATCGTCACAGACGGTATATACCATATCCTCATACGGTCACAGACCTATATACCGATAATCGTCATTATCGGTCACAGACGTATATTACCGATACGTCCTCATTATCGTCACAACCTATATTACCGATACTCCTCATTATCGTCACAGACCTATATTACGATACGTCTCCTTACAGTCACAGACCGTAATTACCGATAGCGCTCATATCATCACAGACGTAATTACGATACTCGCTCATTACGTCACAGACGCGATTACCGATACGTCCCATTATCGTCACAGACGTATATTACCGTACTCGTCATTATCGTCAGACCGATATTACCGAATCGCTCATTATCGTCACAACGGTATATTACCATATCGCTCATTACGTCACAGACGCTATATACCGATCGCTCATTATCTCACAGACGCGTATATTACCGATATTCCTCATATCGTCACAGACGCTATTACCGATATCGTCATATCGTCACAGACGGTATATACCGATACGCTCATATCGTCACAGACCGTAATTCCGATATCGCTCTTATCGTCACAGACCGTATATTACGATACGTCTATTCGCACAGACGCGATATTACCGATACTCCTCATTCGTCACAGACGTATATTACCGATACTCTCATTATCGTCACAGACGCGTATATACCGATACCCATTATCGTCACAGACCTATATTACCGATACTCGCTCATTATCGTCCAGACCGTATATTACCGATACGTCCTCATATCGTCCAGACGCGTATATTACCGATACTCGCTCATTATCGTACAGACCGTATATTACCGATATCCTCATTATCGTCACAGCGCGTATATACCGATACTCGCTCATTACTCACAGACGTAATTACCGATACTCGCTCATTACAGTCAAGACGCTATTACCATAGTCCTCATTATCGTCACAGACCGTATATTACCGACCGTCTTATCGTCAAGACGCTATATACGATATCGTCATCGCACAGACCGTATATACCGATACTCTCATTATCGTCACAGACCGTATATACCGATACGCTCATTATCGTCACAGACGCGTATATACCGATATCCTCATTATCTCACAACGCTATATACCGATATGTCATTACGTCACGACGATATTACCGATACTCTCATTATCGTCACAGACCGTATATACGATGCTCATATCGTCACAACGGTAATTACCGATACTCGCTCATTATCGTCACAGACGCGTATATTACATACGTCCTCATATCGTCACAGACCATATTACGATACATCGTATATCGTCACAGACGCTATATTACCGATACGTCCCATTACGTCACAGACCTAATACCGATAGTCGCCATTATCGGTCACAGACTAATTACCATACTCCTCATTATCGTCACAGACGCGTATATTACCGAATCCCATTACGTCACAGACGTAATACCGATACGTCCTCATTATCGTCACAGACGCTAATTACGATAGCGCTCATTATCGCACAGACGTATATCCGATACTCCTCATTATCAGCACAGACGCGTAATACGATCGTCCTCATTATCGTCACAACGCGATATTACCGATATCGCTCATATCGTCACAGACGCGTATATTACCATATCCTCATTATCGTCACAGACGCGTATATTACCGATATTCCTCATACGTCACAGACTATATACCGATATAGCTCATATCGTCACAGACGTATATTACCGATAATCGCTCATTACATCACAGACCGTATATTCCGATACGCTCATTATCGTCACAGACGCGTATATTACCGATACGTCGCTCATTATCGTCACAGACGCGTATATTACCGATACGTCACTCATTATCGGTCACAGACGCGTATATTACCGATACGTCGCTCATTATCGGTCACAGACGCGTATATTACCGATACGTCGCTCATTTATCGTCACAGACGCGTATATTACCGATACGTCGCTCATTATCGTCACAGACGCGTATATTACCGATACGTCGCTCATTATCGGTCACAGACGCGTATATTACCGATACGTCGCTCATTATCGGTCACAGACGCGTATATTACCGATATATCGCTCATTATCAGTCACAGACGCGTATATTACCGATATATCGCTCATTATCAGTCACAGACGCGTATATTACCGATACGTCGCTCATTATCAGTCACAGACGCGTATATTACCGATACGTCGCTCATTATCGTCACAGACGCGTATATTACCGATACGTCGCTCATTATCGTCACAGACGCGTATATTACCGATATATCGCTCATATCAGTCACAGACGCGTATATTACCGATATCGCTCATTATCGGTCACAGACCGTATATTACCGATACGTCGCTCATTATCAGTCACAGACGCGTATATTACCGATATATCGCTCATTATCAGTCACAGACGCGTATATTACGATATACGCTCATTATCGGTCACAGACGCGTATATTACCGATACTCGCTCATTATCAGTCACAGACGCGTATATTACCGATACGTCGCTCATTATCGTCACAGACGCGTATATTACGATACGTCGCTCATTATCGGTCACAGACGCGTATTATTATCGATATCGTCGCGCTATTATTCGTCATATCAGTACAGACGTATATTACCGATACATCGCTCATTATCGGTCACGACGCGTATATTACCGATACGTCCTCATTATCGTCACAGACGCGTATATTACCGATACGTCGCTCATTATCGGTCACAGACGCGTATATTACCGATATCGCTCATTATCGTCACAGACGCGTATATTACCGATACTCGCTCATTATCAGTCACAGACGCGTATATTACGATACGTCGTCATTATCAGTCACAGACGCGTATATTACCGATACGTCGCTCATTATCGGTCACAGACGCGTATATTATTACGCATTGTAACATTACGTATCGCTCATTATCGTCACAGACGCGTATATTACCGATACGTCGTCTATTATCAGTCACAGACGCGTATATTACCGATACGTCGCTCATTATCGGTCACAGACGCGTATATTACCGATATATCGCTCATTATCAGTCACAGACGCGTATTATCGCTCATTATCGGTCACAGACATGTATATTACCGATACGTCGCTCATTATCGGTCACAGACGCGTATATTACCGATATATCGCTCATTATCGGTCACAGACGCGTATATTACCGATATATCGCTCATTATCAGTCACAGACGCGTATATTACCGACTATCGCTCATTATAGAGTCACAGACGCGTATATTACTGATACGTCGCTCATTATCGGTCACAGACGCGTATATTACCGATACGTCGCTCATTATCGGTCACAGACGCGTATATTACTGATACGTCGCTCATTATCAGTCACAGACGCGTATATTACTGATACGTCGCTCATTATCAGTCACAGACGCGTATATTACCGATACGTCGCTCATTATCGGTCACAGACGCGTATATTACCGATACGTCGCTCATTATCAGTCACAGACGCGTATATTACTGATACGTCGCTCATTATCAGTCACAGACGCGTATATTACTGATACGTCGCTCATTATCAGTCACAGACGCGTATATTACCGATACGTCGCTCATTATCGGTCACAGACGCGTATATTACCGATACGTCGCTCATTATCAGTCACAGACGCGTATATTACCGATACGTCGCTCATTATCAGTCACAGACGCGTATATTACTGATACGTCGCTCATTATCAGTCACAGACGCGTATATTACCGATACGTCGCTCATTATCAGTCACAGACGCGTATATTACCGATACGTCGCTCATTATCGGTCACAGACGTATATTACCGATACGTCGCTCGTTATCAGTCACAGACGCGTATATTACCGATACGTCGCTCATTATCGGTCACAGACGCGTATATTACCGATATATCGCTCATTATCAGTCACAGACGCTTTATATTACCGATACGTCGCTCATTATCGGTCACAGACGCGTATATTACCGATACGTCGCTCATTATCGGTCACAGACGCGTATATTACTGATACATCGCTCATTATCAGTCACAGACATGTATATTACCGATACGTCGCTCATTATCAGTCACAGACGCGTATATTACCGATACGTCGCTCATTATCGGTCACAGACGCGTATATTACCGATACGTCGCTCATTATCGGTCACAGACGCGTATATTACCGATACGTCTCTCATTATCAGTCACAGACGCGTATATTACCGATACGTCGCTCATTATCGGTCACAGACGCGTATATTACCGATACGTCGCTCATTATCGGTCACAGACGCGTATATTACCGATACGTCGCTCATTATCGGTCACAGACGCGTATATTACCGATACGTCGCTCATTATCGGTCACAGACGCGTATATTACCGATACGTCGCTCATTATCGGTCACAGACGCGTATATTACCGATACGTCGCTAATTGTGTTCAGGGGTATAAAATAATAATAATATTTCTCTTTATTCTGAACTTTGCTCTGCAGTTACTTTGGGACGATTACAAAATATAATTCTGCCCGCCCGAGCGTCGGCGGTGGAATCCCAAGCAGGAGAACCATGTGACCAACCAGTGTATTTCCTCGGAGGACCACATGATGTAATCAGAGATCGGCGGATGACGCAGCCTCACCCACTGGCTTCTCGTCTTCTCATTGGACGAATCTTCTCGTTCTACAGGCGGGGTTTTCCCTTGCTAAGTCAACCAAGCTTGCAGACTAGTAAATCCCGCCCTGTGCTCCTGATTGGTCTATAAATTGCCTTTATGCAAAATTAGCTCCGATGAATATTCAGGAGTAAGTTTCATTCCAAGAGTCGGTTGTGCTTGTGCGAGTCGCGCGCTCCGCTGCATGGAGCGCCTTATAAGGCGATGAGGGGCGGAGCTAAGAAAGGAGCCAGGCTGAAGATTAACCTTGACGTTGCTGAGATGAATTGTGCTCTCAGTTCTCCCAGACAAAGTGCTTTGAAATTGGTTTGTTTTATTTTAATTATTTTTCCAATAGTTTTTTTTTATTATTTAGATCTTTTTTAATTAATTGCAGAAAAATTGGACTCCAGAGATCTGGAGAGTTTCTCTTACTATGTAACATGCTGAAGTGTATTTTACTGGTGACTGGTTCCCTTTAAAGGGGAAATCCATTTTTTTATGACCAGGCTTTGTTCACATGGTTTAGGGCTAAGGTCAGTCTTAGGGACTGGGATAGGGTTAGGTTTAAGGCTATAGACTAGCTTAGGGACAGGGATTTAATTATGGCTAGGGTCAGTTTTAGGGCTAGGAGCTGTGATAGGTCTTATCTTAGGGCTAGGGCCTAGGACTCGGCTAGTCTTAGGGGTAAGAACTGGGATTGGTATGGAATGTTAGGGCTAAGGGCTGGGACAGGGCTAGTCTTAGGGCTAGGGCTGGGATAGGATTGGTCTTAGGGCTGGGATAGGGTTAGTCTTGGGGCTAGGGCTGGGATAGGGTTAGTCTTAGGGCTAGGGCTGGGATAGGATTGGTCTTAGGGCTGGGATAGGATTGGTCTTAGGGCTAGGGCTGGGATAGGGTTAGTCTTGGGGCTAGGGCTGGGATAGGATTGGTCTTGGGGCTAGGGCTGGGATAGGATGGGTCTTAGGGCTAGGGCTGGGATAGGATTGGTCTTAGGGCTAGGGCTGGGATAGGGTTAGTCTTGGGGCTAGGGCTGGGATAGGGTTAGTCTTAGGGCTAGGGCTGGGATAGGGTTAGTCTTAGGGCTAGGGCTGGGATAGGGTTAGTCTTAGGGCTGAAATAGGGTTAGTCTTAGGGCTAGTGCTGGGATAGCGTTAGTCTTAGGGTTAGTGCTGGGATAGGGTTAGTCCTAGGGCTAGGGCTGGGATAGGGTTAGTCTTAAGGCTAGGGCTGGGATAGGGTTAGTCTTAGGGCTGGGATAGGGTTAGTCTTAGGGCTAGGGCTGGGATAGGGTTAGTCCTAGGGCTGGGATAGGGTTAGTCTTTGGGCTAGTGCTGGGATAGGGTTAGTCTTAGGGCTAGGGCTGGGATAGGGTTAGTCTTAGGGCTAGGGCTGGGATAGGGTTAGTCTTAGGGCTGAAATAGGGTTAGTCTTAGGGCTAGTGCTGGGATAGCGTTAGTCTTAGGGTTAGTGCTGGGATAGGGTTAGTCCTAGGGCTAGGGCTGGGATAGGGTTAGTCTTAAGGCTAGGGCTGGGATAGGGTTAGTCTTAGGGCTAGGGCTGGGATAGGGTTAGTCTTAGGGCTAGGGCTGGCATAGGGTTAGTCCTAGGGCTGGGATAGGGTTAGTCTTTGGGCTAGGGCTGGGATAGGGTTAGTCTTAGGGTTGGAATAGGGTTAGTCTTAGGGCTAGTGCTGGGATAGAGTTAGTCTTAGGGCTAGGGCTGGGATAGGGTTAGTCTTGGGGCTAAGGTTAGGGCTAGTCTTGAGTCTAGGGACTGGGATAGGTTTAGGGCTAGGATTAAGCGTAGCGCTAGAGACTTCGATTAGGTTAGACTTAGCGTTAGGGACAGGGCAATGGTAACAATTGTTTCAGTAAAAATAAAAAAATATAACTTTATATTTTTAAAATTTTTAGCAAAAAAAAGAGGATTAAAGCACAAACTATAATTACATCAGCATTTTCTTCTAATTAAACCCCTGTGCTTGGGGCATAAAGGGCTAATTACTGGACTGGTGGAAGGACCCCGGGAGGGCTAGCAATTCACAGATTAAGGGGGTACAAAACACTTGCCTTGCCCCGGGTACTGGTAACCCACACTTTGCCCTTGATGTAACCCTGTTAATAAGTGCTGATAAGAAGCTAAAATAGTCCTACATGAAGTATATGATAATTATTTCAAGGCTCCGCCTCTAGGACTCTTTTGAAAAGTCTTATTTTTCAAACTGTCACGGGGCGGAGCTTGCATCATCACTGACACTTCAAGGGGCTGTTTATTGGTCACAATGCCAATTGGTCCAGCGGGGACCAGTCCTGGCAGCAGAGTCCCTTTAAGGGACATAGTTTGCGCCAGATGTGACGGCATTAAAAACCTGGCATTCCGCAGAGCGCTGACCAGATGCTGATAGCAGGAGGATATATGTGGAATCATTGCACATGGCAGATGTTTTGCTTCCAGGTAATTATCTGATTATCGCGGTTATGTAAAGAATTTCTCGTTAACCATTAGCCGATACTGTGGACGCATGGATTTGTCTACTGTCTGCAGCGTCGGAGTACGACACGCCAGATTAAAGCTGTGAACCCGGAGTTGCATGTTCTTCCCTAAGTCAATGTCCTACTACTTACATCCTTTTATAATCATCTCACTCCCATCTTCAGGACTTCTCCCGTGCTGCACCATGGCTCTGGAATTCTCTGCCCCAGAACATTAGACTCGCTGCTGAACACAGGACTTCTGTGCTGCACCAGTTTTTTGGAACTCACTGCCCTAAACTATTAGACTCACTCCTGACCTCAGTACCTCACCCATGTTGCAATTATTCTCTGCAGCTCACTGCCAGAGACCATTAGGCTCACTTCAATGTGTACGACTTATTTTTCTATACCCGTTCTGTGAAACTCAACGCTCTCAGCCATTATTCTCACTTCCATCTTTTTCCTGTGCTGTATCAGTTCTAGAAAACTCGCTGCCATGCACCATAAGACCCAATACTCACTGCTCCAGACCATTTAAGATAACTTCTCCCTGCGTATGACCCAGGACTTCTCTTGTGCTGCACCTGTTGTATCCTTATTAAAATCTTCAGGACTTCTCCTGTGCTGCACCGAGTCTGCTCTAGACCATTCAACTCATTCCCATTTTCAGGACTTATTTGAAACTTCACCAGTTTGAAAGTCAATCAGATCTTTAGAACCTCTCTTGTGCTGCACCAAATACGTGGACTTTTAGACTAACGTCCATCATTTGAACTTCTCCTTTGCTGCACTAGTCCTGTAGAACTCCCTACCATGAACTATTGGACTTACTCCAATCTTCAGGAATTCTCTTGTGCTGCAACTAGTCTCTGGAACTCACTGCCATGAACCATTATTCTCACTTTCATCTTTTTCCTTTGCTGTTCTAGGGATCACACTGACCTGCACCATAAGACCTACCCTTGACCTTGGATTTCTCCTGTGCTGCACCCGTTCTGTAGAACACTCTGCCACAGAAGATTTAAGATCACTTCTTCCTGCTCAGGACCCATTGTTCCAAACTCATTGCCCCGAACCATTACTAGGTTCACTTCCATCTTCAGAACTTCTCCAGTGCTATACCGATTCTGAGAAACTCGCTGCTGTAGACCATTAGACATACTCATGACGATAGATTTCTCTCATGCTGCTCCCATTCAGTTGAATTCACTACCATGGACCATTAGACTCACTCTTATCTTGAGGGCTTCTCTAGTGCTGCACCTGTTGTGTACCTGTTCTATACCTATGCCAATCTTCAGGACTTCACTTGTGCTGCACCGAGTCTGCCCTGGACCATTAGACTCATTACCATTTTCAGGACTTCAGTTTTAGACTCACTCCAATGTTTTACAACTTCTCCTGTGCTGCACTAATTATTTGGACTGATAAACTAACTTCATAATTAGGCCTTATCCTTTGCTGCACTTGTTCTGTGTAACTCCCTCCAGGATCCATTAGACTCACTCCCATCTCTAGGACTTCTCCTGTGCTGCACCAATTTTATAGACTAGTAGATTAAGGTCATTCCTTAGAACTTCTCTTGTGCTTCACCCATTCTGTGGCACTCTCTGCCGTGGACCATTAGACTTGCTTCCAACATTCACATTTTCCCGGCACAGATATTGTGGTTTTTTTTTGGCATGTTACTCAGTTTTATGGACTCATGATTTGTTTATCTGGCATTTGACTTCAACTGACTATGTGAAATAGGGAAAATGTCTTTGATTGCCCAAATTCACAGCATTGAAGTAAATCAGTGGGCAAAGCCATGTTTTTTTTTTTTGGGTTAAGTGCCGTTCTTTGTAGCATCATTATAACTACAGGCAGTAAAGTCTGGCATCTGATGTTCCAGAAAGTTTGATAATCTGGCGTGTGCCAAAAATAGTCATATGGTGGATTACAGGAAGGTGGAGGATCATGTAGCATCTCAGTTAGATAGCGAGTGCAAGTTTAGGGGGCCCCAAAATGTCCCTTTTGGCCCTGTGCAATAATTGGAGGCCCTGTTGAGATTCTGCATTGGACCAATGATTTTCAACGTGCGTCACTGATTATAGGGCTTAAATTTTTGCCCACATTGATGACAAAATAATATATATATATATGTATGTATGTATGTATATATGTATATAAAATGTTGGCCTCTTGCAATGTGAGGGTTAACAAGCTGCCTGAACCTGCTGTATAAAGCCTGTGCTTTCAGTGCAGAGGGAGGGGAGTCCAGGATATTATGGAAGGAGGCACTGAATATGGGGGAGGTGGCTGGGTGCAGGGGGTGTTCTGGGCAGAGCCTGCACATTTCAGCGCCTCCTACTGCTTCTGTTCGCTTCAAGCAGCTACAGTTTGCCTGAACTTCCTTGGTGCATGTTGTAGTGAATATGGGGGGCTTTTATATTAGACCCCCACTTTTACCTGCGACTTGTCAATTGCAAAGACTTCTATGGGAATAATGCCCATGCCTGGTAGCGGACAGAAATCCTAAGGACCTTTCCTAGAAGGAGAAGCGGCACACAAAGTATGGAGATGAACAGCCTTGCGTTTGACGAGAGCTCCTTGGACCACCTGGACCCCTCTCTGTCACTCCATGAGAGCAGTGACATTGACACCGCCTTGCTGAGCGACATAGATGGTAGGTGACCTGCGGGGTGACGGGGACAAGCTTCATTGACAGGTGGCAACCGAGAGAGCAGAGTGCTGTGGCATCGTGTGGTCTCTTGTTTCTTTACCAGGTTGACCAACGCGTTTTGAGCCATTTGCTATTTTAGCCGCACATCTTTCTCTTCCTATCCGAAATAGCGGGTTCATTTCCATCGACTTCTATGGAGGGCAACTGTCGATTAGGTAGCGGTAAATTTGCACGTTTCGCCACGCATTACAGCGCTAACGCGTTTCAGGGCACGGCAAAAGTGTCGCTACTTGGGCTCATAATGGCGACCACGGAGGACAAAACTAGTTGTACATTCGCTCTGTCGGAGCTGGTAGTTCGCTGTGGGGGCATTTCTGGGACTTTTACATCCACGGAATAATGGAGGGTCAGAGGTTTCTGGGGCAAAGGGTGTATTTCTGGTTCTTTCATAGGGTTCTCCATGTGCGTCTTGTCTATGTGGAGAGCAGCTTCCTAGGGTTGCTGGCTGCGCTTCCTCCCCTTAGGTGACGTCACGTAGGGTTACTGTCGGTCACTGATCTAGCGCTGAGCTGTGCTGTGTACGCAGTCGCCGGGGGCCCCGAAACAGCGGGGGTCCTAGTGATTCCCCTATAATAATTATTCATATTTTTATGTAATCTTCCATGGAGAACAGTCAGTAGAAATGTTAATTTCTGTGCCCCCCTATAGCGTCGGAATAATCTCATTTTGATATAAATTAAATCTTCAGACATCTTACATTTTGGGGTCGTTTCTTATTAAAACACATATTTCCTGCCCACGGGGGGAAAATAATGGTGTCGCTACAATTACTCAGGTCTAATGATACGATAGAAGGCTCTCTGGCAAGGCAAATGCCTGAAAAAAAGAAATAAGCAAAATGGGGGCTGTCATGGCGGAAGGCTATCCGCCCTCATTCCCGCCGTTCACCTATGTTCCCTATACATGTGTCCTCCATGACGGCCCCCATTTCGCTCTTCACCGAATTCACGTGGTCCAGTTCCAGTATAAGCAAATTTGATCGGATGTCGCCAATCGTATGGCGGTTCCATTAATTAACGCAAATAGCGATCTGGTGAATTATTGGACATTTTTGGAAATTATCCGTTATATCTATATAGATCTGACGGACTCGGCACGTGGAAGCAAAATGGAGCCCCATAGATGTCACATGTAGTATTTAGAGGGGTGGGAACATATTTTGGGGGGTAATTTGAAAGAGATATACTAAAAAAATTGTTCTATGGTATAAATTTTAATTTTCAATGATTTTTGTTTTAGTTATTTGCATATTTTGGGGAAAGCTGGGTGACAGCCAATATGGCCGCCAAGTCACCTTTAGGAAAGCTGAGTGAGAACCGTGTTCATGGATCCACAGTCAATGTTTTTTTACTATTCTCAGCCTAATGCGGTTCTTTTATGGTCCGGTTAAGTCGGTTTGTGCTGATTCGGGAGGTTTGGCCACAGAAAGCCCCCATGTTTATCTCAGGTGCACACCACAAAGGGTACGCTGAGCACGCCCCCCACACGAGAACCTTCCAGAGGGGCTTTATCTCGCTGTGGGATTGTAAACATGGCTTATGTGGAAAGTCCCGAGAGGCAAAAGTGCTCAAATTGGTGCAAAGGTATGGCGGTACTATTATCGGTGTACAATCGGAACCATGGACCCCCCAACCGTCAAGTGACTGCGGTCCTTATATGTGAAGGAGAAGCACTTGATCATTGGACTGGGGGGTCCCCAGAAAGGACAAAAGGGGGGTGAGTAAAAAAAAAATTAAACTGGCTGAGAATGAACGGTTCGGTTCCGTTAACTTTTTGTATCGATAGAGTTGTATATCACTTTCTGCGAAAGTTGGGTCATGACTAATATGGCTGCCCCTGTGGTTACCCCCCATTTTTGCCTCCTGCCCCAATTTCATAAATTCTTTCCTAGTCAGTTCACCCTGCATCATCTCTGCCCCATAAAGTCAAAATAAATATTTTGCAGCTAAAATGGTGGAAAGCAAATATCAGGGCACTGTGGACCACAGCGGGGTCAGACTAGTAGGCCGCTTCTCTAAATATTGCGTGTTCTCGCTCTATACCCATGGTGGAAAGCTGGATTTTGTCATTTAAAGGGATACTTCCCATTTAGTAGAGTCCACCGCCACCTAGTATTAGACTCTGCGGTTTTAAATTCTAGTGCCGCCGCGCCGCCGGATACCGCCAGTGGCAAGAATTGCAACGTAGAAAAGTAAAGTTGGAAGGTAGGGAATGTTCTAGCTGAATATATAAACTTGCATATATTATTAAGCTGATATCTTAGATCTGATGAAGCCGGTATACTTACAATGAAAAACAAAATTCCGCATTAGAATGGCTGTTTAAGGCTATGTTCACTCATTGGGCTGCGGATTTCACCCTTCTCCATTTCTAAGCGTTGAGTCAGGTGAAACCCGAAATGAAAACCCGCTTCGTGCTTTCATTTTCGGAATTATTATTTTTTAATGGCAAGGTAAAGGATTTAGAAAAACCCATTTGTTTGTATTGTACTGCAAATGGATGAAGATTCCGCATCGTGTGAACTGGGCCTAACACTTATTGAACGTTTTTCTGCCTGATATTAAAATGAGCTGGGTTTTTTTTGGGGGGGGAGGTCAGGACTTTCATAGTAAGTACATCAGTCTCATCAGGTTTTAAGAGATTGGTCTAATAACGTAATACCGCTTCTGGTGACGGATCCGTTTTGTGCGCTGTAGCACTCAGGAATTCGGCGTTGTAAGCCAATCTCGTAATGTCGGTGACACTGCGCAACCGCGTGGCCTTTTCTTGCGCAATTCTTGTATGTAGGTGAGTTGTAGGCCTGTGAATGTCCTATAATAACCCCACACTCCGCTGAACGCTAGTAACCTTGAGAGACAAGGCTGGTTCCTCCTCAGTCGATGGCCAGCCTGGGCTGCTGCCTCCATCTTTCGCTGATTGGCCCTCCGCAGTCACCTCATCTCACAGCTCTGATTCATTCTCCTTTCCCCATCAACTCCATCCACAAGAGGTGGAGCCGCTTCACGAAAAGGAGGAGGAAGAGGAGGGTGTGGGAAAATGAAAAAAACAAAAAAAGCAATAGTCAAATGCACAGGACTCCTCCACACAGACCTACAGTTATTACAGGTGGAGCAGCATTTAGTGAAGCATCTCTTAGGGGTCTGCAAAGGGCAAACTCGGGGAGCCTGGCTCTTCCCCGCTTCTCCAGCGTGCCCATGGAGTGCACTTTTGAAGGTACAAAATAGTCTAGAAAGTCTTTTTGGAAGTTTTACATTTAAAAAAATATATAATAATAAAAAAAAAAAAATTAGAAATACCATAATATGTAAAAATATATATCATTTTGCTTATACAAACATGTCAATGAGGTATACCGTGTCTAGATTTATTATTATACTTCTCTTAGGATGTGCTTTATGCTTATTATAGAGTCATTTATACTCCATTTTATTCCAGGCTGCTTTATATAACTTTGAGTGCGTGCAACATATACATGGATGGAAATATTATATATGTCATCAACGTATATTCTGACCTGGATACAAGGACTTGGCTACAGTGGGTGCAGAGATAGTAGTCACACATGGTTACCGGCTACAGTGGATGCAGAGATAGTAGTCACACATGGTCACCGGCTACAGTGGGTGCAGAGATAGTAGTCACACATGGTTACTGGCTACAGTGGGTGCAGAGATAGTAGTCACACATGGTTACCGGCTACAGTGGATGCAGAGATAGTAGTCACACATGGTCACCGGCTACAGTGGGTGCAGAGATAGTAGTCACACATGGTCACCGGCTACAGTGGGTGCAGAGATAGTAGTCACACATGGTCAGGCTACAGTGGGTGCAGAGATAGTAGTCGCACATGGTTACGGCTACAGTGGGTGCAGAGATAGTAGTCACACATGGTCACCGGCTAAGTGGGTGCAGAGATAGTAGTCACACATGGTCACCGGCTACAGTGGGTGCAGAGATAGTAGTCCACATGGTTACTGGCTACAGTGGGTGCAGAGATAGTAGTCACACATGGTTACCGGCTAAGTGGGTGCAGAGATAGTAGTCACACATGGTTACCGGCTACAGTGGGTGCAGAGATAGTAGTCACACATGGTTAACCGGCTACAGTGGGTGCAGAGATAGTAGTCACACATGGTCACCGGCTACAGTGGATGCAGAGATAGTAGTCACACATGGTCACCGGCTACAGTGGGTGCAGAGATAGTAGTCACACATGGTCACACGGCTACAGTGGGTGCAGAGATAGTAGTCACACATGGTTACCGGCTACAGTGGGTGCAGAGATAGTAGTCACACATGGTCACCGGCTACAGTGGGTGCAGAGATAGTAGTCACACATGGTTACTGGCTACCAGTGGGTGCAGAGATAGTAGTCACACATGGTTACGGCTACAGTGGGTGCAGAGATAGTAGTCACACATGGTCACCAGCTACAGTGGGTGCAGAGATAGTAGTCACACATGGTTACGGCTACAGTGGGTGCAGAGATAGTAGTCACACATGGTTACTGGCTACAGTGGGTGCAGAGATAGTAGTCACACATGGTTACCGGCTACAGTGGGTGCAGAGATAGTAGTCACACATGGTAACCGGCTACAGTGGGTGCAGAGATAGTAGTCACACATGGTTACCGGCTACAGTGGGTGCAGAGATAGTAGTCACACATGGTTACTGGCTACAGTGGGTGCAGAGATAGTAGTCACACATGGTACGGCTACAGTGGGTGCAGAGATAGTAGTCACACATGGTACACGGCTACAGGGTGCAGAGATAGTATCACACATGGTCACGGCTAAGTGGGTGCAGAGATAGTAGTCACAATGGTTACGCTACAGTGGGTGCAGAGATAGTAGTCACACATGGTACGGCTACAGTGGTGCAGAGATAGTAGTCACACATGTCAGGCTACAGTGGTGCAGAGATAGTAGTCACACATGGTACGCTACAGTGGGTGCAGAGTAGTAGTCACACATGGTTACGGCTACAGTGGGTGCAGAGATAGTAGTCACACATGGTACGGCTACAGTGGTGCAGAGATAGTAGTCACACATGTCACCGGCTACAGTGGGTGCAGAGATAGTAGTCACACATGGTACGCTACGTGGGTGCAGAGATAGTATCACACATGGTTACGGCTACAGTGGTGCAGAGATAGTAGTCACAATGGTACGGCTACGTGGTGCAGAGATAGTAGTCACACATGGTACTGCTACAGTGGGTGCAGAGATAGTAGTCACACATGGTTACGGCTACGTGGGTGCAGAGATATAGTCACACATGTTACTGGCTACAGTGGGTGCAGAGATAGTAGTCACATGGTTACCGGCTACAGTGGGTGCAGAGATAGTATCACACATGGTCACGGCTACGTGGGTGCAGAGATAGTAGTCAACATGGTACCGGCTACAGTGGTGCAGAGATAGTAGTCAACATGGTACGGCTACAGTGGTGCAGAGATAGTAGTCACACATGGTCACCGCTACAGTGGGTGCAGAGATAGTAGTCACACATGGTACGGCTACAGTGGGTGCAGAGATAGTAGTCACACATGGTCACGCTACAGTGGGTGCAGAGATAGTATCACACATGGTTACGCTACAGTGGGTGCAGAGATAGTAGTCACACATGGTACCGGCTACAGTGGGTGCAGAGATAGTAGTCACACATGGTACGGCTACAGTGGTGCAGAGATAGTAGCACAATGGTTACGGCTACAGTGGGTGCAGAATAGTAGTCACACATGGTTACGGCTACAGTGGTGCAGAGATAGTAGTCACACATGGTTACCGGCTACAGTGGGTGCAGAGATAGTAGTCACACATGGTCACCGGCTACAGTGGGTGCAGAGATAGTAGTCACACATGGTCACGGCTACAGTGGGTGCAGAGATAGTAGTCACACATGGTACCGGCTACAGTGGGTGCAGAGATAGTAGTCACACATGGTTACTGGCTACAGTGGGTGCAGAGATAGTAGTCACACATGGTACCGGCTACAGTGGGTGCAGAGATAGTAGTCACACATGGTACTGGCTACAGTGGTGCAGAGATAGTAGTCACACATGGTACCGGCTACAGTGGGTGCAGAGATAGTAGTCACAATGGTTACAGGCTACAGTGGTGCAGAGATAGTAGTCACACATGGTCACCGGCTACAGTGGGTGCAGAGATAGTAGTCACACATGGTTACGGCTACAGTGGGTGCAGAGATAGTAGTCACACATGGTCACCGGCTACAGTGGGTGCAGAGATAGTAGTCACACATGGTACGCTACAGGGTGCAGAGATAGTAGTCACACATGGTACCGGCTACAGTGGGTGCAGAGATAGTAGTCAACATGGTACGGCTACAGTGGGTGCAGAGATAGTAGTCACACATGGTCACCGGCTACAGTGGGTGCAGAGATAGTAGTCACACATGGTACTGGCTACAGTGGGTGCAGAGATAGTAGTCACACATGGTTACGGCTACAGTGGGTGCAGAGATAGTAGTCACAAATGGTACCGGCTACAGTGGGTGCAGAGATAGTAGTCACACATGGTACGGCTACGTGGGTGCAGAGATAGTAGTCACACATGGTACGCTACAGTGGGTGCAGAGATAGTAGTCACACATGGTCACTGGCTACAGTGGTGCAGAGATAGTAGTCACACATGTCACCGGCTACAGTGGTGCAGAGATAGTAGTCACACATGGTTACGGCTACAGTGGGTGCAGAGATAGTAGTCACACATGGTTACCGGCTACGTGGGTGCAGAGATAGTAGTCACCCTGGTCACCGCTACAGTGGGTGCAGAGATAGTAGTCACACATGGTACGGCTACAGTGGGTGCAGAGATAGTAGTCACACATGGTACCGGCTACAGTGGGTGCAGAGATAGTAGTCACACATGTTACGGCTACAGTGGGTGCAGAGATAGTAGTCACACATGGTCACCGGCTACAGTGGGTGCAGAGATAGTAGTCACACATGGTTACGGCTAAGTGGGTCAGAGATAGTAGTCACACATGGTCACCGGCTACAGTGGGTGCAGAGATAGTAGTCACACATGGTCACCGGCTACAGTGGGTGCAGAGATAGTAGTCACACATGGTACGGCTACAGTGGGTGCAGAGATAGTAGTCACACATGGTACGGCTACAGTGGGTGCAGAGATAGTAGTCACACATGGTACGGCTACAGTGGGTGCAGAGATAGTAGTCACACATGGTTACGGCTACAGTGGGTGCAGAGATAGTAGTCACAATGGTACGGCTACAGTGGGTGCAGAGATAGTAGTACACAATGGTACTGGCTACAGTGGGTGCAGAGATAGTAGTCACACATGGTTTCTGGCTACAGTGGGTGCAGAGATAGTAGTCACACATGGTCACGGCTACAGTGGGTGCAGAGATAGTAGTCACACATGGTCACCGGCTACAGTGGGTGCAGAGATAGTAGTCACACATGGTCACCGCTACAGTGGGGCAGAGATAGTAGTCACACATGGTCACGGCTACAGTGGTGCAGAGATAGTAGTCACACATGTCACGGCTACAGTGGGTGCAGAGATAGTAGTCCACATGGTACGGCTACAGTGGGTGCAGAGATAGTAGTCACACATGGTCACGGCTACAGTGGGTGCAGAGATAGTAGTCACACATGGTTACCGGCTACAGTGGGTGCAGAGATAGTAGTCACACATGGTCACCGGCTACAGTGGGTGCAGAGATAGTAGTCACACATGGTTACGGCTACAGTGGGTGCAGAGATAGTAGTCACACATGGTCACCGGCTACCGTGGGTGCAGAGATAGTAGTCACACATGGTTACGGCTACAGTGGTGCAGAGATAGTAGTCACACATGGTACGGCTACAGTGGTGCAGAGATAGTAGTCACACATGGTCACGCTACAGTGGGTGCAGAGATAGTAGTCACACATGGTACCGGCTACAGTGGGTGCAGAGATAGTAGTCACACATGGTCACCGGCTACAGTGGGTGCAGAGATAGTAGTCACACATGGTTACTGGCTACAGTGGGTGCAGAGATAGTAGTCACACATGGTCACCGCTACAGTGGGTGCAGAGATAGTAGTCACACATGGTCACTGGCTACAGTGGGTGCAGAGATAGTAGTCACAATGGTCCGGCTACAGTGGGTGCAGAGATAGTAGTCACACATGGTCACGGCTACAGTGGGTGCAGAGATAGTAGCCACACATGGTCACGGCTACAGGGGTGCAGAGATAGTAGTCACACATGGTCACGGCTACAGTGGGTGCAGAGATAGTAGCACACATGTCACTGGCTACAGTGGTGCAGAATAGTAGTCACCATGGTACGGCTACAGTGGGTGCAGAGATAGTAGTCACAATGTCCGCTACAGTGGTGCATGAGATAGTATCACACATGGTCACTGGCTACGTGGGTAGAGATAGTAGTCCACATGTCACGGCTAAGTGGGCAGAGATAGAGTCACACATGGTCCCGGCTACAGTGGGTGCAGAGATAGTAGTCCACATGGTACGGCTACAGTGGGTGCAGAGTAGTAGTCACACATGTTACTGGCTACAGTGGGTGCAGAGTAGTAGTCACACATGTTACCGGCTACAGTGGGTGCAGAGATAGTAGTCACACAGGTACGCTCAGTGGGTGCAGAGATAGTAGTCACAAACCGGCTACAGTGGGTGCAGAGATAGTAGTCACACATGGTCACCGCTACAGTGGTGCAGAGATGTAGTCACACATGTATGGCTACATGGTCAGAGTAGTAGTCACACATGGTTATGGCTACAGTGGTCAGAGTAGTGTCACACTGGTCCTGGTACAGTGGAAGAGTATAGTCACACATGGTTGGCTACAGTGGGTGCAGAATATTAGTACACATTCACTTACTTGTGCGAGAATATCACACAGTACTGCTCGTGGTGAGAGATATATCACACATGACTGGTACAGGGGTGAGAGTATAGTCACACATGGTCACGTACAGTGGTGCAGAGATAGTAGTCACACATGCAGGTACATGGTGCAGAGTAGTAGCACCATGGTACTGGCTACAGTGTGCAGAGATAGTATACACATGGTGGCTACGTGGGTGCAGGATGTAGTCACCATCACGGTACATGGTGCAGAGATATTTCACAATTGTCATGGCTAGGGTGCATAAGAATTAGTCACACATGGTCACCGCTACAGGGTGCAGAGATAGTAGTCACACATGTCACCGGCTACGTGGGTAGAGATAGTAGTCACACATGGTCACCGCTACAGTGGGTGCAGAGATAGTAGTCACACATGGTATGGCTACAGTGGGTGCAGAGTAGTAGCACACATGGTACTGGCTACAGTGGGTGCAGAGATAGTAGTCACACATGGTCACGGCTACAGTGGGTGCAGAGATAGTAGTCACACATGGTCACCGGCTACAGTGGGTGCAGAGATAGTAGTCACACATGGTACGGCTACAGTGGTGCAGAGATAGTAGTCACAAATGGTTCTGCTACAGTGGGTGCAGAGATAGTAGTCACACAGGTCACTGGCTACAGTGGGTGCAGAGATAGTAGTCACACATGGTCACGGCTACAGTGGGTGCAGAGATAGTAGTCACACATGGTCACGCTACAGTGGGTGCAGAGATAGTAGTCACCATGGTACCGGCTACAGTGGTGCAGAATAGTAGTCACCATTCCGCTACAGTGGTGCAGAGATAGTAGTCACCATGGTTACCGCTACAGTGGGTGCAGAGATAGTAGTCACACATGGTCACGGGTCAGTGGTGCAGAGATAGTAGTCCACATTCCGGCTAGTGGTGCAGAGATAATCACACATGGTTCCGCTACAGTGGGTGCAGAGATAGTAGTCGCACCATGGTACTGGCTACAGTGGGTGCAGAGATAGTAGTCACACATGGTCACCGGCTACAGTGGGTGCAGAGATAGTAGTCACACATGGTCACCTGGCTACAGTGGGTGCAGAGATAGTAGTCACCATGGTCACGCTACAGTGGGTGCAGAGATAGTAGTCGCACATGGTACCGGCTACAGTGGTGCAGAGATAGTATCACAATGGTACCGTACAGTGGGTGCAGAGATAGTATCACACATGGTCACGGCTACAGTGGGTGCAGAGATAGTAGTCACACAGGTTACTGCGCTACAGTGGGTGAGAGATAGTATCACACATGGTTACTGGCTACAGTGGGTGCAGAAAAAAAAAAAAAAAAAAAAAAAAAAAAAAAAAAAAAAAAAAAAAAAAAAAAAAAAAAAAAAAAAAAAAAAAAAAAAAAAAAAAAAAAAAAAAAAAAAAAAAAAAAAAAAAAAAAAAAAAAAAAAAATTTTTTTTTTTTTTTTTTTTTTTTTTTTTTTTTTTTTTTTTTTTTTTTTTTTTTTTTTTTTTTTTTTTTTTTTTTTTTTTTTTTTTTTTTTTTTTTTTTTTTTTTTTTTTTTTTTTTGGTGCAGAGATAGTAGTCACACATGGTTACCGGCTACAGTGGGTGCAGAGATAGTAGTCACACATGGTCACCGGCTACAGTGGGTGCAGAGATAGTAGTCACACATGGTTACTGGCTACAGTGGGTGCAGAGATAGTAGTCACACTGGTACGCTACAGTGGGTGCAGAGAAGTAGTCACACATGGTACCTACAGTGGGTGCAGAGATAGTAGTCACACATGGTTACCGGCTACAGTGGGTGCAGAGATAGTAGTCACACATGGTTACCGGCTACAGTGGGTGCAGAGATAGTAGTCACACATGGTCACCGGCTACAGTGGGTGCAGAGATAGTAGTCACACATGGTTACCGGCTACAGTGGGTGCAGAGATAGTAGTCACACATGGTTACCGGCTACAGTGGGTGCAGAGATAGTAGTCACACATGGTTCACCGGCTACAGTGGGTGCAGAGATAGTAGTCACACATGGTTACCGGCTACAGTGGGTGCAGAGATAGTAGTCACACATGGTCACCGTGGCTACAGTGGGTGCAGAGATAGTAGTCACACATGGTTACCGGCTACAGTGGGTGCAGAGATAGTAGTCACACATGGTCACCGGCTACAGTGGGTGCAGAGATAGTAGTCACACATGGTTACCTGGCTACAGTGGGTGCAGAGATAGTAGTCACACATGGTCACCGGCTACAGTGGGTGCAGAGATAGTAGTCACACATGGTTACCGGCTACAGTGGGTGCAGAGATAGTAGTCACACATGGTACCGGCTACAGTGGGTGCAGAGATAGTAGTCACACATGGTACCGGCTACAGTGGGTGCAGAGATAGTAGTCACACATGGTCTACTCGGCTACAGTGGGTGCAGAGATAGTAGTCACACATGGTTACTGGCTACAGTGGGTGCAGAGATAGTAGTCACACATGGTTACCGGCTACAGTGGGTGCAGAGATAGTAGTCACACATGGTTACCGGCTACAGTGGGTGCAGAGATAGTAGTCACACATGGTTACCCGGCTACAGTGGGTGCAGAGATAGTAGTCACACATGGTTACGGCTACAGTGGGTGCAGAGATAGTAGTCACACATGTCACCGGCTACAGTGGGTGCAGAGATAGTAGTCACACATGGTTACCGGCTACAGTGGGTGCAGAGATAGTAGTCACACATGGTTACTGGCTACAGTGGGTGCAGAGATAGTAGTCACACATGGTCACCGCTACAGTGGGTGCAGAGATAGTAGTCACACATGGTTACGGCTACAGTGGGTGCAGAGATAGTAGTCACACATGGTCACTGGCTACAGTGGGTGCAGAGATAGTAGTCACACATGGTCACCGGCTACAGTGGGTGCAGAGATAGTAGTCACACATGGTTCACTGGCTACAGTGGGCAGAGATAGTAGTCACACATGGTTACGGCTACAGTGGGTGCAGAGATAGTAGTCACACATGGTTACTGGCTACAGTGGGTGCAGAGATAGTAGTCACACATGGTTACTGGCTACAGTGGTGCAGAGATAGTAGTCACACATGGTTACGTCTACAGTGGGTGCAGAGATAGTAGTCACACATGGTTCACCGGCTACAGTGGGTGCAGAGATAGTAGTCACACATGGTCACTGGCTACAGTGGGTGCAGAGATAGTAGTCACACATGGTTACCGGCTACAGTGGGTGCAGAGATAGTAGTCACACATGGTTACCGGCTACAGTGGGTGCAGAGATAGTAGTCACACATGGTCACCGCTACAGTGGGTGCAGAGATAGTAGTCACACATGGTTACCGGCTACAGTGGGTGCAGAGATAGTATCACACATGGTCACCGGCTACAGTGGGTGCAGAGATAGTAGTCACACATGGTTACTAATTACAGTGGATGCAGAATTAGTACTTGCACCCAATCCTCTGCTGCAGTGAGTGCAGAGATAGTAGTCGCACCAAATTCCTGTCTGCAGTGGATGCTGAGATACTCATCACACTCAGTCACTAGCTCCTGTGGATGTAGAGTTAGTACTTGGATCCAATCCGAGTCTTTAGTGGGTGCAGAGGTAGAACTCACACTGAATCCCGGCTACAGTGGGGAGGTATGCGACAAGCTAGGGTGCAGAGTAGTAGTCGCACCCAATCACTGGCTACAGTGGGTGCAGAGGTAGTAGTCGCACCCAATCACTGCTACAGTGGGTGCAGAGGTAGTAGTCGCACCCAATCCCTCTCAGTGGTGCAGAGGTATATCGCACCCAATCCGCTGCAGTGGATGCAGAGGTAGTAGTCGCACCCAATCCCCTGCTGCAGTGTGGTGCAGAGTACTTGTACCCAGTATTGCCTCATGGTAGTTGGGGTTCCTCTTACAGATTTTCTATAGAGCCCCAAAACTTCAGGGTTCTGCCTCTTCCTGGGTATATGAGATTTTATTGACTTGATCCTTTCATAAAAGATATTTTGGCCTCAACATACTGTATGATACATAATCTATAAACATTTTGCAATCCTTTATTCCTCTCTGGAAAAACACAAGCCCTCTCTTGACAATAAATCCACAGACATAAAGATTAGTTTGTTTTTTTTCATAGCAACCAACCAGATTCCAGTTCTCATTTTCAAATAGCTAGTTTGGAAATGAAAGCTGTGATCTGATTGGTTGCTATGGGTAGCTACTCTGGTAGTCTGGTTTAGGTTTTGACACCAGGCCGCAATGTATTATTATAGTGATGTTATGGGTGTAACGTCTTTTAATTTACCATCCGGTTGTCCAGAATTACTACTTTCTTTCTATTTCAGGATAGGGAATGACATAAACAGTACATATCAGTGAATCCTGTCTAAATCAATTGGGTCCAATACACCTGATGTTTCTCATCAGGCGAGACAAGGGTCCGACAATTTTAATCCTATTCAGTCCCAATCCTCATTGTTTTTTTTTTTAATATATTTTGATGTTAAGAGGTGTTTGGAACCTGTTTATCCTCCATTTATTAATATAACATGATTGTAAGGCGCACAAACAGCCATCTCTATGGTAAAATAAGTCAGACGGTCATGTCTATGGCCAGTACTCTTCCTTTCCTACAAAATGGCTGCAGGGATATATGGAATCTGCTGTCAATTCTTTCATTTCTATTTTTCTCTCTAGATATGCTTCAGCTCATCCACAATCAAGACAATGACTTCTCCGGGTTTTTTGATAGTCCCTTTGGGCCGGTCAGTACTCCTAGCCAGCCCGGTGCCCCTAATGTGGACCTTGCTGGCGGCGCAGCGCTCAGCTCCCTGGAGGGATTACTGGCGGCGCCCACAAACTCAACCCCCATGAAGTTGTTCCCTCATTCAGTACCCAGTTTCCAAAGTCCGTCTATTGCGCCCCAACCGCAGGACAATCTCGCACAGCAGCTGAATCTTGGGGTACAGAGTTTGGCGAAGGATGAGCCCATGCAGACCTGCCCCTCCACACCGCACTCTCAGAGCAAAGTGCAAGCGGCACCGGTGCCACAGCCAATGCAGGGCGTGACGTTCGGGAAGAACTTGGTGCAGCCTCAGTATAACACCCAGCCGGTGACTGGATACGCAGGTAATCATGACGGTAGCCCGCTGCAGTAAAAGATGAGATCAATGAGGCTTTCTCCATAATTGATAAAGCTTTTTATTTTGCAGCAGCGCAAAGTGCTCCGTCTCAGCCGCCGCTGCAGAATATCTCGGGCCAGCCGCTGCAGAACACCTCGGGCCAGCCGCTGCAGAACACCTCGGGCCAGTTGCTGCAGACTGTTGCCAGTCAATCTTTGCAAAGTGTTGTAAGCCAGCCTCTTCAGAGTGTGGTGACCCAGGCCCCGTTCCTGCCGACTGTGGCAGCCCAACCACTGCAGACACCCTGTACGCCCCATATCACGCAACCCCTCACCATCCACACCCAGAGTATATCTCCCCAATTCCTGACCACCACCGCCAGTACGGCTTCCATAACCTCACAAATCCAGCAGGTTCCAGTAAGTGAGTCTACTCATTTCCCCATGCCTCCCATTCATGGTGGTCCGACAGTGCATATTATTACTAATTATGACTTCTTTTGACAGGTTCTCCTCCAGCCTCATTTTATCAAAGCCGAATCTCTGCTGCTTACTGCTGTGAAGACGGACACAACGGGGATGAAAACCACACCGACCAGCACCACCATACAGACCACCCCACTGCAAATGCCGGTGTGTGGCTCAGTCCCCCCCCAGAGTCCCTGTCTGCCTATAAAAACATCCACCCAAAAAAATCCATGTAGATTAACACAGTGAAAACTAGACTGGGAGGAGGGGGATGCAGCTGCAGGTACAGTTGTAAGGATGGGGAAAAACCCTAGGAAAATGTAAATTTTTTTGTTTTTAAGCGCTTCTTTAAATGTGTACTCTGGGAATAAAAAAAAAACATAATTATGAATATATATTCCAAAATACCTTTTTAATTAGCATATCGCATTTGTTTTGTCTAGGAAAACCAGGCTAAGGCCAAGTTCACATGTTCAGTAATTTACATTAGTATTTTAATTTGAAAATCAGGATAGGACCAATCAGAGGAAAAGTATAATAGAAACACATCACCACTTCTGCATTGTACACCCACTCTTGGGTTTGGACTACAAATACTGATGTAAAATACTGACCAAACACTGAATAAAGAACGTGGCCTTAGATTGTTAATAGGACCGGAGCCTGTGAGCACTGCTCCTGTAACCTATACCTGTCACGACATATCACATGGACTGTCACAGCAACGCTAGGATAGGTTCACACTTAGCTTTTTTTATGCAGGTTTTTTTTTTTGTTTGCATGAAAAACGCAGGATATGGCCAAAAAAACGCATGAGAAATTTCCCCCATTTTTTTTTACTCATATTTGTTCTTTTTTATGTGCATTTTCGGTCATGTTCCCACGTGCTGCTTTTTTCCCCACTGCATTTTTTCTGCAAGTGTTCGCACCAAAATCTGCAATAACAATCTGCCCTGATTATTGCATATTTGCTTTGCTTTTTATGTGTTTGTGATAGTGATGCAAATTTGACACCGTTTTTTTTGTTGTTTTTTTTAGTGTGGAAACAATGCGATTTTGCACTTAAAAACACAACTGAGTTTTTTACATGCATTTTTTCAGGCTCCTCATAGAAGCCTATAAGGAAAAACACACAAAAATGCACAATTCTGTGGCGTCTTTCAACTAATAATGGGCATGAAAAATGCATAAAAAATGTTGCGTGTGAACAAGCCATTGCTGCTGATCCCCTCCGTGTCGTCCGATTGCAGTGTACAGACCTACATACAGCAGCCTATATCTCTTCTCCTTATTGGACTGAGTGGGAGAGGCGGTAGAGATAGCTGTATATACATGTAAATTAGTAGATGGGACTGGGGTACGCAAGACCCTCATTTATTTATTGAAGCTTTCCTTACTTTAGGCTCTGGTGAGCGGTGGGACCATTCTAGCCACCGTGCCGGTGATGATGGACACCGACAAGCTGCCGATCAACCGTTTAAATGCCAATGGCAAGATGGCCATGCTGAACTGCAAGGGGGAGAAACGTACCGCACACAATGCCATTGAAAAGCGTTACAGGTCTTCCATCAATGACAAAATCATCGAACTCAAAGATCTTGTGTCGGGAACAGAGGCAAAGGTACATGACAACCCCCCAAAAAATTCAGTTTGGTTGTTCTGGACTTTGATTTTTGGCGTTTTTCAGTTTTTGCCTTTTCATTTTACAGCTGAATAAGTCGGCCATTTTGAAGAAGGCCATCGACTACATTCGTTATCTGCAGCAAAGCAATGTAAAGCTGAAGCAGGAGAACATGATGCTGAAAATGGCCGCACAGAAAAACAGTAAGGAAGACTTCATTTTATATGACAGTCCGTTATTACGGACGGTTCGTACGGTGCAGCCATTTATTTTTTAACTAGTGTGTTCACAGATCTGAGGAGGGGGATGCAGCTGCAGTTCCTTTCTCTGTGGCACAGCATGCTATGAGAGGGGAGGAAGAGAGGCTTGTGATCGAGTTCTTCACTGGTTTCATAGTTAATTGCCTTTTCAGTAAAACCTTTCTTGCTCCATTGCAGATACTTTAAAAGATCTTGTTGCCGGCACTGGGGTTAATATTGGTGGAATGAAAGCAGAAATGATGGACGTCCTAACACCACCTCCATCAGACGTAGGGTCCCCATCGCACACCGGCAGCCCCCTGTCTCAGTGTAACAGTGACTCGGAGCCAGACAGTCCCTTCTGCGATGAAGCCAAGGTGATCACCTAAGTTCCCCAAAATAATAATAGGGGTTGGAGGGGTAGATATGACATTTGGAGTGTACCTGACATCATCCCACAGACAGCTCATCAGTCCATTATACATTACATGCTTTAGGTACAAGTCAAGGACGAGATCCCCTCTCCTCCTGGTACCGGCATGCTGGACCGCTCCCGTATGGCTCTCTGCGTTTTTGTCTTCCTCTGCCTCTCCTTCAATCCCTTGTCCTTCTTGATGGGAGGATCCAGCAATTCGGAGGCCTCTGGAAATCCGCTTATCATGGTAGTGGAAGGAGTATGTTGGGCGTAAGCGCAGGTAAGTTCTGAAGAGTTTGGCGCGCGACCACGATTACCGCCGCGGGATGGTCGATTATTCTGTATGTGATTTATTTGCTCTGCTCGCAGAGACGTCTTCATGGTTGAGCTGGTTTAACCCTTCTGCTCTCCTCTGGCCCATAAACCTCATCATTGTCCTGGCGGTGTTCATCCGACTTTTCATCTACGGCGAGCCCGTCACCCGTCTGCACTCCGACTCTTCGGTCATGTTCTGGTGTCACCGGAAACAAGCTGACGTCGATCTGTCTCGGGTACGATGAACTTGGCGTAAAAATCTGCAAGTTTTCTTATCGTATCCATTTCCAACCAGGATCATTTTCCAGATTTCTGCTTTCTGTTAGTGAATGGTAAAACCTGAGCAGATCATGTCATGACTGACTCTTTACTGGAGGATACTTATGTTCATTGACAGCAAGCAGACATATTAAAAAAATAAACAGGAATTTCCATGCTGAAAAAAAACATTTTTTGGTTTCTCCTTGCAGGGTGACTTTGCTCAGGCCTCGCTCCATCTGTGGAAAGCCCTAAAAGCTCTAGGGAGACCCCTCCCCACCTCCAACTTCGATCTTGTCTGTAGCCTTACATGGAGCATCATCCGCTACGTATTACAGCGACTTTGGGTGGGCCGCTGGCTGGCAGGACGGGCTGGGGGCTTCCGGAGAGACCATCAGTTAAAAGATGATGTACGCAAAAGCTGCAGGGAGGCTGCCCTTGTGTACCATCGCTTGCACCAGCTGCACATGACAGGTATATGGGGTGGTCTACATTGGTGCATGGTTATTGATGGGGGTCATGTTGGATCATCCTGTGTTTTCTAATAGGGAAGCATGCGGGAGGTCACCTCTCGGCGATCAATATGGCCCTCAGCGCTGTCAATCTAGCGGACTGTGCAGGGAACACCCTCTCGGTAGCTACGCTGGCAGAGATCTACGTGGGCGCCGCATTGAGAGTTAAAGCAAGTCTGCACCGGCGCTTCCATTTCTTAGCGGTAAGGGGGTCGAAATCATATAGGGGTACATACAGTACATGTCTGGTGCATTGCTGTCCACTGGGGTCTAATCCTATTTCCCCGTCTCTTCCCAGCGCTTCTTCCTCTGCAGTGCACGCCAGGTGTGCTTGGCGCAGAGCGTGAGCATCCCGCCCGCCATGCAGTGGCTGTGCCATCCTCTAGGACATCGTTTTTTTGTAGATGGTGACTGGAGTGTCAGGAGCTCCCCGCGGGACACTATGTACAGCACAGCGGGCAGTGCAGGTGCGCACTTTTGCATTGCCTTTTATCTATAAATCGATGACTGTCTGCAACCCCATCTTTAAGATCAGAGATAGTAAGGTGAACAAGCCGTGCACATGTTAGCAGTACTATGCAATGACTTTTAGTTTAATTCACTGCCTGCAAGCAGAGATCTGGTGAGGAATTGACAGGCTACGCAATACTAGAAAGACCCCTGATTTAGAAGCGAGGTGTGCATGTTAGTTGATGCTTTTCCTGAAGCAGCGGGATACTTTTACCTCTCTTTTGGGGTAGGATTTGCTCTGATTTTTGTTTTTTTTCTTGGGGCTGGCAGTGGACCCTCTCGCTCAGGTGACTCAGGCTTTCCGTGAACATCTCCTGGAGAAAGCGCTGTATTGTGTAGCCCAGCCGGAACAAAGCAAACCTCTGACGGAAGGCGAGGGGTGAGTCCATAGGCTGCTGGATTGGCTAGCCCCATGTGCGTTGCACACCTCTGTATATATGCACTGCTCAAAAAAGAGCAAAACTAAAGACGAATCAGTCCGGAAGGATAAGGAGAGAGGAATTGTCTGTGACCACCATTCCCTTTTTGGGTGGTTATCTTGTTGCTCCTCTCATGTGAACCTGTTGTTACTTTTATTTGCACCAAAGCGTGTAAAATTGATTAATAATTGCTAGGGTTGCACCTATATAAATATGTTGCAAAGTTATGCCTTTTTGGAATATGCTTCATTACCTTATTTTACTCCATTCTCCCCAAATACCATGCTCCTTTAGAAGCTGCCTCTAACTGCTGCTCAGCAAGATACATACACCTCATTCAAACAGTCGATGTACGGGACTTTCCCTCTCTCAGTACAGGGGTTGGGTCTCATGGAATTTTGGAAAGGGAAAGTCCTGTACACCAATGGTTTGTATAGCGTGTACAGATTTTGCAGAGCAGCAGTTAAAAGCAGCTTTTAAAGGAGCATGAACTGTGTATCGATACAGCACTGCAGGTTTTTTTTTGGGAGAAAATGAAGCAAAATAAGGTAAGGAGGCATACTAGAAAAATCATTTTATATATATGTATATATATATATATATATATATATCCACTTACATCAGTTTTACTTCCCGTCTTTGTAGCGAGTTCTCAGATGCGCTGGAATATCTACAGCTTCTGAATGGTTGCTCAGATGTCGCCGCTGTCACCAATCACACCTTCTCCATCAGTTCCAGTATGGCCGCTGTCACAGGTGAGCTCAGTTCATATACAATAACGGTTCTGTAAGGCTTCGTTCACACGTTGCAGCAAAAAAAACACACATTAGTTTTACTGCAATTGTGGCAAAAAAAAGCACCACGGAAGCAACGTGTGAACGCAGCCTAAAGATGAGTTCAAACTAAGCTGTCAAATTGCTTAATAAGAGAAGCTGACTGGATGGTGCACTGCTATACTTGTGTATTTCAGTGTACTGTACCAGGAATCGGCAAGTTGCAAATTCAAGTCCTCTTATGGGACTAGAAAAAAAGGGCAAAAATATATATAAAAAAAAATCATATTTTTTTTAATTAATTCATTATTTTCCGGCACAGGGACAGATCCAGTGGCCAAGTGGTGGGCTTCCATAATTATTGTGGCTATTAACTGGCTGCAAGGAGATGACGAGGCTGCGCAGAGGTTGTACCCGGTGGTGGAGTACATCCCGAAATCACTTCATTCCTCAGAGTGAGTGTTACAGGTTAATGTTCCCCATGGATTTGGGTTGTCCACGATGTCGCGCGTCTGGGGCTCTCTCCCCATCACACATGTAATCCTATATGTTTGCTTTCCTCTATAGAAACATGTTGCCAAGAGCTGCTCTGTGCACTTTCAGAGCGGTGCGGACTCTGTTTGGGAAGCAGGACAGCACGCAGGTCAGCCTGGGCCAGTGTGAGAAGGCCAGCGGCTACCTCAGAGACAGCCTGAACGCCAGTCCTTCCAGCAACGCCAATGTGGATAAGGTGAGCGAGCGAAACCTTCACAGATGCACAACTCCGAGCGTGCGCAGGGGCCGCCGATCACTGTGGCTGTGGTGCATTGTAGTTGCATTGCATTTTCTATTCTCTATGTGCAATGTATCTGCAGTGCAATACAGAGGCAGCGTCTGACCTCCGACCTCCGACCCCTGACTGTGACTGACCGCGCCGATGATGTAAGTGGTCACTACCGAGCCTGGGATAAGTACAGACATACGTCATGGGGAATATATAGGAACAATTACTCATTGCATGTATCCATCTACAAAATAGTAAGACTGACCTTCATCAGCTAACAGAATAAAGCAAATGTGAACAGGTACAAGCAGCTTTGCCTGAATTTTATGCAAACCAAAGAATACAGCAGCCACTGAGTGCGACAAGACAGGTGCCAACATTGAATACATGAAATCTGCTATATAGACTGTACTTATATACCGCATTACCGCCATATAGACTGTACTTATATACCGCATTACTGCCATATAGACTATACTTATATACCCCATTACTGCCATATAGACTGTACTTATATACCGCATTACTGCCATATAGACTATACTTATATACCCCATTACTGCCATATAGACTGTACTTATATACTACATTATTGCCATATAGACTGTACTTATACACCGCATTACTGCCATATAGACTGTACGTATATACCGCATTACTGCCATATAGACTGTACTTATATACTACATGCCGCTGTCTACCTACACGCTCATGTTGTCTCCCCGTCCCCGGAGCCTCATTGGCAGATGGGTGATTGCTGGGATCACTCTGTTGCGGTCTTTTTTTACAGACGTGGTTTCCCTCTTTCTTGCCGCAGGCGGTGCAGTTCCTGATGTGCGATCTTCTCCTGGTGACCAGGACTAATATCTGGCAGCAGCAGCAACAGCTGCAGAACTCCACGGGGCAGCAGCCGGGTCACACACACCCCGCGTGCCCCCAGGAGCTCAGGGGGTTCCAGCTAGATCTGAGCAGTTTACGAAGATTAGCACAATCCTTCCGGCCCGCCATGCGCAGGGTGAGTGCCCCGTGATCAGTGCCATCATTGGTCCCATTCACCGTCCAGGGAGACGTCTCTTAAATCTCAGTTCTCCCATCATCTCTTAGGTCTTTCTTCATGAAGCCACAGCTCGGCTCATGGCCGGTGCCAGTCCGACCAGGACACATCAGCTGCTGGACCGG
Organism: Oophaga sylvatica; assembly: GCA_033576555.1. NCBI lineage: Eukaryota > Metazoa > Chordata > Amphibia > Anura > Dendrobatidae > Oophaga > Oophaga sylvatica. The sequence continues at coordinate 105,999,639 of JARQOD010000007.1, read as the reverse complement.
AGCCTTCGTAGGAGGGTAGCTCCATCCAGTAAAGAAGGTAGGTTATCCTCTTTATATGGGCCCTAAGCTTGTAGCATGTCCATTGGTTGAGAGCCATGCCACGCTGATGCCGCCCGAGCGCTGCTGTATAAAAAATTGGTGCAATGACAACCAATCAGATATTTGATTGCATTTTGACACCTGATTGGTTGATGTCAGCCCCTTTATGTTCTATTTGCGCCATTATTTTTTATACTTCCTCCTGATTAACCCTTCCTGACTTGAATAATGATAAGCTGTTAGCGGTGCCACGGACCCATGTACTGAAAGGGTTAATGAGAAGGACCCTAAAGATGCATGATAACAGAGAGGCAATGCAGATCAATTATCTCTATGGAAATGGAAACATTTAAAGAAGAAGGGGAGTTTTTTTTTTTGTTTGAGGGGTGGGGGGGGTCTTAAATGTTTCCTGGCGGAGGAGAATCTGTGCAGTAACCCTGCTTGATGACACGTAGTGCATGGGCATTAACCGGAAAAACTAATGGTGGTGGGTTGCTGCTCATTGGCGATATGGGGGCAGCCATTTTTTTTTTTAAGAGTGCTGAACCCATTAATATGCCAGTAAATTAATCTATAATTAAAGCATGGATGCAATCAGTACTATGGAACTAATTTTTTGAACCGTGATGCTTTGTAGAAAGACTCTGTACTGGAACGTCTCTACATCTCTGTACTCGGATACTTCCGCTCCACCCGCCATTACCTGTAGAATAGATGTCGGCAGTAAACTTAAAGGGATTTCACTGGGAAAATTGAAAGGTTGCAAACCGCCTCCCACCAGACATGCACACTCACCTCGGCCGAGCGTGCATATGTTCTGTATGCGGAGAGGAGAGAAAGCAGCTGCCAGACTCCTTTGCTTATCTCCGGGGAGAACAAAAGAATCAGACATGCTGAAATCAAAACTGCCTGATCCTTCTCTATCCTTCTCCGAAATAGCTGGATCTGGGGTATTTCCATCTCGGAAATTAATTTATTGATCAGAGATTCATGCTGCCTAAATTACGGGCTCCATTATTGCTTGCACTCCCAGCGCTCAGAGGAAACATACTTTGAAAAAAACGGCTGAGGACCATCTTGTGTCTCAGATGACAGGTCCCCATCGGCTTTTGCCTGCTTCGCTCCCCCAGACTGTGGCGTCTCTCCCGAGAGTCGCAAGACGGGAAGAAGCTCTCCCGACAAAGGACATAACTGATCGGTGTACAGAGCCGGCTCCGATCAGTGCTGTGAACCCACTAAATGCTGCTGTCAATTGCTGACAGCAGCATGCAAGCTCAAGTCGTGCCATCGTCACCCCACTCTGAGGCAATGGCAGCCTTAGAACTGCTGAAGGGCCCCTGTCCCTGCCATCTTGGTACTACTGTGAAATTCAGCTACAGGCTTGGCTTCATAGCAGATCATGGTGGTACTGTGGTATGTAGCTCAAGCGATCAAACAATCGCAGCCGTCGAACAAACACGAGACATGCAGGAGCGGGGACTCTAACATATTTTTCGAGTACACCAAATTCAGTCGATTAGCACCCGAGCATGCTGAGATAACACCTTATCCGAGCACATTCGCTCATCACTACCTCAAGTCTATAAAAGATAATATGAAGTGAAAAATTTTTTGGAAAAAATAAAATATAAAATTTGTTATGACAAATAATTCATACCCTTTTCCCTCTTTAATAATAAATAATTTTTAAAAAAATCATATTTGGTATCGCCACATCCGTAGAAGTCTGATCTATCAAAATATAAAATGAATCAACCCATAGAGTAAACAACGTAAAGACAAAAAAAGACATCAAAACTCCAGAATTTCCAATTTTCCGTTATCAAAATTCACGCAAAATATGCAATAAAAATTAATCAAAACCTCTTGGGTGCCTAAAAATAGTAAAATAAATAAATCCGTCATTTAGCCACGCAAAAACAAACCCCCACACCTGCCGCAAATGTAGAGTAGCTAAGGATTCCAACACTGTTGAGATGATGAGACCACCTATTCCCTTAACGCAACGGCTTTTAGTAGTGGGATCCATGTCTAGTTTCCATTCATGGCATATCCCATGAATGCGAAAACTTTAATCTAATGTGTATGGACAGCTTAAAGGGGTTGTCCACCTTTGGGGACATTTTTTTACCCTTAAATGCATAGATTTGCTTATTAAAAATAAAACAATTTTTGCAATTGGCTTTCATTCAAATTTTTGCACGGTTTTCCTTCTGCAGCCTCTGCGCTGCACTGTCTATTCCTGACTGCAGAATGAGTTGACTGATAATCCATCAGTGAGCTTCTTCTGACAGTGTGATGCAGAGCTTGTAACTCTTTTACATGTCTCTTTCCGGGCTCCTCTGTGCTGATTTATGTCTGCAGATCGCATAAAAGTTGAACGTTCCGGGATACAAAGAGCCTGTATGAGCAAAACAGTGCAAATTTTTTTAATGAAACGCAATTGTAAAAATGATTTTTAGCCCCAAACATAGGCATATAAGTAAAACAAAAAAATGTGGAAAACCCCCTTTAAGCATCTATTTGCTGTGGTCCTTTTTCTGAGTACGGAGTCCCCTCTTGATTACAATTGCACAAAGTGGGGGTCCGATGCTAGGAAACGATGCTACATCATGGGTTTTGCATTTCGGGGACCATGAGAAAATGAATTACTGCTCCATTTCTCCCTGGATACTGATTGGATCCATTATTGGGTGGGATTTCTCCTTTGCGTGGCCCCCCATGTTTATGATGTGCATGTGTGCGGTACTGGTAATGGGGGCAGATCTATGTGGTGCAGTTAATACTGAAGCTGCTTCTCTTTCATTTGCAGATTTAGCGCGGCTTGTCAGCTGCAGCGTGACCCTCCCGACCCTGCCCTGTCAGTAATGTCCCTGTACTTGGCGGGGGTCCCTTTGTGGTGTGGCGAACATGTGGGAGCAGAGAGAGAGGCGTCTGTGCAGGAAGTCGACACGGAAGGGACTTATTATTCTAGTTGAAGAGAAACACTTATTTCAATATCTTCAGTTTTTATGGTTTTTCTTTTTATTATGTTTGGCTGCAATGCAGCGTGCACCCCCCGAAAACACAGAAAATCACTATTTGTATGGGACAGATTGAACCAACTCGCTTAGGCCTCTTTCACACTTCAGTTGTGCGACGTCAGTCAAAATCCGTCAAAATGTGAAAAAAACGGATCCGCCATTTTTTTTTGGCGGATCCGTTTTTTTCCTATTGACTTGCATTAGTGACGGATTTTGACGGATGGTCGTCCGTTAGGTCCGTCATTTTAGAAAAACGTCCAATGCAACGTTTTTTTGGTCCGGCAAAATGGCGGATCCGCCGCATCCGCCATTTTGTTTAATGGCCGCCTATGGGCGGCGGATCCGCTGGCATCCGTTTTTGACGGAATCCGCCCGCGGATCCGTCACCTCCATAGAAGATCATTCAAAATGCTGACAAAACTGTCCAGGGTCTCTCTCCTCTCTCTCTCTCTCTCCTCTCCCTCTCTCTCCTCTCTCACTCCCTCTCTCTCCTCTTTCTCCTCTCTCTCTCTCCTCTCTCTCTCCTTTCTCTCTCCTCTCTCTCTCCTCTCTTTCTTCTCTCTCTCTCTCTCCTCTCTTTCTCTCCTCTCTCTCTCCTCTCTTTCTCCTCTCTCTCTCCTCTCTTTCTCCTCTCTTTCTCCTCTCTTTCTCCTCTCTCACTCCCTCTCTCCTCTCTTTCTCCTCTCTCTCTCCCCTCTCTTTCTCCTCTCTCTCTCCTCTCTTTCTCCTCTCTCTCCTCTCTCTCTCTCTTTCTCCTTCTCTCTCCTCCTCTCTCTCCTCTTTCTCCTCTCTCTTTCTCTCCTCTCTCTCCTCTTTCTCCTCTTCTCCTCTTTCTCCTCTCTCTCTCTCTCTCTTTTCTCCTCTCTCTCTCTTCTCTCCTCTCTCTCTCTCTCTTTCTCCTCTCGTTCTCCTCTCTCTCTCCTCTCTTTCTCCTCTCTCTCTCCTCTCTTCTCTCTCTCTCTTCTCTCCTCTCTCTCTCCTCTTTCTCCTCTCTCTCTCTTTCTCTCCTCTCTCTCTCCTCTCTCTCCTCTCTCTCTCTCTTTCTCCTCTCTCTCTCCTCTCTCTCTCTCCTCCTCTCTTCTCCTCTCTCTCCTCTCTCTCTCCTCCTCTCTCCTCTCTCTTTCCCCTCTCTCTCCTCTTCTTTCTCCTCTCTCTCTCTTCTCCCTCTCTCTCCTCTTTCTCTCTCTCTCTCTTTCTCCTCTCTCTCTCCTCTCTCTCTTTTCTCCTCTCGTTTCCTCTCTCTCTCCTCTCTTTCTCCTCTCTCTCTCCTCTCTCTCTCCTCTCTTTCTCCTCTCTCTCCTCGGTCCGGACTTGCATTTCCAGAACGAAATTTTCTTCATTTCCGGGTGAAATCTTCTCGGCGGATCCGTCAGAAAACTGACCAGTTTTACATCCGTTTTTACACTTTTCTGACGGATCCGCCATTTTCACACTTGGGCGGACGTCACACAACGGAGGTGTGAAAGAGACCTTACCATCCCAAAACCAGGGTGGGCGGAGCATGACAGATTCCACCGACAGTCAACGTGTCAGGCTCCGCCCCCTCCAAGCCCTACTCTAGGCCCTACGCCGTCCTGAAGCGTTCCTTAAAGGGTTTTTTTTTTTTTTTTTCCCTCGGCTATTTAATGTTGTCGTTGTGACCTGAAGAAGGCGGCGATCGTCCAAGCTCGGAAGCTTTTTCACATACTTTGTGTTTAATGGAGGCAGACGCCATGTTAGAGTGCTTGTAAATATATATTATATTCTATATCTGGAGTTTGACCTTTTTATTAAATCATTTTCAAATGAAGAATTGACTGCAGCTGCCTCTCTGTGATTATGACGCGAAAAAATAGTATGTGTGTATATATATATATATATACTGTATGTATACATCACTGCAGGGAGGGTTTAGGTGTTGCCCATAGCAACCAATCACATCACTGCTTTCATTTTCCAGTCTGCACCAATGAAATAACAGCTGATAGCTGATTGGTCCATAGCATCCAATCAGCTGCGATTTCTTTAGCACAGAATAGAAAGTGAAAGTTGAACTCTGGTTGCCGTGGACGACGAGGCCGATCGCAAAAAAAGCAAATAAACACCACTCATTCTATGATAAAGTGTGGATTGGCGTGGGCTGTAACCTGACGCTCCTGACGAGCCGCCACCACGAAATCTGCATGTCTTACAAGTGTATTTGACGCCTTTTTTACCGTTCGTTATTCTCTAATAATATCCACACGTCAGACATCTGGATTTTGCACCCAAGTTTGTCAGAACGGGAAGGGATTGTGTGGCCCCGTGTCTGGCTGCAGCGGTCCTGCCGGGGCGGCACAATCGCCTCTTGGGTGAATTCACACTAATTTTCCAAAATACAGTTTTTATCACGATCTCGGCTTCCTGTCACTCAATGGAAATATTCAGCAGCGATGATGTGAAAGTTATATCTCACTTTCAACCACAGAATAGTGGGGTACAAGATAGTGACACTGATACTGAGGGTACAGGATGATGACACTGACACTTGGGGTACAGGATAATGACACTGACACTTGGGGTACAGGATAATGACACTGACACTTGGGTACAGGATAATGACACTGACACTTGGGTACAGGATAATGACACTGATACTTGGGGTACAGGATAATGACACTTGGGGTACAGGATAATGACACTGACACTTGGGGTACAGGATAATGACACTGACACTTGGGGTACAGGATAATGACACTGACACTTGGGGTACAGAATAATGACACTGACACTTGGGGTACAGGATAATGACACTTGGGGTACAGGATAATGACACTGACACTTGGGGTACAAGATAATGACACTGACACTTGGGGTACAGGATAATGACACTGATACTCGGGTACAGCATAGTGACACTGACACTCGGGGTACAGATAATGACACTGATACTGGGGTACAGGATAATGACACTGACACTTGGGGTACAGGTAATAACACTGATACTGGGTACAGCATAGTGACACTGACACTCGGGTACAGGATAATGACACTGATACTTGGGTACAGGATAATGACACTGACACTTGGGGTACAGGATAATGACACTGATACTTGGGGTACAGGATAATGACACTGACACTTGGGGTACAGGATAATGACACTAATACTTGGGGTACAGATAATACACTGATACTTGGGGTACAGCATAGTGACACTGACACTCGGGGTACAGGATAATGACACTGATACTTGGGGTACAGGATAATGACACTGACACTTGGGGTACAGGATAATGACACTGATACTTGGGGTACAGGATAATGACACTGACACTTGGGGTACAGGATAATGACACTGATACTTGGGGTACAGCATAGTGACACTGACACTCGGGGTACAGGATAATGACACTGACACTTGGGGTACAGGATAATGACGCTGACACTCGGGGTACAGGATAATGACACTGACACTCGGGGTACAGGATAATGACACTGACACTCGGGGTACAGGATAATGACACTGACACTTGGGGTACAGGATAATGACACTGCTTGGGGTACAGGATAATGACACTGACACTTGGGGTACAAGATAATAGACACTGACACTTTGGGTACAAGATAATAGACACTGACACTTAGGGTACAGGATAATGACACTGACAGGGTACGGGTAATGACAATGACACTTGGGGAACAGGATAATGACGCTGATGGTACGGGTAATGACGCTGACACTTGGGGAACAGAATAGTGACACTTGGGGTACATCTTATGTAACTATTCTGGATCTCTTTCCTCCAGGGACCTGTGAGACGAGCCTGCCCTCCCGGGAACACGCTGAAGCTCTCCTCTTAGCTTGCCGTTACCTACCACCATCATTCTTGTCTGCCCCTGGGCAGAGGGTGGGCATGTTGGCTGAAGCTGCCCGGACCCTCGAGAAGCTCGGGACAAACGTACTCTGCAGGACTGTCAGCAATTTATCCTGAGTCTGGGCAGCGGGACAGCAGTGACATCCAGTTAGGCGTTTCTCCAGCGGTTGCCCTACTACTGCTGGGTGGAGATATGGCATTCACTAAGACTTAATAATAGGCCATGTTTAAATGGCTGCCGGATATTTATATAGGTCCAGATGGTTATTTTAATGGGCGACTTTTGGTGTACATGTTTTGGGGTGGCCATTTTGTGGGCAGCGTAGAGACTGTTCTCACGGGTGTCTGTCTTATAATGAGCAAACAAAATGGCTGCTTTTACAGCATATAGATGGCAGGAACCTCACAAACATAATCAGATAGCACTAGAGAAGCTTCAACCTATCCATGAGTATTAAAGGGCCCAATGCACAATTTAAAGGGGTCCTCTATATCGTCTTCTTTCCTGCAGATCCTCTTGTGGCAGTTCTGCTGCTGGGCGTCCATTACTTTCAATGTATGTTAGTTCTCCTTTAGCACAGAGTCCCCCATACTGTGCTCCATATATATCATAAGTAATTGCACTATATAGTCGGAGCATCAGAAATCTCACACAGGGTGACCCCCTTAATACTTCAGACCCTATTCTGCTTGGGTTATTTTTATCAATCAAGAGAAATCACTTTGATTCTGGTCCTATTTTGCAACCATGATGCTTTGCATCAGGGAGTTACATTTTAGCTCCGCCTCCATGACTTTTACAATGACCTCCATTAGGTGCAGGTGTAAGTCAACTTGACATTTGTCCATAACACACAGGATCCACACTGACTACTGGGGAAATCTCCCAATTCTACGACTTCTTCTCAGATCTTATTTTCTTAGTGATTTTTTTTTTCTTTTTGTACAGAAAAGTGTTTTCAGAAATATTTATAATATTCTTTTATAACGGAAAAAATATAATAAAAGTTTTTTTTCTGCTTTGCACATTGGCTCCTGACTCTTCATTCATTCCGGATATTAGGGAGAATTAGTATGGCGCAGGCTGGCGTATTACTCTGGCGCTGATTGCTGAGACACCTACAGATCAAGAAGATGATATCCTGCGGAGCGTTGGTCGCATATACGCTCTACCGTGCCTTTCATTGTCTACGGCAATGACCAAGACCTTGGATGGGAAGTATCGCAGAATATAGTATAATCAAACGATCACAGGATTAAGAGAAAAAAAGAAAAAGTAAACATTTAACCCTCTGGAACGCTTCAATGGATCCCACTGATTCTGAGATTGTTTTTCAAAATTACAAACAGACCGGAGAAAATGTACCCCAAAAATTGTTGTGTAATTTCTCCTGCTTACGCCGATACCCCAAATGTGGGGGAAAACTACTGTTTGGGCACACGGCAGGGCTCGGAAAGGAAGGAGCGCCGTTTGACTTTTTGAACACAAAATTGGCTGCAATCGAGAGTTGCAGTTGCGTTTGGAGAGCCCCTGATGTGCCTAAACAGTTCAAATCCACCACAATTGACCCCATTTTGTAAAGGAATTTATTTGGATATGTGGTAAGCATGGTGAACCCCCAAGTGCCTCACCTAAAATTATACCTTTGAGTCGTGAAAATGAAAAAAAAAATCAGTTTTTTCACAAAAAATGATTTTAGCCCCCCCAATTTTTTTTTATTTTCACAAGGGTAACAGGAAAAAAATGGACCCAAAATTTGTTGTGCAATTTCTCATGAGTATGCCGATACCTCATATGTTGGAGAAAACCACTGTTTGGACGCATGTCTGGGCTCGGAAAGCAAGGAGTGCCGTTTTGGAATGCAGACTTTGATGGAATAGTCTGCGGGCGTCATGTCGCGTTTGCAGAGCCCCTGATGTGCCTAAACAGTAGAAACTCCCCACAAGTGACCTTATATTGGAACTGATCTAGTGTTTTCCTGGTATGTGAATATTATAATGTGGTGGCATATACGTAAATTCAAGAAAAGGTCGCAAAGATCAGGAATGCTAAAAACTAGTTCCACAACTAATAACATAAAATAAAAATAAAACATACATATAAAAAAAGGCAGAAACTAAAAAGTATTTGGACCAAATGAAAAACAGGCGAAAAACACCAAAACCTGGACCAAAAAAAAAAAGGAAGGTACAAATGCAATATACGTATCAGGGAAGGGGGCTGTAGTGTTCCCTGTTATCAGCCATTATGCCATAACTCGAATGCCTATTGTACACTGCCCTCTGCTGCTTCCACATGGAATTGCACCTGATAGGTCACGGCTGTCATTTAAAACGACGGCATTTTCCGAGACTCTGAATGTAAAAGATGGCCGACACAGAGACGTACTGCCAACTGGTTGATTGTAGATTTTTATTGACATTCCCAATAGCCTCTTTTTTTTTACTTTTAAAGAAAATAAACATCTTTTAGAAAGCTCGGTACACACAGTCTTCAGTGTGAAGCAAATTTACTAAAAAGAACACTTAGCTTTACCTCTCAAGCTGCCGGCGGAGCCTGGAAAAAAAAAAAAAAAAAGCGACGATTTTGCAGGCCTTTCCGGCAGCTACGGGGTTAAACATTTACAGTCTTCATATATCATATATATATGCATATGTATACACATATATATATATATATACACACACCATAAAATGAGGCATTGTCAGGACTTTTTTTTTTTTTTTTTGACTGTCAAACACTTTTTTTTTTCTTGTATATACAGCAGGAATCGTGTTCACGTGGAGCCACCAGGGGGCGAAATGTGGCGGATTAGCGTTCTCAGGATGACTTCTGTGGCCCCAACGGCCCCCCGCCGTGTTGCTGATAACGTGCTCCGCTCCGGAATCTGTGACTTTGATAAAAACACCGCGAGAAGAAGTGTGAAGACTAGAAGCGGGTGACAGGAAAGAAAGGGGATCGGCGGCAGTCAAAAAAAACAACAAAATGGCACGAAATAAGACAACGAGGACAAAAAAGGACCACGGTGGGGGCAGTCAGATCAGATGGGTGATGTAGTCTTTATACACGGAACATAACGAACATTCAGTAACATCCCATTTTGGTTGGTCTGTCTTTTTCTAGCGGGAGGAACCTCTATAGAAAATGCACCGAAAAGCAGAGTATCCAACCGGCGGCCATCTTGACTAGGTTTCCACGTGGCGGGAGTCCAATGTCTGAGCCGAGTATTGGAACACTACAACGTCCGCCTCCTTGCCTCGATATGTGTTAGGAGCAAAGGTCTAAACAATTTTCTGGTGCCGAAACCCGGGAGACCGGCGTAGGGCAAATTCTGTGCTGGGCTCCATCTTGGGGTCGGCACTGCGCTTTTCTCTCCTCTCTGTGTGATGAGACGACCCCGAACCTCTTATTCCTGCACGGTCAACACTAGGGCATGAAGGGCCTGGACCCACTGTAGTTACGATGGAGGCTGGCGGCGTAGACTCCCCGGCCTGGTGCCGTGACGGTGCTGAGGAGTGAATGAAAGATCCTGGGTGTGATGGCGGTGATGTGTATCTCCGAGACGGTTACACCAGGTGCCTCTAGACGATAAAGAAGTGATTAGAGAGAGCCGAACATCATGGAAAACCCCAGACGTCGGACTATCCTAGATTTCCACGCTTTCTCCAGCACCGGAGTAGTCACTTGTTAAAAGTCGGACCAGCACCCTCAACGCCTCTACCCAACCATTCCCGACTTCTTCTGATGCCTTTGACCAGTCATTAATTCCCATTTTTAATCCCATGGTTCTATTGCATTTATTTCTTTTTTTTTTTTTTTTTAAAGGTGATATTTTGGGGTAATTATATTTTTATTAATTACATTTTTTTATTTTTTTTTTAGATTTTAAGACATTCGACGCATTAAATATGTTCTGCGGGGGCAACACAAGGCGAGACCGAATGTAGACAGCTTTTCTTTTACACATCTTAATACTTTTGCACGTCTTTTAAACATTATTTGTTTTTGTGTCTCCATTTTCTGAGGTCCAGAACATTTTTCTCTATACGTGGGGAAAAAAAATTGTTTTTTTCTTGTTTTTTTTTTTTTTTGCCTAAGGGAAGACTAGTCATTTTTATTGGTATGATTTATTTATCTAGTCATTTTTATTGGTATGATTTATTTTTTATTTTTTTTTTTTTTATGGTGGGTGGGGATAGATGCTCCCTTTTTTATTACTTTAAAATAACAATTTTGCCAATTTTTTTTTTTACGGACTTCATAGTACAGGTTACATATAATGACCAGTTCATTACGGACATGGTGATAGCAATTGTGCCTTCTTTTTACTTTTTTTTTGGGGGGGGGGGAAATGATAAAATAATTCATATAAGGGAATTTTTTGTTTGTTTGTAATTTTCTATAGTTTACTTTTTTTTTTAAAACTCCCCAGGCAGGGTCCAAATAGGTAGTAAAATAGCAACCATGAGGGCTATATGGTTCCCGTCTACCATAGGAAAACAATGAAACCTTACAATTGGGGTGATGGAGTGACAGTGGTAGCCCTCTCCCTCTATCCAACTACTTAGGAGGACCCATTACATGACCAAATATGCCCGCTTATTTTATTAGCCCCTGCCCCCCGGAGTATTTTGCTTTTTGATTGTCTTAAATCCGCCATACCCTTCCACAGATATGGGCCATTTTATTCAGAGACAATTTGTATCATCTTCAGCAAGGAGGCGTGGCTCACAGGGTAATTATGCAGACACGCCCCTTAGAATCCTGTGAGCCACGCCCCCTTATAAAGACCTTAAAAAATAGCACTAACAAAAAGGTATATCAGGGTGCGGACACTAGCACCTGACCACGACGTACGTTTTCAACATGGGTCGTTAAGCGGTAAAAGAGTAATTCTTAGCATATATAGTGATCACCTAGCAAAAGAATAGGGGTCCGTCCAACCGCTAGGACTCCAACCAATCCCAAAAACGGGCTCTGAAACGCATATGTACCCACCGGAGTGCAGGATAAATGTTGGGCCTACTCCTTTAATGTTATCTGGTAGAGATTCTGAAAAAGCCCTGGACTAACTGGGACTATTAAACCATACTACATTTTTTCATGACCACAATGGAGTCAGTATCTCCATGTACATACGATCCTGAAGAAGCTTCATGCAAATTTAAAGGGATATTAAAGGGATATTTCAGTTTCAGCAAATTAAGCTTATTCATTGTGTTATGAAAAGCTATACAATTTTCCAATATACTTTCTATATAAATTCTTTGCTGTTTTCAAGATCTCTGCTTGTTATCCTTCAACAGGAGCCATTTGTTGGTCATGTGATAGGCGTCTATAGCTGACAGCAAGCATGGATCATGAAAACCGTAGGGAATTGATACAGAAAGTATATTGGAAACGTGCCTAAAATCACTAATTATACAATAAATAAACATTATTTCCTGAGATGGGAATATCTCTTTAAGTGCCAAAACACCTAATAACGATATAGACTGTACAATACCTTATGTTTGGGACATCTTAAGGAGAAGTTCTCTTCATTTAACAAGCAACCTATAACAAAAAACGTAGAAAATAGAAAAAAAAATTAAATATAGAATTTAGTGGACGTGTTCCCTTGAAATTCATTATAGATTTTTTTTTCTGCATTTCCTCATTCCTCCCGCAGGTAAAGTCATCTATTACATTCTGAATTTTCCTTAGCCAAAACTGAAGTCCGACTTCTGCAGAAGCGGAGCTGGGTACAGCCCGGGGGAAGTTGAGCTGCAGAGTATACAAGCTGTACGCCGCTCATGTCATTGATTTCCTTCGCTAGGAAATTCTCCTGTTGTTTCTGAACTTGGAGAAATGTCAATGTAAACCCTGGGACGGGGAAGGGGGAGCTGTAAGACACGGGATGTACGACTGCAAAATAGACTCGGTTTTCTGATACAGAGGTCCAAATCCTCTGCACAGATATGGTTACATGGTAAAAATTGTAGCTGTCCTCAGTCACCACCAGAGGGAGCTCAGGAGCTGACTGCATGCAGAGCATACATTAAACAAGCTCCTGAGCTCCCTCTTGTGGTGGCTGCAAACAGTTGCAACAATCTATCTACCGTGACATGTAAAAGTTTGGGCACCCCGGTTCAAAATTACTGTTATTGTGAACAGTTAAGCAAGTTGACGATGAAATGACCTATAAAAGGCTTGAAGTTAAAGATGACACATTTCCTTTGTATTTAGGTCAAAAATATATATATTTTCATCTTTTACATTATAACGATTACAAAAAGGAAAATGGGCCGATGCAAAAGTGTGGGCACCCTGCATGGTTAGTACCTAGTAGCTCCCCTTTTTGAAAGTACCACAGCTTGTAAACGCTTTTTGTAGCCAGACAAGGGTCTTTCAATTCATGGTTGAGGGATTTTCATCCATTCTTCTATGGAAAATTCTTCAAGTTGTGTGAGATTCCTGGGTCGTCTTGCATCCTCTGCTATTTTGAGGTCTCGCCACAGATTTTCATTGATGTTCAGATAAGGGGACTGTGAGGGCCCTTTTTTCTTCCACACATAACTTTGATCATTGTGACTAAAGAGTTCTATTTTAACCTCATCACTCCACAGGAATAGTTTCCAAAATGCATCAGGCTTGTTTAGACGTTCTTTTGCATACTTCTGATGTTGAATTTTATGGTGAGGACGCAGGAGAGGTTTTCTTCTGATGACTCCTCCATGAAAACCTTATTTGTACAGGTTTCTCTGAACAGTAGAACAATATACCACAACTCTAGAGTCTGCTAAATCTTTCTGAACGTCTTTTGCAGTCAAGCAGGGGTTCTGACTTGTCTATCTAGCAATCCTATGAGCAGCTCTCACTGAAAATTTGCTTGGTCTTCCACATCTTATCTTGACCTCCACTGTTCCTGGTAACTGCCATTTCTTAATTACATCTCAAACTGAGGAAAGGGAAACATGAAAACGCTTTTCTATCGTCTTATAGCCTTCTCCTGCTTTGTGGGCCTCCACCATTTTTACTTTCATAGTGCAAGCAGCTGCTTCGAAGAACCCATGGCGGCTGTTTTTTGGCACAAGGTTAGAGGAGACTGGGTTATTATAAAGTTGGGAAATTTGCATCACCTGACCTTTCCTAACGATGATAGTGAACAAACCATAACCCTAACAGGCTAATTAAGCTCTGAAACCTTGGCCAAAGTTATCTGTGCACACAAATCTCCAAGGGTGCCCAAACATTTGCATCGGCTCATATTTTTTTTTGTAATTTTGAAAGTGAAAAAAAAAGGATAATATATATATATATTTTTTTTTTTTCCCCTAAAATACAAAGGAAATGTAAGAGTACTTTTGACCAGGGTGCCCAAACTTTTACATGCCACTGTATCTATCTACATTTACAAACCATAATGCACAGCTATACAGTGAATAAAGTGTACCCAGCATGCAGAGCGTGAGCCGGACTCACCTGCCTCCGCGGCACACGTGTAGTGGAAGGTCTGCGAGCATCCCTTGTGGCTACAACCCACAGTTGCTCCCGGCTTTTGACACCTGGGACAGAGCTGTAAGGCGAGGAGGAAAGTCATTTATCAGACAAGGTCGTTCTAGGACAAGTTTATACTGGGTCAGCGCAAAAATAAAATAAGCAGAAAATGATTCACCGCGATTCTATGTCACTACCCAGAAGCCTCAGCTGCACACCCATTGTTTTTCTATTTTGTGTGGACTTGTCTGAGAATGTCAACGTCCCGACAGCCGCAAAATCAAAACTACACAGGAAATGTGCTGTGTTATCTGTCCGAAAAACCTACATAAAATGTAACTCTGTACATACATTACGTATCCTCTACTGATCCTGAGTTACATCCTGTATTATACCCCAGAGCTGCACTCACTATTCTGCTGGTGCAGTCACTGTGTACATACATTACTGATCCTGAGTTACATCCTGTATTATACCCCAGAACTGCACTCACTATTCTGCTGGTGCAGTCACTGTGTACATACATTACATTACTGATCCTGAGTTACCTCCTGTATTATACCCCAGAGCTGCACTCACTATTCTACTGGTGAGTCACTGTGTACATACATTACATTACTGATCCTGAGTTACATCCTGTATTATACCCCAGAGCTGCACTCACTATTCTACTGGTGCAGACACTGTGTACATACATTACATTACTGATCCTGAGTTACATCCTGTATTATACTCCAGAGCTGCACTCACTATTCTGCTGGGCAGTCACTGTGTACATACATTACATTACTGATCCTGAGTTACATCCTGTATTATACTCCAGAGCTGCACTCACTATTCTGCTGATGCAGTCACAGAGTACATACATTACATTACTGATCCTGAGTTACATCCTGTATATACCAGAGCTGCACTCACTATTCTGCTGGGCAGTCACTGTGTACATATTACATTACTGATCTGAGTTACTCCTGTTTATACCCAGAGCTGCACTCACTATTCTGCTGGTGCAGTCACTGTGTACATACATACATACTGATCCTGAGTTACATCCTGTATATACTCAAGCTGCATCACTATTCTGCGGTGCAGTCACTGTGTACATACATTACTGATCCTGAGTTACATCTGTATTATACTCCAGAGCTGCACTCACTATTCTGCTGGCAGTCACTGGTACAATACATTACTGATCTGAGTTACTCCTGTATTATACCAGAGCTGCACTCACTATTCTGCTGGTGCAGTCACTGTGTAATACATTACATTACTGATCCTGAGTTACATCCTGTATTATACCCAGAGCTGCACTCACTATTCTGCTGGGCAGTCACTGGTACATACATTACATTACTGATCCTGATTACTCCTGTATTATACTCCAGAGCTGCACTCACTATTCTGCTGTGCAGTCACTGTGTATACATTACATTATGATCGATTACTCTGTATTATACTCCAGAGCTGCACCACTATTCTGCTGGTCAGTCACTGTGTACATACATTACATTACTGATCCTGAGTTACATCCTGTATTATACCCAGAGCTGCACTCACTATTCGCTGGGCAGTCACGTGTACATACATTACATTACTATCTGAGTTACTCCTGTATTATACCCAGAGCTGCACTCACTATTCTGCTGTGAGTCATGTGTACATACTCATTACTGATCCTGAGTTACATCCTGTATTATATCCAGAGCTGCACTCACTATTCTGCTGGTGCAGTCACTGTGTACATACATACATTACTGATCCTGAGTTACTCTGTATACCCAGAGCTGCACTCACTATTCTGCTGGTGAGTCACTGTGTACAACATTACATTACTGATCCTGATTACCTCCTTATATACTCCAGAGCGCACTCACTATCTGCTGGTGCAGTCATGTGACATACATTACATTACTGATCCTGAGTTACATCCTGATATATCAGAGCTGCATCACTATTCTGCTGGTCAGTCACTGTGTACATACATTACATTACTGATCCTGAGTTACATCCTGTATTATACCCAGAGCTGCACTCACTATTCTGCTGGTGCAGTCACGTGTAATACATACATTACTGATCCTGAGTTACATCCTTATATACCCAGAGCTGCACTCACTATTGCTGGTGCAGTCACTGTGTACATACATTACATTACGATCCTGAGTTACATCCTGTATTATACCAGAGCTGCACTCACTATCTGTGTGCAGTCACTGTTATACATACATTACGATCTGAGTTACCCCTGTTATACCGAGCTGACTCATATTCTGCTGGTGAGTCACTGTGTACATACATTACATTACTGATCCTGAGTTACATCCTGTATTATACCCCAGAGCTGCACTCATATTCTGCTGGTGCAGTCACTGTGTACATAATTACATTACTGATCCTGAGTTACATCCGTATTATACCCAGAGCTGCATCACTATTCTGCTGGTGCAGTCACTGTGTACTAATACATACTGATCCTGAGTTACATCCTGTATTATACCCAGAGCTGCACTCACTATTCTGCTGTGCAGTCACTGTGTATACATTACATTACTGATCCTGAGTTACACCTGATTATACCCAGAGCTGCACTCACTATTCTGCTGGTGCAGTCACTGTGACATACATTACTTACTATCCTGAGTTACTCCTGTATTATACCCAAGCTGCACTCATATTCTGCTGGGAGTCACTGGTAATACATTACTTACTGATCCGAGTTACATCCTGTTATACCCAGAGTGCCTCACTATCTGCGGCAGTCACTGTGTACATACATTACATACTGTCTGGTTCATCTGTATTATACCCAGAGTGCCTCACTATTCTGCTGGTGCAGTCACTGTGTACATACATACATTACTGACCTGAGTTACCTCCTGTTTATACTCAGAGCTGCATCATATCTGCTGGTGAGTCACTGTGTACATACATTACATTACTGATCCTGAGTTACTCCTGTATTATACCCAGAGCTGCACTCACTATCTGCTGTGCAGTCACGTGTACATACATTACATTATGATCCTGAGTTACATCCTGTTTATACCCAGAGCTGCACATATCTGCTGGTGCCACATAATACTTACTGATCTGTACTCCGTATTATACCAACTGCATCATATTTCTGGCAGTCTGTGTACATAATTAATTATGATCTGATTCTGTTAACCCAAGCTCACTCACTATTCTGGTGCATCATGTGTAAACATTACTGATCCGAGTTCATCGTATTAACCAAGCTGACTCCTATTTGGGCAGTCACTGTGTACATACATACTGTCCGTTCTCTGTATATACCCAAGCTGTCACATTCTGCTGTGCGTCACTGTTTATTCTATGACTGATTAATCCTGTATATACCAGAGCTGCACTCATATTCTGGTGCGTCAGTGTACATACATTACATTACTGATCCTGAGTTACATCCTGTATTATACTCCAGAGCTGCACTCACTATTCTGCTGGTGCAGTCACTGTGTACATACATTACATTACTGATCCTGAGTTACATCCTGTATTATACCCCAGAGCTGCACTCACTATTCTGCTGGTGCAGTCACTGTGTACATACATTACATTACTGATCCTGAGTTACATCCTGTATTATACTCCAGAGCTGCACTCACTATTCTGCTGGTGCAGTCACTGTGTACATACATTACATTACTGATCCTGAGTTACATCCTGTATTATACTCCAGAGCTGCACTCACTATTCTGCTGGTGCAGTCACTGTGTACATACATTACATTACTGATCCTGAGTTACATCCTGTATTATACTCCAGAGCTGCACTCACTATTCTGCTGGTGCAGTCACTGTGTACATACATTACATTACTGATCCTGAGTTACTCCTGTATTATACCCAGAGCTGCACTCACTATTCTGCTGGTGCAGTCACTGTGTACATACATTACATTACTGATCCTGAGTTACATCCTGTATTATACCCCAGAGCTGCACTCACTATTCTGCTGGTGCAGTCACTGTGTACATAATTACATTACTGATCCTGAGTTACATCCTGTATTATACCCCAGAGCTGCACTCACTATTCTGCTGGTGCAGTCATTATGTACATACATTACTGATCCTGAGTTACATCCTGTATTATCCTCCAGAGCTGCACTCACTCTTTCCCAGCAGGTTGGGGAGCACTGGATTAGGTGACAGAGCAGTCTTGTAGCTGGAGGGAGCGGTGGTCTTAGGCAGTGCAGCCTTCCCTGTCCTGTAGGACGTCGCTGCTTTCCCCGCAGCACAGATGCAGCAGAGCTTTACACCCTCATCAAGTATGATCACAGCGCAGCAAAAAAATAAAAATAAAGCTCGGTGCGTGGGCGTCCTAACGCTGCGGATCTGAGCTTTGATGCAGATGGGAAAATCTGGGGCACAGAATACAGACGGAGGTGCAGGGGCAGAGCCTAATATTTCCGGAGGAAGAAGTCTCGGTCTCCTGCCAGAACAAGTCAGAATTTCAAAATTTGTGATGCTAAAGGTTTGAAATTAATCAGATTATCACATTTAAAGGGGAAATCACCTCCTCATAAGAGTCCTGGTTTTGGGGGGGTCGGCAATGTTAGGGGTCACCCTATGCCTCACTGACTATCACTGTCAGTAAATGATAAATGGGACCTCCGTGCTGTCCCTGCACACTCGCCAGCCTATCGTAGCCATTAGCTTGCACTTAGCACATAGCGCGCTTCCCCTTTAAATTTCTGGTTAACATTGCTAAGACGGTCTAGAGCTTATACAAGACCTTATATAAAACCCTTTTATGCAATCATTATATAAGAATCTGTTATTGTGGCCAATAAAGACTCCCCGGGTGATGCAGTAACCTGTCTTGGCCACTTGGTGGTGAGGTTGTCTTGTTTTGCTACAAAATTAAAGGGGAATGGTCAATTTATTTGGTTATGGCTCAACAGCAAAAATTATCTGGCAGGTTGGATAGGTGATAATTTGCCGCGATTGAGACTGTGCCCAATTTTCAGGATCAGTGCTTGCCCCAAAGATTGACCCGGTGATCAGCAAGTTACCACCTGTCTCGTGGATAGGTGATCACTTGCTTAGTTAGGAAAACCCATTTAATGAAAAGTTCTGAAACTTTCTAATATACTTTGTGAGTCAATTCCTCACCATAATCAAGATCTCTGCTTGCTGCAAGTGAATAGTAACATTCTTGTTTAGAGGCAAATCAAAAGTACAGGGTACACAACTCATCCGCAAGGTTAAAGGGCGATTCCCAAAATCAAAAGTTGTCTTCTATGCACGGGAAACGGGATAACTTATAGGCCACCGGTGGCCTGACCCACAATCCCGAAATTGGGTTTGATCTCAGCCCATATGGCGCTCTGCCGTATGCCGCTATCAGGTGACGAGCAGAGAACGGGAGCGTCGCGGGGCCCCGTGATTGAGACATGGGTCCCTGCATCTGATGGACATTTGGGGCATATGCTTTGGAGGTATCAGATGGGAAGTTTATGGATGGAGACATAGGAACTGTGAATGAGTGGTCATTGTACTGCTGCCTCAGCAATAATACCGCCACATCTGATGAAATGAGCAGGAACATTGGACGACCCCTGGCTCTAATATGGTCACCACTGAAAGACGAAACAGCAAAAATGCTCGTAGAGATTAAGCTTCAAAAGTTTCACCAACTTTTTTTTTTGCAAAATGTGACTGTGTATGCATGCTACTATCTTACTCACTGCTGAAGCTGCCATCTGTATAGCTTCATGGACACCGTAAAGTTTTCCAGCCACTAGGTAAACTCCGCTGGTCCACACGGCACAAGCTTCATGGACCCAGTGCTCTTGTGTGTCGGCCTCGGGAGAATGAAGCTCAGAGCTTTTGCTGCAATGGTGCTTCCTGGGCTTCTCAGCATCTGTCCCCTCTGGCTTTTTATTACAGCAGAAACAGTTGGGCAGCTTCCTGAGCATGGCACGGACACTAGATCGGAGATTGTTGTGTTTGACTATGTCAGTGGCTCCGCTTTCCATGCAAGATGTCCTCCCACTCCCTGCTGTGCTCCGAAAATCTACCGTCTTGGAGGACTTCTCCAGAGAGGTGTCCTCAGCTTTCAGTTTCTCTTTCGGCCTGGTTTTCTTAGTGGGTAAACAGTCCATGGGGTAATACGGGCCACAAAGATCACCCAAGTCTTTATAGTTGGCAGGACAACAACACAAGCAGCAAAGAAGACAACCGGAGCTCACCGACTTGCACACGAGAGGTCCCAACTGCATCCTAGAAGAAAACGGTAAAGAACCTTGGTTGGAAAATGTGACAGAGGGAGACGAAGAGTGGACTGCACTCCTCTCCTTGAATAATCGCATCTCTTCGCCAGCAGAATTCACGATGGTGCAGGTAGTAGTGAAGGCATTTTTTTTCTCCACCTGAATGTATGGGGAGAAGAGACGGACTCTGCTTTCAGCTCGGGCCGGTTTAGAGGAAACATATTTCAATTTAATTTCTGGCTCTTTGGGTGAAAGAAGAGGAACAATTTGCCTTTTCGACCTTCGCTTGGTTCCAAGTCCTTGGCTGGTGGACCTGCTTCGAGTAGTACACTTGCGTTGCCTCTTGGTGTAACCATTAAACTTTGGATACTTGGATTTTTTCCTAGCTCTAGTTTGAGACAAGGCCTCTGCAGATGTGTCAGGAAGGCTGGAGCTATCTTTTGTCCCCTGCTTTTTGCATTCACTCGAGCGTAACTTATTGGCCAAGAGAACATTGTTCGATAAAGCTTTATCTTTAGATTTAAGAAGAGGAGAGGAACCAAGAGGCTTCTTTGCTGTCGCTTTAGAAGTGGTGGAGGAACTTTTGGATCGCCCTTTTCTGATCTTCTTTTTAGGTAGAGAACTAGGCTTTTTCGATCCTGCACAGTTGCCCCTCTTTTGGCCGGATTTTGTGAGACAGCCTCTCCATGTAATGAATTTAGAGGCCCCTTCTTCTTCTGTAAGGGTTTTCCTTTGAGGGACTTGTGGTTTGACCCTTGACAGCTCCTTTATGTTCTGGTTTTGAAGATTCAATACGGGTCAAATCCTGAGCCATTGTCTTGGCGTTGGCATCTGCGGTTAGTAAGGTGCCATCTTTTATTTCCTTTCTTTGGGCAATGCTACTCAAACTACTGCAGCTAGAAGCGAGAGCGTTCATTACTCCTGCACCATGCTTCTTTTGATTTGGTGATGTAATTTTTTGGACAATGGCTTCCATTTTCAAACCTCTGCCTTTTCTTGGTGGCAAGACCTTAGTCTTCATGGGCCCAACGTATGACGCACGTGAGGTCATCTTTAGGCAAACATCTGGGGTCATTCTCACAGAAGCAGCACTTAGGATGACTTTACAGTTCTTTTTGATGCTATTGCTATTTTGACCTTCTCTTTTTTGACTGGTCTAATTTTTTTAAATAAACTTGATGGGGTCTCCGATTTCTGCTCCTTAGTCTTTTTACTACATATGATTATGTTTCGTTTTTTGGCCGGAACTGGAGAAACTAAATTTGACTTTCTCTTTAGAGAATGCAAAGGCCGCTCTGAATTTTTGATATTTATCCCTACTGCTGCATTTGAGAGCTTCATCCTCTTCTTGACTTTCGGCACCATCTGAAATGTATCAGCAGCGGAGCAATTATTGGCGATTATTTTCTTTAGGTAAGAACGTTTTTTAAGGACAAAGTTCATTCCCTTCTTGCCTCTTCTTTTCCTTGCAGGGAAATGCTCCGGTTTTTTGCTTCGTGACCTTAGAATCATCGATCGCTCATCCTTCAGAATACTGAAGCCATTTTCTTTTGATTTCTGAGTGCCGCTGAGAATTGTTGACAACTTATTTTGCAGAAGAAATACATTTTCGTCATTAGATGCTGGTAATATTTTCAAGGCACTCTTCCTACCTCTCCTTCCTGTTTTATATGGGGCCTTCTCCTTCTCTCCAAATTCTCCTTTCTTAGCCATCTTTTCTTGAGAAGGTGCCTTTATATCTACTCCTGTTCCACATCCCTGAGGTTCTACCTTGGCAGTAGAGGAACGAGTGCACATCCGTGCTGGTGTCACCTCAATCACAGGAGTCTTAGTGACTGCTGCTATTTCGATGACACTTTCCGTCTTGCCTTTACCATCTTCGGTCTCAGGTTTACTATTCGGTTCTTTCGGAGTCTGGATAGGAGCATTAGGCTCAGAAGTGTCGGCTGTCTTGCACTGACTCCTTCGTCCACGTAGAGATTTCTTTTCAATGACGGCTTCGTTTTAGGAGTTGGAGGATTATTCATTATTTCAGGGTTTTTCCCTCTGGTTCTTGAAGGAGTTCTGGTTCTAGCACGCTGCCTTCAACTTCTTCAATCTTTTCTTTTGTGTCATCAATGTGCGGTATCGTGGATTCAAACCAGCTTTTCACTTTCGATTCCGTTTCGACAGCGGGACCGAGCAACATGATAGAATTGCAAGACAAATGTGAAGCTGCCCCCAAATTCTCCTTCTCTTCGGTGCTTGGATTTTCAATGGACTCCGGAGTGTGTACTGAAGATAATGCTTCGGAACCCCTGGTCGGCTTTGTAAGAGATTCATCATAAATGAAAGATTTTCTTTCCGAGAAGTCACACAATGAGGAATAGTCTTCTGGTTCCAGATTTGATTCTTTCTGGGATGGCAGATCTGGAATGTCTTGGAAATCCTCTTCGGTGTAACAGTCTCTGGTATCTTCTAACCACTTTTCATTGTCTACTTTGCTGTCATCTGGGTAAGCCATTTCTTCTGTCCCTTCTTTGTTAAACTCTTCCCCAGAGTCATTTTCCAGGGTGTCTCCATGTCAGGAACATCAAGTTGACTATCAACTTTACTTTCCTTGCTTTGAAAAAGGCCTTTTTGAAGATCAGCAGAATGAAGACTTAACTCAATCTCTTTCCACCGAAGGCAAGACTCAGTCATATTTTTATCTGGCCAGTCAAACGGGTCAGAATTTTTCGCACAATTTGTGTTTTCCACCGCAGTTGAGAAACTAGTAAAGCTGGTGCTAGATCGCACAGACTCCACATTCTTCTCAGTGTCCAAAGCAACAGAATTTTCTGTGTTTTCCTCGGCAACTTTTTCCTTCTTTTTGTAATAATCTTTGTTGAAGTCATCTTGGTTCCTCAGAGTTTTTTCTGCTGCACCTTTCTTCAAAGCTTCTGAAAATAGCTGTATGTTCTCCTCATCTGACCAGGTGTTTTTGACCACTGATTCCACGCAGGTGTGGTTTTCTAAGTTGAATGGGGATTTGGGTGAATTATTATCCAATTCCGGAGAATCGACCCAAGCCTTTTCAGCTTTCTCATTATCAATAGCGTCCTGCAGAGCAATGATTTCTGTAGACAGCTCCTCTTGGGATAGAGCATTTACCAGTAAGTGTGGGCATTCTCGCTCACTGCTCACCAGTTTTGCAAAAGTCTCCAAGGGAAGGTTAGCATGTATGCTCTGAAACGAATCGTCAGACTTTGTTGACATGTTGTCAGGTGACGTGACAGAACATGTGGAAATGGATTCTGGCTTCATTTTGGTACTGTTGGCTCTTGCTGGGCTCCGTCCCGGACCACAATACAAGTAATTCCTCTCTAGCTGGTCATCAGAACCACTAAGGTAGTCTGTGTCTTGAACCTCAGCATGGACAGACTGTGGGGTACCAAGAGTTTCTGAAGAGGTGTCCCCATTGGTTCAGATGAATAAGCACTGCTCTCTGAACTACAATGCTGTCCTTTCATTTGCTCAGGGTTCCTAGGCGAAGTCTTAATTGTCTTCTTCGGTGGAATTCCAGATTTGGTCATAAGAAGTTGCTGAACGGTTGTTGAGATGTTCTCCACCTGTGAAGTGAGAGCAGTAAGGCTTTGCAAACTCAGGTCAGACAGCAAAGTTTCTGGAATTTTGTCATTCTGCAAATTTTTCGTTTGGGACTCTGGACTTGAGGTTCCCGTAGGCGAAGGATTTAGGAGAGGCATGTAGTGGCTGTGATCAGAAATACCCATAGGGAATGTATTAGCGTTATGCTGTTGCTGGTTGTACTGAAAGTTCTCAATGTTTGGCATTAATGGAGAAGGGGTAGAACTATAAGAAGGGGATCTGCCCACTGACCGGGCTGGAGAATGGCTGGCACTTGGACTGAATGCTTGATAATACTGTTCTGAAGTTCTGCTGGGAGTCTCAGGTTGACAATACGTTTGGCCTTGCTGGCTGTAATGTTGTCCATGGTACTTAGCCATGTTCTGGTAGTGCAAAGTTTCCTGCGTATGGTGGTGTTGCGTTTGCTCAAAGGAAGCCATTCGAGATGACTGGTAACCATGCATGGATTGCACCCTTTGGCCAGCAGTAGCCATAGCACGGTCATGCGGAGGGTTAGAAGGTGCTGTGCAACTTTTGAAGGAATGGGATACGGGGCTGCTTCCCGGCACGGAAGAGAAAGTGGAAGTGGGGAAATTCTGGTTGAAGTGAGACGACTGGGAAAAGGGCAGGGGAGAAGATGGGACGTCGTTCTGGACCTTTTGCTGTGGAAGCTTAGTGTAAGGAAGATTTGGTTGCTGTGGGTGGTGTAGAGAGTGGGAACGGAAGGGCATCTGTCCAGTGGGATCTTGATACCCCCTGCTTTCTTCAGGGGTTTTCTTTATCACGTTTTCCTCATATTTTGCCCCAGCCAAAGCTTGAGATTGCCCCCAGTTTTGCATCCCATCTTCTCCAGTATACTGTCCAGGGTAGACACTGCCCTCAGGGAAGCTGGCAAAAGAGACCCTTCCTTGAAGCTGTTGGACATTCATGTGCTTGTCACCACGGGGGTACTTCTCCCCGGTATTGTTCTCGTAACCTTGATAGGACGTCTGGGCATAATACCCTTTGGTCATCTGTCTCTGACGCACACAGTTGAGCCCCGGGTGACTTTGATGCCTGTAATTCTCCAGGCGTGAGGAATCCTGTGAAGATGGTTGGTAGTTCTGTTGGTTGCCGTGGAAACCACACCTTTCCCGAAAAGACTGCATGACTCGTTCTTGTTATCTGTAGAGGGAAAAAAAAAAGACAGAACGGGAGAGATTTAGATATGAGATTTTTTACCTGCTACCACACTAATTCCGCTAACCTGTCAATGCCAGCTTAAAGTCAACTATTCTTCAAACTGATTCAAATTTAGCAAATTTAACCCAAAACTGCAATTTCTACAAAACCGTGATGTGCATCCATCCAGAGACCTCACGTCTCAGCTGGTTTCGAATAAACAGGTCTTACGATTGATACCAACTTGCACTTGTATGGCAGAATTTAAATGGTCCTGCCAAGGGTTTGACGCAACCCCAAACATCTCATATATGCTTATTTGGTTCAGGAAATCCCCCAGTCAGCCAGCACAATGTGGACCTTACTTGGACCGTGCTTCACAGTTGTATGAATTCGGCCTATAATCTTTGGCTACCCTTTTGACTATATCTCCAAAAGGTAAAGTCATACCGTAATCAGTCAGCACCAAATCAGTTGCAATCCCAAGTTCTTCAACTACAAGTCACGGCGTATCCTGACAGATGGGAGATGGGAAAATAAACCAAACAAGATCACACATTCCCCAGCGTGTCTGCGAACGTGCCCACCACGCCAGCACCTGTGCCCCTCATTAGCTAAGGTTACCTAGTACTTTTCTTCTGCACCAGCAGGACATGACTGTCCTCCCTCCATCCACCCCCACCTCCCCCAATGCAGTCAGCTGGTTCCCTCCCAGTGATTTGTGCAGGGGGAAGATCAGCAACATTTTACATGATCTATGTTTGAAGCTGCACAGAAGGTGCTTTGGTGGAGCCAGACGCTGCATACAAATGAAATGTAGAGGAGCGCAAGCCGTTCATTCGTTCGTGCCGCTGCAACGCTGCCAATATCACAAGCTGCAGGATGAATTCCAGGCAGCGGCTTATTAGTGCTTAACCCCTTGCGGAAACTTGCAAGCTAGAAAATAAATTAAAAAAAATCCTCGACAGCTCTAAAAGGAAAAAAAAAATAAAAAATCAACTCCACTCTACAGGGCGCTTTTATTTCTCCCCCCCCATTTTTCTTTTTAAATGTGAGAGGGGAGGAGGAGACGCGATCAATTAATATCCAGGCTCTATAAAAATCTATCTGCGCCATAGAAAAAAAAAAAAACACTCACAGTCAGGATCCAGCGGCAATCCTTTCACAGTCGCTGTGTGAGATTTCAGCGGCGGAATGGAACTGAAAATTAGCTATTGTGCGATGCTACGGGAGATTGGTGGGGGGGATATTGCAAGGCGGCGCAGGGTAAGGGTTAATACTTTGCAGCGTGCCGGTTATACACATAATATTCTAGAAGAAAATGGCAAAAGGCCTAGGAGTTTCAATGGTTAACCTGTTACTGCCTGGACTGCTGCAAGTCTAATGTGCACACGGCGCCGGTGGCAGGCGTCGCTGTTTACATGCGCTCCCTGCAGGATTGATTGGTCGCATCTGCTCTATATAGATGAGATACGTAAAGGGAACGCGTGTAAACAAACAAAGCCCCCCGATCAGTCACGCTGCAGGAAATGTAACCGTACAGGAGGGAAATCACGTATTCAAAAAATGTCAACAGACACTGTGACTGTCCCTTTAAGTAGTGACAGAATTGGGGGCAGATAGCGGAAAATCTGGCACAGACATGGTGGACCATCGTCGTACCATTTTTCAATGTAGCCAAAATTAGGAATGAAACCTTTCTCTTTTGCACCCGCTCCTGGCTTCCAAATACTGACCAGATTATTACTAAGCCTTGGGCTACAGAAGAGAAGGTTCCATGCAATCAATGGGTCCTGATGAGAGAGTCTCTCTGTTGTAGGCATTGTGTGCGAGTAAACATCTGTGCATTTTGGATGGAGGAGGGGGATGGAGGGAGCGCAGTCTGAGTCCCAGTAATTGCCTTCTGCTGCAGGCTGATCTGGTGCTGAAACGGTGCATGTCTGAGCAGCTCTGGCTGAGTGAAGCTGACACACTTTTACCCATGTAGCATCCTCTGCCCTGGGGTCTGTAACTCCCACACCTGCTTGTGGCAGAACAATCAGAGCGGAGAGTGAGAGGCAGCACAGACGAGCAACTCCGCCTGAGGTTACCTGCTGATGCAGGGAAAGGAGATGAGACGTAGAGAGTTAGCGCTCAGTGCTACCTGCCGACCTCCAGGAGCAAAAGGAAAAACGGTCTGCGGAGGAAAAATAGTCTGCGGAGAAAAAATGACCAGAGAGTTAGCGCTCAGTGCTACCTGCCGACCTCCAGGAGCAAAAGGAAAAACGGTCTGCGGAGGAAAAATAGTCTGCGGAGAAAAAATGACCAGAGAGTTAGCGCTCAGTGCTACCTGCTGACCTCCAGGAGCAAAAGGAAAAACGGTCTGCGGAGGAAAAATAGTCTGCGGAGAAAAAATGACCAGAGAGTTAGCGCTCAGTGCTACCTGCGACCTCCAGGAGCAAAAGGAAAAATGGTCTGCGGAGGAAAAATGACCAGAGAGTTAGCGCTCAGTGCTACCTGCTGACCTCCAGGAGCAAAAGGAAAAACGGTCTGCGGAGGAAAAATGACCAGAGAGTTAGCGCTCAGTGCTACCTGCTGACCTCCAGGAGCAAAAGGAAAAATGGTCTGCGGAGGAAAAATGACCAGAGAGTTAGCGCTCAGTGCTACCTGCTGACCTCCAGGAGCAAAAGGAAAAACGGTCTGCGGAGGAAAAATGACCAGAGAGTTAGCGCTCAGTGCTACCTGCTGACCTCCAGGAGCAAAAGGAAAAATGGTCTGCGGAGGAAAAATGACCAGAGAGTTAGCGCTCAGTGCTACCTGCGACCTCCAGGAGCAAAAGGAAAAATGGTCTGCGGAGGAAAAGTGACAGAGAGTTAGCGCTCAGTGCTACCTGCTGACCTCCAGGAGCAAAAGGAAAAACGGTCTGCGGAGGAAAAATGACCAGAGAGTTAGCGCTCAGTGCTTCCTGCCGACCTCCAGGAGCAAAAGGAAAAACGGTCTGCGGAGGAAAAATGACCAGAGAGTTAGCGCTCAGTGCTTCCTGCTGACCTCCAGGAGCAAAAGGAAAAATGGTCTGCGGAGGAAAAATGACCAGAGAGTTAGCGCTCAGTGCTACCTGCCGACCTCCAGGAGCAAAAGGAAAAATGTCTGCGGAGGAAAAGTGACTAGAGAGTTAGCGCTCAGTGCTACCTGCTGACCTCCAGGAGCAAAAGGAAAAACGGTCTGCGGAGGAAAAATAGTCTGCGGAGGAAAAGTGACCAGAGAGTTAGCGCTCAGTGCTACCTGCTGACCTCCAGGAGCAAAAGGAAAAACGGTCTGCGGAGGAAAAATGGTCTGCGGAGGAAAAGTGACCAGAGAGTTAGCGCTCAGTGCTTCCTGCTGACCTCCAGGAGCAAAAGGAAAAACGGTCTGCGGAGGAAAAATAGTCTGCGGAGGAAAAGTGACCAGAGAGTTAGCGCTCAGTGCTTCCTGCTGACCTCCAGGAGCAAAAGGAAAAATGGTCTGCGGAGGAAAAATAGTCTGCGGAGGAAAAATGACCAGAGAGTTAGCGCTCAGTGCTACCTGCTGACCTCCAGGAGCAAAAGGAAAAACGGTCTGCGGAGGAAAAATAGTCTGCGAGAAAGTGACCAGAGAGTTAGCGCTCAGTGCTCCTGCTGACCTCCAGGAGCAAAAGGAAAAATGGTCTGGGAGAAAAAATGACCAGAGAGTTAGCGCTCAGTGCTACCTGCTGACCTCCAGGAGCAAAAGGAAAAATGGTCTGCGGAGGAAAAATGACCAGAGAGTTAGCGCTCAGTGCTACCTGCGACCTCCAGGAGCAAAAGGAAAAACGGTCTGCGAGGAAAAATAGTCTGCAGAGAAAAAATGACCAGAGAGTTAGCGCTCAGTGCTACCTGCTGACCTCCAGGAGCAAAAGGAAAAACGGTCTGCGGAGGAAAAATAGTCTGCGGAGAAAAATGACCAGAGAGTTAGCGCTCAGTGCTACCTGCGACCTCCAGGAGCAAAGAAAACGGCGAGGAAAAATAGTCTGCAGAGAAAAAATGACCAGAGAGTTAGCGCTCAGTGCTACCTGCTGACCTCCAGGAGCAAAAGGAAAAATGGTCTGCGGAGGAAAAATGACCAGAGAGTAGTGCTCAGTGCTACCTGCTGACCTCCGGAGCAAAGGAAAAGTTGCAGCGAAAAGGACAAAGTTAGCGCTATGGCTACCTGCTGACCTCAGGGCAAAGGAAAAAATAGTCTGCGGAGAAAAATGACCAGAGAGTTAGCGCTCAGTGCTACCTGCCGACCTCCAGGAGCAAAAGGAAAAACGGTCTGCGGAGGAAAAATGTCTGCGGAGAAAAAATGACCAGAGAGTTAGCGCTCAGTGCTACCTGCGACCTCCAGGAGCAAAAGGAAAAACGGTCTGCGGAGGAAAAAGTGCGAGAAAACCAGAGAGTTTAGCGCTCAGTGCTACCTGCTGACCTCCAGGAGCAAAAGGAGAAAAATGGTCTGCGGAGGAAAAAAATGACCAGAGAGTTAGCGCTCAGTGCTACCTGCTGACCTCCAGGAGCAAAAGAAAAAATGGTCTGCGGAGGAAAAATGACCAGAGAGTTAGCGCTCAGTGCTACCTGCTGACCTCCAGGAGCAAAAGGAAAAATGGTCTGCGGAGGAAAAATGACCAGAGAGTTAGCGCTCAGTGCTACCTGCTGACCTCCAGGAGCAAAAGGAAAAATGGTCTGCGGAGGAAAAATGACCAGAGAGTTAGCGCTCAGTGCTACCTGCTGACCTCCAGGAGCAAAAGGAAAAATGGTCTGCGAGGAAAAATGACCAGAGAGTTAGCGCTCAGTGCTACCTGCTGACCTCCAGGAGCAAAAGGAAAAATGGTCTGCGGAGGAAAAATGACCAGAGAGTTAGCGCTCAGTGCTACCTGCTGACCTCCAGGAGCAAAAGAAAAATGGTCTGTGAGGAAAAATGACCAGAGAGTTAGTGCTCAGTGCTACCTGCTGACCTCCAGGAGCAAAAGGAAAAATGGTCTGGAGGAAAAATGACCAGAGAGTTAGCGCTCAGTGCTACCTGCTGACCTCCAGGAGCAAAAGGAAAAATGGTCTGCGAGGAAAAGTGACCAGAGAGTTAGCGCTCATGTGCTACCTGCTGACCTCCAGGAGCAAAAGAAAAAAATGGTCTGCGGAGAAAAAGTGACCAGAGAGTTAGCGCTCAGTGCTACCTGCTGACCTCCAGGAGCAAAAGGAAAAATGGTCTGCAGAGGAAAAAGTGACCAGAGAGTTAGCGCTATGTGCTACCTGCTGACCTCAGGAGCAAAAGGAAAAATGGTCTGCGGAGAAAAGTGACCAGAGAGTTAGTGCTCAGTGCTACCTGCTGACCTCAAGGAGCAAAAGGAAAAGGGTCTGCGGAGGAAAAATGACCAGAGAGTTAGCGCTCAGTGCTTCCTGCTGACCTCTAGGAGCAAAAGGAAAAACGGTCTGCGGAGGAAAAGTGACCAGAGAATTAGTGCTCAGTGTGCTCCTGCTGACCTCCAGGAGCAAAAGAAAAAATGGTCTGCGGAGGAAAAATGACCAGAGAGTTAGCGCTCAGTGCTACCTGCTGACCTCCAGGAGCAAAAGGAAAAATGGTCTGCGGAGGAAAAATGACCAGAGAGTTAGCGCTCAGTGCTTCCAGCTGACCTCCAGGAGCAAAAGGAAAAACGGTCTGCGGAGGAAAAGTGACCAGAGAGTTAGCGCTCAGTGCTACCTGCTGACCTCCAGGAGCAAAAGGAAAAACGGTCTGCGGAGGAAAAGTGACCAGAGAGTTAGCGCTATGTGCTACCTGCTGACTTCCAGGAGCAAAAGAAAAAATGGTCTGCGGAGGAAAAGTGACCAGAGAGTTAGCGCTCAGTGCTACCTGCTGACCTCCAGGAGCAAAAGGAAAAATAGTCTTAATAGAACAAATGACCAAAGGTGAACTTCAAAATACCACATATGGCAATATCCTTTCCGTACAGATGTAACAAAGCTTGTCAAATAACTCTTGAAAAATACATTTTTTGGTCCATGTTCTATCCATGTGGAATACGGGCCCACACTGGTCTAAGAGCAATGGCCCGTGGCCAATTTTACAGACAAACCTCAAGTCCCTATAAAAAAAAATACCGGTAGCATGCGCTAGAAAGGTCTGGTTTCCGGACTAGACTAGTGTATGTCAATAGCAGTCAGCTCCTGCACCCATTCACTATGCGGATAGGCACATAGAGACAGTCATGTCCACAATTTACAACAATGGCCGTCTGAACCTAGGCCTTAGAGGAGATTCACACAAGGCAGATTTTTACTTTTGGCAGAAATGTCTTTGATGGTCTGATTCATCTTAGGTCACTTGTTCACAGTCATGGATTTTGCAGGATTATAGTCTGGTGTATAAAAAAACAATTCTACCAAACAGAAGATAATGATTATCATTTTCAAATATAGGTTGAAACCCAGTCATTAACTGAAACGGAAACAGCTGTGTAGGAGGCTTAAAACTGGGTGAGGAACATAAACTCTGTAAGAAAGGTGTGGTTGTGGAAGATAGTTTCATTATCCAGGACATACACCATGACAAGGCTGAGCAAAGCAACAAAACACAATGTAGTTATACTGCATCAGCAAGGTCTCTCCCAGGCAAAGATTTCACAGCAGATAGGATTCTAAAATGTGCTGTTCAAGCTTTTTTGGATAACGACCAAGAAATGGACAAGGTTGGACAAGGAAACTTGAAAAGACACATCATGCCAATTCCCTTCAAAATTGGTAGATGTCCAGCTGTGCCATCAGCTCAGAACTCGTAGAAACAAGTGGGACCAGCTACATCCATCTACAGTGTGAAGAAGTCTGGCCAGACGTTGTCTTCATGGAAAGATTGTGTCCAAGAAAATCTCATATATTCACCATTTCTAATGCTGAGAAATCCAGGCAGATGCTTATTCATCATATAATACCAACACCGATTGGCTCCAAATTTATTTTGCAGCTGGACGACGACCCCCCAACATCCAACCAATGCCATTAAGAACAAGGAGTCCTGGGAGGGATGATCCGGGAACACAGAACCCTGATCTCTCATCATCCAGTCTGGGATCACATGAAGAGACAGAAGGATCCGCACCAGCCTCATATGCAGAAGATCTGGGGTCAGTTCTCTCAAGATGTTTAATAGAATCTCCAGCTGAGATCCTTCACAAAGTGTACAAGTGACAAGAAGTGATGGAGGTGACGGGCGGTCACCGGATACTGATGATGGGAGGGACAGGCAGTCACCAGATAGCTGAAGATGGAGGCGACGGGCAGTCACCAGATACTGATGATGGACGCGAGGGGCAGTCACCAGATACTGATGATGGAGGTGACGGACAGTCACTAGATACTGATGATGGAGGTGATGGACAGTCACTAAATACTGATGATGGAAGCGACAGGCAGTCACTAGATTCTGATGATGGAGGTGACGGACAGTCACCAGATACTGATGATGGAGGAGACGGGCGATCACTAGATACTGATGATGGAGGTGACCGACAGTCACCAGATACTGATGATGGAGGTGACCGACAGTCACTAGCTACTGATGATGGTGACAGGCGGTCACCAGATACTGATGATGGAGGTGATGGACAGTCACTAGCTACTGATGATGGAAGCGACAGGCGGTCACTAGATACTGATGATGGAGGCAACGGGCGTTCACCAGATACTGATGATGGAGGCGAGGGGCAGTCACCAGATACTGATGATGGAAGCGACAGGCAGTTACTAGATTCTGATGATGGAGGTGAGGGGCAGTCACCAGATACTGATGATGGAGGCGAGAGGCAGTCACTAGATACTAATGATGGAGGCGAGAGGCAGTCACTAGATACTGATGATGGAGGCGAGAGGCAGTCACTAGATACTGATGATGGAGGTGACGGACAGTCACTAGATACTGATGATGGAGGTGAGGGGCAGTCACCAGATACTGATGATGGAGGCGAGAGGCAGTCACTAGATACTGATGATGGAGGTGACGGACAGTCACCAGATACTGATGATGGAGGAGACGGGCGATCACTAGATACTGATGATGGAGGTGACCGACAGTCACCAGATACTCATGATGGAGGTGACCGACAGTCACTAGCTACTGATGATGGTGACAGGCGGTCACCAGATACTGATGATGGAGGTGACGGACAGTCACTAGCTACTGATGATGGAAGCGACAGGCGGTCACTAGATACTGATGATGGAGGCAACGGGCGGTCACCAGATACTGATGATGGAGGCGAGGGGCAGTCACCAGATACTGATGATGGAGGTGACAGACAGTCACTAGATACTGATGATGGAGGTGATGGACAGTCACCAGATACTGATGATGGAAGCGACAAAGTCACCAGATACTGATGATGGAGGCAACGGGCAGTCACCAGATACTGATGATGGAGGTGACGGGCGGTCACTAGACACTGATGATGGAGGTGACGGGCGGTCACCAGATACTGATGATGGAGGTGACGGGCAGTCACCAGATATTGATGATGGAGTCGACGGGCAGTCACTAGATACTGATGATGGAGGTGACCGACAGTCACCAGATACTGATGATGGAGGTGACGGGCAGTCACCAGATACTGATGATGGAGGCGAGAGGCAGTCACTAGATACTGATGATGGAGGTGACGGGCGATCACCTGATACTGATGGGATTACATTTTTCTTTTCTTCTTTCACTTTGTATTTTATTAATTGCTAAAAATAAACTATTAACATTTCTATGTCTAAAGCTTCTTACTCTGCAGTGTTTTTTTCACACCTGCCTTAAACTTTTGCACATTACAGTAGGTCTATTGCTTCTTGGTCCAGATGCATATGGTGGGGTGTAGAGGAACGGCAGATCATCAGTACAGCTCCGCAATCTGCGCCTGTCAGCTCGGTCTTCCATTAAAGGTTCTGAGGACACCAGACACGAGGCGTCACATGTTTGGGCTCCTGGCCATGCTTATTTCTTATGTCTGCTGGCCCCAGCCGTTACCAGTCTCTTGTCAGGAGGTTTTCAGACCCCGTCTGTCTCACAAGTGCCTTTCCCCGGGGTCTTTTTTTTTTTTTAACATCCTTTGGAAACAGATGTCCCTTTAAGATTCAGATAAAAGGAACGTAATCTTAAACGGCAGAGGAGTGCGGGAAAGGCCGACAGGATACAGAAGATCCCTTATATGTCTCCAAAAATCCGGAAGCTCAATTCCAGTCCGGAGGAACCCTGGGAATATGGATGGCCACAGTCCAAGAGAGGGGGAATTCATGAGCAGGATGGACACCATTCATGTGCAGGATGCAGGGTGGACACCATTCATGTGCAGGATGCAGGGTGGACACCGTCCGTTGTCATGTCTCACCCGTGTACATCGCACTCGTACAATGGTTCCGTCTTGCATTCATCTCTGTATGGACTACAGGATAGACTGAAAGGTGCAGAATAACCTTCCTTTAATCCGGCAGCCTTGTGTCCCCCATTCAGATACTCCCTCTCAGCCTCCGCGGGCTGATTCCGGTTCGTGTTTTCCGTCCTTCCTTGATCTACTGTACATCTGACATGTCTCTCACTCTTCCGCCATTGCAGACTTTCCTTGTACTGGTAACTTTCAACCATCCTGACACTGCTCCAGAGGATAGCTCACTGCACACCCCCCTCCTGAAACACTCAGTGCTGCGGCAGTATCCAGCGCCTGCGCTATGTTTATGGTCAGAAGATCAGCACACTCCTCTTCTGAAATACCTAGTGCTGCCCTCATTCTCTCCCCTTGCAGTCCTCTAGGTAACTCTCTCTTTATGAGCTTAGCACAATCCTCTACAAAAATACTCTGTGCTGCTGGGTTACCCTACACCTTCCACCCAACTATGTAACTCTCAATCTACGGTCTCCTAAAATATCAGCGCCAACCTCTTCTGAAATTCTCTGTGCTGCTGGGGTACCTGATCCACCTGTTTTGTAAATCTGTATCTATGTCCCTGTCTCCCATACCCAGCTGTCCAAAAACACTCTATGCTGCTTTGATTCCTGTGTCTACTCTTATTTCTCAGCCGCTTATGACCTCTTTTTGGTCTCATGATGACATTTCCCAAGTTACAGGCAGCCACCATCACATGGGTGGTCACTTTCTCCTACGAGGTCATCACACTCATCTCCTCATGCTGATACAAGCCCTCCCCAATGATCTGATTGGTCACAGCATGCTTAATCCCCGCCCTTTTCTATACCATTGGTTGCAGCTGCAGGGCTTTTAGCCCTGCCCACAAGATATAAGCAGTTTAGATCCCATTGTAGCTGCTCCAAAACACATTTTTGGGGAATTTTAAAGGGGACCTGTCACTAGGTAAAAAGTGAGCCCTTTTCTCTCTTATTTCATTCATGCTGCTCCTCTGAGTATTTCATTTTTCCCCCTTTTTTTTTAAATCCGCCATATGGTTCCAGAGCTATGGGCTTTTATTCAGTGCTAATTTTTATGGTCTGCCACTCTTTTCGACACCCTATGAGAACTGCAGTGGGAGTGAAAATTAGAGTGTAAAGATGCCCTATCCTTAGCTTTGCCTCCATGTTCCTGGTACTGTGCAGACTTTCCACGAGGGGCTATCCAGTCTCTGTACAGCGTTTTATTAATAATTCCATTATGCGGTCATATTCCTCACAGCTTGCTGCACGCTTTATATACTTAGCATGGAGCTGGCATCACAGGGGGGCACCGGGAGATCAGAGCGAGGAGCAGCCTTGGCAGGGAGGATGTGGAAACGCTTTGTGGTGTGGAGATTTTATGGTCAGGATCCACCCCGTGAGATTGCGCCGGCACTTAGGAGCTACTTACTGATGAAACATGAATTGCTGTAATTATCTGTAACATAATGGCGTATTGGAAGACGTAGAAGATTGAAAG
Organism: Oophaga sylvatica; assembly: GCA_033576555.1. NCBI lineage: Eukaryota > Metazoa > Chordata > Amphibia > Anura > Dendrobatidae > Oophaga > Oophaga sylvatica. Next base: position 105,963,364 of record JARQOD010000007.1, on the reverse strand, counting down.
ACATGGCGCGCGGGACCCTCTCTGGCACGGGTATACTAATATCTAAAATGCCCTCATCCCCTGGGACATAGCTATATACGAGATTTTGGTGGAAGGGTTTATGTACAGGAACTGAGGGATATTTGTCTCCTCCAGGTTAAAATACTCATTGTTTGGGCCATGTACTATGTGCAAGGAGACTTTGTGGCTGATACAGGGCCCAAACTCCGGTCTGGAACTGCTGGAAAGAGACTTTGGGCTGATATAGGGCCCAAACTCAGGTCTGGGACTGCTGAAAGGAGACTTTGTGATTGATATATGGCCCAAACTCAGGTCTGGAACTGCTGGAAAGAGACTTTGTGTGTGGCTGATATAGGGCCCAAACTCAGGTCATAGGACCGATGGAAGGAGACTTTGTGTGTGGCTGATATAGGGCCCAAACTCAGGTCATAGGACTGATAGAAGGTGACTTTGTGGCTGATATATGGCCCTAACTCAGGTCATAGGACTGATGGAAGGAGACTTTGTGTGTGGCTGATATATGGCCCAAAGTCAGGTCATAGGACTGATGGAAGGAGACTTTGTGGCTGATATATGGCCCAAACTCCGGTCTGGAACTGCTGGAAGAGACTTTGTATCTGATATATGGCCCAAACTCAGGTCATAGAACCGATGGAAGGAGACTTTGTGTGGCTGATATAGGGCCCAAACTCAGGTCATAGGACTGATAGAAGGAGACTTTGTGGCTGATATATGGCCCAAACTCAGGTCATAGGACTGATAGAAGGAGACTTTGTGTGTGGCTGATATAGGGCCCAAACTCAGGTCATAGGACTGATAGAAGGAGACTTTGTGTGTGACTGATATAGGGCCCAAACTCAGGTCATAGGACTGATAGAAGGTGACTTTGTGGCTGATATATGGCCCAAACTCAGGTCATAGGACTGATGGAAGGAGACTTTGTGTGTGGCTGATATATGGCCCAAAGTCAGGTTCTAGGACTGATGGAAGGAGACTTTGTGGCTGATCATATGGCCCAAACTCAGGTCTGGGACTGGTGTAAGGAGACTTTGTGACTGATATATGGCCCAAATCGTCTGAACTGCTGGAAAGAGACTTTGTGTGTGGCTGATATAGGCCCAAACTCAGGTCATAGGACCGATGGAAGGAGACTTTGTGTGTGGCTGATATAGGGTCCAAACTCAGGTCATAGGACTGATAGAAGGTGACTTTGTGGTGATATGCCTAACTACGTCATAGGACTGAGGAGGAGACTTGTGTGTGCTGATATATGGCCCAAGTCAGTCATAGACTGAGAAGGGACTTGTGGCTGATATATGGCCCAACAGGTCATAGACAGAGGAGAACTTTGTGTGATAAGGCCAACTAGTCTGGACTGTGTAAGAGACTTTGTGTATATATGGCCAAACTCGTCTGGAACTGCTGGAAAGAGACTTTATCTGATATAGGCCCAACTCAGCATAAACGATGAAGGAGACTTTGTGGTGGCTGATATAGGGCCCAAACCAGTCTAGGACTGATGGAAGGAGACTTGTGTGTGGCTGATATAGGGCCCAACTCAGGTCATAGGATGATGAAGGAGACTTTGTGTGTGGCTGATAATGCCCAAACTCAGGTCTGGACTGTGAGGGGCTTTGTGGTGATTATGCCCAAACTTAGTCTGGACTGTTGGGATTGCTCCTAAATAATTTAGAAAGATTGTGAGATTACTGCAAATAGGTGTATATGCCAAGATAGAGTCTTGAGAACAAGCTCAGTCTTGACTGTCTCCTTTTTCCTTGCAGATAGGGCGTATGTGCCATAAAGGGAGCATTGAAGGCTGATATGAGGTCTCTGAAGCGAAGGGCCCAAGTTCAGATTCTGGGACTGGTGGGCATTTGCCTTCTATTTAGAGAATTAATGGATTGTGAGGTTTAATCGGCAGATAAGATTATGTACCTGAGAGGAAGTCTCTGCTAATACAGGACTGAAGCTCAGGTTCGGGGCATTTGTCTCTAGGCCATTATATGTGGGATTCGAGTAATATCCAGAATGGCCAAGTATCATAGAGGGAGCCCAGATTCATCAAAAATGTCTTACGCTGGTTTTGCTGCCCAATGGCAACCAATCACAGAGCAGGTTTCATTTTACCAGAGCAGTTTACAAAATGAGAGCTGAGCTCTAATTGGTCGCTACGGACAACAAAGACACGTTTCGGAAAGGACTGGGCCGCCATGACAGATTACAGGTCTGCATATGATGTTACCATGGCGACCAGGAAAGGGACCAACCCTGGGATTCGCTTCTTCCGTGTTCAAGGTTACAAAATGGCTTATTAATAGCCCTGGTTGCCCAGCGAGAGTAAAGACCCCACAAAATAAATGATTCATCCGCTGCCTCCTGGTCAGGCCTCACTATTTATATCAGGTTCCTCTGAGATTTGGAGCAGAAAGGAGCCAGTCACGATTTCGCACACAGACGGCGACCTCGTAATGTGACCGCGCCATATGACCTCGTAAGTGACCGGCCATATGACCTCGTAATGTGACCGCAATACCGAAACGCTCATATGACCTCGAAGTGACCGCGCCATATGACCTCGTAAGTGACCGCGCCATATGACCTCGTAATGTGACCCCAAGCTCTAATTGACGCGCCATATGACCTCGTAATGTGACCGCCCATGACTCGATGTGACCGCGCCATATGACCTCGTAATGTGACCGCGCCATATGACCTCGTAATGTGACCGCGCCATATGACCTCTTGTAATGTGACCGCGCCATATGACCTCGTAATGTGACCGCGCCATATGACCTCGTAATGTGACCGCGCCATATGACCTCGTAATGTGACCGCGCCATATGACCTCGTAATGTGACCGCGCCATATGACCTCGTAACGTGACCGCGCCATATGACCTCGTAACGTGACCGCGCCATATGACCTCGTAACGTGACCGCGGGCCATATGACCTCGTAATGTGACGCCCCGCTCGCTACCCATATGACCTCGTAATGTGACCGCGCCATATGACCTCGTAATGTGACCGGCCATATGACCTCAATGTGACCGCACCATATGACCTCGTAATGTGACCGCGCCATATGACCTCGTAATGTGACCGCGCCATATGACCTCGTAATGTGACCGCATATGACCTCGTAATGTGACCGCGCCATATGACCTCGTAATGTGACCGCGCCATATGACCTCGTAATGTGACCGCGCCATATGACCTCGTAACGTGACCGCGCCATATGACCTCGTAATGTGACCGCGCCATATGACCTCGTAAGTGACTGCGCCATATGACCTCGTAATGTGACCGCCCATATGACCTCGTAATGTGACCGCGCCATATGACCTCGTAATGTGACCGCGCCATATGACCTCGTAATGTGACCGCGCCATATGACCTCGTAATGTGACCGCGCCATATGACCTCGTAATGTGACCGCGCCATATGACCTCGTAATGTGACCGCGCCATATGACCTCGTAATGTGACCACGCCATATGACCTCGTAATGTGACCGCCATATGCCTCGTAATGTGACACGCCATATGACCTCCTAATGTGACCGCGCCATATGACCTCGTAATGTGACCGCGCCATATGACCTCGTAATGTGACCGTGCCATATGACCTCGTAATGTGACCGCGCCATATGACCTCGTAATGTGACCGCGCCATATGACCTCGTAATGTGACCGCGCCATATGACCTCGTAATGTGACCGCGCCATATGACCTCGTAATGTGACCGCGCCATATGACCTCGTAATGTGACCGCGCCATATGACCTCGTAATGTGACCGCGCCATATGACCTCGTAATGTGACCGCGCCATATGACCTCGTAATGTGACCGTGCCATATTCTAAACTTTTCTCAGGGTGTTGAGTCAGCGGCACCTGAGCAGCCACCGCCATAATTATGTCACCCACTTCTACACCCCCGACATCCAAAATGACAGATTTCTTTTGTAAAGTGGATTTAGAAAGCGGATCTGCTTCAGAATCCACATCAGAGAATCGGACGCTGTTTTTAATGTGGATTTTGATGAGGAAAACGCGCTTATAATGTGCATGGGGCTGTTTTGTTTTTTCACGTGTTTTTTTTCCCCTCGTAAACATCAGCGACAAGTCAATTCTTAATGCATTTGTGCTGGCATTTTTTGGGAAGAGGGCGTTCTTGGGCAAAATCCACATTAACCGTTGCTCGTGAATGGGAAAACGTGCCATTTCTTGAGATTTTTCCTTGCTGTCAGTGAATGGGAACATTCATGTTGAAATCCAGACCCATTACAGACAGTTTGCTGCAATGCAACGTCTACGTCTCGTCCCACAAAACCAAAGTGTATGGGGACGGAAAAAAAAAAAAAAGTTATGTCTCTTGAAAGACAGGAAGGAAAAAATGTACAAAAGTGGAAAAAAATGAAATGCTGAATATTTCCATTCACTACAGAAAGCAGGGACCTATACCGCAATATTTAAGGGTGTGATTCTCTGTTATCAGCCACTTCAGGAATCATCACTGCCCCATTTCTATGGCGGCTTCTCTTTTCGGCTTTTCCAGGTTAAAACGTGATCGCTACTAATATAAACCCATGTTCTGTGGGTATTAATATGTTGTTTTTGTGTATGGCTGACGCCTATCTCATTCACCTCCCGGGGTGAAACGACAGCCCCCCGGAAAACATTTGCCCTTGTGCGAAACGTTCTCCTTTTGTGACAAGAGGAGGCAGCGGCGAAACACAAAAGAACACCCCCCTTTTTCCCTTTAAATCGTTCGACTGTTTCCCGGAGAAGGGGACATAGTGACACAGCCTAAGAAACGCGACCTCCATTTTGATCCCACCACACAGCGGCACGCAGATGAATATCTTCGTGATAAAGGAGGGATCGGTGCCCCCTCAAGAGTTCCCGCAGAGGCGACGGGCTTTACCGCCTGCATGCTGTTTCCTCTGTATTCTTCAGCCTAATCCACAGACATGGTATTGTACAAATTCCCTGGCCAGATTTCCATTATCTGAATACAGCCCCATCCTCCTCCTTCCCCGTCTGGATGTTCATTCCCACCGCATGGCTGAGTAATTTTGCCACTGATCGTTGCAGCCAATGAAATTGAGAATTAGAGATATTTTTTTTTTTTACCCCAGCCAAGCATTAAAAATAAATCTGAGCAGAAATCCCCCCCACCGCACCTACAAAGCCCCCGTGCCAGGAATACGCAATTCACCGTTTTACTGCAACAGCTAAAATATTATGTTTTGCAACCATCACGCAGCGCCAGAAATATGTAGGAAGGAGACAGCAGCCCCCCTAAAGCTCCCTCTCTCCGTTATGCAGACGCAGGACTGGGAGCAGAGAGCGGGCGGTCAGATTATATCTGATTTTACAGATTCAGTAAATTATATTAAGCCGGAGGGCAGATTTATCGCCTCGTTATATTTAAAGATACAGGCCACCTAAAATATGGAAATTCACAGCGCGATCCTCTTGATGTCGGTCATTAAACAGTGCTTAAAGGGGACCTTTCATCAGGTCATAAGTGTCCAGTTTGTTCTCTTATTTTATTTCCTTTGCTCCCCTGAATGTTCAATTTTTTTGTTTTTCATAAATCCGACAAACGGTTCCAGAGATATGGGCCTTTTAACTTAGTGCAAATTTTTAAGGTCTTCACAATGGGGCGTGGCTAGCAGAGTAGAGCAGCCTAAAGACACACCCCCAGGGAATCCTGTGAGCCACGCCCCCTCAGAACAGACAATAAAATGAAGCACCAAATAAAAAGGCCCGTATCTCTGGAACCGTATGACAGATTTAAAAAAAAAAAAAAAAAAAATGGAATAATCAGGGGAATTGCGAGATTACAATAAAAACATAAACTGGACAATTTCAAACTGGTGACAGGTTCCCTTTAAAAGGGTGTAAATAAAATATATTGGCTAACCTAGAAGATTAGCTTCATGTATCATCGCTGGGATCCCTTTTTTTGTGACCACTGTCTGTTTGTGAATGGAGCAGTGGTGAGCATGTGCAACAACCACCTCTTTAGACAGTGAATACAACTATGGTCGTACATGCTCACTACCACCATCAATCACTGCCCCTTTATTGTAATATGTGAGGGTCCCAACAGTAAGACCAGTACGTGATATAGGTGGTTTAAGGGCCAATCCATGTAAGCAATCAAAGATGAAGTCACGTTGTAAAAACTAACCCTATAAAATCTCCAATGTATACCTATGTTTCTCTATGATAACAGCCAACATCAAACCCATCCAGAGTTACTCCCTTTACACCCACTAGTATATTTTTGGCAGGCTACCAAAGCAGTAGGGGATAGATGAAAAAGAGAGTGACCACAGGATCAGACTACACATGGGGTTGTTTGTGGTCTGTTACCATGGAGACACACAGGAATGTATATGAGCTGAAATGGAACACATTTTTAGACAAATTCCTTTGCAACGTTCTTTCTTGCTTTATTCCAGATGCATTGGAAAATAAGAAAAATGGCTGAGAAGGTGGACATTTTAAAGTGATTGAGGGTCCTTATCATTTCCCATCCCCCACCAACAGTAAGGTTGGACAGGGTGTTCCTATCCTAGAAAGAAGACGTGCAGAAGTTTGGATTTTGGAATTACGGTATGCCTATGAAAATGAATATTACTGTATTTAAAAGGGGTCAAGTCAATTGAGCGAGACTGAGCACGTCTAGTCTGAATGTGGCAGGTAGCATGTAGATTGCATACTAGAGGTCATGTGACTGCCTGGTCTCAACAGCAAAAGCGGAGAAGCATGCGGTGCAGGCGCTGAAAGGATTCAAAAGTCTGCAGTCACAGAGAGTGAATGCAAACTTTTAGAAGAAAACTGGACAACCCCTCTAAGGGGCAGGATTAGGCAAACATAGAATGTATCTGCACATAAAGTTCAGTCACCGTGCACAAACATTACACATGTCACACTAAACCTGTATTATACACCAGAGCTTCAATCACTATTCTGCTGCTGGAGTCACTGTGTACATACATTACATTACTGATCCTGTACTGATCCTGAGTTACCTCCTGTATTATACCCCAGAGCTGCTCTCACTATTCTGCTGGTGCAGTCACTGTGTACATACATTACATTACTGATCCTGAGTTACCTCCTGTATTATACCCCAGAGCTGCACTCACTATTGTGCTGGTGCAGTCACTGTGTACATACATTACATTACTGATCCTGAGTTACATCCTGTGTTATACCCAGAGCTGCACTCACTATTCTGCTGGTGCAGTCACTGTGTACATACATTACATTACTGATCCTGAGTTACCTCCTGTATTATACTCCAGAGCTGCTGTGTAGCCCTGGTACACAATACCAGGAGGATGAGTGGGAGGTAACAGTTAAGGTCTCTTCATGACATCATGTACACTTCTGACACACCCAGCAGGGGTGTGGGAGGGAGTGATTTTCTAGTCAGTCAGTTTCCTGTCCTTGGACAGAGTAGACGTGTCCAGTTTGAGCCTGTCATCAGTTCAGAACGTGGAGGCTGGTACAGGTGGTCTAATTCACCTTAGTCTAGTCAGAGCTGTGCCCCACTGGAAGAAAGACTGAACTATCTATTAAGAGTTGAGCAAATCGAAGGGCAAAGTGGAAGGAAGATTATTGGAAAAGTGCTTTTGACTTGGAAAAGTCCTGCACATTGCTACCGGTCACTGGGGACCGAAGGATCACTATTAGCTACAAGCATAGTGAAGAGAAAACCAGAGATTTACCGGACCCTAGGTCGCGGCAAACAAGCCCCTTATAGTCAGTACGTAACTGGGGTCAGGGGAAGTGAAGACTTTGAGTCTCTGCAGGACAAAATAAGAATTCAGCTCCCTCATAGAAAGACTCCTAACACTAAGCTGACTGGGCAGGTACAGCTAAAGATTAGCTGGAGATTTGAGGGAACTACGCTTCAGGCTGGTTGTACTCGTTTTATTGGAGTTAAAGGAGGCCCCTAACTTGCTTAGCTGTTGCCTCAAAGCTCATCCTCCATCAACCCCATCAGCCTCCCTGGGACCTGCTTGAACATCTTACAAGTAAATGTATGGAAAGACGCTGACCGTGTGAGACTGAGTTATTATTGCATGCCTGCACAATCCCTACCTAACTACCGACCTGAGGGAAGAGTCCCACCTGTAGGGGACCCGACATCTAGCTGCATCACCATCCCCTCAGAGATCTATAGCAGCGCTGGTACAAATTACCAGAGACTACAGGTGGCGTCACGAACTGTATATAAATCTATCCCCTGTAAATATATCCCCAACATACGCCAGACCGCCAGGGCCACAGACCGAGCCACAGCTACCTGTGACAATCCCCATAGACTTCTACGGGCTCGGCTCTGAGTACCCCATTGCCCTGGTAACCCACAATTGTGGTGGCGGGTCGACACACAAATTTGGCGTCACGAACAGGATACGAAACTCGCGAAATTGCGAGCCCTGTGTGCCTAAGGACTTGTTTTTGTGAAAAGGACTGTTTGCACTTTTGGCGCCAAAATCGCCATTTTTGTCGCCATATTCGCGCCCTCAGGCGCTGGAGAAGAAGGTGGGCGTACCTTCGTGGGCGTCTACCCCCCAGTGGCGCGAAGAAAATGCCTGCCCTCTCAAAGTGCTATTACAACATGCGGTCCTGCCCAACAGCAAAGGAGGTCCGCCTCCTCTTCACCTTCCCTGCGAGGAGGAGGAGACGCAAACCCCACCTCCACGGAAGAGACCGGATGTCTCCGCAGGAAGAAGAAAGAATCTTCTGGAACATGATGGAGGCAGGACGTGTGCAGCCGAGCGGGGCAGCGGAGGAAGGCAGGCCCCGTGCCCCCGCCAAGCTGCCATCGGCATCGGAGTCTTATGCGATCCTGCATCTGCAACAGGCGTTGCTAGAGATCCAGGAGGAGAACGCACGCCTAAAGAAGATGTTCCAACCTGGACTGGAGGAGATTGAGAGACGCCGATGTAACCTGCTGAAGTGGCAACTAACGAACACGGCGTCCTCTCCCCTCAACGAACCCCCACGATTCCAAATACCGAAGAGTCTGCTGCCCAAGGCGAAGGAGCAACCGGAGGCTGCCCCCGAAAGTACCGTTCCTGACCCCACCGGTGAAGCGGTGGAAGCGGAGGAGGTTGAGGAGGTACAGCCAATCCCGGAACGCCCGCCCGGCCAGGAGGCCGCAGCAGATTATCGGTCCCCGGCAGGGACACCGGAGGGGTCCTGTCCGTCTCTACCAGATGTGGACTGGGACGAAATGGCGCGCCTGGATGACGTCGCCTACACCGCCCAGTGGGAACAAGAATGGCAGAGTCGTGAGGAGAAGAAGAGGCGCCAGCAGGAGGAAGAGCGGGAAACTCAGAGGAACCGCCAGCGACAATATGCCGAGCTGATTGCCGACAAGGAGACTGTCCGTCGCGACAAAGGTACCTTACGGGAACCGCGGCGGCAGGGGTGTGTGACTGAGTTCCAGCTCCGGAAGGGCTGGGGCTTTATCCGCGAACCGGGCCTCTACCCAGCGGTCTTTGTCAGCAGGCGTGACGTGGAATCTCACCTGCCGCAAGGTCATCCCGGGAGGGACTTAGCAAACGGAGATATAGTCACATATACGCGGCATTGGGGAATGAAGGGGTGGTATGCCCTGAATGTCGCCATCGTCCGCGACCCCGTCCCAGACGCAGGTACCGTCACCATTACCGCAGCGTCCCCGTTTCCAGCTCCAGCAGCATCCGGCCGTGCCCCAGCATCGCCCCCTTCAAAGTCATCGCAACTAGCGACCCAGAGTTCATCGCGACTTAAAGCCACCTCCACATCGCAACATGCGACCCAGTCTAGATCGCAAACCCTGACGCGGTCTATATCGTTGACTGTGATGGAGACGCAATCGGTGTCACGCGAAGAAAATGTACCCGTTGCGCCCCTAGAGGTTCGCACCAGAACTGTCGCAACCCAGACCTTGATCGCAGCACATGATTTGCTGGTCTTGGGATCTAGGGCTCATTGCATCATTCCAGCCCCCGGGGTGAAAGATGTAGTGGAAGGTGTATTATTAGAAGATGAATAGATAGTAAGAAATGTGGTGAGATCCCTATCGGATCTACCAAAAGTAAAAAGCAAAAAGTTTAAAATGTTTTGAAAAAGTTTTGCACAGGTTATATATAGTGAATATATATTTCTAATTATAGAATGCCCGGCTGGGTAAATGATAGATGATAAATGATAAACAGTTGCACTTTTATAATGCGATTTAATATAATATGTCTTTCTTTACAAATGGACTTTTGAGGTTAAGGACTATGCTAACCCAGAACTTAATTGTAAATAGTTGCGCTTCGGTGCTTTATCTTGGTTTATATAAACCATCCACAACTACCTCTGAAAACAAAACCCGTGTGGTGTGGCACTGAGTGAGGTCTGCATTTGGACGTCCTGCAGCCCACCCAGGACCTATGTGGAAGGTTTGGTGCGGGTCCTTCACAAGTATCTTGTATATTTATTGAATGCTAATTGATATTTGTATTTTTCTATAAAGTTTTGCAACGTTCAAGATATCCTCACCTCCCGGATGGGACGAACCAATGTTTATTGTTTAATGTTTACATGCATAAACAAAATGTCTCTTTTGTATTTTACAGCCCGGAGTGCTGTCGTTT
>JARQOD010000007.1:105879628-105952600 GCA_033576555.1 Oophaga sylvatica | reverse complement strand
CCCAAACGGTCCCGACTACCCTCCTCAAGAAGGGATCGATCGCAAAAAACGAAATAAAAGTGGGCTCAGAGGAAAACCCCCTGGCGGACCCCGGAACCACCCAAAAAGGGGTGACCAACCCAACCTTCCGAGTGGAAAAGCTCAGCCCCCTGGTATAAGGTCTCTAACCAATTTACAAACCTCCCAGGCAGACCGTACCTCAAAAGGAAGACCAGAGGAAACTCGTGATTCACCCGGGTCAAAGGCCTTTGCTTGTTCTAAGGACAGCAAGTACCCCTTCCAGTGACCCGCCCTGCCCTGCTCCACTGCCTCTCGGACACCGAGCACAGCACTAAAAGTACTGCGGCCTGGAACAGAGCAGTGCTGAGCCCCCGAAAGGAGCTGGGGTGCAAACTTCACCAGCCGATTAAACAGCACCTTTGCCAGAACCTTCCGGTCCACATTGAGAAGCGCTATGGGACGCCAGTTCTCAATACGGGACGAGTCCCTTACCCTTTGATAGGATAATCAGGCTGACCTCCTCATTGAGCTGGGAAGAGCACCCGAGGAAAGGCACTCATAAACACCTCAGTCAAGAGGGGGACCAAGGAGTCCCTAAAGGCCTTGTAAAACTCGGATGTTAAGCCATCCGGACCTGGCGATTTTTTGGGCCGAAGCCCATCAATGGCCAGTCTCACTTCCTCTTCCCTGATTGCCTCTACCAAAACATCAAGAGAGGGGTCATCTCCTGGCTCAGGAATGGTCTCAGCCAGGAAAGCCGACATCCCGTCTCGATCCAGATCCCTCTTTTCCAAGAGGTGCGAGTAGAAGGATCTGACCACCTCCAGGATCCCTGATTTGGATCGGTTCAGGGAACCCATACTGTCGATCAGTCCTGTCACCATCTTACAATTCACTGACATCTTACAGTTTCTGTAAGGGTCGGGCGAGCGGTACCTCCCGAAATCCCTCTCAAAAACCAAAGATGTGTGCCTATCATACTGACACCTCTTGAGCAAAGACTTCACCCTGGAGATCTCCTCACGGTCACCCCCAGTCGAGACGAGCTGCTCGAGTTTCCTCCTCAAAGCCTGATACAAGCGGTGCCTGTTCAGACTCCTGAGGCTCGAGAGCTGACGGAAGAACCCCGCCACCCTCTCTTTGAAGATCTCCCACCACTCAGACTTACTGCTACAGAGATCCAAAAGCGGTACCTGGCTCTGAAGAAATTCCTCAAAGGACTGTCTCACTTCCGCTTCTTCCAACAGGGATGAATTCAGCTTCCACAGCCCTCTTCCCATCCGGGGCGTCTCTGTAACATTCAGAGAAAAGAAAATTAAACAGTGATCGGAGAATTCCACCTCAACGGCGGACACTGCAGAAAAGATGGCATCCTCCTTCAAAAAAAAACCTATCTATCCTAGACCTACAGCTACCTCTATGAAAGGTGAAACCCCCGTGACCTGGGGTGTGCCGGATGTGGACATCCACCAGGCGAGCTTCGCTAGCTATACTATTTAATGCTGTACTATCGTAAGCCAGGTGGCCTCCGGGCCCCCCTATCACGGGATCTCGTAATGGTGTTAAAATCCCCACCGAAGACCACCTGCCGGCTCGTAAAAAGAAGGGCTTGATCTTCATGAAGAGACATTTGCGGTCCCACTTGGATTGTGGACCATAGATGTTTATGAGCCGAAGCTCCTGTCCCCTCATGAAAACGTCTAAGACCAGGCACCTCCCCATTTCTATCTCAATAACCTCGTCGGCATTCCACCTCCGCGTCTTAAAAAGGACCGCCACCCCGCTATACGGCTCGGCCGCAAGAGACCAGTATGAGGGCCCACACCTCCACTCCCTCCTGCTTTATGGATGGCCCCCATGTCTGTTAGTCGGGTCTCTTGCAAAAACAAAATTTCAGCCTCAAATCGGGTGAAAAAATCAAAGGCCGCAAATCTGGCCGCATCTGACTTAATACTGGCGACATTAATGGACGCCAGAGTCAACAGGGTGAGTTCCGCCATCATGGGTGATTGGGTTAGATGGCCTTCTTCTTCCCCACCCCGTCTTTCCCATCTTTCCCCTCCGAAGAGGGGTCTGATCCCTTCCGTTTTAGGGAAGACGAGGTATCCATCCCCATGGTCTCCTTGCCTCCGGGCTCCAGGTCTGTCCCCCCCCAGAGGAAACAGCGTCCCCTGGGGGACAGACTCCGCCATCCCCTGAAAGCCCCCAGATGGCGCCCCCGGCCCCTCGCCCCCGACCTCCGTCCCAGCAGGGTCGTCGAGGGCTTGGTACCGGTTGGAGAGGGCGATCAGAGGGGAGCCGGTGAGCCCTTCCGTTGGCATACTTACGGTCGGGGGAGGAGGTTTGGAAAGGCTTAACCACCTTCTTCTTCCTCCTTCCGGTACGCTTTTTATCACCCTTCTCTACTGTAGGCTGATCCGTGACCTCCTCATCCACACTTTCATACTGGGAGGAGTTGTCGGAGTCAGCCAGGTTTTCCTCCCTCTCCAACCTCCTGATCTCCTCGCATACCTCTTCCTCCCCGGGGCCTCAGAGACACCGGCCACCGGCCTAGAGGGGAGGGCAGGCATCACCCCAGTTGCCTGAGGCTCTCCCCGCCCCTCACCCCCGTGGCGATTTTCCTGTCTCCTCTGGTAAGAGGGACCTCTATTGGCCTTGTCCTTCCTCACTGGCCCCTTAGCCCCTCTCCCGCCACCACCACCTGCCACAGCAGAGGTCGCGCCGCCAGGGGTTGCCCCTCACGGTCTCCCCCCACCGGGCCTGCAGCGGCATTGGTAAAGGAGCGAGGGCAGCGGCTATACGGGTGACCTAGGTCACCACACAGGTGGCACCGAATGTCCTTGCAAGATGCGGCGAGATGACCTACCCCACCACACAAGGCACATTTCTGCACCTTGCAGCTTGCGCTGAAGTGGCGGGGATCACCGCACTTGTGGCAGACCTTCGGCTGCCCCTGGTAGAAGACCAGATCCTGTCCCTCCTAGGAACGCCGAGGAAGGGATGTGGGTGACGGTACCCCCTGAGACCTTCAACTTCATCATGAAGGTCCAGCCCCCGACCAGATACCGAACTCGTCCCGATTTTTTTTGGGGACGTCCGTGACTTCCCCATAACGGGAAAGCCACGTCATGATGTCAACGCCGGAGAGTGACTCGTTACAAGTCACCACGGTCACTCTCTTAACGGCATTTTGGCGAGACAACGCCTGTACGGCGAAGCCTCGCCATCCGGGCTCCCCCTTTACCAGCTCGTAATTAGACCAGAAGAGCTCTAGCCCCTCCGGCCGAACGAAACTGATGTCGAAGAATAGGGTGGCCGAGGGATGGATCAGGGCAAAGATGTCCATCGCCCTGAAGCCCATCTTCAGGAGGAGCTCCACCACCCTACTCCTGGGTGGGCAAGCTTCACCGCCCTCCAGCGAAGACGGACCACATTCCTCCTGGCCGGCCCTTGCCCGGCTGTCGGGAGGGACCAAATGGTTTACCCCTCCCTTCTATCTTGGAAGGCGGCCAGGCCATGTCTCTCCAACCAGAAAGACAAGTCCACCTCTCTCCCTCTACATTGACCGACCGCTCTCCTTTTTTAAGGGCCTCCAGAAAACGGCGGTGCAAAACGCCGTCCCCAGAGTCCGGAGGCAAGGAGACCCCCCGAGAACCCCCCGGAGCCCCAGCCACAACCCCCGCAAAAGAACGGGGTCTCACTGCTGGGGGGCCAGATGGGCCAGCCCCTCCTCACCAACACTCACTCCCTCCGCATTCACTCCCACATCCACATCCACGTCACTCATGTCACTCACCTCACTCATACCATTCACCTCAGCCAATTCATCAGAATTTTCAATATTATTTTCCTTGCTGTTTCGTTTTTTCCCTGCTGGGGGCCCTGGCTGATTGGTGCTTTGCCCCGTATTGTTTTTGCCCAGGAGTACTGCCGCCCCTTTACGAGCCGCAGAACAAAGCCCACCTAGTAAGCTCTGCCTGGGCTCAGGAGCAGCAGCACTTCCCGGGCTCTCTGGCTCCATTTTTTTTTCTGTTGTTACATTTGGGGCAGGGACAGGCTCTGCCTCTGCACCCTGCCCCCCACTGGAAACCTGTGCTGGCTTCTCTTGGGGCACCGGAGCCCCCGCACCACCAGATGGAGGTAAGCGGGCCGGGGACCCCGGCAACCCCTTGCCAGCTCTCTCGGGCATTGTTTTGGGTGGGACAGAAGGCAGCGGGCCTGCCGAGGCCACGCCCCCCCCGCTGGTCACGGCAATGGCGGGTAGAGCGAAAGCCCGAAAGGCCACGCTCCCCCCGCCAGCCGTGAGCACAGCGAGCGGAGCTGCGGCCGCCGAGGCCACGCCCCCACCGCCAGCCGCAGTCATAGCGGGTGAGGCAGCAGCCCGCAAGGCTACGCCCCCCCGCCAGACGCGACAATAGCGGGTGGGACAGCGGCTGAGGAGGACACGCCCCCCTCACAGGCCACCACCGCCTTCTTGTACCCACCACTCGCTTTTGGCAAGGTCGGCCACTCCCCCTCGGCGCCCAGCGGCGGCGGGGCCCCCGGCGCGGACCCCTTATTGGATCGACGCGCAGAGGACCCCGACCCTGCCGCGGACACCGCCAGGGGAGCGACCAACAGCTTGCACTTTTTAACTTGCTGCCTTACGGCAGACTCCGCGCCCTTTCTTGGTCTCTGGACCCCCAAAAATGATCCAGTCTGAGCGGATCTGCGTGTGGGGGGCCCAGAGACCCCAGCTCTCGCCGCCAGAGATGCGGCCCTGGCTGTACCGACTCCAGGTGCCGGGCCAGCCCCCGCTGCCACAGAGGACTGGGCCCGAGCACCACCACCATCAACAACACCGGCACCGACACTCTCCATATCGCTGCCTGAGTCCGAGCTGCCACCACCAGACATGGCACCCAGACCCGGGCAGACTCTTCTCTCCCCGCTCCCTTGCTGCGGACCCACCACAGGGCCGAGCCGGGGTGGGTAGCGGGTTCCACACAACGGGACAGGGGGGCCCCAGGAAGGGGAGCATAGACGAATTTGTCTATGGTGGTGACTCTGGCTTTTTTTTTTCTTTTCTTCCCCTTCCCGGTTGCCCCATCCTCGCAGATCTCATCCCCAAACAACAGCTCTCCAAACCGTGCTGGGGACTCGATCTGCCGCACTTGTTGCAGGATGAGGCAGCCCCCCTCACTGCTGATACCACTCCCGCCATCCTCCCCCTCGCTCCCACTTTCCTCCGAATTACTGGAGTCCGGTGGGAGGGCCACTTGCTCGGGGGCTATCCCGCTGCATGATACCTGGGCGTTTACACTCACCAGGTCTTCAGGTGGGACTGGCGCAGATACCTCACAGCCGCCATTTTCCTCCTTCTCCTCCTCCACCTGGCTGGCGCCTCCTGACCCCCCAGGAGACCCACCGGTCAGGGCCCTGAACCGGTCGTCGTTTTTGAGCTTCTCCTCGAAAGGGCCGCTCCCAGCCAGGATCTCTGCCCTCCGGTTTTCCAGATCTGTAATTGACCCCTTCAGCCTCTGCACCGTGGCGGTGACCTCTGCTCTCCTTGAGGCAGGGAGCTTGTTCTTCGCCATGATGCGTGCTCCCTTCAACTCCTCCCGGAGTCTCCTTAGCTGTTTGGCGGCCTCCTCGTATTCGCAGAGGTGCGCGTGGATGCGGGAGCCATAGGTGGTGACAGGCTCCCCCGCTGCCTTGGAGCCCCAGATGTTGGGGGCTCCACCACCGCACCTCCGCTGGCCGCCTCTCCTACTCCTCCTCCGGAAGGAGTAACCACCACGGTCCCAGCCTCGGGGGTCTTGGTTCCTGGGGTCTTGCGGCCCCCCGAGGGCTTTTTCCTCGCCATCTCCCCTGGGACCGGCTAGATGGTATGGCTCCTGCTGGTATGTGAGGCCTCCACCCCCAGCCGCCTTGCTGGAGGGTGGGAGCCGGCGCACGGTCCCAGGGATAAGTGTCTCTCTGTGGGAAGGCAGGCAGGTGGACCAGGGAAAAAAAAAATCCTTCCTTTGCAGAGATCTTTCCAAGCAGCTGCAGACACCGAGCACACGTCAAGCTCCGCCCCTTCCTGTATTATACTCCAGAGCTGCACTCACTATTCTGCTGGTGGAGTCACTGTGTACATACATTACATTACTGATCCTGAGTTACATCCTGTATTATACCCCAGAGCTGCACTCACTATTCTGCTTGTGCAGTCACTGTGTACATACATTACTGATCCTGAGTTACATCCTGTATTATACCCCAGAGCTGCACTCACTATTCTGCTGGTGCAGTCACTGTGTACATACATTACATTACTGATCCTGAGTTACATCCTGTATTATACTCCAGAGCTGCACTCACTATTCTGCTGGTGCAGTCACTGTGTACATACATTACATTACTGATCCTGAGTTACATCCTGTATTATACCCAGAGCTGCACTCACTATTCTGCTTGTGCAGTCTCTGTGTACACACATTACATTACTGATCCTGAGTTGCATCCTGTATTATACCCCAGAGCTGCACTCACTATTCTGCTGGTGCAGTCACTGTGTACATACATTACATTACTGATCCTGAGTTACATCCTGTATTATACTCCAGAGCTGCACTCACTATTCTGCTGGTGCAGTCACTGTGTACATACATTACATTACTGATCCTGAGTTACATCCTGTATTATACCCCAGAGCTGCACTCACTATTCTGCTTGTGCAGTCTCTGTGTACACACATTACATTACTGATCCTGAGTTGCATCCTGTATTATACCCCAGAGCTGCACTCACTATTCTGCTGGTGCAGTCACTGTGTACACACATTACATTACTGATCCTGAGTTACATCCTGTATTATACCCAGAGCTGCACTCACTATTCTGCTTGTGCAGTCTCTGTGTACACACATTACATTACTGATCCTGAGTTGCATCCTGTATTATACCCCAGAGCTGCACTCACTATTCTGCTGGTGCAGTCACTGTGTACATACATTACTGATCCTGAGTTACATCCTGTATTATACTCCAGAGCTGCACTCACTATTCTGCTGGTGGAGTCACTGTGTACATACATTACTTACTGATCCTGAGTTACATCCTGTATTATACCCCAGAGCTGCACTCACTATTCTGCTTGTGCAGTCACTGTGTACACACATTACATTACTGATCCTGAGTTACATCCTGTATTATACCCCAGAGCTGCACTCAATATTCTGCTGGTGCAGTCACTGTGTACATACATTACTGATCCTGAGTTACATCCTGTATTATACTCAAGAGCTGCACTCACTATTCTGCTGGTGCAGTCACTGTGTACATACATTACATTACTGATCCTGAGTTACATCCTGTATTATCCTCCGGAGCTGCACTCACTATTCTGCTGGTGCAGTCACTGTGTACATACATTACATTACTGATCCTGAGTTACATCCTGTATTATACTCCAGAGCTGCACTCACTATTCTGCTGGTGCAGTCACTGTGTACATACATTACATTACTGATCCTGAGTTACATCCTGTATTATCCTCCGGAGCTGCACTCACTATTCTGCTGGTGCAGTCACTGTGTACATACATTACATTACTGATCCTGAGTTACATCCTGTATTATACTCCAGAGCTGCACTCACTATTCTGCTGGTGCAGTCACTGTGTACATACATTACATTACTGATCCTGAGTTACCTCCTGTATTATACTCCAGAGCTGCACTCACTATTCTGCTGGTGCAGTCACTGTGTACATACATTACATTACTGATCCTGAGTTACATCCTGTATTATACTCCAGAGCTGCACTCACTATTCTGCTGGTGCAGTCACTGTGTACATACATTACATTACTGATCCTGAGTTACCTCCTGTATTATACTCCAGAGCTGCCTCACTATTCTGCTGGTGCAGTCACTGTGTACATACATTACATTACTGATCCTGAGTTACATCTTGTATTATACTCCAGAGCTGCACTCACTATTCTGCTGGTGGAGTCACTGTGTACATACATTACTGATCCTGAGTTACCTTCTGTATTATACTCCAGAGCTGCACTCACTATTCTGCTGGTGCAGTCACTGTGTACAGCCTCTTCTTCGCTCTTTATAAATCTTGTCTTTTTTTTTACAAGTGGGTGGTTCTGCTCAATAACACACCCACAGGGAACCACACCCACTTGAATAAATAAACCAGATTTATACACATGGAAGAGAGGTCCATATCTCAGGAACGGAGAGGCGCAGGAACAAGAGACAAACATCGCCGGATTCAGGAGAACGGCAGCGTTTACACTGAGTAAATATTAAAAAACATTTATTGATCTATCACCTAAAGGATTCTGATGCGGTTTTGATTATTGATACATATATATTTTTTCCTTTATACATATGTTTCCAGATACACCTGCTTCCTTCCATATGTGTTCAATGAAATGTCGAAAGCCACAACGTGGCAGCATCGGAATGGGTTTGGCACCAGCCGCGGCCCCCGTTCTCTTTAGACGGAAGGACAGGCAGGCAGTATCGGTGTTGTTGCTATGGAATTAGATTAGAATCCATCATAAAAGGATGAATAGACACATCATAGCGTCTCCGCCGCAGCTGCTGATTGTATTACAGGGGAGGATCCACGCTCTTCCCGAGCTACACAATCAGGGAACGAAGAGACGGGCACCTGGGAATGAAGAGGGGGTGGCGGACAGCAATAAGGGGCACAGGGGGTTCTACACATATAGGAGTACTGTGGATGAATGCATGGGTTAATCTGCGGCGCGGCGTCAGGGACACGCAGAACAGCTTGCCATGCATACCAGCAAACACCGATTACACGGGCACTGTTGCATAACTACTGTTTTCCAAATACGATCCCTACTTTTAGATCCAAATTTCAGTGCCATCTCCAAATTCTCCATTTGCATAAGACTTAAAGCAGAGTATTCAGGATGATGACGTTTTACTACGCCTTTAAGCCTGACAAGGTTGTAACCTCCTCTCCCATCTGCTTGTGTTGCTAGATATATTGTCCTTAAAGGGATTGTCCACCTCCGGGAACATTTTGTTTTATTAACTTAAATGCATGTATTTGAAGTTAAAAATCATTTTTGCAATTGGGTTGTATTAAAAATTTTGCACCGTTTCGCTTTTACAGGCTCTTTGTTTCCCTACACAACTTTGATGTGATCTGTGGCCATAAATCAGCTGTGAGGAGTCAGATAAAAGACCATCAGATTGTGCTCACTGATGGATTAAAAAAAACGGAATAATACGTTCAGTAGGGCTCTGTTCACACGTCCATGTGGGATCCGTTTGTAACAGAGGCAGTAGACAATAAAAAGGACATGTAAAAAAACAATGGAAGCAAGCGGATACGAAACTGAACCCAAAATTTCCATTTGGAAGTGGATCCATTTTGTATCAGTTTTTAATGATCTCCTTTAACTAGCGTTGACTCTGGGCAAAAAAACGGATGCGTTTTAAGAAAACATAAAACCCATTGGACATTTATCCTTTTATTTCCATTTTTAAGCTTCATTGGTAGCCTGCAGAACTTTTTTTGTTAAAAACCTAAGGTCCCAATTCGTTATTGCATTTGTGCCTTAGTTTTTTGTCCATATTTCGGTGCTTTTCACCTATTTTTCATTTCCTATTAATCTGCGCCTTTTTTAATGTGTCTTTTATATGTTTTTGCCTGTTATGTTTTTTTTTTATATATTCACTATTATGGGTTTGCGGTTTTCGGTCGATTCATCAATTGCAACATTTTATGCAAAAATTGCTCAAATTTGTACGCAAATGTACTCCTCTCGCTAAAGTGGGTTTTTTTTGGTACGTTTTGCTCAAATTTTGCAATAATTTAGCCGAACAGAAGACATTCTGGACTAAAAAAGGCTAAAGAACATTCATGATTTTGTGCAAACCAGGTGCTCCATTTTCAAGAATTTGGCACAAAAACATCAACAAGTACCACAAGACCAAAAAAAAGGCACATAAAAAAACTAAACGCAAATTATGACTCAGGCCCTTAAAGAGTTTTAACAATAAAATCTAAAGAAAATGGATCAGGACAGAGGTCACCGGCTAGAATTTCAGTTTAACGGATCTGTTTTTTAGAACTGCGCATGTCAAGAACACGAGAGAAACAACTGGGTGCAAACGGATACAAAACAAAAATATAGTAATATATAAAAATACAAAAAGTAATATATTTTTTTTATATAGCAGAAAGCAGAGCAAAAACACCACCATCATCTTCTATAGGAGTATATTACCCGAAGCTCCAAGGACACTGTACGCTACGGCAGCTGTGTTTGGGCGGAGGCCACCACGAAAAGCACTCGCTCCAAATGCTCCTTTCAGGGTCATCAAAACATTACATGCATTTCTTTACTAAATTTCGCACAGTAAATGTACTATAACAATCAGCAAATTTCAGAACGTACTTTATTCAAAAATTGGGTAAGAACCAATATGGCTGACACACTGCGCTGTCACCCTACTCCACTAGATTCCAATTTAAAGGGGACTGGTCACCAGGTCAAAAGTGTCCAATTTTTTTCTCTTATTTTATTCCCACTGTTCTCTTTACCATAGCATATTTTGATTTTTTTAAATCGTCCACACGGTTCCCGAAATATGGGGGTTTTTATTTAGTGCAAATTTTTACGGTCATTACTAAGGGGGCGTGGCTCACAGAATTCTCTTGGGGCGTGTTTTTAGGCTGCTCTGCGGAATTATCTTGTAAGCCACACCCCTTAGTGAAGACCATACTTACTAAAGAAGCCATATCTCAGGAACCGTAGGGTGGTTTTAAAAAAAATAAAGAACGGAATAATCAAGGAATAAAATAAAAGCAAAATCTGCCGACTTCAACCATTTTGTCCTCTCTTTTGTATTGTTGTGCAACCATGTAAAAAATATTCAACAAGATTCTAGGACAAGTGGGTGGCCACCCTTGATGGACGCGTAATGGTGGCCACATTGGAAGTACGATACTCAAGACTACAATTTAGCATGGAAAGTTTCTAAAAAGTGGACATCCTGAAAGAGGTAAATGATCAACATAAGCCAGTCTCTCTACTTCTTGCCCTGGCATCATCAGGACCCCAATAGTTCCCAGTGGTGGGTGTATTAGATAGACCATGACTGTCAAATTTCCTGAAAATGGGAAATCTCTTCAACGTCCAGAGTTGATGGCAAGACTTGAAGGAACCAGAAAAAACTCCTAAAACTTCCTGGAAAACAGCACATTCAAATGTTGTAGAAAGTGTGCGGCTAGATAAAACGGGGCATGAGTATAGGAAAAATTTTTGTGGAGCTCCCTCATCATTCACTCAAAGTCGGATCCAATGATTCTGGAACAGTTTTTCTTTGTCTTCTGCGTCCCCTTCCTTGCCAAAGTTATATCCCCGGTAATAATGTTGAAAATTTTCCCGTCAGCTAAAGGGGCATGTACAACAGAAGTTCCTTGTGGGTGGGGCCATCTTTTGATTGGCCAGCATCAGAGGAGAAAAAGAAAACGCCCACAGAGAAGTTCTGTTGTACACACCCCCTTTAGTTGAAGGGAAAATTTGCACCATTATTCCCAAAGGCCATAACTTTGGAACAGAGGAGGACAGAAGAAAAAGGAAAACTGTCTCAGAAACAGCGGAGCATAGGCGACTCCAGGAGGTACTCAGTTTAAATTAAGAAATTCCGTGAAAAGGCCCCTTTAAAAGGTTTATAAATGAATGTTAGCCTCCTGGTAACAGAACCTGCTATCCAAAATTGTGTTGTTCATCCCGAATGTCCAGTATATCATTCTAGGCCCCTGAAGGACAAAAACAAAAATCCCGTTTTCTGGTGTGCGGAGAGACTCTGCGTTACGTCTTTCTTCCTAGCTGATTAATGTCGGTTGCATTTTACCTGAAAGGCTTAGGGCAGCCGGAGCTGTAAATACGTTGTCCAGCGAGAGGAGAACATGCATCTCTGCAGAGCGTTTCCTTTCAGGCGCGCAGAGCGTCGCTCCTGTAACTTTATCGGTTCACATCTGCGCAGCGAATCAGCGCGCTGATGTTCTCTTCCAGTAAACACGCTCTCTAATCCATCTTACGGGAGGTGTGCAAACACCAGTCAGGAAGTAAAAAGATCACTACGCGTTAAGGACATGAAGTAACCACGGCAACGTCACCTCTGCAAAATCGTGACCGCCACACGTGTTGTCAGCCGACTGGGGACAGGCTAAAAATATCAATCTATTTACATATGGTCACATATATACTGTATATAGCACTGAGGGAGTGGGTTATGTGCCTTTTTTTGTTGTCCTCAAAATTTTTTAATTTTTCCCTTAAAAAAATATGCAAAAATTGTTTCTATTGAGTCTTACGCATCTATTTTAAAATTTCTGGATTAGCTCCTGCCTCACCCTCAAGGACATGAGTCCATCAGAAAAACTTTTAGAAGTTTTTTATCGATGTGAATACTTTTCCGTCAAATTATGACAAGAGCATTCTTAAAGTGATACCTTTATTGGCTAACCAGAAAATTATATGTTCGCAAGCTTTCAAAGCTCAAAGGCTCCTTCTTCAGGCAAGATTACATTTGCCTGAAGAAGGAGCCTTTGAGCTCTGAAAGCTTGCGAACATATAATTTTCTGATTAGCCAATAAAGGTATCACTTTAAGAATGCTCTTGTCATAATTTGACGGAAAAGTATTCACATCGATTTTTCTGGCTAACACAGTACCACAATATAATTTATTATTGTACACCAGAAGTTTTTTATTAACTTTTTTTTCACTATCTGAATTGACATATTTAGTGGCATCAAATGCTCAGGCCCGCTGAAGTGTGCCCTAGCCATCAAGTAAGCTGAACTGTCCCTTTAAGTGGACACTTTGCTGACCTTCCCATTGATTTTTTTTTTCTTGTGACCTCCAGACAGATTTTGAAAATCCATGTCACACCAGCTAATGACTTTAAGGGGTGGGGGGTGGAAGCCCTGGCCGCCTGCCAAAAAGTAACAGACCCTGTCACCTCTAAAGAAAGAGACAGCTGGGGACCCCGGCACCCTCCCCCGCCGGTTCAAGTATCATTCCACATAACGAATAGGTGACTGACCCAAGTCGTGACCAGAATAAGAACCGGAGTTCGCTTTCGGACAATTTAACCTTTGACCCCACTCACACTATAATTTACAGCCATGGCGCATATTTACGCTGACTTTGTGTTATCATTTTTGCTTTTTTTATTCATTTACTGCATAATTAAAATATTAATTATTACTTAAAAAAAAATAAAGCAATTAAATTTTATTTAAGTATTTTGTCACACCGTAAAATCCAATCCAACATGTTTTTTTTTCTTTCAGGTACAATCAATGGAATTTTTATTTAATTATTTTTTTATTAAAAGGCATTGTCCATCCTCTTCAGTAAGGAATACAAATAAAATTTTAAAAAAATACATTAAAAATAATATACTTCCCAATCTATTCCTCCGCTACTCCTTCATTGCGCTAACTAGGGACGTTTTTTTGTGCCCCCCTGCATGAAGAGTAATGAGACCCCGCCCTATGGAGCAACAGCGCGGGGATCTATACATGAGAATAGACTTTTTTAAAATTATTTTTAACCCCTTTTTTCTTTTTAGGGGTGGGAGAGGAAAGTTATCACATGGTGGGTACCAATGTCTACTATGGTGATGGGTCCAAATGCCATCCTCCCTACTAACCTGCTCTAATCCTAGTGTCAGGGATCTCATAGCATGAGGATCCCATTAAGGTGTAGGGTTTTGCCCTCGTAGGGCCCTTTTGTGGCTCTCCAGTCATTTTCTATGGCCAACTCCTTTGGTAATGGAAGTTTTGTGCGGTTTCTGCTAACGAATAGCAACGAGGACATGACCAAGCAAAAACTGCGCCTACCGCCCTTCAAAAGAGCCCATATCGGGTCGCCATTATGGCATGTGCCCCTCGCATAAGAAATCTAGGCTTAAACAGGAAATTACAAAATGGCGTCAAAATATTGCAGGATATGTTACGCAATATTGCACAATGTCATCACCGATTGCCTTTTTCGGCATGGGACACCGTGAGAATGGAGGAGATCTATAAAACCGGTGCAAAATAAGAAGTGGAACTGTTGCAACCAATCAGAATGTAGCTTTCATTTTTCAAAGGCCCTCTGAAAGATGAAAGGTGGAATCTGATTGGTTGCTATGGGCACCTGCTGTCGTTCTCCTTAGCAGCAGTTTTCATACATGTCTCCCCATTACTATTACTGCAGGCTGCGAATTCGCAGGAAACGTGCGACATTACGAGGCACGTAGCTGTCTGCGAGTTCGGAGGTGCTAATAGTTTCCAGTTAATGACTGGCTGCCTGCGCGTGTGAAGACGTAAATACGCGGATGCTCGCCATAGTCATTAGGCCATTTCGAGGTTCAGCTCGCTGTATTGTTGTCGTCTGTCGTGTCTCCTGAAATATTAACGTAAATTACGGCATTAGAAATAATGTGTGCTCTGAAAAATGAGATAAAAAAGGAAAAAAATAAAAAAAAAACACTTGTATTATGTGAAAATGGCGGCTAACGAGAGCGAGCGTCATGCGTCTCCGGCTGGCTTCATTTTTAATGACTAGTGAACGCCATGGGAGGCTCGTTGCTCAGTAAAGCCTGCAGCCTCTTCAGGACCTCTTCTTCTGAGGCGGCGTCCTGTCTAATGGAGAGTTACTGAGAGGAATCAGTACGCCCCAAGAGGCGCCGCAGCTTCCTTGTAGCAGACTTTGAAGCCTGCCATCACATCTGAGGGCCCGAGATGGGATTAATCACTACGTTCGTATCTGTAGAACTACAACTCCCAGCATATTAGGCTAGCCATGGACTATTCAGAGTCTTCATCTGATGACAGGTGAGAAGAGAAGGCGCTGTATCCCCCATCAGTAGCCTGTGAGTTACAATGCTACTTAAAGGAGACCTGTCACCCAGTCAAAAGTGGACGTGTTTTTGCTCCTAATTTTATTTTCTGATCATTACGTCGTTTGTTTTTTTTAAATCTTACATACGGTTCCAGAGATATGGACCTTTTTATTTAGCACTCATATAAAAAAAAAGATCTTTACTAAGGGGGCGTGGCAAACAGGATTCTCTGGGGGCGTGTCTTTACACCGCTCTGCAGTATTACCCTGTGAGCCACGCCCCCTTAGAAAAAAAACACAAAATATAGCACTCATCAAAAAGGCCCATATCTATGGATCCATAGAGCGTATTAAAAAAAAAAAAAAAAAAAATGGAATTAAAAAAAGAACAAAATCAGCCAACTTTTGACGTAGCGACCGGTTCACTTTAAAGGGACACTACATGTAAAGTCTTTTTTTTTCTGTTATCTGCCAATTTTAGCTGACAGGCCCTGAGCATAAAATGAGAAAACACAGAGGACTTAAAAACAAATAAAAAAAATTATTAGTGTATGAAATGAAAAGGAAAACTATAAAAGACCGGTTGAGGTGCCACCTGTACAGTCATGGCCAAAAGTTTTGAGAATGGCACAAATATTAATTTTTACAAAGTCTACTGCTTCACTTTTTCTAATGGCAATTTGCATATACTCCAGAATGTTATAAAGAGTGATCAGCTTAACAGCAATTACTTGCAAAGTCAATATTTGGCTAGAAAATGAACTTTATCCCCCAAAACACATTTCAACATCTTTGCAGCCCTGCCTTAAAAGGACCAGCTAACCTCTTTTCAGTGATTGCTCCATTAATACAGGTGTGGGTGTTGATGAGGACATGGCTGGAGATCAATCTGTCATGATTAAGTAAGAATGAGACCACTGGACACTTTAAAAGGAGGCTGGTGCTTGGCATCATTGTTTCTCTTCTGTTAACCATGGTTATCTCTAAAGAAACATGTGCAGTCATCATTGCAGTGCACAAAAATGGCCTAACAGGGAAGAGTATCGCAGCTAGAAAGATTGCACCTCAGTCAACAATCTATCGCATCATCAAGAACTTCAAGGAGAGAGGTTCCATTGTTGCCAAAAAGGCTCCAGGGCGCCCAAGAAAGACCAGCAAGCGCCAGGACCGTCTCTTAAAAGTGTTTCAGCTGCGGGATCGGGCTACCAGCAGTGCAGAGCTTGCTCAGGAATGGCAGCAGGCAGGTGTGAGTGCATCTGCACGCACTGTGAGGCGGAGACTCTTGGAGCAAGGCCTGGTCTCAAGGAGGGCAGCAAAGAAGCCACTTCTCTCCAGAAAAAACATCATGGACAGACTGATATTCTGCAAAAGGTACAGGCAGTGGACTGCTGAGGACTGGGGTAAAGTTATTTTCTCTGATGAATCCCCTTTTCGATTGTTTGGGACATTACTCCTGAAAACGCCTCATTTGGAGAAGACAAGGTGAGCGCTACCACCAGTCTTGTCTCATGCCAACTGTTAAGCATCCTGAAACCATTCATGTGTGGGGTTGCTTCTCAGCCAAGGGAATCGGCTCTCTCACAGTCTTGCCTAAAAACACAGCCATGAATAAAGAATGGTACCAGAATGTCCTCCAAGAGCAACTTCTCCCAACCCTCCAAGAGCAGTTTGGCGATCAACAATGCCTTTTCCAGCATGATGGAGCACCTTGCCATAAAGCAAAGGTGATAACTAAATGACTCAGGGAATAAAACATAGAGATTTTGGGTCCATGGCCTGGAAACTCCCCAGATCTTAATCCCATTGAGAACTTGTGGTCAATCATCAAGAGACGGGTGGACAAATAAAAACCTAAAAATTCTGACAAAATGAAAGCATTGATTGTGCAAGAATGGACTGCTATCAGTCAGGATTTGGTCCAGAGTTGATTGAGAGCATGCCAGGGAGAATTGCAGAGGTCCTGAAGAAGAAGGGTCAACACTGCAAATATTGACTTGCTGCATTAACTCATTCTAACTGTCAATATAAGCTTTTGTTACTCATATGTTTGCAATTATTATATTTCTGTCTGTGATAAAAACATCTGTCAAACACACATAAAAACCAGAGGGCAGCAGATCATGTGAAAATATAATATTTGTGTCATTCTCAAAACTTTAGGCCATGACTGTAGGTCATTGTTTCTTTCTGTAGATTTATGAAAATAAATGTTTAAACTGTATTTAGTGATAAAATCATGGATGTGTGGTTTGTTTGGCTCTTTTCTTGCTGAAGGAGCAAGTTTACCTTTCAAATGGTGTATCATTTGTGTGTATGGGGCAAAGTAATCAGCGAAAAAGCAGTGAGTGTTTACAAATGTGTTGCATACGTGGCTCACCTGCAGTGAAGTGTACAATCCTCCAATGCGCCTGAAATAGGCTGGGCAAGCACTTCTGCAAGCTGGAAAGACCCCAAGACAATTGTTTGGATTTGTTTGTGATGTCTGTAAGCAGCTTTATGGTAGTGTGCCTTGGGGTAGTGTGCTGCCACCTGCAGGTAATTTGACCTTTCAAATGGTGTATCATTTGTTTGTGCGGGTGGAGTACGAACGTAGCAAGTGTACAATTCAATAGGCAGTGCATGTTTACAAATGTGTTTGCATATGTGCCTCACCTGCAGTGAAGTGTGCAATCCTCCAATTTGGCTAAAATAGCCTGGGCAAGCAGTTAGGCAAGCTGGAAAGCCCCAAGGCAAATGTTTGGATTTGTTTGTGATGTCTGTAAGCAGCTTTGTGGTAGTGTGCTTTGGGGTACTGTGGTGCCACCTGCAGGTCATTTTTCCTTACTGCAGGTTTATGAAAATTAATGTTTAAACTGTATTTTGTGTTCAAATCGTGGATGTGTGGTTTGTTTGGCCATTTTCTTGCTGAAGGGGGCAAGTTTACCTTTGGTGTATCATTTGTGTGTGTGGGTGCAGTATGAACGGAGATACAAAGTAATCACCGAAAATCAGTGTATAGAAATAATAGAATAGATAGATAGATTTTAGGGGGAAAAAAACCTAAATTTTGCCAAGCCATGATTAAAAAAAATAAAGTGATATAAACAAAATGAAGTTATTAGAACAAAGCGACACTAATATCAACGTTTCGGTTCATCCAGAACCTTAGTCATGCAGTCGCTGTGAACAAAAAGAACCATATAAGTAACAAATAAATGTACAATATAACATAAAGATTAAAAAAATAAAATAAAATAAAATACAATTCTCCAGTGAGTAGTCAATGTAGTCTGAAATATAAACATGGCAAAGAATTGCAGCTTATATATTAATAGGTCATTTAATCCAATGAGAATAAACATACATATAAGGTTTTTTTACCTCAGTCCAAGGAAGATTAGTGAATGGATATAGAGAGTGACAGGTGTCCAAAAAATAGAGGATAAGTGTCCAAGTATATAGGATAGCTGCAAGCAATAGTAATAATATTAAAAACATGCAAAATATAGTGTTTTAAATAGCCATATCAATTGCCTGGTACCTGTGTTTAATGTCTCTAGAGAAAGCCTCAATAATAATCTGGAAAATATAGAAAATGCCTGATGGAGGACTGAATTGGTGATATCTTATAAAAGTGAGGCTCAATGGAGCTAATTAAATACCTGGATTATAGAAGTTGAATAAATCCCCAGAGACAGAAGACTCTAATGGCCTGCAAGATGTGAAAACTGCGCTGTAACATGGTAACAGGACAGTTATATGGAAATGATCAGAGTATGGTTTCATATAATCCTAAGGAGCATACCTGGCAGTCAGTATCTTTCAACTATAAGCCTCAGAGGTAATGGGGGAGTTTCCCACCTGAGGGAATAATTAGTCAGCAAAGCGTTATATAATGGTGACTTTAAATTGTCAAAATCCCTGCTTAGGGAAAGTTAGTCTACCTGGTGAGCGTGGGTATTGGCTTCAGCGGCGCTCCCGCGCCTTGCTGTGGCTGGACTGCGGTGAGACAGGTTGACTGGCGTTTGTTTAAAGCGCCAGACCGGAAGTAGTATTCCCGGACCGGAAGTGACGTTACGTCACTGTGTGACGCTTGCAGACATGCGTAGTTACTCCTAAATTGTGCTCTGTTTATCCTAATCTGCTGGTAGACCTCTGTAACACCTCCTGGCTCATAAAGACCTTATGTCATAGGATTATATGGGCAAAAATGGTTACCAAAAGACTAGGCTAAGTTCACTTGTATTGGTGGCAGATCTCTGCAACCCAAAGTAAGGTATTATAAACTCAGGTAATAATATTTATTACAAAATCCCAGTGAGAGGATTATGACAATGAAGTAAAAATTAAAGTGAAAAATAAAATGGGTACCAAGTGACAATCTAGTGGATGTTATATTATAGATGTACTTTTTATATCGAATAATAGAATGTCGCAGTGATATTCAATAGAACACATCTAATTAGATGTGTACATCTATAATATAACATCCACTAGATTGTCACTTGGTACCCATTTTATTTTTCACTTTAATTTTTACTTCATTGTCATAATCCTCTCACTGGGATTTTGTAATAAATATTATTACCTGAGTTTATAATACCTTACTTTGGGTTGCAGAGATCTGCCACCAATACAAGTGAACTTAGCCTAGTCTTTTGGTAACCATTTTTGCCCATATAATCCTATGACATAAGGTCTTTATGAGCCAGGAGGTGTTACAGAGGTCTACCAGCAGATTAGGATAAACAGAGCACAATTTAGGAGTAACTACGCATGTCTGCAAGCGTCACACAGTGACGTAACGTCACTTCCGGTCCGGGAATACTACTTCCGGTCTGGCGCTTTAAACAAACGCCAGTCAACCTGTCTCACCGCAGTCCAGCCACAGCAAGGCGCGGGAGCGCCGCTGAAGCCAATACCCACGCTCACCAGGTAGACTAACTTTCCCTAAGCAGGGATTTTGACAATTTAAAGTCACCATTATATAACGCTTTGCTGACTAATTATTCCCTCAGGTGGGAAACTCCCCCATTACCTCTGAGGCTTATAGTTGAAAGATACTGACTGCCAGGTATGCTCCTTAGGATTATATGAAACCATACTCTGATCATTTCCATATAACTGTCCTGTTACCATGTTACAGCGCAGTTTTCACATCTTGCAGGCCATTAGAGTCTTCTGTCTCTGGGCATTTATTCAACTTCTATAATCCAGGTATTTAATTAGCTCCATTGAGCCTCACTTTTATAAGATATCACCAATTCAGTCCTCCATCAGGCATTTTCTATATTTTCCAGATTATTATTGAGGCTTTCTCTAGAGACATTAAACACAGGTACCAGGCAATTGATATGGCTATTTAAAACACTATATTTTGCATGTTTTTAATATTATTACTATTGCTTGCAGCTATCCTATATACTTGGACACTTATCCTCTATTTTTTGGACACCTGTCACTCTCTATATCCATTCACTAATCTTCCTTGGACTGAGGTAAAAAAACCTTATATGTATGTTTATTCTCATTGGATTAAATGACCTATTAATATATAAGCTGCAATTCTTTGCCATGTTTATATTTCAGACTACATTGACTACTCACTGGAGAATTGTATTTTATTTTATTTTATTTTTTTAATCTTTATGTTATATTGTACATTTTATTTGTTACTTATATGGTTCTTTTTGTTCACAGCGACTGCATGACTAAGGTTCTGGATGAACCGAAACGTTGATATTAGTGTCGCTTTATACTTGCATTCCTGTTTTGCTTCACGAAATTGGTTGTCCATAATAAATTGATCACATTTTGCAAAATTAATCATTTGGAGTGTGCGGTAAATTAGTTTTTCTCTATTAACTGGACGTATTAGTCCATTGTACCAGCACCTCAACTATTTCAGACCAGAGTGCTCGTCAAATAAATTTCTATACTGTCTAAAATTGACTGTAGCACCGGTCATCTCCCTATTTGCACATGTCTACTGACACGTTTGTCTACGATCAAGCCACCAGCACTAACATTCTGTCTAAGGTCACTGGCTCCAATGAGTTTTTGAGAACCCCATCTCATGAGCTCAGAACCAGGGACTATGAAAAAGAACGACGGAAATTGATCTCCTATGATCTGCATTGCATTACGCTAGCGGAATATCATAGGCAGAGTAAAATTCCCAGAGGGCTTAGGAGTAACCTCCGACCAACTCTCTTTTCGGATAATTCCGAATACTGTGAAAAATATAGGAACATCCTCAACAAATGTTCTCTTGATATTATCATTTTGACAATCGAATATCTCCAAAAATCTATTATTGAAACAAAACAAAATATACAGGCTATTGAGGCACAATTATCTACCGCTATTCCGGCTGCTGAGTGGACCACTTTGAAGACCAAGACAGACAAAATTCTGTCGGACCATCAAAAAGTGCTACAAGAAAGAAAACGCCAAAAATTTCAGCGTGACCTAGACGACTACTCAACGAACAGAATTTATAGATGGAGCGATACGTCCGGCACTTGGCGGAGGCCCCAATTTCGACGAAACCAAGGTTCTTTCAGCTCTGGAAGCGATTCTTCTACCCATTCAGACAGGAATCGTTTTTTAGGCAGAGGTCGCAGGGGAGGACTTACAGACCAACGCGGCGATCAAGGAGATCGAATGGCAACTCGCTCTCAGGTGAGAGATCGGACCTAGTAATCAACATATCTGATTACCTTCTCTCCCCGGCTGAACTTTCACTACTACAGAAGGGCTTGTCCTTCTGCCCAACCCCAAAATGGGATTCCTTTCAGCTTGAAAAAGACTTGGAGAGATTCTACAGGACTGTAAGACTGAAAACTCACTTTGGCCTAACACCTATTCCTGGAGTTAACATACAATCACGTGAGGAACCTATCCCCAAGTTGTCCATCTCGACACTTGGTCTCCATAACCAGAGCAGATTCTCGCCTCCACGAACTTACCATGCTACAGAAACGTTTATCTCGTTAGTTGATCGGGATATGAAGTCCCTATCTCATCAGGCACAACTTGGCTTCTTTCCACCTCATGCTAATCTTTCCACATTAGAGAAACAGGCTTTAAATACTCTCAGCAATAACAAGGATATAGTAATCAAACCGGCCGATAAAGGCGGTGCAATTGTAGTCATGAATCGAACTGACTACAATAAAGAAGTACTTAGACAGTTATCTGATTTAAACACCTATCAGCCTATCACAAATGACCCCGTCTTTACAATTGCTAATAAGATTAAGGCTCTCCTCAAGGTGTACTATGATTCTAACACCATAGATCAACAGACAGTGACTTTTCTCACCAATAATCATCCATTACGCCCGTTTTCTTATATTCTACCAAAAATCCACAAATCACTCCACAATCACCCGGTAGACCTATTGTAGCCTCTACTGAGTCGATATTGTCACCATTGTCAATCTTCCTGGAGAAGATTTTAACGCCACTCATCAAAAAGACAAGATCCTATCTGCTTGACACAGGACATTTCTTAAGGGTGATTCAACAATTGGGCCCCATACCACCAGACAGTATCCTTGTCACATTAGATGTCAACAGTCTTTATACATCTATTTCCCACAACAAAGGGATTGAAGCAGTCAAAATTCTTCTTGAATCATCTGACCAATCAGCAGATTCGGTACAACTATGTCTCGACCTGCTTTATTTGGTATTACATGAAAACTATTTCCTTTATCAGGATACCTTTTATGTACAGAAGTGTGGTACTGCAATGGGCGCGAATGTTGCGCCCGCCTATGCAAACGCTTTCATGAATTCTTTTGAGACAACATATGTCTACACTAAAGATTTATTTCTTCGATATGTACTAGGCTACCACCGCTACATCGACGATATATTCTTTGTATGGACTGGTCCCATTGACAACTTACTTGAATTTTATACTTACCTAAATTCAGTTTCTCCAGAATTACAATTTTCATTACATCATGATACTGTTTCAATCCCTTTTCTCGATACCAGAGTCATACAGGATCCACAAGGAAATCTATCAACTGATCTCTATAATAAACCGACTGACAAGAACAACCTTTTGCATTACTCTAGTTGCCATCCTCGTTCAACTAGGAATAGTCTACCTAGATCTCAACTCAACAGAGTATCTAGGATTGTGTCTGATAAAGAGATATTGGAGACTAGACTTAACACCATGACGCAGAGATTTAGAGACAGGAATTATCCAGTCAAGTTACTACAGGAAGAAAAAGCCCGTGCCATTGCACCCCCATCTCCTCAGCCACCAATTTTTTCAAAGGAGAGGGTGCCATTTGTGCACTCATTCCATCCCTTAATGCCAAAGGCTTACTCCATAATAAAAAAACATTGGCCTCTTCTTAATAAGCTTACCCCAACATTGTGCCATTTGAGACACCAGTCTTGATGTGTAAAAAAAGAGCACCTAACATCAGAGATAAGCTAGTTAGAGCAGACATTGGCAGTATACTCCCCAGAGACAACCAAAGGCTCTTGGCCCCTCAGAGACATGGTACATTCCCATGCTTAAACTGTGCAGCCTGTTCCAACATAATCCGCTCAGATCACTTTACACATCCAAGGACTGGTAAAACATTTCCTATAAGAGGCTTTTTTACTTGCAATTCCAATTTTGTAGTATACTTGGTCAAATGTCCTTGCGGCCTTCTATACGTTGGGGAAACTACCCAGCACGTCAAAGACCGCATAGCCAGTCACAAATCAACCATCCGCTGTCAGAAAAATTGGCTCCCATTACCAGACCATTTTACAAAATTTAGACATTCTGTAGCTCAATTAAAATTCCAGGTCATTGAAGGTGTTCCCCGCCCAAGGAGAGGGGGTGATCATATTAAATTATTAAAACAAAGGGAAACCTTCTGGATCCATAAACTGGATACTCTGGCTCCTAAGGGACTAAATAGGGATATTGATTGGTTACTGTAAAGCCTATATTAATTATATCTAATTTTTTCACAGACCCGATAATTCATCTTTCAAGGTGAGTTGACTCCTTTGCCGGGTTTCTGCTAACAGTCCCTGAACACATAGTCCAATATTATTTTTTCAGTTAAAAACTCATTAGATGTGTTCTATTGAATATCACTGCGACATTCTATTATTCGATATAAAAAGTACATCTATAATATAACATCCACTAGATTGTCACTTGGTACCCATTTTATTTTTCACTTTAATTTTTACTTCATTGTCATAATCCTCTCACTGGGATTTTGTAATAAATATTATTACCTGAGTTTATAATACCTTACTTTGGGTTGCAGAGATCTGCCACCAATACAAGTGAACTTAGCCTAGTCTTTTGGTAACCATTTTTGCCCATATAATCCTATGACATAAGGTCTTTATGAGCCAGGAGGTGTTACAGAGGTCTACCAGCAGATTAGGATAAACAGAGCACAATTTAGGAGTAACTACGCATGTCTGCAAGCGTCACACAGTGACGTAACGTCACTTCCGGTCCGGGAATACTACTTCCGGTCTGGCGCTTTAAACAAACGCCAGTCAACCTGTCTCACCGCAGTCCAGCCACAGCAAGGCGCGGGAGCGCCGCTGAAGCCAATACCCACGCTCACCAGGTAGACTAACTTTCCCTAAGCAGGGATTTTGACAATTTAAAGTCACCATTATATAACGCTTTGCTGACTAATTATTCCCTCAGGTGGGAAACTCCCCCATTACCTCTGAGGCTTATAGTTGAAAGATACTGACTGCCAGGTATGCTCCTTAGGATTATATGAAACCATACTCTGATCATTTCCATATAACTGTCCTGTTACCATGTTACAGCGCAGTTTTCACATCTTGCAGGCCATTAGAGTCTTCTGTCTCTGGGCATTTATTCAACTTCTATAATCCAGGTATTTAATTAGCTCCATTGAGCCTCACTTTTATAAGATATCACCAATTCAGTCCTCCATCAGGCATTTTCTATATTTTCCAGATTATTATTGAGGCTTTCTCTAGAGACATTAAACACAGGTACCAGGCAATTGATATGGCTATTTAAAACACTATATTTTGCATGTTTTTAATATTATTACTATTGCTTGCAGCTATCCTATATACTTGGACACTTATCCTCTATTTTTTGGACACCTGTCACTCTCTATATCCATTCACTAATCTTCCTTGGACTGAGGTAAAAAAACCTTATATGTATGTTTATTCTCATTGGATTAAATGACCTATTAATATATAAGCTGCAATTCTTTGCCATGTTTATATTTCAGACTACATTGACTACTCACTGGAGAATTGTATTTTATTTTATTTTATTTTTTTAATCTTTATGTTATATTGTACATTTTATTTGTTACTTATATGGTTCTTTTTGTTCACAGCGACTGCATGACTAAGGTTCTGGATGAACCGAAACGTTGATATTAGTGTCGCTTTATACTTGCATTCCTGTTTTGCTTCACGAAATTGGTTGTCCATAATAAATTGATCACATTTTGCAAAATTAATCATTTGGAGTGTGCGGTAAATTAGTTTTTCTCTTCGTTATTAGAACAAAGCGTAATGACTCGAATTATGCAGACCCATGTCGCACCTGATCTGCATATTTACTCTACCCCCACCATAGTGACATAGGGCAACATCTGGAGAGAGGGAGCGAGGACTGCGGGGAGGGTGGGGGCAGCGGCGGTGGCGACGGCAGCAGCCTGAGATTGACAGGTGGTGATTACCTCATTGAAGACATCGGTAGATGAGATGTCAGGAGCTGCCGCGTCCAAACAGAGAAGCAATTAGATCCCAGCTCTCCAGAACGCTGCCGCGTGATTTATTTATTTATCACTTCCCATCCCTCATCCCGGTCACACGCCGCACTGTCACATTATTCACCATTTTGCTCTTGCAAGGGAGCGTCGCGCCAAAAACGGAGCATATATATATTTTTTCTTTTAAATACCGCCGCCATTTGAAAAAATAATGGACTTTGCCTCTTTTTCAACATAATTAGTCACAGACTAATGTCAGCCATGGCGATAAGATGCGGCCTCAGACCGGCCTTCAACGCTGTTCATTCACAGCTCGGCTACGTTCACACTGAGTTTTTCAAGTGGAATCTGCTTTGGACATTTTGGTTTTCTCCCATGGTATTTTGCAGCCAGCGGTGACAAGTCTGGAGCGGAATTAAAGAAGAATCCTTCTCAAAGAAGCGCCATTTTTTTCCATAAAGAAAGAAACGCTCAAAAAACTTAGATGAACAATAAAGTGAATTTTTATTGAAATTAAGACGAAAAGTAGTGTTTTTTAAACTTTTTTTTCCAGGAAGAATTTGGTGCAGAAGAGCTTCAGAATCTTTGTAAAACAAAAACAGCTTTGTGTGAACCGCACCTTACTACACTGATTAATTAAGAATGTCAAAAATCGACCTTGCTGCACAAATAATAATAATATTAATAATAATAATAATCTTTATTTATATCAGCCAAAGTCCACTTTTCCAGGACAGTTTGGGAAATAAAGACTGAAATCTGATTGGTTGTCAGAAAGAACAAGGTCATTATTTTATTTTTTTTTCTGTTCCGATATCGCAAAGACGGGGCCTATTTTAGTCTTCCGAAAGCAATAACTTTGGCTTGTTGTTTTGGGTTTTGTTGTTTTGTTGTTACGGCATAAAACGACAAGTTACCTTTGTTTTGCAGCTACAAATATTTTTTAATTTATCTATTTTTTTTTTTATTACTTTTAGACAGGGAATCCGACACGGTGAATGATGATTGGAGGACCGGCGCGGCATGGCTGCCCAGCTGTTCGCACCGGTGGAAAGCTAGCTGCCTGTGAGTAGGGTAATGTGCCATTTCCAGACAGAGAGGCTAATTTGCATAATAATAGGGTCAATTTGCATACACCTATTCATCGTAGGCCCTGATCCTGATTCAGTGGTCTTATCCCAGGGACGATTTAGAGGTGACATTTTACTTCGGCATAGCGAGACTCAATAGCTCAGCAGATATCCCCCCCATGTGAAATAATCGTGCTCTTAAAGCTAAAATGTTGACTGTTCTATTCTGAAGCCCTAAAACGCAGCACCAGACGCCCCTCTAGGAAGCAGCCATTTTGTGGAGTAGATGAAACACATGCAGTAGTCCACAGCAACCAATCAGATTCCGGCTTTCAAGTTTGTCACATGCAGTGAAAAGATGAAAGCTCCATTCTGATTGCTTTGCTTGTTTCTACCAATATGGACGCTGATTTCTAGAAATGAGGCCTAAAAATGTGTACAAAATGGCTGTGTGACAACAAATATGGCGCCCATGACAGACCTTTTACCATTATAGCTCCCTTAAGGGTTGTCACCCGGCTTTCCTACTCATCTGAATGGTAAAGGAGACTATCGGGCCACAGTCCAATTTGGTGACACATGTAAATACATGGATACTGCTTGGTTTGCAGGCCGAGGTGCATAGTGACAGTCTTCACCCACCCAGTCTCTCATATGAATTCCTTCCCCCCACCCGCTCGCCGGCTTCCAGAGACATATGGTGACAGGATGCAGATCCGTTTTTGATGAGGATGGATAGGGATGGAGCCGGCTTGGCAGCTCACGGGTGGCTCCGTGTTTTTGCTCATCACCTTGTAACCTTCAGGGCTGCACGGGTCCCAGAAGGGGAACACAAAGGCGTACGATGGCTGCTTGTTTTACACAATTAATCCCCCCCATTCATTTCTCTAATGACCTTGTACACAAAAACCTCATCTCTTTCACCCTTCCTCACCATAGAAACCAACAGATAAGACCTTTCATTCGTGTGTCCGGTCATTTTTATTTCTCCATGCAGGCATTTATTGGGCCCTATGCGAAATGAATACCTGGGTCCCAAAGGTCTATGATTTTGCATTTACCCTATTGATGTTTGTTACATGGGATAACAGTGTGAATTATATATGGGTTTGCATAGGACGGCTACATCTGTATGCACAATATATCGTAAATGTTATGCATAAATAGACAATAGTTCTGTTATAAGGCTCAAGAAGTCTGTGGAAAATCTCCAACAGGGCCCTTAGCCATCGTAGGTCTTTGGTTTCCTCATATGGGCCATATGGTCCTTTTGGGTCTTCCCCTCAACTCCAGGACCCGAGCGCAACGGCAATCCCTGCCCCAACTTTATGCGGCCATGTCTAATTGTTGAACCTCAAAAATAAGACATAGAGGTGCAGTTACCCCTACGCGATAAATCGACCACTAGAAGACCCCTAAAATGTGCTTTACCTTATTTGCTTCCTAATCTAAGGTTACGGCTGCAAATTTGCACCATATAATTAAGTCCCAAACATGAGCTCCAAAGAAGGTAGTTAGGTAATATGCCCCTTTTTTGTGTCCATAAAACCCCTCAAAGGACTCATCCGATGGTATGATACTCGTAGGTTTGTGTGCCCAATCTGGTGCGTCCGTGTTGCCCATGACATGCCTACACGACACTACTACCCTGGCAGAAGATCAGAGTCTCTCCCAAGAGTTGCCCCATTCTTCTGGAAGTTCTCCGCTCTTAATAATCACCGAGCTTCTGCTTCTTTTCCGCCGTCGTTCGTCTTGACCTTCCCCTGGTGGTGACCCCCATCTTTCTTCTGGTACACCTCTGAGATCTGAAGGCTGCTCCTCCGGCGTAGTACCAACAGTCCTAACATCACCTCTACGCCTCAGAAAAAAAAAAAAAACGAAAACCCTCGGAATCATTGTTCTCTTTGTGCCCCAGGTGTCAATCACCGCTCGCCTCCGTCTCAGCTGCGCCGCTGTCAAGGCCTTGATATATTTCATCCAACATGCGGTGTGCTAATATTCCCCAGCCCCACACCTCCAACGCCGCTGCTCCTCGTTCAGGTGCTAGGCAAGCGAGATGCACTCAGCCACCACCACCACCACCATCTCTCACAATCTCCTAATTCATCTTATCCCAGTGCCAGAGGTGATGTTAGCTAATTAAGGGATGTAAACTGGAATATTTTACAGCATTACACGGCTTAACCCTTTCAGAGCCGTCTTATGCCGCTGCCAGCCAATGACGGCGGTTGCTGCGCACAATAATACAAACTGAATTATACTGTATACCTCTCCTGCTGCAGCGGCACCACACACAAAGGCACAGGTCTATTCAGCATAGACAAAGACAGACATAAAATGTTGCCTGCTCGTAGTAAAGACCCTCATCTTCATCGTTACGCTGCTTCTTCTAGTCGTTCTCACGTAGCTAAGTGACTGTACAGTAGCTGCACCATATACCGTTCATGCACAGTATGGCCACTCTCCAACACTTTGCATCAGTATTTGCAAAGCCAAAACCTGGAATAAATGGTATAATAAAAACAATTGCCGCTCTAACATGCTTTGGACCCACAGCTTGACTTACTATTCCCCATTCTACGAGTGCCCTCTTAATCAGTAGCGACATTGTCACCTTCATTATACAGACACCTAAATAACGGGTGGGCCACCTCAGTACCTCGTCCTGTAGCCAGCTAAGAGCAGGCCTTACATTTTCTACACACACAATATTTTTATATTGTCTATTCCTCAGCCTGTAGGAAGACCACCTGAGTAACCAAAAAGTAAATTAAATTATCAAAGGTTCTCTGGTTGCACAATCGTCATCCATAACCAACAGCTATACTGGCAGCAACAATTATCCGACAGGATCATCGGTGACATTGTCTGATGTTCTCTCCTTGTACAATCGTCCTCCATAACCAATAGTTACGCTAGCAGCAACAATCTTATCCGACAGGACCAATGGTAACATTGTAAGATGTCCTCTCATTGTACAATCGTACTCCATAACCAACAGTTACACTGGCAGCAACAATCTTATCCGACAGGATCATCGGTGACATTGTCTGATGTTCTCTCCTTGTACAATCGTCCTCCATAACCAATAGTTACGCTAGCAGCAACAATCTTATCCGACAGGACCAATGGTAACATTGTAAGATGTCCTCTCATTGTACAATCGTACTCCATAACCAACAGTTACACTGGCAGCAACAATCTTATCCGACAGGATCATCGGTGACATTGTCCGATGTTCTCTCCTTGTACAATCGTCCTCCATAACCAACAGTTACACTGGCAGCAACAATCTTATCCGACAGGATCATCGGTGACATTGTCCGATGTTCTCTCCTTGTACAATCGTCCTCCATAGCCAACAATTACACTGGAAGCAACAATCTTATCTCACAGGACCAATGGTAACATTGTAAGATGTCCTCTCATTGTACAATCGTCCTCCATAACCAACAGCTACACTAGCAGCAACAATCTTATCCGACAGGACCAACGGTGACATTTACATTGTATACTGCTCCAAAATTGCACAACCAATCATCTGCAACCAACAGTTCTATTGTAAAATAGTCTTTAAAGGGACTGTGTCAGCACAAAATGACTCTTCAAACCAAGTACAGGCGCTCAGTGCACCATGGCATGGCCAAATAGTTAAGTGCACCTTCCCATCTCCACCCTTTTAGGACTCTATGAAGTCACAGCCGTCTAGCAAAGAAGAAGTTTGGGTGAAGATTGAGAGAAAAAAGCAGGTTGGAAGGAGCACTTAAATGTTTGGCCACGCCATGTTGCACCGAGCGCCTGTACTTGGTTTGAACAGCCATTGTGTGCTGACACAATCCCATTAGCTGAGAATTACACTACACCTTCTACATCCTAATTGTATGATCACACTTAATAGTCAAAAGTTGCATCGTCAAATGTTCTGTCACTGTACAATCCTCATCCATAACCCACAGTTACGCTGTAAACTAC
Source organism: Oophaga sylvatica (assembly GCA_033576555.1). NCBI lineage: Eukaryota > Metazoa > Chordata > Amphibia > Anura > Dendrobatidae > Oophaga > Oophaga sylvatica. Next base: position 105,921,940 of record JARQOD010000007.1, on the reverse strand, counting down.
AACCTCATCCAATAGGTCCAATAGAAACATTGTTCGATGTTCTCTCATTGTACAATTTTCCTCCATAATAATAATCTCCCAAATTGTACAAGTGACCATTTGTAACTTGCTCCAGAATGAAAAGTTACCCTGTCTACTCCTACTACAACCTAACTGTATGATCACCCTCCACAGTCTGTCGTTACATTGTCCTATATTCTCTCGTTGTACTATCCTCTTCCATAACCAACCTATCAACCGACAGTAATATTTTCAGATGTTCTCTCATTGTACAATCGGTAAATTATCTAATGCTCCATAACTGAAAGATATACTGATGAGAGCTAAAACCTAATTGTATGGTCGCCCTCCAAAGTCAACAGTTACTTTATGAGATTCTCTCGTTGTACAATCATAAGTGGATTTTTGCTGCTCACAACCAACCATCATATGGCTTAACTAAAAGTTACACTGACTACTCCTAGTACACCGTAATTGTATGGTCACCTTACACAGTCAGCAGTCACATTGTCAAATGTTGTCTTGCTGCACAATCCTCCTCCATAATCAACTGTTACACTGTAAACTCCAATGTCATCAGAGAGGACAAACAATAACATTGTCAGATGTTCTTTCAATGTACAATCGTCTTCCATAACCAATTTACATTGCCTCCGGATGCCAAATTGTACAACCGACCATCTGTAATTAACAGATCTATTGTAAGAAGCTGATTAACTAAAAGTTACACTGACTATTCATCCTACAACCTAATTGTATGACCACCCTTCAAAGTCAGCTACAGTCAGATGTTCTGCCATTGTACATTTATCAGTACATTGTCTATCGCTCTCAAATTCTACAACCGGCTATCCGTAACCATAAGTGATAGTTACACTGATCGTTCGGCTTACAGCCATCGCAGTCTAATGTGTATGGGGGCCCCGGACAACTGACCTTCGGGAGAGATGTCGATAGGGCATGTCCAAATTTCGGACAGCCGATCGATGTCCTCCTGGAAATAACCCTTCTCCAGACATGTCTGGCGATGACTTTCTCATAAAAAAAACCCACAGGAGCACTCGGCCAAAAGAGCACTTCTGAGTATGGGAGAGCCAGTCGAGATGGCTGCTGGCCAAACAATCCGCCAAAGCAACGTTCGATTGACAACCATCTAAATGTGTATGGCCGGATTAAGTTACATGTTTCTTATAAGCAATAGTGAAGATTATCCACAGCTTCAAAATTTGACAACCAACCTCCATAACCAATATTTACATAATCAGAAGTTCATATGTTGACAGGACCAACAGTGACACTGTCAGATTGTCTACTGCTCCCGAATTGTACAAATAATAATCTGTAACTACCAAATGCATTACAAGCTTACTGTATCACAGGGTTGCATAACATTTTTTTTGGCCAAGGGCTGCATTGCCATACTGAACAAATCCCAATGGCCACACATTTTTTAAAAGGGGTACTTACATGAATACATCACCAGAACCACCATCAGTACATTACTACATCACCAGAAACAAGTCAAGTCTTGAGCATTTGAAGAGGATGTGGAGAGATTCCCTTCAGTGTCTGCTTCAAAAAATAAAGTGTGAACATAACCTAATTTACACTGAGTTTTTGGAGCAGAAACTCGCCAAATCCTCCTCAGAATTGCAAAACTCTTTACTTTGAGGGGTTTTATGTTTTTACATAGCCATGAAGCATGTTTTGGATTGCTACATGTGTACCAGAGCAGAATCACCATCAACGCATGAATGCAGCGCCAAAACCACAGTCAATACATGAATGCAGAGTCAGAACCACAATTAGTACATGAATGCAGAGCCAGCACCACTGTCAATACATAAATGCAGCGCTAGGACCACCATCAGTACATGAATGAAAGGCTGAACCAGCGTCAGTATATGAATGCAGTGCCAGAACCACCATCAGTACATGAATGAAAGTCAGAACCAGCATCAATACATTAATATAGCACCAGAACTACCATTAGTACATGAATGCAGCGTCAGGATCACCATCCATAAATTAATGCAGAGCTTGAACCATAGTCGACACATGAATGCAGATCAAGACCATCGTCAGTACATGAATGCAGAACCAGAACCATCGTCAATATATGAATGCAGAGCAAGAACAATCGTCAGTACATGAATGCAGAACGAGAACCACTGTCAATACATGAATGCAGCGCTAGAACCACCATCAGTACATGAATGAAAGTCAGAACCACCATCAGTACATGAATGCAGTGCCAGAACCACCATCAGTACATGAATGAAAGTCAGAACCAGCATCAATACATTAATATAGCACCAGAACTACCATTAGTACATGAATGCAGCGTCAGAATCACCATCCATAAATTAATGCAGAGCCTGAACCATAGTCGATACATGAATGCAGATCAAGACCATCGTCAGTACATGAATGCAGAACCAGAACCATCGTCAATACACGAATGCAGAGCAAGAACAATCGTCAGTACATGAATGCAGAACCAGAACCACTGTAAGTACATGAATGCAGTGTCATAACACAATATATGACCACCCTACATAGCCAACAGTTACATTGTCAGATGTTCTCTCACGGTACAATCGTCTTCTGTAACCAACTCTGCTTCCAAACAGTACAAGCAACCTCTATTTCTAAGTTACATGGAATAGTGCAACCTCTTTTATATTCATCTGATATAATTATATTGTCTTCTACACCACCATTGTACAACCAACTTCCATACCAGCTGCATGGTCTACTGTGATGAGAATCAAACAATGAAAGATCATTCGTCGCTCGCACAAATCCTCATTTGCACGACAGCACCATACACATGGCCGATTAAATTGTACAAATATCTTTCAGGTGAAGCCATACATTTTTGATGAATAGGGAAAAAAAAATTTGATAATCGGTGGGATGGAAGTAATGAAATAAAGTTTTCAGAATGATTAGCACGTGCACATTGTGCCATCCACGATAGTTGTACGAAAATAGCAAATGTTTCCAATCGATCTTTTGGAAAACTATGTTCATTTGTCACCTAATAGTTGGATGATCACTTGTCACCTAAAAACCATATAACGAACAATCGATTTGGTAGAAATTGTCTTTATAGTACAACTTTGGTCGGCCATACACATTAAATGGCTGTCACCCGTCTCACCAGACTCTCTCATACAGAGGATCAGTGTGGGGGGTAGTCTGCTCAATTCAGCGCCAATTCACCTGGATGTGCATCCTCGGACGCACATTCAGCTGAAACGTCGGCTCCCTGCACTGCAATACACACCAGCTATAGAGTAGGGTGCTGCAGTCTTGGGAGCGGGAGACGGCAAGTATAATCATTAGTTTCTTTTTAAAATATTCTGGACAACAAAAAGGGACACAGGATGGGGGGCATTATACAAGGAAGGGGCACAAGATGGGGATCATTATTCCACGAAGGGGCTCAGGATGGGGGACACTGTATAAAATGAGGGATATTATACCAGGAAGGGGCTCAGGATGGGGACGTTTTCATAGGATGCAGCCCTGGATGGGAGGCATGATTACTGTAAGGGCCCAGGACAGGGGACATTATTACTGGAAGTTGCCCAGGATGAAGGATATTGCTACAGGATGGGCCCCAAGATGGGGGACATTATTACATGATTGATAACATTATACCAAGTAGTCGACCAGGAAGGGGCGACATAGTTATAGCATGGGGCCCAGGATGGGGGTATTATTACTGGTAGAAGCCCAGGATGGGGGACATTATTCCTGAATAAGGCCCAGGATGGGGGATATTAATACTGGAAGGGCCAGGATGGGACATTTTTACTGCAAGTTGCTCAGGATGAAGGACATTACTACAGGAAGGGCCCCAAGATAGGGAACTTCATTAAATGAAATGCTCAAGATAGAGGACATTATTACATGATGGGTTACATAATTCCAAGAAGGGGTCCAGGATAGGGGGCATTGTTATACCATGGAGTTCCGGATGAGGGGCATTGTTATACCATGGGGTTCCGGATGGGGGCATTGTTATAGCATGGGGTTCTGAATGGGGAGATTACTTGTAGGGGCTCAGAATGAGTGACATTCCTGGAAGAGGTCCAGAATTGGGACACTATTACTGGAAAGGGTCAGGATGGTGGACATTATTACTGGAAGGGGCCAGGATGGGGACATCATTACAGGTAGGTATATAAAGATAACTTGGCACTCAACTCGTATGAAGAAAAAATGGTTTTAATTGCAGTCCAAACACAACAACAACGTTTCGGTCCAAAATGGACCTTCATCAAAGTACCGACTGCTTTATGAAAAGAGGTCCAGTTTGTGGACTATTGGTGGTTGGTGATGTGAACATCTGAGACTGATGAATTTATCAGTATGAAGGTACTTCTTAATTGGATTAATCTGGTATAATATACTATATGGCGTATTATAATCCCTTAAGGATCCTAATAAATTGGAGGAGGCATGAATCCACTTATATGTGGCAGGTACCGTCCCCTGGTGATTTAGATAATGGTAGTATCCACCGAAATAGCCGGTGGTGGTGTAGTGTGGCAGCTCAGAGCCTCTCCCAACGCGGTATCCGCCGCTTGTTGGAGCCGCTTGTTGGCGGATACCGCGTTGGGAGAGGCTCTGAGCTGCCACACTACACCACCACCGGCTATTTCGGTGGATACTACCATTATCTAAATCACCAGGGGACGGTACCTGCCACATATAAGTGGATTCATGCCTCCTCCAATTTATTAGGATCCTTAAGGGATTATAATACGCCATATAGTATATTATACCAGATTAATCCAATTAAGAAGTACCTTCATACTGATAAATTCATCAATCTCAGATGTTCACATCACCAACCACCAATAGTCCACAAACTGGACCTCTTTTCATAAAGCAGTCGGTACTTTGATGAAGGTCCATTTTGGACCGAAACGTTGTTGTTGTGTTTGGACTGCAATTAAAACCATTTTTTCTTCATACGAGTTGAGTGCCAAGTTATCTTTATATATCTTCACTTGGTTGGGTTCCTACTTGTGCACCTTCTACAGTAGTGCCACGTCTTATTTCTCATCATTACAGGTAGGGGCATGGGGGGGGACATTATTACAGGAAGCAGCCAGGACTGGGGACATTATTACATGACGGATGAACACACATGACTTTATAGGATCTAGAATGCTACAAGACATCTGGCCAACTTGTAGGTAGGGGCCCAGGTTCAAATCTTGCACCGGGGCCCATCAGACTTTAGTTACGCCACAGGTGATGGTCTTATATGTAACACGGCCTGGGACACTCTTCACCATCACTACAGGTACAGAAGGAAAGAAAGGACTAATCACCAATGCTGCTTAGAGGAGCTTTCCATTCTCCCTTAACAATACAGTGATGGGTACTTTTTAACATTAATAAATTAGGGGAGGAAATATCTTTGCTGATTTGCTCAACTGCATCAAAATTCAAAATTGGTGGCTGGTTTGTGATCATAAAAAATAAAAAAACAGTGAATCTTACTTCATGTGTATATATCAAATCAGTTCATCTGAATGGGTTTGTACTGGCAGTGTAGCACTTAGATTTCTCCAAGCTCCAAGCAGTGGAGAAATAGGGGACATTACACCAGGAAGGGGCCTAGGATGGGGACATTATCCAGAACGGCCAGATGAGAACATTTTATAGGATGCAGCCCAAAATCAGGGGCATTATTACTGGAAGGGTCAGGATGGACATTATAACTGGAAGGGACCAGGATGAGGAACATTATTACTGGAAGGGACCAGGAAGGGGACATCATTACTGGATACGGCCAGGATGGGGGACATTGTACTGGAAAGGCCAGGATGGGGGACATTATTACTGGAAAGGGCCAGGATGGGGACAATTATAGTACTGGAAAGGGCCAGGATGGGGGACATTATTACTGGAAAGGGCCAGGATGGGGGACATTATTACTGGAAAGGGCCAGGATGGGGGACATTATTACTGGAAAGGGCCAGGATGGGGGACATTATTACTGGAAAGGGCCAGGATGGGGGACATTTTTACTGGCAGGGGCCAACTGGAAGAAATTTCTGCAACAAATCTTCCGTGTGTGAATATCCTCTTAAAGGACTGCTGTATTTCTGCGTTCTAATGACAGAGCGCCATGGCAGTGAACGTGCGAAGTTTGCTGGAGCACCTTCCCGGCGAGATATTCATCAGCGACGTGACAGTGCAGCTAAGCAAGGCGATGCTTTGAACTTGTTTCTCCTTCCTCTGGGTGGAATAATGAGTCCTGACCCAGGCGTCCTCTGGATCGCTCCCCCGTCCACCTGCCCTCATCAGCCTGATCAATAGAGGATTCAGACACAATCCTTTTAAGAACCTGGTACCCGCCTAATCCGTCATCTAATGATTTCTATATTCTCCCTCTCCCCGCTTGTTACCAATTATCCAGTCATCACAATGCAGAAAAGGAAAGATGGAGGTGATGTCTATGGCTTCCAGTGGAACTACAAACCCCAGCACTGCAGAACTATAAATCCCCCAAAAAAGGAGGCCCAGCGGTGCTGCGGACACATGCCGATCCCTGAGAAGAAGGGGCAGTAATATATATGGCCTACGTTATGGATCATCAGTACCTGATGACTTGTGGAACTATAAATTCCAGCATGTCCTATGAGGAAGCTGAGGACCCCTTTCCCCTCTGATCTAAGCCCCCATCCGAACAAAAAAACCTCACTCCCCCATTATATAACATCACGCTCCTGGGATGACGGCCGCCCCAGGAATAACACGCCGCCATCATCCGGACTCCATGTCAGGGCCGCAACGCCGCGGGGGTCATTCCCACCTTGAGAACATCACAGAAATGGAGAAAACCTTGAACTTCACAGAAAAATCCACTCGCTCTACAAAAATTACCTGGAATCCAAAAGATTCCCGGGAAAAGGAGTCCTAGAACCGTCCTGCACTGCGAAGGCGTAAAAAAAGTGTAATTGGTTCATATCTTATACTGGGAAAGCTGGGTGACAACCAATATGGCCGCCAATGCAGCTTTCCCAGAGATAATTCAGCTTTCTAGAGTCCTGAGTGACAACCAATATGGCTTCCATTGCAGTCTTTCTACAATCTATCCAGCTTTCTCAGAGTTCTGACAATATGTCCATTAATTAAAGCTTCTTCTGGAAGTTCACCAAAACTTTCCAAAAATCCTGAGCGATGACCGTCTCAGCATTCCTGGAATTCACCCAGCTCTTCTAGAGTCCTGAGTGACAACCAATATGGCCTCCATGCACATTTCCTATGGTCTACCCAGCTTTTCTAGAGTGACAATCAATTTGGCCACCAGTAAAGTTTTCACCAAACTTTCCAAGTGTTCTGAGTGACGACCATTGCAGCTTTTCTAGAATCTACCCAGCTCTTTTATTGTCCTGAGTGGCCATCTATATGGCTGTCATTATGGCTTATCTATAATCTTATAACCCAACTTTTCTTGGGTTCTGAGTGCCAATCATTCAAGCCACCATCAAAGCTTTCCAAGAGTCCAGAATGGCAATCAACATAGCCACCATCAAAGCTTTCTGAGAGTCCTGAATGGCAATCAACATAGCCATCATCAAAGCTTTCTGAGAGTCCAGAATGGCAATCATCATAGCCAACATCAAAGCTTTCTGAGAGTCCTGAATGGCAATCATCATAGCCACCATCAAAGCTTTCTGAGAGTCCTGAATGGCAATCATCATAGCCACCATCAAAGCTTTCTGAGAGTCCTGAATGCCAATCAATAAAGCCACCAAAGCTTTTTGAGAGTCCAGAATGGCAATCGATATAGCCATCATCAAGGCTTTTCGAGAGTCCTGAATGGCAATCAACACAGCCACCATCAAAGCTTTCTGAGAGTCCTGAATGGCAATCCATATAGCCACCAATAAAGCTTTCCAAGAGTCCTGACAACATATATAGCCACCATTGCAGCTTACCTAGGGTTCACTCAGCTTTCTTAGAATTCTGTGTGACAACCAACATGGCAATACTGCAGCTTTTCTAGAACCTACCAAACTTTCCTTGAGACCTGAATAATAAGCAATAAGGTCGCAATTATACTCTCTTATATGGACTCCGCTGATGTCTATCGGTTCCATCTTTTCCTAGAAAAGCTGGGTGGCAGAATTTCAGTTTCACTTTGGATATCACCCAGCTGTCCACGAGCCCTGAATGGTAAATCTGCCTTGTTATGCGATGATATAATAGCAGGAGATATATTGCTACCAAACTAGGCAGATTTGATGGTGATGGGGTACATCTTTTCTTGGGAAAGCTGGGTGATAATCAGCGTGGCCACCATCGTAGCTTGCACATCAGAGGCTACTGAGCTTTCCCGGGTTTCTGAATGGCATATCTGACTGTGACCCGATAACTAGGTTTGTGGCTGATATATAAGGGGGGGGGGGCATAGACTTATGGTCAGTGAGGAGTCTGCCCCCATGGGACACCCCGTGGTCAGTGGCTGCCCCCATGGAGTGGGGTGTATGGGCACCCCTGTTGTTATAAATCCAGTCCCATGTTTTGCCAAGAGCGCAGTCCTGACAGGTGACGCATTAGGTGTGGGTGCAGATAAAATATGATGATGGCATGGGCAGCGCCATTATATAAATGTCAGAAAATAAAGGTCACGATTGTATAATTGTGTGATTTATTGCCGCACGATCCATTATTGATGTGATCTGGAAATCAAATTAATGACCTGGAAATATCAGCCCCTGAGTTATGTAGATCTGCTACATGGGTAAGAGACGCTGGGCGACCGCTGCTAATGGCAGCCATTACGGCGCCCACTTTCTTTCTACTGTTCTGTCTGTGCCAGTCTTTTCTAAGAATCGGAGATCATCAGCTCTGGTCATCCTGGGCAGCCTGATTCATGAACCTACAGGCCTTATAATGATATCAGATTCTCTTTGTACCCCAAAACCTCAGGTAGACCCACACTTGGGGCATTTGGTACCCATCGATGCCACCTGTACCTGGCATGCCCTTTAGTACTAATGGGTCCCTCACCGATAGCACATGATCTCACCAGTCTATAAGGTCTCGCCGATGTCAGGGGTAGAAATGGTCACCTGAGGTTGGAGAAAGCCGACCTGATACCTTGTGCTACCAATCGGCTGTCAATCCGCACCCCTTGTGTGAAATGTCAGTAGATTATTGCTGGTAGCACGGGCAGTGCCACCATCTCTCAGCTCTTCTCACATGCAAAAAGAATCCACTGAAGACCCCTACTGCCCGCTCCACCGGCCAGCCCCCTCTAAACTTAGGCACCAGAGGTTGGAGAAACCTGACCTGATACCTTGTGCCACCAATCGGGTGTTAATTGGCACCCCTAGCGTAAAATGTCAGTACCCCGGATGGGCAGATTATTGTTGGTAGCACGGGCAGTGCCACCGTCTCTCAGCTCTTCTCACATGCAAAAAGAATCAACTGAAGACCCCTACTGCCCGCTCCACCGGCCAGCCACCTCTAAACTTAGGCACCAGAGGTTGGAGAAACCTGACCCTATACCTTGTGCCACCAATCGGGTGTTAATCCGCACCCCTAGCGTAAAATGTCAGTACCCCAGATGGGCAGACTATTGTTGGTAGCACGGGTAGTGCCACCGTCTCTCAGCTTTTATCCAAAGTAAAAACTGAAGACCCCTACTGCCTACTCCACCGGCCAGCCCCCTCTAAGATTGGGCTCCAAAGATGAGAGAAACCTGACCTGATACTAGCACTACTAGTCGGATGCCAATCCGCACCCTATGTGTCAAATGTCAGTACCACAGAAGGGCAGATTTCTCCAAAGCAAAAACAAAAAGCTGAAGGTCCCCACTGCCCGCTCCACCGGCCAGCCCCCTCTAAACTTAGGCACCAGAGGTTGGAGAAGCCTAACCCTATACCTTGTGCCACCAATCGGGTGTTAATCCGCACCCCTAGCGTAAAATGTCAGTACCACTGAAGGGCAGATTTCTCCAAAGCAAAAACAAAAAGCTGAAGGTCCCCACTGCCCGCTCCACCGGCCAGCCCCCTCTACACTCGCAGGATTGACCTTCTCGAGACAACAAGGCTTTCTTTTTTTTCTCTGCTGCAGATCTGCGGCTCTGTGCAGGGGCTGGGGATTAATGGAGCCACGTTCTGCAGAGCTGAGTATTCTGCCTTTATGACCGGAACAGCAGTAAGAAGCATCCGCCGGTGTTATAATGTCAGGGAAAGCCGCCAGGAGGACTGGAGGAGCCACCAGACGCCTCCTAATGTGTCGTCGTAGGAGTTATAGTCCGAGAGGAGACAAATCGGGAACCATTCATTTCTCACGGAGAAAAAAAGGAGCAAAAATTGAATTTTTGGAAATCTTGGCAAAATTTTGCCCTAGATTTCTATTTTAACACTTTTCCAGATTTTTTTTTTTTGGCATTAGCTTTCCATCTCGCCATCTTCGTCCGTGCGGAGGTAATGCAGGAGCTGCTCAATCAAGATCTAATCATTTTTAATTAATGTGTGGATCATTTCCATGATGTCCTTGGCCACCAGAGGTAATCGCAGCCAGGAAAAAGGATTCTGCTCTTCTGAACAGTGATGTGCTGCTGGCAGCGCTCTGCAAAGTGTCTTCCCATCCACCTGCCATGACGCACCACTTAGGTTTTGCTCTTAAAGAGCTTTTCCCTTCAAAAACATTTTTTTTTTTAAATTACCAGTAAACTAAAGACCTTGAGTCGTCCTCTCCCATCAGATCCTCTGTCCAGCTGTTCCTGGAGACCACTCATCCAGGAAGCTCCCAGGAAAAGAGGAGACCTCCCGGATGAGTTGGCAAACCTCCCAGGCACCATAGAAGTCTCCCGAAACCTCCCGGGCACCATAGAAGTGTCCCGAAACCTCCCGGGCACCATAGAAGTGTCCCGAAACCTCCCGGGCACCATAGAAGTCTCCCGAAACCTCCCGGGCACCATAGAAGTCTCCTAAAACCTCCCGGGCACCATAGAAGTCTCCTGAAACCTCCCGGGCACCATAGAAGTCTCCCGAAACCTCCCGGAAAGGAGCTTGTACAGAATGCGCCCATCATCAGACTCAGCCCTTGTATCCAGACGCACATTTATAGGGGTTTGTTCTTTACAAAGCTTGGCAAGCCCAATTGTCTAAAATTGTCACCTATGAACTACCATAGAGTTTCATCGAATATAGAAGCTCTCTGGCAATAGCCAAAAACCAAAGACAGACTAACTCTAGAAACTCTACCCAAATCAGACCGAGCTGGAGTCCTCCTTTAAGAAAGTATAAATCTTTATATAAATGTGATATGAGAAGTAGTAATCTGTAATACTTGTCAGCTGACTAAAGCGAATGCTGAAATAATAATTCCATCCTGTGCATAGATATGTCAACATGATAACATTTTCTTTACCTGTAGTCACCACTAGAGGGAGCTTAATGTAGACAGTTTGTGCATAGAATGCAATAATAAATCTGTATACATAGAGCTCCCCCTAGTGGTGGCTGCAGACAGGACCTTATCATGTATCTCTGTATACAGGGAGCTCCCCCTAGTGGTGGCTGCAGACAGGATCTTATCATGTATCTCTGTATACAGGGAGCTCCCCCTAGCGGTGGCTGCAGACAGGATCTTATCATGTATCTCTGTATACAGGGAGCTCCCCCTAGTGGTGACTGCAGACAGAATCTTATCATGTATCTCTGTATACAGTGAGCTCCCTCTAGTGGTGGCTGCAGACAGGATCTTATCATGTATCTCTGTATACAGGGAGCTCCCCCTAGTGGTGGCTGCAGACAGGATCTTATCATGTATCTCTGTATACAGGGAGCTCCCCCTAGTGGTGGCTGCAGACAGAATCTTATCATGTATCTCTGTATACTGGGAGCTCCCCCTAGTGGTGACTGCAGACAGGATCTTATCATGTATCTCTGTATACAGGGAGCTCCCCCTAGTGGTGGCTTCAGACAGGATCTTATCATGTATCTCTGTATACTGGGAGCTCCCCCTAGTGGTGGCTGCAGACATAATCTTATCATGTATCTCTGTATACAGGGAGCTCCCTCTAGTGGTGGCTGCAGACAGGATCTTATCATGTATCTGTATACAGGGAGCTCCCCCTAGTGGTGGCTGCAGACAGGATCTTATCATGTATCTCTGTATACAGGGAGCTCCCCCTAGTGGTGACTGCAGACAGGATCTTATCATGTATCTCTGTATACAGGGAGCTCCCCCTAGTGGTGGCTGCAGACAGAATCTTATCATGTATCTCTGTATACAGGGAGCTCCCCCTAGTGGTGTCTGTAGACAGGCTCTTATGTATCTCTGTATACAGAGAGCTCCCCCTAGTGGTGGCTGCAGACAGGATCTTATCATGTATCTCTGTATACAGGGAGCTCCCCCTAGTGGTGGCTGCAGACAGGATCTTATCATGTATCTCTGTATACAGGGAGCTCCCCCTAGTGGTGACTGCAGACAGTATCTTATCATGTATCTCTGTATACAGGGAGCTCCCCCTAGTGGTGGCTGAAGACAGGATCTTATCATGTATCTCTGTATACAGGGAGCTCCCCCTAGTGGTGACTACAGACAGAATCTTATCATGTATCTCTGTATACAGGGAGCTCCCCCTAGTGGTGGCTGCAGACAGGATCTTATCATGTATCTCTGTATACAGGGAGCTCCCCCTAGTGGTGGCTGCAGACAGGATCTTATCATATATCTCTGTATACAGGGAGCTCCCCCTAGTGGTGGCTGCAGACAGGATCTTATCATGTATCTCTGTATACTGGGAGCTCCCCCTAGTGGTGGCTGCAGACAGGATCTTATCATATATCTCTGTATACAGGGAGCTCCCCCTAGTGGTGGCTGCAGACAGGATCTTATCATGTATCTCTGTATACAGGGAGCTCCCCCTAGTGGTGTCTGCAGACAGGATCTTATCATGTATCTCTGTATACTGGGAGCTCCCCCTAGTGGTGGCTGCAAACAGAATGTTCTAAAATTCTATACAGGGGACATGTATCGCAGAATAAGGTAAAACAGAGCCATGGCCACTGTGCAGATATGTTATATATTTAAGTCGTGCCTAACGCAGAACCTATAAAAGATTGGAAAAGCATTAGTTGATGTAGTATTTTCTAACCTGTGAACAATTTCCAGTTTGCAGTCTTTTAACCAACTGGGAATATTATTTTCCCTGAAGCCATCTGTGAGTTATTTTAGGTAGTTGTTATTTAAGCGATTCTATAATATATTTGTATAGGTTTAGGGTAGGCATGAGATCCCAATATGTTACCAATCATTAGCAAAAAAGAGAGAGAAAAAGAAGTATAGGTGCCATTAGCAGGTGCACGCTGGAATGCCAGTGTCTAGCTTGGTGCCAAGGATGAGATAGGGGAACGAAGGGGGCATGCAATATTAAAGCAGCCATAAAAATGCCTGGGGCACTCACATATGGCCCATGTGTCATCATCTGGACAGATTGTTGGCACCATGATCGCTCCTTGGATACAGGAGGATTGCTGATAATGGACAATCTATAGAAACTGTAGTCCTCCATGTGTCAGCAATGGGAAGATGAGACACTAATCTCCCCGGGATCAAGAGCTGTGAACAGTGAGGGATGTCCATCCTATAAATGCAATGCAACCACCGGGGATTTAACCCCTTCTATGTAAAGGTCTCTCCCCCACTGCAGCAAAAACAAGCCAATTTTTGGGGAATCAGAGCAATATATATATTGCAGAGAGGGGGAGGAGGGGTATGAAGCTGCAAGTCAGTTTGATGTTGAGATGTCTGACAGCGAAAGTGGAATACAAGATGAAAAAATTCAGACGCATTTCTGGCCGACTTCACTACACAACGCACTTCGGGTCATCCATCAAAATGAGTTAGAAAGAACTAAAAATCTAAGACTGATAATGGGAGGGAATGGGTTAAAAGGGCACAAAAAGGAGTTCTATATCCGAAAAAAAAAAAATGTTATGTGACCGCACCACGGAGAGTGATGTCATGTCCCGGTGACACGTTAAGTGGCTCCTATATCATCCGGGGACATGAGGGATTTAGGCAGGTGCAATTTATTTTAATGGTGTCAATCAAGTCGTAAAAAAGCGACAGCATCTCCCCCCCAACGCTGGCCATGTAAGAGTTAACAGGAGAAGTCCCCATGATGGATGCCATCCTAATGGCTTGTAGAATTTAACTCATGACGTGCCAGGGACAAGTTAGACAAGGTATTTTCTCCCATGTCGGGGACCACTGCAGTGGATCCGTCACGTCGTGTCCCTCTACCACCATAGAAATGGAGACCAGTTCGGCACTGGCATCAAATCGCTCATGATAGAAGGGGTTAATGCCCTGGCATTCGGAATAATTACTCCGGGCGATCACTTTTTTTTTAGGAAAAACTAAAAACTATAACGAACCAATCCGTCATTGCCAGAACTATATGAAAGCCCCATGTGTCAGTATCACGTAGGACCGAGTAGGTGCGCGGTGCCACCATCGAGTGCCCACGGTTTACAAACAAGGACATGCGGGAAGTTCCAGGTGTCACCTCCAGGACCGGTCCACAACCTCCAGAGGAGAAGAAATAGGATAAGAACCGTCATGTCCATGGTCATCCTCCAAGTCATGAGGTCTACTCTCCCAACCATTGACCACCGAGCCAACCTCCGCATTGTTTACAAAGTCAACTCCGAAGAGCGCCGACCCCCTTTCCACACCTCCCCTAGCGTTACAAAAGCCCCCCACCTCCCCAAAATGCAGAAAGGTACCTGAGATGTCTCCTCAGCTTCTACGCTCTCCTCCGCTCCAGCGCGGTGACCAGGTTATGTCCCTTAGACGTGAAAAATGGCACGATTCATATTTTTCATCCTCCTCAGCAGCAACCCTTCAATGCTTCTCAGCGGTGATTATTCACAAACCACTGGGGATAAGAGGTAATTAGGAACGGCCGCCGTAGCATCCAGCCTGAAAATGTAGAGGCAGAAGTAGGAGGGGTGTGAGAGTAGATGGCATAGTGGGGAGGAGAGCTCGGGGTTGGGGCGAGAGGAGGGGGTCATTGACAGTGTCTATTGAGACATCAGGTCGGGGGGCTTTGGATGTGCCGAGATGCTGCTGGCACGGCAGCCTTTGTTTGGGGAGTAGGTGGCGTTGCCCCCTCCCTATCGCCTTTCGTGTGCGGCGTTTGTGCGGATGAGCGTGCGGCTCGCCTGCTTGTGCCAGGAATAGAAAGCAAAGGAACCCGAAATGCCAACCAGAAGGGTCAGGGAGAGAAGGAGAGCTCTGCTCTTTGCTTGCTATCCTCAGGAGGCAGAAGAAGATTGAGGAGAGGGCGGCGGGCGGACGGGCGGGCGGGGGGCGAACCAGCTCGACTTCTAGTGCTCTCATCCAGATTCTATTCCCCGGCTCCATCAATAAAACATCCGAAATTCTATCAGTCATTAACTCTTCCAAGGTCACCTATAGGAAGGTGCGGGGGGTGACAACGGGCAGAGCAACCAGGGTAGACAATATCCAAGGAGCTGGTGGGATCAAGGCAAAGAACATGAGCCACAAACCCAACATTCCCAAAAATTGGTAATTAAAAAAAAACTAAAAATCAGGTGGTTGTCGTATTATTGGTCACATGCCGTAACAGACTGTTGGCCGGCAATAGTTTGACCACTTCTCATGTCTTGTGGATTGGGGGTCCGGGGTGATTTGACCCCTTTTCTAAAGACACTGCATTAAAGGGAGCAACAAAATTCCAAGTTGACCTACGGGAAGGTTTGGGTTGAACATGAGGTTAGGAAATATCCAAGGGGCACCGTGATCACTGGGGTGAGGGCAAAAACATGAACCACAAGATCAACGATTTTGCTCCTTGATCAAATTTTTGGTTACTTTTCCAAAAATGTTATTGCCCCCTACATAGCAGTCAAAGTAAGCAGCGGTCTCTGGGGAGCGCTGGGAAAGCAGGCAGCTAGTGAGGGAAGGAGGATCCACCGCAGCTCCAACCGTCTATCTCCAACGGAGGATGGGAGTAGTAGTAAGGCAAATGAAGACGGTCAAAGGAGCGCTAAGAACTACAGGACACGAGTGTTATTTTGTAAGACCACAACGCGTTTCGACGGTATCCCGTCTTCATCAGGTGGCATCAACTGCCACCTGATGAAGACGCGTTACCGTCGAAACGCGTTGTGGTCTTCCAAAATGACACTTGTAGTTCCTGGTGCTCCTTTGACCGTCTTCATTTGCCTAACTACTATTGCATCCTACATGGCTTCTATTTCGACTCCCCACAAGGTTGTCACCTAGTTCTTCTGGGCCCTTAGCTATGCAGCATAATACCAAGGATAAGTATGTGACATATTAGTTGGTGGGGTGACCACTGGGACCGCTCCCAAATTCGGTGACTGGGAGAACTCCATTGGACCTTCTTTAAGGGGGAAAATTTTTCAGGAAAAATTGTGAACTCGGGGTGAGGTCCCCTTTAAGATATGTCTGAGATCCACCTTAAAGGGGGTCGCCCCCGCAGGGAGGGGTGGGGAGCGAGAATTCCCAAATGCATCCACTCATTAAAATGACAGCAGAGCCAAGTACAAGTCCTCGGCTCCGTCACCAGGTGCGACTCTCTGTGATTAGAGGAGACACCAAAGAGACTCCAGATCAGAGGATCCTTTGTGAACGCCCCGAGCACTTTCCTATTACAGATATACACTGAACGCTGTGATTAAAAATAAATGCAATCCAATCTGAGAATTAGTGCAGCTTCAAGCCCCTCTCTCCTAAGCCCCCGTCATACAAAAAATAAAATAAAAAAAGTCTACACACCCCTGAGAAAATGCCAGGTTTTTGTCATATAATAAAAATCCTACGAAGAATTTCTGACGCCATTCAGTCGTTTTGGGTCGGAGTCTATCAGAGCGGCACATCTACAATTGTCGACCTTTGCCCCGTCTTCCTTGCAGTAGCTCCACATCTATTAGATTGTGGGGGCATCTCCTGTATACAGCGCCCTCTTCTGGTCACCCTCAGATTGTCACTTGGATCCAGGTCGGGGATCGGGCAGGGACTTTCCAAAACTGTGACTTCTAGATGATGTCTTCACTATGCTCCATTGTAGATCTAATGCCTTCAAACTGTTTATACACCCTTTTCCTAACTGATCACTTTCACCAATGAGATCCCTTTGCTGTGTTGTCAGCTGTTTACGGACCATGGATTTTACTGTAAAATGCAGCTCTGAAAATGTCAGTAAAATCCTCCTAGAACAATGAAGTTTTCTATGGGGTTAATCAGAATCGCTGTAAATGACGGCGGCCGTGCACTGACTACTATGTAACATGAGGGTAAGGTGATTGGCTAATTCTGATCACAATTATAGGAGGGTGTTCACAATTACGCAACCACATTATTTTAGTTTTATTTTTGCCTTCAACAAGTTTTTACTCTCTTTCTCAATGGATTTGTACAGATTTTGGGCAAATTAAAGGTGGAAAAAGTTCTAATATTATTCTCCTTGGATTTTTTAAGTCACCCCTCTTTCCTCCGATCCTGAAGGGCGCACATATCTGCACGGTTAAGTAGCGGTATCCAAGCCTTCTGCATTAATCTGTAATTGCTCCATTGTGCAATGTGCCAGTCTTCACTGCAGAGCTGGCATTTTGTTCATGAACCAGGTAGATCAGGATGAACGGTCACTTACGAGGATTATGTAATATTTGAGGAGCTTTCGGTATATAAGAAACAGAGGACGCAGTATATAGCATGGTCTATGAAGAATCCGGCTGTCCCCTCTCCCTCCCGCCCCGCACATATATTCGGTTATAATGACAGCGCTTTTTATCAGCGCGCTCTATAGTCAGCTGCTTTACTTCAATGGCTCAGTGTGCGGCTGCGGATTCAAGGACAGTTAGAGACTGCACATCATTAGACGAGCAGCCGAGATGATGGACCCAAACGTGGCCGCAAATTAAAGGGCCGACACCAATGGGAGCAGAATGGCAGAAAACTACGCCAATATCAGGAAAATGACGGAGGCAGGAGCACCTGAAATCACACAATTCATCAGAAAGGACGCGGTACTCCGTCACTGGTGCTTGAGGGGTTAAAGACTTTTTATATAGAAAAATTGAATATGGAATAATATATAACAGAGAAATCTATAAACTCATCAAAGGGGCGGAGCCGACAACTCCCCGACACCCATAGATGTCACCAAGAAAAAGGAACATAAATAATATCAGTGAAGCTGCCTGGTAAATAAGGGAAGAATCCAGGAGACAGTCAGCAAGTATGTCATCAGATACAACAGTGAATCTGCTCAGTGACTGCACCAGAAGAATAGTGAGTGCAGCTCTGGAGGATAATACAGGATGTAACTCAGGATCAGTAATGTAATGTATGTACACAGTGACTGCACCAGCAGAATAGTGAGTGCAGCTCTGGAGTATAATACAGGATGTAACTCAGGATCAGTAATGTAATGTATGTACACAGTGACTGCACCAGCAGAATAGTGAGTGCAGCTCTGGAGGATAATACAGGATGTAACTCAGGATCAGTAATGTAATGTATGTACACAGTGACTGCACCAGCAGAATAGTGAGTGCAGCTCTGGAGGATAATACAGGATGTAACTCAGGATCAGTAATGTAATGTATGTACACAGTGACTGCACCAGCAGAATAGTGAGTGCAGCTCTGGAGTATATATACAGGATGTAACTCAGGATCAGTAATGTAATGTATGTACACAGTGACTGCACCAGCAGAATAGTGAGTGCAGCTCTGGAGTATAATACAGGATGTAACTCAGGATCAGTAATGTAATGTATGTACACAGTGACTGCACCAGTAGAATAGTGAGTGCAGCTCTGGAGTATAATACAGGATGTAACTCAGGATCAGTAATGTAATGTATGTACACAGTGACTGCACCAGCAGAATAGTGAGTGCAGCTCTGGAGGATAATACAGGATGTAACTCAGGATCAGTAATGTAATGTATGTACACAGTGACTGCACCAGCAGAATAGTGAGTGCAGCTCTGGAGTATAATACAGGATGTAACTCAGGATCAGTAATGTAATATATGTACACAGTGACTGCACCAGCAGAATAGTGAGTGCAGCTCTGGAGTATATTACATGATGTAACACAGTATCAGTAATGTAATGTATGTACACAGTGACTGCACCAGCAGAATAGTGAGTGCAGCTCTGGGGTATAATACAGGATGTAACTCAGGATCAGTAATGTAATGTATGTACACAGTGACTGCACCAGCAGAATAGTGAGTGCAGCTCTGGAGTATAATACAGGATGTAACACAGGATCAGTAATGTATGTACACAGTGACTGCACCAGCAGAATAGTGAGTGCAGCTCTGGAGTATAATACAGGATGTAACTCAGGATCAGTAATGTAATGTATGTACACAGTGACTGCACCAGCAGAATAGTGAGTGCAGCTCTGGAGTATAATACAGGATGTAACTCAGGATCAGTAATGTAATGTATGTACACAGTGACTGCACCAGCAGAATAGTGAGTGCAGCTCTGGGGTATAATACAGGATGTAACTCAGGATTAGTAATGTAATGTGTGTACACAGTGACTGCACCAGCAGAATAGTGAGTGCAGCTCTGGGGTATAATACAGGATGTAACTCAGGATTAGTAATGTAATGTGTGTACACGGTGACTGTACTGTTATGATTTGGTAGCTGAGGAGAGCAGGCAAAAAAGGACATACACCAGAGCAGTTGGAAACTATGAGATTGCAGTACCCTGACTAACCACCTGTCATGGGTGTATCGCCACGAGGATCGTCGCGATTACACACTCTGACTTCTCACAGCTGAGTTGCTGTTTCTTTGTGTTTGGTAATGAGGGAGTTAATTTTACCTAGCTCTTTGCTAAGACTAGGTCCAGCCTCGCCCGGCTGCTTTTGATTATGTTCTAATTAGATTCCTTCATATACCTGCCAGTCTGCTTGTTAGATGCCGGTGAAAGCATTCATGTAGTCTAGCAGACTGGATCGGTTCTGAGAATACTTAAGCTAAGAGTTCCTTAGTTGTTTTTACTCTTATAGCTTATAGTTTATCTCTGAGACCTTAGGTGTTCCTACTGTGTGTGAGTGTTGTATGTAAGACTTTATTTACTTTATTTCTTGTCTTTCTTGTATGTCTTTCTGTTCATTAACCGTTACCTGTTCATTCCCTTTGGTGGTAATCAGGGTCCTTCTTAAGGTACTGCCACACTGAGCTATCCCGCTAGCGATCTCGTTAGCGTTGCATACTAATGAGATCGCTAGCGGGATTGTTTCTATATCGCTAAATGCTGCCGCATTTAGCGATATAGTTAACGACGCTATCGCCGTTAGCGATCTTCTTAACGACTTTAGCGGTACAAAAGTACCGCTAAATCGCTAAGAAAAGGTGCCACACAGCGATTAGATACTTACCCAGCGGGAGCGCCAGCGATGAAATAGGGTCCGGAACGATTCCAGCGACGAGCGAGATCACAGCAGGAAGCTCGTCGCTGGAAGCTGCCGCACTGAACAATATCGCTAACGGGATCGCTAAATAGTGACGTTTTTTAGCGATCCCGTTAGCGATATTGTTTAGTGTGGCATACCCTTTAGGACTAGATTACAGTTGGCAGGGATTGATAGGAGACAGGGTTTACGCTGGTGGCCTGGACCTCTGTACCTTTAACAGTACCTCCAGGTAGAGGGATTAGTTAGGACCCCAGTTTAGGGTCAGCATAGACCCCGGTCACCCTTTAGCCGGAGACAGCGTACAACAGATTCCGTATTGACCCACTGGACATTCTTTCAGGTAATTCTATGTTATCATATATCTATGCGCATGTTATATAGTATGTTGCCCTTTTGATATAGATTACTGTCATCACATATATATATATCTGCTATACAGCGTGACATTTTCACCGGCCCTACTAAAGATTCTCCCCAGCTGTCATGGATCCAGTAGCCCAGCTGGCCCGGCAGTTGCAGGGGTTGTCCATGGAATTTGCAGACATTAAGTCCAAGGTTTTGTCTCCCCCGGAGCAAACCAGATCTGAACCTAAGGTTGCTCTCCCGGACAGGTTCACTGGTGGGCGGGACAAATTTTTTACTTTCCAGGAGGCATGTAAATTGTACTTTCGGCTGCGGCCTCGGTCATCTGGGAGTGAAGAGCAGAGGGTGGGAATTGTTATCTCGCTCTTACAAGGGGACCCTCAATCTTGGGCGTTCTCTATTCCTCCAGGCTCCCCAGATCTCCAGTCAGTGGATCGATTTTTTACTGCCCTGGGTCTGGTATATGATGATCCGGATCGAGTTTCCCTTGCTGAAACAAAGTTACGTAAAATACGGCAAGGGAATCGTCCAGCGGAGGAATATTCTTCTGAGTTCCGTAGATGGGCAACAGATACTCAGTGGAATGACCCAGCTCTTAGGAGCCAGTTTTGTCAAGGGTTGTCTGACAAATTAAAAGATGTGTTGGCTCAGTATGATTCTCCTCCATCACTGGAGGCTGCTATGGCCCTCGCTATTCGCATTGATAGACGAATTCGGGGAAGACGCGAGGTAACTCCGCCTCCCGTGATGACTCCACCTACTACTAAAGTCCCTTATACTGAGGTTCCCCTGGTCTGTTCTGAGGAACCCATGCAGTTGGGAGGGACATCTTTTTGTAGGAGGGAATCGGCGGTGCACCGCAAGACTAGAAGGTGTTTCTTTTGCGGGAGAGAGGGACATTTTGTTGGGGGGTGTCCATCCCGGGCCTCTTTGAGCAAAGGAGTTAACCTGGGAGTGTGTATTTCGTCCCCAAATCCCTCTCAGTTTCTCGTGCCTGCGGAGGTGGTGATTGGTACTAGAACTGAGAGGATTTCTGTTTTTCTTGATAGTGGGTCCGGGGCTAATTTGGTGGACGCTCGGTTTGCCCAGGTGCATGGTATGCAACTGAGTGTATTGGCCAAACCGGTCCCTATAGTCTCTATTGATTCTAGACCTCTCGGTCAAGGTAGCTTGGTACAAGCGGTTCATAACATAGATCTTCGAGTAGGGGCAATACATAAAGAGCAATTGTCTTGTTATGTGTTGGAGGGTCTACCTACTCCTATTGTGTTGGGACTTCCTTGGTTGGCTAAACATAACCCAGTGATTGATTGGCAATCCGGAAAGATAAGCCACTGGGGTGAATTTTGCAGGAATAACTGCATGAGCACGGTCATCGGTGCGGTTGTGCCTAGGACTTTGTCTCCTTTTCTGGAGGACTTTGGGGAGATGTTCTCAGAGGAGGGGTGTAAAGAGTTACCTCCTCATCGCGCATATGACTGCTCAATAAAGTTGCTTCCTGATGCCTTATCTCGTACTTTCCCAGGGGCCGGGAAGACGGATGATCCGGTTCCTATTCCTCAGGAGGGAGTTGTAGTGTCAGCTGTATGCTCTGAGCTTGAGGGGGAGGTATTGGGGGCTCAGGGGGACGCCCCTGTGGGACTTCCAGGGAGACTGATAGTTCCAGATCAGTTAAGACTGAAGGTTACGGGGAACCGTTACAAACGGATGGCTGATAGGGGGAGAGTTTCTGGTCTAGATCTGAAGGTGAACGATCTGGTTTGGTTGTCTACCAGGAATATAAAACTTAAAGTTTCCTCCTGGAGGTTGGGTCCCAGATTCATCGGGCCGTACAGGATCAGTTCCATAATTAATCCTGTGGCATTTCGTCTGGACCTCCCTCCTACGTTTAAAATTCATAATGTGTTTCACAAGTCATTACTTAAAAAATATGTGGCACCAGTCATACCGTCACCTCTATCTCCTCCTTCAGTGGTGGTCAATGATAACGTGGAATTTCATGGGTCGAAAATCATTGACTCACGTCTCAGTCGCCGATCCCTTCAGTACTTGGTTCATTGGAGGGGGTATGGTCCTGTGGAGAGGACGTGGGTCCCTGCGTCTGATGTTAACGCAGATCGATTGGTTCAGACCTTTCACACAACTCACCCGGGCAGACCTGGCCCTGAGGGTCCGGAGTCCCCTCGTAGAGGGGGGGTACTGTCATGGGTGTATCGCCACGAGGATCGTCGCGATTACACACTCTGACTTCTCACAGCTGAGTTGCTGTTTCTTTGTGTTTGGTAATGAGGGAGTTAATTTTACCTAGCTCTTTGCTAAGACTAGGTCCAGCCTCGCCCGGCTGCTTTTGATTATGTTCTAATTAGATTCCTTCATATACCTGCCAGTCTGCTTGTTAGATGCCGGTGAAAGCATTCATGTAGTCTAGCAGACTGGATCGGTTCTGAGAATACTTAAGCTAAGAGTTCCTTAGTTGTTTTTACTCTTATAGCTTATAGTTTATCTCTGAGACCTTAGGTGTTCCTACTGTGTGTGAGTGTTGTATGTAAGACTTTATTTACTTTGTTTCTTGTCTTTCTTGTATGTCTTTCTGTTCATTAACCGTTACCTGTTCATTCCCTTTGGTGGTAATCAGGGTCCTTCTTAGGACTAGATTACAGTTGGCAGGGATTGATAGGAGACAGGGTTTACGCTGGTGGCCTGGACCTCTGTACCTTTAACAGTACCTCCAGGTAGAGGGATTAGTTAGGACCCCAGTTTAGGGTCAGCATAGACCCCGGTCACCCTCTAGCCGGATACAGCGTATAACGGATTCCGTATTGACCCACTGGACATTCTGTCAGGTAATTCTATGTTATCATATATCTATGCGCATGTTATATAGTATGTTGCCCTTTTGATATAGATTACTGTCATCACATATATATATATCTGCTATACAGCGTGACACCACCACAACTAGAGGCAGCCGTGGAGCGTTCCTACGTTGGTCCTAGACGCCTCGTCACAGCCTGAGAAACTAACTACACCTAAAGATAGAAAGAGGAAAGCTATCTGCCCCGGAGCAGATCCCCAAAGAACATAGAAAGCCCCCAAACATGTAATGGCGGTTAGACAAGAAGAAATACTGACACAGACAGAAAATAGTATGAGCAAACGTTGGGGCCCAAACTTACTAAATAGAAAAGGATAGGAAGGGCACTTACTGCAATCCCAAAAAACCCTGAAAAGCACCAACTCTACTAATTTCAAAAACACCTGAGATCACACGACCTCTACCACCTAAATTAGTTCTCTGGTGTAACAAAAGACAAAACAGCAGCCACTGAGAAAACTGGAATAAGCAAATATACAAACATCAGTGGCTGAACTGAACTGAGAGGCAAAAGCCCCCAGAGGGGACCCTGAAGGCCCCCACAGAAATGCAGGACAAAATGCAAAAATCAAGCACAAAAACAAAAAGAAGAAAATGTCTTATCTGTTAGCAGGAGATTCAGACACAACGCAGCAGGCTTCCAAGGAAACAGGAATCAAGGATTGAGACCAGAACAATTGATCACCAGCAACCCTGATGGGAAGGTGACTCCCTTATATAAGACCAGTCAGTAACACCTGATTCCCAATCCTCACAATCTTCACTGGACAGTCCAGTACCGTTTGTAACCACCAGAGGGAGCTTCTGCTCAGAACTCATTTCCAGCCTATTCACAACAGTACCCCCCCCCCTTGAGGAGGGGTCACAGAACCCTCATTTGAGCAACCAGGTCGGTCAGGATGAGTTCTATGATACGCACGGATGAGTCTCCTAGCATGGATGTCCGAAGCAAACACCCAAAAATTGTCTTCCTGACCATAACCTCTCCATTTAACCAAATACTGGAGTTTCCGTCTAGAAAAACGAGAATTCAATATTTTCTCAACCACATACTCCGGATTGCCCTCAACCAAAACAGGGTCAGGAGGCACAGTAGTAGGAACCACTGGCTCAACAAACCTCTTCAACAAGGACTTGTGGAACACGTTATGGATCTTAAATGTCCCTGGAAGAAGCAAACGAAAAGAAACAGGGTTAAGAATCTCCATGATCCTATAAGGTCCAATGAACCTAGGCTTAAATTTAGGAGATGCCACTCTCATAGGAATATTTCTTGAGGACAACCAGACCAAGTCCCCCACTTTAAACCGAGGACCATCAGTCCTATGCCGGTTAGCAAACCGCTGGGCCCTCTCCTGAGAGAGGGACAACCTCTCCACTACCTGGTCCCAAATCTGCTGCATACGCTCCACAACAGAGTCAACACCCGGACATCAAAGTGGCAGAGCTAGCCCTATTATTAAGAGCAAACTCGGCCAAAGGCAAAAAAGAGACCCAGTCATCCTGATCAGCAGACACAAAGCATCTTAGATAAGTCTCCAATGTCTGGTTTGTTCTCTCAGTTTGACCATTGGTCTGAGGATGAAACGCCAAGGAGAAAGACAATTGAACACCAATTTTAGAACAAAAGGTCCTCCAAAATCTGGAAACAAACTGGACTCCTCTGTCAGACACAATGTTCTCAGGAATGCCGTGTAAACGAACCACGTGCTGAAGGAACAAAGGCACCAATTCAGAGGAGGAAGGCAACTTAGGTAATGGCACAAGATGTATCATCTTGGAAAACCTATCGCAAATCACCCAGATGACGGTCATTCTCTGAGAAACAGGGAGGTCGGAAATTAAATCCATAGAGATATGGGTCCATGGTCTCTTGGGCACTGGTAATGGCATCAACAAACCACTAGAACGAGAGCAAGGCTTGGAGCGAGAGCAAGTCCCGCAGGACTGCACAAACTCACTGACATCACGAGACAAGGTAGGCCACCAAAAGGATCGACCAACCAAGTCCCTGGTACCAAAAATTCCGGGATGACCGGCCAACGCGGAACAATGAATCTCAGACATTACACTCTTTTTCCACTGGTCCGGGACAAACAATTTCCCAACAGGGCAGCGCTCGGGCTTATCTTCCTGGCACCCCTCCAGAGCCAGTCTCAAATTGGGCGAGATGGCGGAAAGAACTACACCCTCTTTCAAAATAACAGAAGGATCAGATAACTCAGGAGAGTCCGCCAGAAAACTCCTCGAGAGGGCATCCGCCTTAACATTTTTAGTGCCAGGAAGAAATTAAACCACAAAATTAAAACGTGTGAAAAACAAGGCCCACCTGGCCTGTCTAGGATTAAGTCGCTTGGCAGATTCCAGATAAACTAGATTCTTATGGTCAGTAAGGACCACCACCTGATGTTTGGCTCCCTCCAGCCAATGTCTCCACTCTTCAAAAGCCCACTTCATGGCTAATAACTCCCGATTACCCACGTCATAATTACGTTCAGTGGGAGAAAATTTTCGAGAGAAAAAGGCACAAGGGTTACTTTTAGAGGTCTCTGGATCTCTTTGGGACAAAACGGCACCTGCCCAATTTCAGAGGCATCAACCTCCACCTGAAATGGTAGAGAAACATCAGGCTGCCGTAGAACAGGAGCAGAAGTGAATCTCTGCTTAAGTTCCTGAAACGCAGAGACTGCCTCAGGAGGCCAATTCACCACATCAGAACCCTTTTTGGTCAAATCAGTTAATGGTTTAACAATAACCGAGAAATTACCAATAAATTTACGATAAAAATTGGCAAAACCCAAGAATCTTTGAAGAGCCTTTAAAGAAGTAGGTTGGACCCAATCACAGATAGCCTGAACTTTGACCGGGTCCATTTCAATAACAGATGGGGACAAAATGAAACCCAGAAATGAGATCCTCTGAACGCCAAAAAGACACTTTGATCCCTTCACATACAGAGCATTCTCTCTCAAAATCTGGAACACAGTCCGAACATGTTTTACATGAGAGTCCCAGTCATTGGAAAAAATCAAGATATCATCCAAATAAACAATCAGAAATTTATCCACAAAATCCCTGAAAATGTCATTCATGAAGGACTGGAAGACAGAAGGAGCATTAGTGAGCCCAAAGGGCATCACAAGGTACTCAAAATGCCCTTCAGGGGTATTAAATGCCGTCTTCCATTCATCCCCGTGCTTAATGCGAATAAGGTTATATGCCCCCCTGAGGTCAAGCTTGGTAAACCAAGTAGCGTTTTTCACCCTGGAAAACAGATCAGAGATCAAGGGTAAAGGATATTGATATTTCACAGTAATATTGTTCAAGAGACGATAATCAATACACGGCCTTAATGAACCATCCTTTTTGGCCACAAAGAAAAAACCGGCACCTAAGGGTGAAGAGGATGGTCTGATATGACCCTTCTCCAATGATTCCTTGATATAAGACCGCATAGCGTCATGTTCAGGTACAGACAAGTTAAAAAGGCGACCTTTAGGGAATTTACTACCAGGCACTAATTCAATAGCGCAGTCATAGCTCCTATGGGGAGGTAAGGATACAGATTTACTTTCGCTAAACACATCAAAAAATCAATCAAAAAGTCAGGAACATCCTGAGCCTGGGGGGAGGTGTTGTGAATGGGTTTGAGATGAGTTCTGAGCAGAGGCTCCCTCTGGTGGTTACAAGCGGTGCTAGTCTGTCCAGTGAAGATTGTGAGGACTGGGAATCAGGTGTTACTGACTGGTCTTATATAAGGGAGTCACCTTCCCATCAGGGTTGCCGGTGATCAATTGTTCTGGTCTGAATCCTTTATTCCAATTTCCCTTGTAGCCTGCTGTGTCGTGTCTGCATCTCCTGCTAACAGATAATACATTTTCTTCTTTTGTGTTTGTGCTATATTTTTGCATTTTGTCCTGCACTTCTGTGGGGGCCTTCAGGGTCCCCTCCGGGGGCTTCTGCCCTCTCAGTTTTGTTCAGCCACTGATGTTTGTACTTTTGCTTTTTCCAGTTTTTTCAGTGGCTGCTGTTTTGATTTTGTTACACCAGAGAACTAATTTAGGTGGTAGAGGTCGTGTGATCTCAGGTGTTTTTGAAATTAGTAGAGTTGGTGTTTTTCAGGGTTTTCTGGGATTGCAGTAAGTACCCTTCCTATCCTTTTCTATTTAGTTAGTTTGGGCCCCAGCGTTTGCTCATACTATTTTCTTTCTGTGTCAGTATTTCATCTTGTCTAACCGCCATTACATGTTTGGGGGCTTTCTATTATCTTTGGGGTTCTGCTCCGGGGCAGATAGCTTTCCTATATCTATCTTTAGGTGTAGTTAGTTTCTCAGGCTGTGACGAGGCGTCTAGGACCAACGTAGGAACGCTCCACGGCTGCCTCTAGTTGTGGTGGTTAGTCAGGGTACTGCAATCTCATAGATTCCAACTGCTCTGGTGTATTGCCTTTTTTACCTGCACTCCTCAGCTACCGAAACATAACAGTATCACCGGCCTAAAAATTGAAAATTTTATGGTACTCACAGAAGGGAAAAAATATTGTCAGAGTTGTCAGAGATATTTTTCTGTTTGTTGCATTTTTTTTTCCCCTCTGTATCTCTGGGTGCTGGGGAGGATCTTTTCTCTCAATGGAGTTTGCACAGTTGTCTGGCCGTGTGGATCAGCTTGCCACTGAGGTTCGGAGTATTGCTATCTATCTTGCTGGGTTGCCTGTTGTGGAACCTAGGATCCCCATGCCAGATTTGTTTTTAGGGGATCGAGCTAAGTTTCAGAATTTCAAAAATAATTGTAAATTATTTTTTGCCTTAAAATCTAAGTCCTCAGGGAACGCAGCGCAGCAGGTTCAAATTATCATCTCTCTTCTGCGCGGCGATCCTCAGGATTGGGCTTTTTCCCTGACACCTGGGGATCCTGTTTTGATTGATGTTGATGCATTTTTTCAGGCCTTGGGGTTATTGTACGATGAGCCTAATGTCACTGATCAAGCTGAAAAAGCCTTGTTGGCATTAAATCAGGGGCTTGATGACGCTGAGTTATACTGTCAGAGATTCCGTAGGTGGGCAGTCCTGACCAAATGGAATGACGACGCTTTGGCAGCCCTTTTCCGGAAGGGTCTGTCAGATAATGTAAAGGATGTTATGGTGGCATTCCCTGTCCCCTCTGGTCTCAATGATTCTATGTCATTAGCGATTCAAATTGACAGACGTTTGCGTGAGCGGAGAAGTATGCGTGGAATGGTGTTGCATTGTGAACCAGCTTCTGAACCCATGCAGTGTGATAGAGTGGTGTCTGGGGCACAGCGTCATGAGTTTCGAAAGCGCAATGGGTTATGTTTCTACTGTGGTGATACTTCTCATGCTATTTCAGTCTGCCCTAAGCGGGGAAGACGTTTTGCACGCTCAGTTGTCTTGGGTAGTGTTCAGACTAAGTTTTTATTAACTGTCACTCTGATATGCTCTCTGTCCTCATTTTCTGCTCAGGCTTTCGTTGATTCTGGAGCAGCTATTAACCTGATGGATTATGATTTTGCTAAACGTTGTGGATTTCCCTTGATACCCCTACAGAAGTCTATTCCCCTACTGGGGATCGATTCTACCCCTTTGGCTGAGAATAAACCCCAGTTTTCTACTCAGGTGATAATGAGGGTTGAACCTGATCACCAGGAGTGCTGCAAATTTTTGGTTCTGTATAATCTGCATGACATTATCGTGCTGGGTTTTCCTTGGTTACAGTCTCATAATCCTGTTTTGGATTGGAAATCTGTGTCTGTAACCAGTTGGGGCTGCCAATGTGTTAATACCAACACTCCTGTTTTTTCTGCCTCCCCCAGGCTCAGGATGTTCCTGACTTTTTGATTGATTTTTCTGATGTGTTTAGCGAAAGTAAATCTGCATCCTTACCTCCCCATAGGAGCTATGACTGCGCTATTGAATTAGTGCCTCGTAGTAAATTCCCTAAAGGTCGCCTTTTTAACTTGTCTGTACCTGAACATGACGCTATGCGGTCTTATATCAAGGAGTCATTGGAGAAGGGTCATATCAGACCATCCTCTTCACCCTTAGGTGCCGGTTTTTTCTTTGTGGCCAAAAAGGATGGTTCATTAAGGCCGTGTATTGATTATCGTCTCTTGAACAATATTACTGTGAAATATCAATACCCGTTACCCTTGATTTCTGACCTGTTTTCCAGGGTGAAAAACGCTACTTGGTTTACCAAGCTTGACCTCAGGGGGGCGTATAACCTTATTCGCATTAAGCACGGGGATGAATGGAAGACGGCATTCAATACCCCTGAAGGGCATTTCGAGTACCTGGTGATGCCCTTTGGGCTCACTAATGCTCCTTCCGTCTTCCAGTCCTTCATGAATGACATTTTCAGGGATTTTGTGGACAAATTTCTGATTGTTTATTTGGATGATATCTTGATTTTTTCTAATGACTGGGACTCTCATGTGAAACATGTTCGAACTGTATTCCAGATTTTGAGACAGAATGCTCTGTACGTGAAGGGATCAAAGTGTCTTTTTGGCGTACAGAGGATCTCATTTCTGGGATTCATTTTGTCCCCATCTGTTATTGAAATGGACCCGGTCAAGGTTCAGGCCATCTGTGATTGGGTCCAACCTACTTCATTAAAGGCTCTTCAGAGATTTTTGGGTTTTGCCAATTTTTATCGTAAATTTATTGGTAATTTCTCGGTTATTGTTAAACCATTAACTGATTTGACCAGAAAGGGTTCTGATGTGGTGAATTAGCCTCCTGAGGCAGTCTCTGCATTTCAGGAACTTAAGCAGAGATTCACTTCTGCTCCTGTTCTACGGCAGCCTGATGTTTCTCTGCCATTTCAGGTGGAGGTTGATGCTTCTGAAATTGGGGCAGGTGCCATTTTGTCCCAAAAAGATCCAGAGACCTCTAAAAGTAACCCTTGTGCCTTTTTCTCTCGAAAATTTTCTCCTACTGAACGTAATTATGACGTGGGTAATCGGGAGTTATTGGCCATGAAGTGGGCTTTTGAAGAGTGGAGACATTGGCTGGAGGGAGCCAAACATCAGGTGGTGGTCCTTACGGACCATAAGAATCTGGTCTATCTGGAATCTGCCAAGCGACTCAATCCTAGACAGGCCAGGTGGGCCTTGTTTTTCACACGTTTTAATTTTGTGGTTTCCTTTCTTCCTGGCACTAAGAATGTTAAGACGGATGCCCTCTCGAGGAGTTTCCTTGCGGACTTTCCTGAGTTATCTGATCCTTCTGTTATTTTGAAAGAGGGTGTAGTTCTTTCCGCCATCTCGCCCAATTTGAGACTTGCTCTGGAGGGGTGTCAGGAGGATAGGCCCGAGTGCTGCCCTGTTGGAAAATTGTTTGTCCCGGACCAGTGGAAAAAGAGTGTGATGTCTGAGATTCATTGTTCCGCGTTGGCTAGGCATCCCGGAATTTTTGGTACCAGAGACTTGGTTAGTTGGTCCTTTTGGTGGCCTACCTTGTCTCGTGATGTCAGGGAATTTGTGCAGTCCTGCGGGACTTGCTCTCGCTCCAAGCCTTGCTCTCGCTCTAGTGGTTTGTTGATGCCATTGCCTGTGCCCAAGAGACCATGGACCCATATCTCTATGGATTTCATTTCCGACCTTCCTGTTTCTCAGAGAATGACCACCATCTGGGTAATTTGTGATAGGTTTTCCAAGATGATACATCTTGTGCCATTACCTAAGTTGCCTTCCTCCTCTGAATTGGTGCCGTTGTTCCTTCAGCACGTGGTTCGTTTACACGGCATTCCTGAGAACATTGTGTCTGACAGAGGAGTCCAGTTTGTTTCCAGATTTTGGAGGACTTTTTGTTCTAAACTGGGTGTTCAATTGTCTTTCTCCTCGGCATTTCATCCTCAGACCAATGGTCAAACTGAGAGAACAAACCAGACATTGGAGACTTATCTAAGATGCTTTGTGTCTGCTGATCAGGATGACTGGGTCACTTTTTTGCCTTTGGCTGAGTTTGCTCTTAATAATAGGGCTAGCTCTGCTACTTTGATGTGTCCGTTTTTCTGTAATTCTGGGTTTCACCCTCGATTTTCTTCAGGACAGACGGAGGCCTCTGTCTGTCCAGGTGTTGACTCTGTTGTGGAGCGTATGCAACTGATTTGGGACCAGGTAGTGGAGAGGTTGTCCCTCTCTCAGGAGAGGGCCCAGCGGTTTGCTAACCGGCATAGGACTGATGGTCCTCGGTTTAAAGTGGGGGACTTGGTCTGGTTGTCCTCAAAGAATATTCCTATGAGAGTAGCATCTCCTAAATTTAAGCCTAGGTTCATTGGACCTTATAAGATCATGGAGATTATTAATCCTGTTTCTTTTCGTTTGCTTCTTCCAGGGACATTTAAGATCCATAACGTGTTCCACAAGTCCTTGTTGAAGAGGTTTGTTGAGCCAGTGGTTCCTGCTGCTGTGCCTCCTGACCCTGTTTTGGTTGAGGGCAATCTGGAGTATGTGGTTGAGAAAATATTGAATTCTCGTTTTTCTAGACGGAAACTCCAGTATTTGGTTAAATGGAGAGGTTATGGTCAGGAAGACAATTCTTGGGTGTTTGCTTCGGACATCCATGCTAGGAGACTTATCCGTGCGTATCATAGAACTCATCCTGACCGACCTGGTTGCTCAAATGAGGGTTCGGTGACCCCTCCTCAAGGGGGGGTTACTGTTGTGAATGGGTTTGAGATGAGTTCTGAGCAGAGGCTCCCTCTGGTGGTTACAAGCGGTGCTAGTCTGTCCAGTGAAGATTGTGAGGACTGGGAATCAGGTGTTACTAACTGGTCTTACATAAGGGAGTCACCTTCCCATCAGGGTTGCCGGTGATCAATTGTTCTGGTCTGAATCCTTTATTCCAGTTTCCCTTGTAGCCTGCTGTGTCGTGTCTGCATCTCCTGCTAACAGATAAGACATTTTCTTCTTTTGTGTTTGTGCTATATTTTTGCATTTTGTCCTGCACTTCTGTGGGGGCCTTCAGGGTCCCCTCCGGGGCTTCTGCCCTCTCAGTTTTGTTCAGCCACTGATGTTTGTACTTTTGCTTTTTACAGTTTTTTCAGTGGCTGCTGTTTTGATTTTGTTACACCAGAGAACTAATTTAGGTGGAAGAGGTCGTGTGATCTCAGGTGTTTTTGAAATTAGTAGAGTTGGTGCTTTTCAGGGTTTTCTGGGA
Organism: Oophaga sylvatica; assembly: GCA_033576555.1. Taxonomy (NCBI): domain Eukaryota; kingdom Metazoa; phylum Chordata; class Amphibia; order Anura; family Dendrobatidae; genus Oophaga; species Oophaga sylvatica. The sequence continues at coordinate 105,889,021 of JARQOD010000007.1, read as the reverse complement.
TTGCAGTAAGTACCCTTCCTATCCTTTTCTATTTAGTTAGTTTGGGCCCCAGCGTTTGCTCATACTATTTTCTTTCTGTGTCAGTATTTCATCTTGTCTAACCGCCATTACATGTTTGGGGGCTTTCTATTATCTTTGGGGTTCTGCTCCGGGGCAGATAGCTTTCCTATATCTATCTTTAGGTGTAGTTAGTTTCTCAGGCTGTGACGAGGCGTCTAGGACCAACGTAGGAACGCTCCACGGCTGCCTCTAGTTGTGGTGGTTAGTCAGGGTACTGCAATCTCATAGATTCCAACTGCTCTGGTGTATTGCCTTTTTTACCTGCACTCCTCAGCTACCGAAACATAACAGGGAGGCAGAAAAAACAGGAGTGTTGGTATTAACACATTGACAGCCCCAACTGGTAACAGACACAGATTTCCAATCTAAAACAGGATTATGAGACTGTAACCAAGGGAAACCCAGTACGATAATGTCATGCAGATTATACAGAACCAAAAATTTGCAACTCTCCTGATGATCAGGTTCTACCCTCATTATCACCTGAGTAGAGAACTGAGGTTTATTCTCAGCCAAAGGGGTAGAATCAATCCCCAGTAGGGGAATAGACTTCCGTAGGGGTATCAAGGGAAACCCACAACGTTTAGCAAAATCAAAATCCATCAGGTTAATAGCTGCTCCAGAATCAACAAAAGCCTGAGCAGAAAATGAGGACAGAGAGCATATCAGGGTAACAGTTAACAAAAACTTAGTCTGAACACTACCCAAGACAACTGAGCGAGCAAAACGTCTTCCCCGCTTAGGGCAGACAGAAATAGCATGAGAGGCATCACCACAGTAGAAACATAACCCTTTGCGCTTTCGAAATTCATGACACTGTGCCCCAGAAACCACTCTATCACACTGCATGGATTCAGAAGCAGGTTCACAAGGCAACATTATTCCACGCATACCTTTCCGCTCACGCAAACGTCTGTCAATTTGAATCGCTAATGACATAGAATCATTGAGACCAGAGGGAACAGGGAATCCCACCATAACATCCTTAACATTATCTGACAGTCCCTTCCGAAAAAGAGCTGCCAAAGCGTCGTCATTCCATTTGGTCAGGACTGCCCACCTACGGAATCTCTGACAGTATAACTCAGCGTCCTCAAGCCCCTGACTTAATGCCAACAAAGTTTTTTCAGCTTGATCAGTGACATTAGGCTCATCGTACAATAACCCCAAAGCCTGAAAAAACGCATCAACATCACTCAAAACAGGATCCCCAGGTGTCAGGAAAAAGCCCAATCCTGAGGGTCGCGCGCGCAGGAGAGAGATGACAATTTGAACCTGCTGCGCTGCGTTCCCTGAGGACTTAGATTTTAAGGCAAAAAACAATTTACAGTTATTTTTGAAATTCAGAAACTTGGCTCGATCCCCTAAAAACAAATCTGGCATGGGAATCCTAGGTTCCACAACAGGCAACCTAGCAAGATAGGTAGCAATACTCCGAACTTCAGTGGCAAGCTGATCCACACGGCCAGACAACTGTGCAAACTCCATTGAGAGAAAAAAAAAAAATCCTCCTCAGCACCCAGAGATACAGAGGGAAAAAAAAAAATGCAACAAACAGAAAAAAAAAATCTCTGACAACTCTGACAACTTTTTTCTTTCACAATATTTTTCCCTTCTGTGAGTACCATATAATTTTCAGTTTTGGCCGGTGATACTGTTATGATTTGGTAGCTGAGGAGAGCAGGCAAAAAAGGACATACACCAGAGCAGTTGGAAACTATGAGATTGCAGTACCCTGACTAACCACCACAACTAGAGGCAGCCGTGGAGCGTTCCTACGTTGGTCCTAGACGCCTCGTCACAGCCTGAGAAACTAACTACACCTAAAGATAGAAAGAGGAAAGCTATCTGCCCCGGAGCAGATCCCCAAAGAACATAGAAAGCCCCCAAACATGTAATGGCGGTTAGACAAGAAGAAATACTGACACAGACAGAAAATAGTATGAGCAAACGTTGGGGCCCAAACTTACTAAATAGAAAAGGATAGGAAGGGCACTTACTGCAATCCCAAAAAACCCTGAAAAGCACCAACTCTACTAATTTCAAAAACACCTGAGATCACACGACCTCTACCACCTAAATTAGTTCTCTGGTGTAACAAAAGACAAAACAGCAGCCACTGAGAAAACTGGAATAAGCAAATGTACAAACATCAGTGGCTGAACTGAACTGAGAGGGCAAAAGCCCCCAGAGGGGACCCTGAAGGCCCCCACAGAAGTGCAGGACAAAATGCAAAAATCAAACACAAAAACAAAAAGAAGAAAATGTCTTATCTGTTAGCAGGAGATTCAGACACAACACAGCAGGCTTCCAAGGAAACAGGAATCAAGGATTGAGACCAGAACAACTGATCACCGGCAACCCTGATGGGAAGGTGACTCCCTTATATAAGACCAGTAAGTAACACCTGATTCCCAATCCTCACAATCTTCACTGGACAGTCCAGTACCGTTTGTAACCACCAGAGGGAGCTTCTGCTCAGAACTCATTTCCAGCCTATTCACAACACTGTACCAGCAGAATAGTGAGTGCAGCTCTGGAGTATAATACAGGATGTAACTCAGGATCAGTAATGTAATGTATGTACACAGTGACTGCACCAGCAGAATAGTGAGTGCAGCTCTGGGGTATAATACAGGATGTAACTCAGGATTAGTAATGTAATGTGTGTACACGGTGACTGTACCAGCAGAATAGTGAGTGCAGCTCTGGAGTATAATACAGGATGTAACTCAGGATCAGTAATGTATTGTACACAGTGACTGCACCAGCAGAATAGTGAGTGCAGCTCTGGAGTATAATACAGGAGGTAACTCAGGATCAGTAATGTAATGTACACAGTGACTGCTCAGCAGAATAGTGAGTGCAGCTCTGGGGTATAATACAGGATGTAACTCAGGATCAGTAATGTAATGTATGTACACAGTGACTGTACCAGCAGAATAGTGAGTGCAGCTCTGGGTATAATACAGGATGTAACTCAGGATCAGTAATGTAATGTATGTGCACAGTGACTGCACCAGCAGAATAGTGAGTGCAGCTCTGGAGTATAATACAGGATGTAACTCAGGATCAGTAATGTAATGTATGTACATAGTGACTGCACCAGCAGAATAGTGAGTGCAGCTCTGGAGTATAATACAGGATGTAACTCAGGATCAGTAATGTATGTACACAGTGACTGCACCAGCAGAATAGTGAGTGCAGCTCTGGAGTATAATACAGGAGGTAACTCAGGATCAGTAATGTACTGTATGTACACAGTGACTGCATCAGCAGAATAGTGAGTGCAGCTCTGGGGTATAATACAGGAGGTAACTCAGGATCAGTAATGTAATGTGTGTACACAGTGACTGCACCAGCAGAATAGTGAGTGCAGCTCTGGAGTATAATACAGGATGTAACTCAGGATCAGTAATGTAATGTATGTACACAGTGACTGCACAAGCAGAATAGTGAGTGCAGCTCTGGAGTATAATACAGGAGGAAACTCAGGATCAGTAATGTAATGTATGTACACAGTGACTGCACCAGCAGAATAGTGAGTGCAGCTCTGGAGTATAATACAGGATGTAACTCAGGATCAGTAATGTAATGTATGTACACAGTGACTGCACCAGCAGAATAGTGAGTGCAGCTCTGGAGTATAATACAGGATGTAACTCAGGATCAGTAATGTAATGTATGTACACAGTGACTGCACCAGCAGAATAGTGAGTGCAGCTCTGGAGTATAATACAGGAGGTAACTCAGGATCAGTAATGTAATGTATGTACACAGTGACTGCACCAGCAGAATAGTGAGTGCAGTTCTGGGGTATAATACAGGATATAACTCAGGATCAGTAATGTATGTACACAGTGACTGCACCAGCAGAATAGTGAGCACAGCTCTGGAGTATAATACAGGATGTAACTCAGGATCAGTAATGTATGTACACAGTGACTGCACCAGCAGAATAGTGAGTGCAACTCTGGAGTATAATACAGGATGTAACTCAGGATCAGTAATGTATGTACACAGTGACTGCACCAGCAGAATAGTGAGTGCAGCTCTGGAGTATAATACAGGATGTAACTCAGGATCAGTAATGTATGTACACAGTGACTGCACCAGCAGAATAGTGAGCACAGCTCTGGAGTATAATACAGGATGTAACTCAGGATCAGTAATGTATGTACACAGTGACTGCACCAGCAGAATAGTGAGTGCAGCTCTGGAGTATAATACAGGATGTAACTCAGGATCAGTAATGTATGTACACAGTGACTGCACCAGCAGAATAGTGAGTGCAGCTCTGGAGTATAATACAGGATGTAACTCAGGATCAGTAATGTAATGTATGTACACAGTGACTGCACCAGCAGAATAGTGAGTGCAGCTCTGGAGTATAATACAGGATGTAACTCAGGATCAGTAATGTATGTACACAGTGACTGCACCAGCAGAATAGTGAGTGCAGCTCTGGAGTATAATACAGGATGTAACTCAGGATCAGTAATGTATGTACACAGTGACTGCACTAGCAGTTACTTAGCAGTAAAACCTTATAGTGGATACGTTTAGGGCATCATGAAGAAGGATCTGCTGATGAACCTCTTGATGTGACAGGCCGTGCGCCCGGTAAGTGCCTTCTTACACCGTGGTACCGCTCTGTCTGCTGTCCCTATTACGCTCCAGCTTCATGACCCTCTGGGGAAATTCTCGGAGCCTCTCACTTACTGAGCAGGAAGACTGCAGAGTGATGTACACTATAAGTGCATCCATTGCCAGGCGACTGATGGTGGAATAATAGCAGGTGGGGGGTGAATATTTCGGTTCGGTGCCCCCCACGACGCTTCCATCAGAGCTGACCCGCCGGCTCAGGCCACACAATTGATTTCCATTCTCTGGGAGGTAGAGGAAAGCGCCGTGTGCCAGATCTGTCTGCACAACAGATGTAGCCTTGTCCCTTCTCGCACATGACTCTCCAGAAGGCCACCAGAGACACCGGCACACACATTAATAACACGCGGCTGGAATTGGGGTGATGCAATTAAAACCCAAGGTTATCACACAGATATTCCGGAGCGGTCACTGTCACACCCCGCAGCTGAGGGTCTGCTACAATGTATCAGTCTGTTCAATACACGATTCTACCTGCACTGATACATTGTAACAAACTATCAGGGCAGGAGAGAGGATCTGCTACTGTTGTGTTTGCCTCACAGAGGATTGTCCAGACTGGATACAATTGTAACAAACCCTCAGCTGTGAGACATCTTGGCGACTGATTGAAAGGGTAAATGGCTGGCACCTAAAGCGACCGGTGTGTGCTAGCTGGATTTCGGTGGCCATGTTTAGTATGTCTTGACATTTCGTTAGTCAGAGTCACCCAGGCTTCCAAGAAATACAAACTCCTCCCACCTCCCTCCTATGGCCCTCCCCTTCCTGCAAGGAGGAGGAGCTTAGTGGGGGGTTTTACATTTCTTGCAACCAACCAAGCCCTTCACCTTCCATGCAGCTACAAAGGGCATCTCATGGAAAACGGCATTTTATAGAGACTCCAGTCATTTCAGGTGTAATACCTCATTTCCCCTCTGGGGAGCTGTGATGAAACGGAACACCTACTACCAGCTTCTATTGCAGGTTACAGCTCAGATCTGAGTGATCAAATTTCTCCAATGGTACAAAAAAATGGATGACTCATGCAAATTGATCACCTATTCTTAGTTTATGATTAATGAATGAGTGTCAGGGTCTGAAATACTGACCAGGAGCAAAAAGCCTTTAAAATCAAACAAACCTCTCTTAAGGGGATAGTCTAGAAGTTTATAAAACTAATTTTCACAAATAATTTATTAGCAATAGGAGGACAGCCCCCTATGTAATAGTAGAGAACTACGTCTTCTGGAGGACCCTACGACCCTAAGTATTACTTAAAGAGTCCAGTGACCTCAGAGAGAATTGTGTAATACCTCATTTGCCCTGCGGAGGAGCTGTGGAATAATTTAACACTTCTAGATCGTGAGAAAGTTTACAGCGGACTGTTGCTGGTCCCAGTGATCTGCAGATGACCCATATGGTAGATAAAAAAACTGGACAACTCCTTTAAAGGGGTATACGAGAATGGCTCCATTAAAGGGGTGTGGCACGCTGGTGGAAGAAGCCATTATTTGATCACACCGATCCGGAGAATGAAGGGACCGCAGTTCGGAATTGACGGGATCGGTTATAGCTCCTTGTACAGAGCGCCACTCTGTAGGGAAACCGTAGTGGGGGGTGCAGCACTTTATGGACCCTATATTTTTAGAATGTGTCGGGGTCTCCGAGGTCGGACCCACCGGCGATCACTAAGTGATGATACGTCGTAGTGATCGGGAAGAATGAACAGAATTGGTATGTTAACAGAAAAAGACCACTTTTCTTCCAGCGGCTGTGCCCCCCGCCACCCGTGCAGTAAATCTGCTTCCCCTATTAATTGTGACCTTTCCTGCGGGATTCTGTGATAGCGCAAATATTTCAGGGATTTTTTTTTAGAGCTATGTGCCATTAAAAACCATCCCACACGTCTCCCGTGATTTCCTGCCATATCGGCCATACCCCACTGCGGCCCCCGGACCCTGCTTCTTACCTCTAGCAGGCCCACCCACAGAGACAATGCATTGAGGGGAAAGGGCCGAGGCCTCACAAATCTCCTCCAACCTGCTCCTACTTTACACGAAATTCCCCATGGGAGGATTTAACCTTCGCCCCAGACCCCCCAAAAATGAAGGCAGACACTGGGCCGGCCATAAGACTTCACGTCCGCATGCAGCAGAGCTGAGTTTGTCATCTGGCACAATATGTGATTGTACAGGTAGATTTATGGATTAAATGTATTTTTCATTGGTTTTACATAGGACTGCAGACACACCATCACGTGACCAAACGGCGCCATTATTTTACATAGGACCGCCGGTCGCTTTTGTTTTAAACTTGCCAGCGACGTCACTACGGCTTTACACAGGACTGCAGACAGAAGTGTTATTTACCATTAACTGAAAGGAGCATAGCAAGAGATTTCATTTGCATAGGACTGCACAAAAACGTGTTAACTGTGTTGACTGAATGGGAACTGGTTATATTATTAGGCTATTTCTTTGTTTTACATAGGACTGCAGGTACAATTGTCATTCCTCACTAAGGCGTAATCTATCTTACATAGGACTGCTAGTAAACATACCACTTCTAATTGAGATATTGGTAAGTGTTTATATGTGCACTTACATAGGACTGCAGGCAAACTTCTTAGCATAATTTACTGTTAGAGCATAAGGAGCCATTGCTTTTACATAGGACTGCACAGAAACACTTTACATAATCAGAGCTGTGTTTGTTTGATGTATTTTTCACAGGACTGCATGAGATCTAGTTACATTATTAGGTTATTTTTAAGTCTACATAGGACTGCAGGTACATTTATGATTCATATTGAAATCATAATAATACGTTATCTATCTTACATAGGACTGCAGGCAAATCTACCACTGTGATATCGTTAGGCGTTATTTGTGCTTGTACATAGGACTGCAGCTAAACATATCAATTTGTTTTATCGCCCAGTTCGGTAACTTTTTTTTTTTTTTTTTTTATAACACTGTGAGCAGTATCATTACTTATCACGGCAACATACTGAATTAATTATTTTACATAGGACTGCAGGTAAATTTAACACTCATTGTGAATTATGATAGCCTAATAGACATACAGTTTTACATAGGACTGCGGGTAAATGTTTGTGCCTTACGTGGTATCTTATATAAGACTGCAGGTTGACTAACTACAGACTCCTAATACATTTGTCGGGTTTACATGGGACTGCAAGTTAGTTAAGATTTGTAATGGAGTAAGCTAAATCATGTAAACAATGTGATGTTTTGCATAGGACTGCATGTAAACCCACCACATCACCCTAGAGCACATGATTATACCATGATGATATGTTGCGCTCTGTAATTTTACCACTTATAACCACACTGGAATTCTTATTGATTTTACATAGGACTGCAGATAAACCAATAAGTTATCTTCTGTCAGTGTCAACATGCTCTGTTTTACATAGGACTGCAGGTAAACTCGCCACCTTCTTCCAGTATAAATATAATAAACTGGCTTTACATGGGACTGCAAATAAACCTAGTGTTATAATTATGTCCTTGATCCCTGTAGTTTCTGTTAGCGAAATACTGAGTCACCCCCACACTTAGAAGACAATTAGTGGGTATCTTTCCTTAAGAGTGTGGTTTGCATAGGACTGCAGGTAAGCCCAATGCATCATGTAATCTACAATGTAACAAGACTCAAAGAAAGACTCAGCTCTGCTACATCTGCGGATGAGATGGAAGCATGGCGATGTGGCAGAGATGATAGCGGAGCATCAATCCACCTAAATGATAAAGGGAAGGGGGAAGGGAATCGTGTTCCCCAGCGGCCAACAACATCCAGCGCTCATCGTGACCAACCATATTCCTGGAGAATCTGCGTCTGTGACGGGATCCTGACTGCAAAAATGTCACACAGCTTATAAGTCATTAGCCCACGAGAGACAGAGATGGAGCCAGAGACGCTTCTAACGTCACCTCCTCTCACAGAGCGGCAGGATGCGGCAGAGGTCAGAGAACATCAGCGCAGCCACCGAGCAAAAGAGGAATCCATATCTGTCCTGTATCATCTGCCATAGACTGAGAGCTGGAAGCAACCTGCCCATAGTACAGGAACCGCAACGTGTCACCGAGTCTAACACCACCAGGATACAATCCCTTATAGACTGGATGAGAAATGATGCACATAGGGGCAGTATTATAGTAGTTCTATTCTTGTACATAGGAGCAGTATTATAGTAGTTATATTCTTGTACATAGGGGCAGTATTATAGTAGTTATATTCTTGTATATAGGGGCAGTATTATAGTAGTTCTATTCTTGTACATAGGAGCAGTATTATAGTAGTTATATTATTGTACATAGGAGCAGTATTATAGTAGTTATATTCTTGTACATAGGGGCAGTATTATAGTAGTTATATTCTTGTACATAGGGGCAGTATTATAGTAGTTATATTCTTGTACATAGGGGGCAGTATTATAGTAGTTATATTCTTGTACATAGGGGCAGTATTATAGTAGTTCTATTCTTGTACATAGGGCAGTATTATAGTAGTTCTATTCTTGTACATAGGGGCAGTATTATAGTAGTTATATTCTTGTATATAGGGGCAGTATTATAGTAGTTCTATTCTTGTACATAGGAGCAGTATTATAGTAGTTATATTCTTGTATATAGGGGCAGTATTATAGTAGTTACATTCTTGTAC
>JARQOD010000007.1:105840760-105879528 GCA_033576555.1 Oophaga sylvatica | reverse complement strand
TACTGAAGGGATCGGCGACTGAGACGTGAGTCAATGATTTTCGACCCATGAAATTCCACGTTATCATTGACCACCACTGAAGGAGGAGGTAGAGGTGACGGTATGACTGGTGTCACATACTTTTTAAGTAATGACTTGTGAAACACATTATGAATTTTAAACGTAGGAGGGAGGTCCAGACGAAATGCCACAGGATTAATTATGGAACTGATCCTGTACGGCCCGATGAATCTGGGACCCAACCTCCAGGAGGAAACTTTAAGTTTTATATTCCTGGTAGACAACCAAACTAGATCGTTCACCTTCAGATCTAGACCAGAAACTCTCCCCCTATCAGCCATCCGTTTGTAACGGTTCCCCGTAACCTTCAGTCTTAACCGATCTGGAACTATCAGTCTCCCTGGAAGTCCCACAGGGGCGTCCCCCTGAGCCCCCAATACCTCCCCCTCAAGCTCAGAGCATACAGCTGACACTACAACTCCCTCCTGAGGAATAGGAACCGGATCATCCGTCTTCCCGGCCCCTGGGAAAGTACGAGATAAGGCATCAGGAAGCAACTTTATTGAGCAGTCATATGCGCGATGAGGAGGTAACTCTTTACACCCCTCCTCTGAGAACATCTCCCCAAAGTCCTCCAGAAAAGGAGGCAAAGTCCTAGGCACAACCGCACCGATGACCGTGCTCATGCAGTTATTCTTGCAAAATTCACCCCACTGGCTTATCTTTCTGGATTGCCAATCAATCACTGGGTTATGTTTAGCCAACCAAGGAAGTCCCAACACAATAGGAGTAGGTAGACCCTCCAACACATAACAAGACAATTGCTCTTTATGTATTGCCCCTACTCGAAGATCTATGTTATGAACAGCTTGTACCAAGCTACCTTGACCAAGAGGTCTAGAATAAATAGAGAGTATAGGGACCGGTTTGGCCAATACACTCAGTTGCATACCATGCACCTGGGCAAACCGAGCGTCCACCAGATTAGCCCCGGACCCACTATCAAGAAAACAGAAATCCTCTCAGTTCTAGTACCAATCACCACCTCCGCAGGCACGAGAAACTGAGAGGGATTTGGGGACGAAATACACACTCCCAGGTTAACTCCTTGGCTCAAAGCGGTCGGGATGGACACCCCCCAACAAAATGTCCCTCTCTCCCGCAAAAGAAACACCTTCTAGTCTTGCGGCGCACCGCCGATTCCCTCCTACAAAAAGATGTCCCTCCCAACTGCATGGGTTCCTCAGAACAGACCAGGGGAACCTCAGTATAAGGGACCTTAGTAGTAGGCGGAGTCATCATGGGGGGCGGAGTTACCTCGCGTCTTCCCCGAAGTCGTCTATCAATGCGAATAGCGAGGGCCATAGCAGCCTCCAGTGATGGAGGAGAATCATACTGAGCCAACACATCTTTTAATTTGTCAGACAACCCTTGACAAAACTGGCTCCTAAGAGCTGGGTCATTCCACTGAGTATCTGTTGCCCATCTACGGAACTCAGAAGAATATTCCTCCGCTGGACGATTTCCTTGCCGTATTTTACGTAACCTTGTTTCAGCAAGGGAAACTCGATCCGGATCATCATATACCAGACCCAGGGCAGTAAAAAATCGATCCACTGACTGGAGATCTGGGGAGCCTGGAGGAATAGAGAACGCCCAAGATTGAGGGTCCCTTGTAAGAGCGAGATAACAATTCCCACCCTCTGCTCTTCACTCCCAGATGACCGAGGCCGCAGCCGAAAGTACAATTTACATGCCTCCCGGAAAGTAAAAAATTTGTCCCGCCCACCAGTGAACCTGTCCGGGAGAGCAACCTTAGGTTCAGATCTGGTTTGCTCCGGGGGGACAAAACCTTGGACTTAATGTCTGCAAATTCCATGGACAACCCCTGCAACTGCCGGGCCAGCTGGGCTACTGGATCCATGACAGCTGGGGAGAATCTTTAGTTGGCCGGTGAAAATGTCACGCTGTATAGCAGATATATATATGTGATGTCAGTAATCTATATCAAAAGGGCAACATACTATATAACATGCGCATAGATATATGATAACATAGAATTTACCTGACAGAATGTCCAGTGGGTCAAAACGGAATCCGTTATACGCTGTCTCCGGCTAGAGGGTGACCGGGGTCTAAGCTGACCCTAAACTGGGGTCCTAACTAATCCCTCTACCTGGAGGTACTGTTAAAGGTACAGAGGTCCAGGCCACCAGCGTAAACCCTGTCTCCTATCAATCCCTGCCAACTGTATTCTAGTCCTAAGAAGGACCCTGAATACCACCAAAGGGAATGAACAGGTAACGGTTAATGAACAGAAAGACATACAAGAAAGACAAGGAATAAAGTAAATAAAGTCTTACATACAACACTCACACACAGTAGGAACACCTAAGGTCTCAGAGATAAACTATAAGCTATAAGAGTAAAAACAACTAATGAACTCTTAGCTTAAATATTCTCAGAACCGATCCAGTCTGCTAGACTACATGAATGCTTTCACCGGCATCTAACACCCAGACTGGCAGGAATATAAAGGAAGCTAATTAGAACATAATCAAAAGCAGCCGGGCGAGGCTGGACCTAGTCTTAGCAAAGAGCTAGGTAAAATTAACTCCCTCATTACCAAACACAAAGAAACAGCAACTCAGCTGTGAGAAGTCAGAGTGTGTAATCGCGACGATCCTCGTGGCGATACACCCATGACAGCGAGACACCAGACCGGTCCAATATAAATGAGCGAGACACCAGACCGGTCCAATATAAATGAGCGAGACACCAGAGCGGTCCAATATAAAGGAGCGAGACATAGCCACTTTTGGCTATGACTATAAACTAACCAGACACCAGACTAGTAAAACATAAACTCCAGACCTGAGCGTTGAACTAGGATCTGACTAGTCTCCAAAATGGCTTAAAAATTATCAGTTAGCTCCCCCTAGTGGCAGCTGCAGACAAGCAGATTTTATCATGGCTGTGTCCCTGACCCATTTATTATGGGTTACCACTTTAATGAGGGTTTTTTTCAGCCTCCTCCCCCAAAAAATATACATACGTAAGAAAAGCGATGTATACTATATCAGTGCAGTGGATGGAATATAACCAGGTGCGTGCGCGTCTCACTTAGGACATCTGTGTCTCTGGACTTTCCAACACAGGCCCATTTCGAGCGGTCTAGCGCTCTCTTTCTTTTTACGTCCTCCATGAATCCTGAATATAAACCTGGCCGATTCCTCTATGCTGAAATGCATTGCGCAGTCCATGTAAACCACACATCCCCGGCTGCACGCCGAGCTATGAGACGTCCTGGAGAAAGAGGAGGGGGATCCCAGTCTACAGAAAGGTACATTTCCCATAGGGCCACTTGCAAGCTCATTAGGAAGGAAGTGAGGCTGATGCATTTGCTACCGAGAGAGGGAAAAAAAAAATCAGACCGGTGAATGGATGAGAAGATAGAGCCGGCTCTCGGCCTCCGACACCTCGTCAATTATTCCTTATTTTTTATCTTTTTCCAAAGCTTTATTAAAGAAGAATTCCACATAAAAAGAGAGTGAGCACCACTAAAAAAACAGACACACACAAAGACACCCAAGACAGAATTATTATCTACAAAGGCTACAAAAAAAAATACAAGTCACTTAATGGACTGGGCCAATGGGTTATTATAATAAAGCTTCGTTTAGTTATAGGCTGTATTCATTTGTATGCAGTATTTATAGACAGTGTTCAGGTCTAGGCTGTGTTCATTTACAGACAGTGTTTAGGTGTAGGCTGTATGTATTTATAAACAGTGTTTAGGTCTAGGCTGTGTTCATTTATAGACTGTTTAAGCTACGGTATATTAATTTCTAGACAGTTTAGTTATAGGTTGTGTACAATTGTGTGCAGCAGTAATTTATAAAGTATTTAGGTATAGGGTGTATTCATTTATATACTGTGATTAGGCTGTATTTATTTATTGACAATGTATAGGTATAGGCTGTATTCATTTATAGACAGTGTTTAGTTATAGGCTGTTTATGTTTATATGCAGCTGCTGTCATTTATAGACATCATTTAGGTCAAGGCTGTATTCATTTATACACTGTATTTACATGTAAGCCGTATCCATTTATAGACAGTGTTAAGGCAGAGGTTGTATTCATTTATACACTGTATTTAGGTATAGGCTGTATTCATTTATATAGTGTTTAGGCTGTAGTTCATTTATAGACAGTGCTTAGGCTGTCTTCAATTATAGACAGTGCTTAGGCTGAATTCATTTATACACAGTGTTTAGGCTGTATATATTTATAGACAGTGTTTTAGGTATAGGCTGTATTCATTTATAGTGATTGTATAGAAATACGTTTTATTCTTCTATAGACAGTCTTTAGGCATAAGTTGTATTTATTTATACACAGTGTTTAGTATAAGTTGTATTCATTTATAGACTGTTTATCAATACTTGAATACAACTTATGCCTAAACACTGTATAAATGAATACAGCCTATGAGTAAATACTGTTTATAAATAAATACTGCCTATACCTAAACAGTATTTAACCATAGGCTGTATTCATTTACACAGTGTTAAGGCATAGGCTGTATTCATATATAGGCCCTGTTTAGGCATAGGTTGTATTCATTTATAGACGTTGTTACAGAGACACTATGACCAAAAACTCTTGTAGTTGTAAACGCATACACGATTGTCATGTGTACTGCATCGTACTTTCATGCAATGTTTTAATTGATAATCAATAAAGATATATTTTTCAATTGACAGTGTTGCTTATTTTATATTTAATTTTCCTCTTAGGTGTGTTCAGTTATAGGCTGTGTTCCTTTATAGATTGATTCATTATAGAGCGGGTTTAGTTATATGCTGTGTTCCCTTATAGATTGTATTCATTTATAGGTTGTGTTCAGCTATAAATTGCGTTCCCTTATAGATTGTATTCATTTATAGGTTGTGTTCAGTTATAAGCTGTGTTCGCTTATAGATTGTATTCATTTATAGGTTGTGTTCAGTTGTAAGCTGTATTCCCTTATAGATTGTATTCATTTATAGGATGTGTTCAGTTGTAAGCTGTATTCCCTAGATTGTATTCATTTATAGGTTGTGTTCAGTTGTAAGCTGTATTCCCTTATAGATTGTATTCATTTATAGGTTGTGTTCAGTTGTAAGCTGTATTCCCTAGATTGTATCATTTATAGGTTGTGTTCAGTTGTAAGCTGTATTCCCTTATAGATTGTATTCATTTATAGGTTGTGTTCAGTTGTAAGCTGTATTCCCTTATAGATTGTATTCATTTAAAGGTTGTGTTCAGTTTAGCTGTATTCCCTTATAGATGTATTCATTATAGGTGTGTCAGTTGTAAGCTGTAGTTCCTAATTGATTCATTTATATATAGTGTATCATTTAATCTGTATTCCCTTATAGATTGTATTAATTTGGTTGGTTCAGTTAAGCTGTATCCCTTAAGATGTAGTTCCATTTATAGGTGTTTGCAGTTGTAAGCTGTATTCCTTATAGATTGTATCATTTATAGGTTGTGTTCAGTTGAAGCGTATTCATTATAATTGTATTCATTTATTGGTTTGTTTCAGTTAGTAAGCTGTATTCCTTATAGATTTATTCATTTATAGGTTGTGTTTCAGTGTAAGCTGTCTTCCAGATTGTATTCATTTATAGTTGTGTTCAGTTTAACTGTTTCCCTTATAGATTGTATTCATTTATAGTTGTGTTCAGTTGTAAGCTGTATTCCCTTATAGATTGTATTCATTTATAGGTTGTGTTCAGTTGTAAGCTGTATTCTTAAGATTGTAGTCATTTATAGGTTGTGTTCATTGTAACTGTATTCCTTATAGATTGTATTAATTTATAGGTTGTGTTCAGTTGAGCGCTTCCAGATTGTATTCATTTATAGGTGTGTGTTCAGTTGTAAGCTGTATTCCCTTATAGATTGTATTCATTTATAGGTTGTGTTCAGTTGTAAGCTGTATTCCCTTATAGATTGTATTCATTTATAGGTTGTGTTCAGTTGTAAGCTGTATTCCCTTATAGATTGTAGTCATTTATAGGTTGTGTTCAGTTGTAAGCTGTATTCCCTTATAGATTGTATTCATTTATAGGTTGTGTTCAGTTGTAAGCTGTATTACCTTATATATTGTATTCATTTATAGGTTGTGTTCAGTTGTAAGCTGTATTCCCTTATAATTGTATTCATTTATAGGTTGTGTTCAGTTTTAGTCCGTGTTCCCTTATAAGAACAGAAAAGTGTCCTACATAATAAATACGGAGGACCGTGAAACAACAAAAACCCTATGTAGAGAACAGAAAGTCCTCCTCCAAACACAAATTATATAAAGAGTAAATCATTTTATTAGAACACACAATTAAAAGATTTAAAAAATTGGAGATGTAAACAGACCACACAGAAAATAAAGCAAACACTGGGCAAATGGGTAAGTTATATCCAAAGTTATGCAAAGAGTACGTCACCTTGAAGAATAGACTCTAATTCTGTATACGCAAAGGCATAAAATAATGAGAAGTAACATTCTAGTGAATAAGGTGCAAGAGGGATATAAATAAATAAATAAATAGACTGGACAATGCTGGGATTTGTCTCTTGTAACTCCAAATACAGTTTATAATAAACATATGGTAAACTGAGTGACATAGATTAAATGATTTATAGGAGAATCCAGAGAAAAAAAGATACACACCATAGCTCAAAGTCAAAGTAGATAAGTAATATCACATATAGACATATAAATAAGTCCAAGCCAGGAAATATATAAATACCCAGGTGTTCCCTTATAGATGGAATTCATTTATAGTTTGTGTTCAGTTATAGGCTGTTCCCTTATAGACTGTATTTAGTTATAGAATGTATTTCGTTATTGGCTATGTTTCTTTGTTGATTTATTAAGTTATAAGAAGTGCCTAGTTATAGGCTGTGTTCCTTTATAGATTTATAGAGTGTGATCAGTTTCAGTTATAGGTTGTGTTCCCTTACAGATTGTATTTATTTATAGGTGGCTGATGGGACTACTACCGTACTACCATCAGCCTACACCTGCTGCTGCTAAAAATAGTGAGAGCAGGCAGCTGCTGATGGGAGTATTCATCAGCCGCAGCCTGTGCTATAAATAAATTAAAAAAAGGTGTGGGTTTCCCTGTATTTTTGATAACCAGCCAGGCAAAACTGACAGCTGCGGGCTGCAACCTTCAGCTGTCAGCAAGGCTGGCTATCAAGAATAGAAGGGGACCCCAAGCTGTTTTTTTTTTAAAATATTTGTTGGGTTGATGTCACCTTTGTATTGTCCGGTGAAATCAAGCCTCTCCATTACTAATCCGTGGTCTTGATGTCACCAGACAATACAAAGGTGACATCAACCCCACAGACAAGAACCCCACTTGTCACCGACACAGGGCAAGTGGGAAGAGCTGGGCAAAGCGCCAGAATTGTCGCATCTAATAGATGTGCCTTTTCTGGGTGGCTTCAGGCTGCTTTTTTTAAGCTGTGAGGGGGCCATATCAATGGCCCCTTACCAGCTTGAGAATTCCAGCCCCCAGCTGTCTGCTTTAGCAAGGCTGGTTGTCAAAAATGGTAGGGAACCAACATAGTTTTTTTTTTCATTATTCATTTAAATTATTAAAAATACGACCCCTCTAGTCTTGATAACCAGCCCTGCTAACGCTAACAGCTGAAGGTTGCAGCCTCCAGCTGTCAATTTTGCCTGGCTGGTTTGCTTTTCAAAAATACAGAGGAACCCACAACATTTTTATTTATTTATAGCAGAGGCTGATGAATACTCTAGTTAGCCGCCGACTGCTCTCGCTGTTATCAGCTGAATCGCAGTGTCAGCAGGGGAGAATGATGCGAGCTGTCTTCAGCACCCGGCGCCAGGGAACAGCTAGAACAGTACTATTGATCCCCAGGCTCCGGTACGTGTGCTCCTTTATAGGATGTGTTCAGTTATAGGGTGTGTTCAGTTATAGGCTGTGCTCCTTTATAGGGTGTGTCCAGTTATAGGTAGTGCTCCTTTATAAGGTGTGTTCAGGTATAGGCTGTGCTCCTTTATAGGATGTGTTCAGTTATAGGCTGTGCTCCTTTATAGGGTGTGTTCAGTTATAGGCTGTGCTCCTTTATAGGATTGTTCAGTTTAGGTTGCGCTCCTTTATAGGTGTTTCAGTTATAGGCTGTGCTCCTTTATAGGGTGTGTTCAGTTATAGGCTGTGCTCCTTTATAGGGTGTGTTCAGTTATAGGCTGTGCTCCTTTATAGGGTGTGTTTAGTTTTAGGTTGCACTCCTTTATAGGGTGTGTTCAGTTATAGGCTGTGCTCCTTTATAGGGTGTGTTCAGTTATAGGCTGTGCTCCTTTATAGGGTGTGTTCAGTTATAGGCTGTGCTCCTTTATAGGGTGTGTTTAGTTATAGGCTGTGCTCCTTTATAGGGTGTGTTCAGTTATATGCTGTGTTTGGCTGTCCTGAAAATTTTCTGACACTATGTTTGACCCCAACAGTTAGATATACATTGGATAAATCCTTACTATGCATAGTAGAGCACAAGTGTGGCTCCGTCGGTAGTCTGAACTGGGTAAGAAAACAAATTGAGCTTCCGTGTCCACTCTTAATTTTATTCCATATAGTTTTGTGGGGCCTACAGCTTTGTACAACCTTAGCTATCCTATTTATGAATATAATACCCAACACATACAAGGACAAAGGTGCGACTCCCTGGGGGCAAGAACAACCCCATAACAACTACACGGCTGTTGTGTCCTTTGTACAGCTCCTTCCTGACAAGTGCCTTTAGCCTTCACGTCTTAGCCCCTGACACCCACTAGCTCCAACAAGAGTGTCTGCAAAAAAAGTCAATACGCTCAAGGGGTTAATAAAAGCCGCTGTCCCCTAAAGGCACCGCAGGGACGTATGAAAGGGCCTGTAAATAAGACGTGTTACTCCTTTATCAAATATTTAGGGCATTTTTGCTCTCCATTTCTGCTCTGACAAACTCAAGTGCTGGAGAAGACTCAATTAATGTGATATATTAGCGGTATATTTATGGGATTTGCTGACAGATGACGCAGAAGCGGCTCCCCAGCGGTCTCTGGGAGAAGATCTGGCGAGTGGCAGCGTTTCAGTGTCTGCTGCAGTTTGCTGTATACGCTTCCTGTCCCAGCGGGAATATGTCAGAAATGGGGGGGGATGAGCATGTGTGCTAAATATAAAACACGCATTATTTTACATGGCGCTATATACAGAAATCCAGCAACGTGCAGACACATCCATACATAGAAGAGCAACGCTGCAGAAAAACCGCCACATAACGATTAATCTATCTACCTCTGATTATGTAGAGAGGCTCCTCAAAATATCAGTGGACTTTATATTGCCATTTTTTACATTTTAAAAATTGCAAAAAGAAAAATGGTCCGATGCAAATGTTTCGGCACCCTTGGAAATTTGTGTGTTCAGATAACTTTGGCCAAGGCTTCAGACCTTAATCAGCCTGTTAGGGTTATGGTTTGTTCACCATCATCGTTAGGAAAGGTCAGATGATGCAAATTTCCCAACTTTATAAAAACCCAGCCTCCTCTAACCTTGTGCCAAAAAAACAGCAGCCATGGGTTCTTCTAAGCCGCTGCCGAACACTCTAAAAATGAAAATGGTGGAGGCCCACAAAGCAGGAGAAGGCTATAAGATGATAGAAAAGTGTTGTCAAGTTGCCCTTTCCTCAGTTCAAAATGTAATTAAGAAATGGCAGTTACCAGGAACATTGGAGGTCAACATAAGGTCTGGAAGACTAAGCAAAATTTCAGTGAGAGTTGCTCGTAGGATTGCTAGAGAGGCAAATCAGAATTCTCGCTTGACTGCAAAAGACCTTCCAGAAAGATTTAGCAGACTCTGGAGTTGTGGTACATTGTTCTACTGTTCAGAGACACCTGTACAAATATGGACTTCATGGAAGAGTCATCAGAAGAAAACCTCTCTTGCGTCCTCACCATAAAATTCAGCGCCAGAAGTATGCAAAATAATATCTAAGCAAGCCTGATGCAATTTGGACACAAGTCCTGTGGACCGATGAGGATAACATAGAAATCTTTGGCCACAATGATCAAAGGTATGTGTGGAGAAAAAAGGAGACAGAATTTCAGGAAAAAGAACATCTCGCCAACCATTAAGCATGGGGTGGATCAATCATGCTTTGGGGTTGTGTTGCACCCAATGACATGAGGAACAATTCATGGGTAGAGGGAAGAATGGATTCAATGAAAATTCAACAAGTTCTTGATACAAACATAACACCATCTGTAAAAAAGCTGAAGTTGAAAAGAGGAAGAGGATGAGGAAGAGGATGGCTTCTACACATGGATAATGATCCTAAACACACATCACAATCCACAATAGAGGACCTCAAAAGGTGCAAACTGAAGGTTTCACAATGGCCCTCACAGTCCCCTGATCTGAACATCATTGAAGATCTGTGGCTAAACCTCAAAATAGCAGAGGAAGCAAAACGCCCCAGGAATGTCACAGAACTGGAAGAATTCTCCAAGGAAGAATGGAGGAAAATCCCTCAAACAAGAATTGAAAGACACTAAAAGCGTTTACAAGGTGTGATACTTGCACAAGGGAGCGCTACTAGGTACTAACAATGCAGGGTGCCAAAAGTTTTGCATTGGTTCATTTTCCTTTTTGTAATTTTTAAAATGTAAAAAATGAAAATATACAGTTTTGCCTAAAATACAAAAAAAAGTGTCATCTGTAACTTTAGGCCTTTCAGAGATAATTTCATCTTCAACTTGCTTAACTGCTCACAATAACAGTAATTCTGACCAGGGTGCACAAACTTTTACATGCCACTGTAGATAGATAGAAGGATAGAATTAAGGATAGATAGACAGAATAGATAGAAGCATAGACAGATGGAAAGATACGATAGCGGAGGTCCCGGGGTTGAGCCTACTTTTCTTTCAGGAACAATGTTACCACGACGCGCAGTAAAACGTCGGGCATCGTCACCCCGTTCCTTGTGGACTATCACTTGTGTAATCAATGACAGGAACGTCCGGCCATTAGCGAGCCCCTTTAAGGTGAGGAGGTCCAGCTCATTGACCTCCACAGATGTGTCTCTAAACGCAGACCACCCCTCTGAATAACACCATCTGTGATTCACAAAAAAACAACAAAAAAGGTAAAAAAAAAATATGTCTGCAGGGTCTGTAGACCGGAATCAATGCAGCAACGCGTTTCTCTAAGGAGGTGAGAATAAATATCAGAAGTTCCTCCTGATTCAGCCTCACACACGGTGCGCCCCGCGAGCGCTGAGCCGGGGATTAGCTGTTCCTTTGCAGAAGGTGCCTGTTCCCCGTGCGCCACAGAACAGGAGATGAATGTGTTGGAGAGGCATGAGCCTTCCTGTCGAAGGGTTTTGTCATTTCTCTACCCAGCCGTTCCGAACACACCAATTAAAAAGAGATTACCGGGCTCCGTGCCCCCCACACATCCCCTGAAACACACGTAGCAGACCGAGCGCGCAACATAGCCGCCGCTGGGCAGGACGAGGTGGGCACACATCGAGGCGGCATTAACACTATGAGCCGCGAAACGCGTTGGGTAGCACAGATGCAGAATTCACAATTTTTCGAGGAGTCCTGAGCGGTTTTCCATAAATTTAAAGGGGCATTCACCTACAAGACCACCAGGTCTGGACCCCAACCTGCACTTAAAGTGACCCTCCACCCTCAGACTGAAATGTGACTATATTTCTCGTCTATTCTGGTGCAGTCCGTTTGCCTCCCGTTGGCTCCTCAGCTCAGCTTGACCTTTCGTTCCGCCCTCTTCTAAGATGGCTGCCGTATTGGCACAGGGAGGATAGCGGTAAGGCTAAGCCACGCCTCCCCGACCATTTCTATCCTACAGCACAGGGAAGGGGAGGCGTGGCTTAGACTTACCACTATCCTCCCTGTGCCACTGCGGCAGCCATCTTGGAAAAGGGAAGAACGGACCCTAATCTAAGCAAAGGAGACATCGGGGGCAAACTGAGGGCACCAAGTAGGGTGACAATACATGAGTAAGGCATAGTCACTTTTTGTTACCAGGGTGGAGGGTCCCTTTAAAACAGGGGTATAACTTAAAGTTTCTGGGTTCCAACGCAAAATCTGTCTAAAGGGGTACCCTAAAGGCCACCCTCAGTTGTTTTACCAAAACGCCCATGCAAATATGGCCACCTCTTCTGGATGGAAAGGCTGAATAAAGCACTGGCAGATATCTCAGGAGTCGGCTTATCTCCCCTAAGAACACAAGGATTGGGCATGTTGAAATCCAATTTCTTTCCTCGGATAGTTGGGACACGTTCAGACACATTAGATGGTCATGGAGGTTCAACCAAAATCGAAGGGGTTCAGGGATCGTATAGCTAATGTATATGGGCACCATAGAGGGGTTGTCCTACTAACACCATTTATCATGACCGGTGGAGGGAAGATCTCTAGGACCGCCACCATTATCGAGAAAATGGGTAGAGGTAGTGCACGGGGCAACCACTGCTCCACTCATTGTCACACATGGCCACCATCGATGAAAGTAGCACATTGCCACTTTTTAGACTCTATTTTTGGGAATAAATACCAGTTTTACATTATTCTGTACCTAGATGATACATTTTACTTGTGGGACAGCCTCTTTTAGGGGTTATGTCGCTATATCATAGATAGCCATTTTTTTGCTCTTCGTTTTTTCCTGCTGCTTCTCTGAGTATTCTGGTTTTTACTTTCTTTAAATCCGCCATACGGTCCCAGAGATATGGGCCTTTTGTTTAGTGCTCATTTTTAATGGCGCCTCCTAAGGGGGCGTGGTTCACTGGGTAGTTACGCTAAGAAGCCTAAAGACACGCCCCGAGAATCATGTGAGCCACGCCCCCTAGAATCATGTGAGCCACGCCCCCGAGCAAAAACAATACATAAAACAAACACCAAATAAAAAGGCTCATATCTCTGGAACCGTATGGCGGATTTACAAAAAAATAAAAACGGAATACTTAGGAGAACAGCGGGAATAAAATAAGTGCAAAAACTGGGCACTTTTGATGTTGTCATAGGACCCCTTAAAGACTTTAACACTGATGACCTATTGTTAGTGTTGGCAGCATACTCCTTTTTTACGGGGTATGACCACTGGCAATGAAGGGTCCGTACAAATACCTTGGAAGCAGAGCCCTCCAACAAACAGCTCCTCATATCTCAGCTTCCAGAGGGGTTATTGCGGTGAAAGAGACTTTCCGTAGACTAAAAGTCAGCGACAAAGAGAAAACGTGCAGAAAAGAGGGAAAAATGAATCCAGATGTCTGGCCGACGGGGCTCGCTTTGATCTCGCCATTTCACTTCACCTCACGTTTTATTTTCCCCGCAATCTATAAGCGCCATTTATTTCAGGCTCCTCCACGTCTAATAAATCTCCGGCTTTATATAATGGAGACTTAAGTGATTCCAGGCTTGGAATAAAAAGGAAAAAGCAAAAGGTGAAAAAAAAAAAAATAAAAAAAAAATAAAATCGAGCGGTCACCCATAGCAACTAAACGACTGCTTTTGTGGTCGGGAATGCTGCAATTTCAGGCATTTTCTGACCTCGCAGGATGCAATTTTTTTTTTTTCATCTACGTTTTTACGTACAACTCAGCTTCCATCAGGATTAACCCTTTATGCGCAGGCATAGATGGTAAAAATAACCGAGAGGATGCAGAAAAGCAGCGCCT
The DNA here is from genome assembly GCA_033576555.1 of Oophaga sylvatica. NCBI lineage: Eukaryota > Metazoa > Chordata > Amphibia > Anura > Dendrobatidae > Oophaga > Oophaga sylvatica. Next base: position 105,865,777 of record JARQOD010000007.1, on the reverse strand, counting down.
TCCACGTCCGCCTCTGAAGGCGAGAGGCGCTACTGGGATAATGTCTGACACAGGTCGTGCGCATGGTTTGCATCTGCACCATTAGTTATGACGTGGTGCATGCACGATACCTGCCATGTGTGCAAAATCTCGTGATAACCAAGGAGAAAGACGTTAGTAAAGTGCAGCTCCACTTTTTACCTTAATGCTCATAATTTTGTACAATTTATTTTAGAACATATTTGGGGCTCAGTCTAATACAGAGATGCAAAAAAAAAAGAAATTCTGACTTCCTGCAGTCACCACTAGGGGGAGCTCAGGAGCTTACTGCATACTGGTAACAGATTGAGCTGAGTAACAACACAGTACACAGTGAGCTCCCTCTAGTGGTGGCTGCAGGCACCGAGAATTGTAATATTTTTTAAACAGGGGATTTGCATCAGAAAAATGGAATTTGGACTGTAAAGAGGTCCTGAGCCTTACGTTAGGCGTAGTTCACATTTACACAATGCTCTACACTGAGCACTTACATCAGGTTTTTCCTCTAAGTCCCCAAAAACGAGATCCAACTAGGGCTTTCAGTATAATGGACGCTGTTTAGCTCCCTCCTGCGGGGTCCATCTGATTTTTTAGCAGGACACAATACTAATGAGTCAGTATAAAAAGATGGACACTGCCAAAAATAATGGCAAATAGAGTACAAAGCACTGTATAAATGAAAACCTAGCCTTAGCGCTCACAACGTAGAGGAGCCTGGCTAGAGTATTGCGCATGCGTGTTGAGCATACGCAGTGCTGCTCCATATACAGCCAGAGTGTCATGTGTGCATTGCCACGAAGATCGTCGCGGTTGCACATTTTGACTTCTCACAGCTGAGCTGCTGTTTCTTTGTGTTTGGCAGCTAGGGAGTTAATTCTGTCTGTGCTCGGTGCTGGGACTGGGTGCAGTTTCTCCCGGCTGCAATTGATTATTTGTTGATTGGTTTCCTTTAAATTCCTGGTTGTCTGCTTGGGGAGTTGCCAGTGAAACCTTCATGCAGACCACAGATAGGAATGAATCTGTATAGACTTTAGTTGTGAGCTCCTTAGTTGTTCTAAGCTCAACCTGGTTAGAGTTTATTTCCCAGAACCATTTATGTTCCTTTGGTGTTTGAGTGTGTATGCAAGCGAGTGTTATCCAGTCTGTCTTATATGTCTAATCTGTGTATTTAGCTAAGATCAGCCCATATCCCTTTGGTGGTAATCAGGATCCTTCTTAGGACTGATTACAGGGTTCAGGGTCTGATAGGAGACAGGGTTAGGTTGGAGACTTGGACCTCTGAACCATTATCAGTACCTCCAAGGTGAGGGATTAGTTAGGACCCCAGTTTAGGGTCAGGTTAGATCCCGGTCCACCTCTTTCCTGTACAGTGTATCAAGTCCTCAAGATTAACCCTGAGTTCAGCAGATATCGTGTCAGGTAAATCTATTCTATACTTACATGCTGATGTTGCTATACTAGTTGTTGTATAGAGTGTTGTTCCTGTATTAATAGTTTACTGACATTGTATACATATCATTAGACAGCGTGACATTTTCACTGGCCATAAAATTATCTCCAGTTACCATGGATCCAGTAGCCCAGCTGGCTCTGCAGTTGCAGGGATTATCCATGGAGCTGACGGACATTAAGTCCAAAGTTTTTCTCCCCTCGGAGCAAACCAGAGTTTGAACCTAAAGTAGCTCTCCCGGACAGGTTCACTGGTGGGCGAGACAAATTTTTCACCTTCCGGGAGGCATGTAAATTGTATTTTCGGCTTCGGCCTCGATCATCAGGGAGTGAGGAGCAGAGAGTGGGAATTGTTATCTCACTTCTGCAAGGGGACCCTCAATCCTGGGCTTTCCCTTCCTCCGGGATCCCCGGCTCTACGTCTGTAGATCATTTTTTTACTGCCCTGGGATTGGTATATGATGACCCAGATCGGGTCTCTCTTGCTGAGACAAAATTACGTAAGATACAGCAGGGAGATCGTCCGGCTGAGGAATTTGCTTCTGAGTTTCGTAGATGGGCCACGATACTCAGTGGAATGACCCAGCTCTTAGGAGCCAGTTTTGTCATGGGCTTTCTGATAAATTAAAGGACGTTTTGGCTCAGTATGAGTCTCCTCTTCACTGGAGGCTGCTATGGCCTAGCTATCCGTACTGATAGACGGCTTCGGGAGAGGGGTGAGGTAACCCCACTCCCTGTTGTTTCTCCACCTACCACTAAAGTCCCTTATGTTGAGGTTCCCCTTGTCTGTTCGGATCAGCCTATGCAGTTGGGAGGGACATCATTTCGTAGGAGGGGATTGGCGGTACGCCGCAGGACTAGAAGATGTTTTTTCTGCGGGAAAGAGGGACATTTTGTTGGAGAATGTCCATCCCGTGCCTTGTTGAGCCAAAAGTCGCCGGAAAACTGTTAATCCCAGGTTGTGTGGTGGACGACAACCTGGGAGTATGTATTTCATCCGCCAGTTCTTCTCAGTTCCTTGTACCAGTTGAGGTGGTAGTTGGTACGAGAGTGGAGAGATTTGTCTGTTCTTCTTGATAGTGGTTCGGGGCTAATCTGGTTGACGCTCAGTTTGCTCAGGCTCAAGGTATGCATCTGAGTGTATTGGTCAAACCGATCCCTATATTCTCCATTGACGCCAGGCCTCTCGGCCAAGGTAGCTTTGTTCATGAGGTTCATAACATTGACCTTCGGGTAGGGGCAATACATAGGGAACTAATTATCTTGTTATGTGTTGGAGGGTCTACCTACTCCCATTGTGTTGGGACTTCCTTGGTTGGTTAAACATAACCCTGTGATTAATTGGCAGTCCAGAGAAATAAGCCAATGGGGGAGTTTTGCAAAAGCAACTGCATGAACACAGTCATCAGTGCGGTCGTGCCTAGTACATTGCCTCCTTTTTTGGAGGATTTTGGGGATGTTTTCTCTGAGGAGGGGTGTCAGGAGTTGCCTCCTCATCGCGTGTATGACTGCTCTATTAATTTACTTCCTGATGCTAAGTTGCCTAAAGCTAGGTTTATAATCTTTCTGGTCCTGAGAGGCAGGCTATGAAAGATTATATTTCTGAAAGTCTGGCCAAAGGGCATATTAGACCTTCATCTTCCCCAGTAGCCGCGGGGTTCTTCTTTGTGAAGAAGAAAGATGGAGGCCTACGCCCTTGCTTGGATTTCCGCGAACTTAATCGGATTACTGTTCGAGATCCGTATCCACTCCCTCTTATTCCTGATCTCTTCAATCAAATTGTTGGCGCCAGATGGTTTTCTAAATTGGATCTCAGGGGGGCGTATAATCTGATTAGGATAAAAGAGGGGGATGAGTGGAAAACGGCGTTTAACACGCCGGAGGGACATTATGAGAACCTTGTCATGCCTTTTGGTCTGACTACTGCACCAGCAGTATTCCAACATTTTGTTAATGACATTTTTCGTCACTTGTGGGGTGTTGTGGGTTATATTTGGACGACATTTTAATTTACTCACCAGATCTTGTGTCTCACCAGGAGCATGTGAGACAGGTGTTGCAGATCTTGCGAGACAATAAATTATACGCCAAACTGGAGAAGTGTGTATTTGCCGTACAAGAACTTCAGTTTTTGGGTTTTTTGGTGTCAGCCTCCGGTTTCCGTATGGACCCTGAAAAGGTGAGAGCAGTGCTTGAATGGGATCAGCCAGAGGATCTTAAGGCTCTGCAGCGTTTTCTGGGGTTTGCTAACTACTACCGGAAATTTATTTGTAATTTCTCATTTTGTCGTCAAACCTCTCACTGACATGACAAGAAAAGGGACGGATTTTTCTAAATGGTCGGACAAAGCTTGCCAAGCTTTTCCTCTTTGAAGAGATGTTTTGCTTCCTCACTCGTTCTCATCCAACCAGATGCATCTCAGCCGTTCATTGTGGAGGTGGATGCGTCTGACGTAGGGGTGGGTGCTATATTGTCCCAGGGTCCGTCCCCTGGTAAATGGCATCCGTGCGCTTTCTTTTCTAAGAAGTTGTCGTCCGCCGAAAGGAATTATGATATCGGCAATAGGGAACTTTTGGCCATTAAGTTAGCTTTTGAAGAATGGCGTCACTTTTTGGAGGGGGCAGTCCACCCGGTCACCGTTATTACTGATCACAAGAACCTGCTGTATTTGGAATCCGCTAAGCGTCTGAATTCCAGACAAGCTCGATGGTCGTTGTTTTTTACCAGGTTTAATTTTGTCGTCACTTATCGCCCGGGTCTAAGAATGTAAAGGCTGATGCCTTGTCTCGCAGTTTCCCAGGGGCCGGGAAAACGGATGACCCAAGTCCTATCCTTCAGGAGGGGGTGGTAGTGTCGGCTGTATGTTCTGAGCTTGAGGAGGAGGTGTTAGAGGCTCAGGGGGACGCCCCTGCAGGACCTCCAGGGAGACTGTTTGTCCCAAATCTGTTGAGACAAAAGGTTATTGAGGCACATCATAATTCTGCTTTAGCAGGACATCCAGGGAGTAAGGCTACTTTAGATCTCCTTTCTCGCCGGTTTTGGTGGCCTAATGCTAATAAAGATGCTATAACTTTTGTCGCGTCATGTGGGGTGTGTGCTCGCTCTAAAACCCCTCATACCCGTCCGTCTGGGACCCTTTTACCCTTGAAACTTCCGGAGCGTCCATGGACTCATTTGTCTATGGACTTCATTACGGACCTTCCTCCGTCGTCAGGGAATACTGTCATACTGGTGGTTGTTGACAGGTTCAGTAAGATGGCACATTTCGTTGCTTTTCCTGCACTCCCTAATGCTAAAACTCTGGCGCAGGTGTTCATTAGGGAGATCGTTAGACTTCATGGGTTGCCTTCTGATGTGGTGTCAGATAGGGGGTCTCAGTTTGTGTCCAAATTTTGGAGGGCATTTTGTTTACGTCGGGGGATGCAATTGTCATTTTCCTCGGCTTTTCATCCGCAGACCAATGGTCAGACAGAGCGTCTGAATCAAAGCCTAGAGACTTATCTTCGGTGTTTTGTCTCAGAGAACCAAGAGGACTGGTCTTCTTTCTTGCCTCTGGCAGAGTTCGCTCTTAACAACAGGCGGAGCGAGTCCACTGGTAAGTCCCCGTTTTTTGGGGCATATGGTTTTCATCCCCAGTTTTGTACTTTCAATGGGGGGGGCCCTTCTGGGTTCCTGAGGAGGAGCGTTTCTCGTCGTCACTTGCTTCTGTGTGGAGAGGTGTATTGAATAATCTGAGTGCGATGGGGAACCGTTATAAACGTATGGCTGATAGGAGGAGAGTTTCTGGTCCAGATCTGAATGTGAACGATCTGGTATGGTTGTCTACCAGGAATATAAAACTTAAAGTTCCCTCCTGGAAGCTGGGCCCCAGATTCATCGGGCCGTACAGGATCAGTTCCATAATTAATCCGGTGGCATTTCGTCTGGATCTCCCTCCTACGTTTAAAATTCATAATGTGTTCCACAAGTCATTACTTAAAAGGTATGTGGCACCAGTCATACCGTCACCTCTACCTCCTCCTCCAGTGTTGGTCAATGGTAACTTGGAATTTCAAGTATCAAAGATCATTGACTCACGTCTGAATCGCCGGTCCCTTCAGTACTTGGTGCATTGGAAGGGGTATGGTCCAGAGGAGAGGACGTGGGTTCCTGCGTCTGACATTAACGCAGATCGTTTGGTGCGGACCTTCCACAGAACTCACCCGGGCAAACCTGGCCCTGAGGGTCCGGAGGCCCCTCGTAGAAGGGGGGGTACTGTCATGTGTGCATTGCCACGAAGATCGTCGCGGTTGCACATTTTGACTTCTCACAGCTGAGCTGCTGTTTCTTTGTGTTTGGCAGCTAGGGAGTTAATTCTGTCTGTGCTCGGTGCTGGGACTGGGTGCAGTTTCTCCCGGCTGCAATTGATTATTTGTTGATTGGTTTCCTTTAAATTCCTGGTTGTCTGCTTGGGGAGTTGCCAGTGAAACCTTCATGCAGACCACAGATAGGAATGAATCTGTATAGACTTTAGTTGTGAGCTCCTTAGTTGTTCTAAGCTCAACTTGGTTAGAGTTTATTTCCCAGACCATTTATGTTCCTTTAGTGTTTGAGTGTGTATGCAAGCGAGTGTTATCCTGTCTGTCTTATATGTCTAATCTGTGTATTTAGCTGAGATCAGCCCATATCCCTTTGGTGGTAGTCAGGATCCTTCTTAGGACTGATTACAGGGTTCAGGGTCTGATAGGAGACAGGGTTAGGTTGGAGACTTGGACCTCTGAACCATTATCAGTACCTCCAAGGTGAGGGATTAGTTAGGACCCCAGTTTAGGGTCAGGTTAGATCCCGGTCCACCTCTTTCCTGTTTCTGCTCATCAAGTCCTCAAGATTAACCCTGAGTTCAGCAGATATCGTGTCAGGTAAATCTATTCTATACTTACATGCTGATGTTGCTATACTAGTTGTTGTATAGAGTGTTGTTCCTGTATTAATAGTTTACTGACATTGTATACATATCATTAGACAGCGTGACACAGAGGGACTGATTGATCCGGCGCTCATACCTTTCTGTCAGCCCCATACACTGTGTATGCTCACCCACAACTCCACTGACAGTTTTCCAATGCGGTGGTCATGCATGGAGGAGAAACAGGGTCTTAAAGAGGAATTTTCACTAGATTTTTTTTATTTAAACTGAGTTGCTCCTCCAATTAATGCTTTTCACCTGATTCTGGATTGGTTTACCTTTTTTTTCTGTGCCCCTCCATTCCAAAGTTATGCCCCTTGGAAATAATGGTGCAAATCTTCCCTTCAACCAACTGAGCGTATGCTCTCGAACTTGTCTGTGGGCGAGTTCAACTATCACTGAGCTTATTTGTGGGCGTGGCCACGTTTTGATTGGCCACTGGGGAAGAAAAAAAAAAAGCAAACGCCCACAGACAAGTTTCAGAGCATACATTGGGAAAATTTGCACCGCTGTTACCAGGGGGCATAACTTTGGAACGGAGGGGCACAGAAGGAAAAGGAAAACTGTTCCAGAATCAGTGGCACGGCGTCAATTGGAGCAGGCGCTCAATTTAAATAGAAAAAATCCAAGGAAATATCCCCTTTAAGAACTTCTGTTTTAGCGATTGGAGGGGTTATTCGTTATCTGATTACAAATTTACCCCATCATTGTTTTTTTATGGTGACGGTATCTTTTTTTTTTTTTTTTTTTTTTTTTACAGGCAGCTGGAGATAAGACGGGCGACACCACGGTGACACCATGTACTGCCTGCTGCAAGCGATAGAGTTGGCAGGCACTGGCGTAGTCAATTAGCCGGCAGAGCTGTGTGACACTGCCGCGCCTGCATCCTACCCTCCACAAAAGGGGGAAAAAGAACCAGCTGCAGATGCCGTACTGGGACCGCAGCTCGGACGCCGGGAAACGGACGGCAACAGCACATCTGCCCGGCAACGGAGACCACCAAAAAAAATGAAAAAAATCTGTCGCCGACACGGTGCTATCTGATGAGAAGGAGCCAGCGAGACAAAGCTGCTTTGTAGGAGGCGAGCGCTCGGCGCTGCGGCACAGTCCTGCTCTGCTCATCTACTCCCCGCTGAGGAGCGCTGAACTCTACCAAATGCTTCAGAAGCCCCTCGCCATCTCCTCCTACCGCTCCGCAGCCGGCGACGCAGCGGAACGCAGCCCGACGCCCGTCACCATCATCGCACTAAAGGGCATGCTCCCAAATCTACGAAAAATAAAAAAAAAATCTGCCGTTATCAAATCCATCCATCGCAGCATTAATAATCGTATTCATAGGATTTCTGTCCGGTGGTGACAAACAACATGGCCGCCACTAGGGTCGTCACCCTCCTCCATGCAGTGATACAGGAGCAGGGGTGTACTCATTTATAATACATCAGTATTTTGGAAAGCTGCCAGATCCGTAATGGCGGCCATATTGATTGTCCTTTTAAAGTTACCAGATAGAACGACCTATTGCTTAAATCAGATTTTTTTTTTGTGAAAGGAATATAAAAAAATATGTTTTTTTCACTTTTCCAATTTCCATATGACTGCATTAAAGAAGCCCTCCTCCTCCTCACACCGCAGTACGGTATTTATCCTCTTAATATATCGCAGTCATCATATTATACAGCACTGTGCACTTACAATTGCTCATTTTCCCTTTCTACCCAGATCATTCTTCTCTTTTCTCCGCTCTACGTACAAACAGGAAGTCTCTTGTCCCCGCGTTTATCAATCCCCCTCTAACTCCTGATCCAGCTGCTCTGCTTCTCCCCCCTACCAGATACTTTTGCAGTGATGACTCATGAGTCATGCAGGGAAAAATGACCTACTGTTTCTGCATAGAGCTTAAAAGGATTCAGCTGTTAATCACGTTAGGTCTATGACATAATGGAAAAGAGAAGAATTATCTGGGTAGAAAAGAAAAATGAGCAATTGTAAGTGCACAGTGCTGTATAATATGACGACTGCAAGATGAAAAAAAAATGATGGGAGGAGGAGGAGGAGAAGGAGGAGGAGAGCTTCTATAATAAAAAATATTGCAATGTTCACACTGACCACTAGGCCTTATACTAGAGCCACGCTTCCTGGGTGGAAGCAGTCGCCTGTACAACAACCTGTAAATACAGCAGATAATATAGTATCAACCATTCATAAAAAGTGATGTCACAGCTCACCTTCTCCCCTTCCTGTACAATAAATGCTAACATCTTAACATCTCTATATAAAGCAGATCATTCAGTATTAAGCACTTACAATAGGTGATGTCACAGCTCACCTCCTCCCCCTCCTGTACAATGACTGATAACACCTCTATATACAGTAGATAACACAGGATCCACCATTCACAATAGTTGATGTCACAGCTCACCTCCTCCTCCTGTACACTGACTGATAACACCTCTATATACAGTAGATAACACAGGATCCACCATTCACAATAGGTGATGTCACAGTTCACCTCCTCCTCCTGTATAATGACTGATAACACCTCTATATACAGTAGATAACACAGGATCAACCATTCACAATAGGTGATGTCACAGCTCACCTCCTCCTCCTGTATAATGACTGATAACACCTCTATATACAGTAGATAACACAGGATCAACCATTCACAATAGGTGATGTCACAGCTCACCTCCTCCTGTACAATGACTGATAACACCTCTATATACAGTAGATAACACAGGATCCTCCATTCACTATAGGTGAAGTCACAGCTCACCTCCTCCTCCTCCTGTACAATGACTGATAACATCTCTATATACAGTAGATAACACAGATCACCATTCACAATAGGTGATGTCACAGCTCACCTCCTCCTCCTGTACAATGACTGATAACACCTCTATATACAGTAGATAAACAGGATCCACCATTCACAATAGGTGATATCACAGCTCACCTCCTCCTCCTGTACAATGACTGATAACCCCTCTATATACAGTAGATAACACAGGATCCATATTCACAATAGGTGATGTCACAGCTCACCTCCTCTCCTGTACAATGACTGATAACCCTCTATATACAGTAGATAACACAGGATCATCATTCACAATAGGTGATGTCACAGCTCACCTCCTCCTCCTGTATAATGACTGATAACACCTCTATATACAGTACATAACACAGGATCCACAATTCACAATAGGTGATGTCACAGCTCACCTCCTCCTCCTGTACAATGACTGATAACTCTCTATATACAGTAGATAACACAGGATCCACATTCACAATAGGTGATGTCACAGCTCACCTCCTCCTCCTGTACAATGACTGATAACACCTCTATATACAGTAGATAACACAGGATCCACCATTCACAATAGGGGATGTCACAGCTCACCTCCTCCTCCTGTACAATGACTGATAACACCTCTATATACAGTAGATAACACAGGATCCACATTCACAATAGGTGATGTCACAGCTCACCTCCTCCTGTACAATGACTGATAACCCTCTATATACAGTAGATAACACAGGATCCACCATTCACAATAGTTGATGTCACAGCTCACTCCTCCTCCTGTACACTATAATCAGTAGATACACAGGATCCACATTCACAATAGGATGTCACAGCTCACCTCCCTCCTGTACAATGACTGATAACACTCTATATCAGTAGATAACACAGGATCCACCATTCACAATAGGTGATGTCACAGCTCACCTCCTCCTCCTGTACAATGACTGATAACCCTCTATATACAGTAGATAACAGGATCACCATTCACAATAGGTGATGTCACAGCTCACCTCCTCCTCCTGTACACCTATTACTGTAATAGATACACAGGATCAACATTCACAATAGGTGATGTCACAGCTCACCTCCTCCTCCTGTACATGACTGATAACCTCTATATACAGTAGATAACACGGATCAACCATTCACAATAGGTGATGTCACAGTCACCTCCTCCTCCTGTACATGACTGATAACGCTCTATATACAGTAGATAAACAGGATCACCATTCACAATAGGTGATGTCACAGCTCACCTCCTCCTCCTGTACAATGACTGATAACCCTCTATATACAGTAGATAACACAGGATCAACCATTCACAATAGGTGATGTCACAGCTCACCTCCTCCTCCTGTACATGACTGATAACCCTCTATATACAGTAATAACACAGGATCCACCATTCACAATAGGTGATGTCACAGCTCACCTCCTCCTCCTGTACATGACTGATAACACCTCTATATACAGTAAATAACACAGGATCCACCATTCACAATAGGTGATGTCACAGCTCACCTCCTCCTCCTGTACAATGACTGATAACACCTCTATATACAGTAATAACACAGGATCCACCATTCACAATAGGTGATGTCACAGCTCACCTCCTCCTACTGTACAATGACTGATAACACTCTATATAACAGTAGATATAACACCAGGATCCACCATTCACAATAGGTGATGTCACAGCTCACCTCCTCCTCCTGTACAATGACTGATAACACTCTATATACAGTAGATAACACAGGATCCACCATTCACAATAGGTGATGTCACAGCTCACCTCCTCCTCCTGTACAATGACTGATAACACCTCTATATACAGTAGATAACACAGGATCCACCATTCACAATAGGTGATGTCACAGCTCACCTCCTCCTCCTGTACAATGACTGATAACACCTCTATATACAGTAGATAACACAGGATCCACCATTCACAATAGGTTGATGTCACAGCTCACCTCCTCCTCCTGTACAATGACTGATAAACCTCTATATACAGTAGATAACACAGGATCCACCATTCACAATAGGTGAGTCACAGCTCACCTCCTCCTCCTGTACAATGACTGATAACACCTCTATATACAGTAGATAACACAGGATCCACCATTCACAATAGTTGATGTCACAGCTCACTCCTCCTCCGTACATGACTGATACACCTCTATATACAGTAGATAACACAGGATCCACCATTCACAATAGGTGATGTCACAGCTCCACTCCCCTCCATCCGTACAATGCTGATCAACATCCTCTATATACATAGATAATAACAGGATCCACCATTCACAATAGGTGATGTCACAGCTCACCTCCTCCTCCTGTACAATGACTGATACACCTCTATATACAGTAGATAACACAGGATCCACCATTCACAATAGGTGATGTCACAGCTCACCTCCTCCTCCTGTACAATGACTGATAACACCTCTATATACAGTAGATAACACAGGATCACCATTCACAATAGGTGATGTCACAGCTCACCTCCTCCTCCTGTACATGACTGATAAACCTCTATATACAGTAGATAACACAGGATCCACCATTCACAATAGGTGATGTCCCCAGCTCACCTCCTCCTCCTGTACAATGACTGATACACCTCTATATACAGTAGATAACACAGGATCCACCATTCACAATAGGTGATGTCACAGCTCACCTCCTCCTCCTGTACAATGACTGATAACACCTCTATATACAGTAGATAACACAGGATCCACCATTCACAATAGGTGATGTCACAGCTCACTCCTCCTCCTGTACAATGACTGATAACACCTCTATATACAGTAGATAACACAGGATCCACCATTCACAATAGGTGATGTCACAGCTGTCACACCCTCACCTCCCCTCCTGTACAATGACTAAATAACACCTCTGTATACAGTAGATAACACAGGATCCACATTCACATGGAGTATCAAGCTCACCTCCTCCTCCTATACAATGACTGATAACACCTCTATAAACATTAAAAACACAGGATCCACCATTCACAATAGGAGAACACAGCTCCCCCTTCCCCCCCCTCCTGTATAATGACTGATAACACCTCTTATGCAGTAAAACACAGGATCCACCATTCACAATAGGTGATGTCACAGCTCACCTCCTCCTCCTTTACAATAAACTGATAACACCTCATATACAGTAGATAACACAGGTCCACCATTCCACAATAGGGGATGCACAGCTCACCTCCCCCCCCTGTACAATGACTGATAACACCTCTATTACAGTAAATCCCCCCGGAACCCGGCTGTCGGCATCACCAGTTCCAAAATGAAACCCCCCCCAGGCTCCCCAGTTATGATGGGGTCCTGTTCTCGTGCATTGGAGGGTGAACATTGCTTTCTGTTATCAATCACTTCTGCAAAGGGTAAAACTAAAAGTGACTGAGGGGCAGCGCTCCAGCGGTCCAACAGGATGCGAGGTGGGGGGAACAAAACCCCCGGTTGGTAGACTTATCTCTGGCATGTCACCTATGTTTTACACCCAATGTTTCCCCTTCTGGAGTATTTCACTGGGTCCATCACCTCCACATAGTGGCCCCTCCAGCAGATGGTGCCCATGAGCCTTTTGTGAGGCCCCCCAAACTCCTTCCCCAAAACCACGGAACACTATAAAGATAGGGGGACGGCAACCAGAGAGCAATGCCATCCCTAAATTCTGAGAGGAAACGGATGGGGGCAATTACCCATGGCATTAAGGTGGTATAGCAGGAAAAAAAGCCACAGGGGGCGCCATTCACTGCGAGCTTCCCTCTGCTCCACAACGCCACTGCTGCAATAAAAGTCGCCCGCGAAAATCATGGGCTTTCCTGGGGCAGACCCAGCGAACACCCCCAAATCACACAGGGGTTAATCCAGGGAATCTCTCAGTGTGGGGTCACATCCGCTGGGCTTTGTGGTGAGAATCTGGATTTCACGCCCTGGATCTCCCAGGACACGATTTAAGCCGCACCCACGGCCTGCCTCTGATTACCACAACACGCAAACATTTAACCCCCAAAATCTACCACTATACTGGGACAAAGCTCGAAATGTAAAAAAAACAGATGGCCCATTATTAACTATTTATAAACAGTCATATTCTTGTATGTAGGAGCAGTTTATATTAGTTATATTCTTGTAAAATATGGCAGTATTATAGTATTATATTCTTGTAAAATAGGGCAGTATTATAGTATTTTTATTCTTGTACTGGGCAGTAATTATAGTAATATATTCTTGTACAATAGTGGCATATTATAGTAGTTTATATTCTTGTACATAGGAGCAGTATTATAAAAGTTATTTCTTGTACATAGGGGCATATACAGTAGTTATATTCTTGTACATAGGACAGTATTATAATAGTAATATTTCCCCTTTTACAAGGGGCAGTATTTTTAGTAGTTATATTCTTGTACAAGGGCAGTATTATAGTAGTTATATTTTGACATAGGGCAGTATTATATAGTTTTTATTCTTGTACTAGGGCAGTATTTTAGTAGTTAAAATTCTTGAAAATAGGAGGCAGTATTATTAGTAGTTATAAATTCTTGTACAATGGGGGAGTAATTATAGTAGTTATATTCCCGTACATAGGGGGCAGTAATTATAGCATGATATTCTTGTTTCAAAGGGGCAGTATTATAGTTTGTTATATTCTTGTACAAAGGGAGTATTATAGTTTTTTTCTTGTACAAGGGGCATATTATAGTATTATATTCCTTGTACAAGGAGCAGTATTATAGTTTGTTTTTAAAACTTGAAAATAGGAGCAGTATTATAGTAGTTATATTTTTGCACATAGGGGGCAGTATTATAGAAATTTTTTCATGTACATAGGGGGGCAGTATTATAGTATTAAATTCTTGTACATAAGGGCAGTATTATAGTTATATTCTTGTCATAACAGTATTATAGTAGTTAATTCTTGTACATAGGGGCAGTAATTTTTAGTAGTTATATTCTTTTACATAGGAGCAGTATTATAGTAGTTATATTCTTGTACATAAAGGCAGTATTATAGTTTATTCTTGTACATAGGACAGTATTATAGTAGTTTTTAATCTTGTACATAGGAGCAGTATAGTAGTTTTTATTCTTGTACATAGGAGCAGTATATAGTAGTTATATTCTTGTACATAAGGGCAGTATTATATATTATTTCTTGTACAAAAGGGCATATTATAGTTTATATTTTTGTACATAAAAAGCAGTATTAAGTAGTTTTAATTCTTTTACATAGGAGCAGTATTATAGTAGTTAAAATTCTTTACATAGAAGCAGTATTATAGAGTTAATTCTTTCACATAGGGGGCAGTATTAAAAAAGTTTTTATTCTTGTACATAGGGGGCAGTAAATTTTAGTAGTTATATTCTGTACATAAGGGAGTATTATAATTATATTCTTGTAAAAAGGAGAATTAATAGTAGTTATATTCTTTACATAGGGGCAGTATTAAAGTTTATATTCTTGTACATAGGGAAGTATTATAGAGTTATAATTTGTACAAGGAGCGTATTAAGTATTTATCTTGTACAAGGGGCATATTTAGAGTTATTTCTTGTACATAGAGGGGAGTATTATAGTAGTTATATTCTTGTACATAGTAGCAGTATTAAAGTATTATATTCTTGTAAATAGGGGCAGTATTATAGTAGTTATATTCTTGACATAGGGGCAGTATTATGTAGTTATATTCTTGTACATAGGGGCAGTATTATAGTAGTTATATTCTTGTACATAGGGGCAGAATTATAGAATTAAATTCTTGTACATAGGAGCAGTAATTATAGTAATAAAATTTTGTAAAATAGGGCATTTTATATAAATTAATTCTTGTACATAAGGGCATTATTTTAGTATTTTTATTCTTTTACAAGGAACAGTAAAAGTAGTTATTTTCTTGTACAAAGGGGCATATTAAGTAGTTATATTCTTTTTACATAGGGCAGTAACATAGTAGTTTTTATTTCTTGTACATAGGAGCAGTATTATAGTAGTTATATTCTTATACAAAGGGCATATTAAAGTAGTTATATTCTTGTATTTAGGGGCAGAAATTTTAGTAGTTAAATTCTTGTACACAGGACAGTATTATAGTAGTTATATTCTTGTACATAGGAGCAGTATTATAGAGTTTGTTTTGTACATAGGGGCATATTAAGTATTTATATTCTTGTACATAGGGGCAGTATTACAGTAGTTATATTCTTGTACATAGGAGCAGTATTATAGTAGTTATATTCTTGTATATAGGGGCAAATATTATAGCAGTTATATTCTGTATATTGGGGCAGTATTTTAATATATTCTTATACATAGGGGAATAAAATAGTAGTTATAATCTTGTATATAGGGGCAGTATTATACAGTTATATTCTTGTATTTGGGGCAAATATTTTATATATTCTTATCATAGGGGGATTTTTATAGTAGTTATATTCTTGTACATAGGGGCATATTATGGTATTATATTTTTTGTACTTAGGGGCATTTTTATAGTATTTATTTCTTGTAAATAGGGCAAATATTAAAGCAGTTATATTCTTGTATATTGGGGCAGTATTTTTAGCATTATATTCTTGTATATTGGGCAGTAATTATAGAAAAATCTTATACATAGGGGCCCGTATTATAGTAGTTATATTCTAAAACATAGGGGCAGTATTAAGTAGTTTTTATTCTTGTATATAGGGGCAGTATTATACAGTTTAAATTTTGTATATTGGGCAGTATTTAGTATAAAACTTAAAAAATAAAGGGGGGATATTATAGTAGTTATATTCTTGTACATAGGGGAGATTATAGTAGTTATATTCTTGTACATAGGAGCAGTAATTATAGTATATTCTTATACATAGGGGCAGTATTATAGTAGTTTATATTCTTGATATAGGGCAGTAATTACAGTTTATTCTTGTTTTTTGGGCAGTATTAAGTATATTCTTAACATAGGGGCAGTATTATAGTAGTTATATTCTTGTACATAGGGGCAAAATTATAGTATTATATTCTTGTACATAGGGGCATAATATAGTATATTCTTATACATAGGGGCAGTATTATAGTAGTTAAATTCTTGTACATAGGGGCCGTAATATAGTAGTTATTTTCTTGTACATAGGGGCAGAATTTATAGTTATATTTTTGTACCTAGGGGCAGTATTATAGTAGTTTTTTCTTTACATAGGGGGCAGTATTTTATAGTTTTATTTCTTGTACATAGGGGGATATTATAAATAGTTATATTTTTTGTACATAGAGCAGTATTATATATATTTCCCTTTTACAAGGGGCATATTATAGTAGTTAATTCTTGTACAAGGGGCAGTAAATTTTAGTATTAATTCTTGTACATAGGGCAGTATTATAGTAGTTATATCTTTAAAGGGGCGGTATTATAGTAGTTAATTCTTTTACATAGGAGCATATTATAGTAGTTATATTCTTGTAATGGGGGGAGTTTATAGTAAAATTTTTATACATAGGGGCATAAATTTTAGTAGTTTATTCTTGTACATAGGGGCATATTATAGTAGTTATATTCTTGTACAAAGACATATTATAGTATATTCTTATCATAGGGGCATTTATAAATTTATATTCTTGTACAAGGGATATTATAGTATTTATTTCTGTACATAGGGGCATATATAGATTTATATTCTTGGGACAAGGGGCAGTATTATATATATAAATTCTTGTACATAGGAGCATTATTATAGTATTAAAAATTTTTGTACAAGGACAGTATTATAGTAGTTATATTCTTGACATATGGGCAGTATTAAAAGTAGAGGCAATTTATAGCATTTTATTAATGCATTTACCCCTGTATAATTAGGAATAAAAACTTTTTTGCTCTTTAAGAGGAAACTGGAGATCGTTGTCCACTCCCCAGCAGAAGACATGCAATCTAAAAAATATGTTTTTTTTGCCGCTACCCGGACCGTTTCTAATATTTCAAACCCCCCCTTCCATTTCCTCTGTACAACTTATTCATTTCTTTCTGCAATGTGCAAACTTCAGACTGCAAAACCGCAAACAACCGTGCTGCGACCCAGCGGACCCTCTCAGGAGGTTACAGACCGGGGGCCCTTCGGCCCCCCAGACTGTTTCCTGCTGATGCCTCATGTTCCACTGATCTAATCCCAAAACAATACCTGCTGAGAATTTGAAAACTCAAGAGCGAGCCGAAATTGTGGGCGCCACCGCGCGGGGGTTTAAAACCGCGTTGTAATATACATACTGTTAAAAAAATATACATATATTACACACATACAACAAATTTAATTTTTTTTCCCCCCCTTTCCCAGTATTTTCCATCTGCGTTAAGGCACCCGCCCTCTCAATTAAAACCGCCAAGGATAAAAAAAAAAACCCGCTTAGGTTACTGAAGATTCCAGTATAATTTCCTTCGTTCGCCTCAAGGGAATAATAAAAGCCGTCTAGTTTTTTTTATCAAAGCCTCCTCACTGCTCCTCTCTGGGGGAGAAACTGGCTGAGGTGATCGAAAAACCGACAGCTGCCACATGAAACACAGCGAAGCGGCCGGCGGGACCGGGGAAAAAGGGGGGCGAAACGGGCCCAACCCCTGACCACACCGCAACCTGCCCCCAGGAGTAATGGGTTAAAAAATAAATCATGGCTCAAGGTAACCTAATCCACCATTGATGGGGGTTTTGGTTGTGGGGAAAGAAAGCAGCTGCCAGACACCATTTTCACCTCAGGGTACGGTTGTATTAGGCCCCAAGGGCACAAATGGGGAAACGTGGGGGGTAAGGACCTTCCAGTTTTTTACTTGCGGCCTACTAGGCCATAAGTGCAGATCTGAACCCTGGAAAAACTCACCCTATGTGGAGAAAGGGGGTCCCATAACCCCCCCAAAGGAAATGGCGCCAAAGCCACCTAATTCCTACTAAAGAAATGATCTGGCTGTGGACGGCCATTTTGAATTCATGAACAAGGGACGTAGACCCACGTCTGAGGAGAGCGCGGTTGCAAACATCCGAGTGTCATGGCCGAGCAGGATCACACATAAACAATCGCATGTGTGAATGACCCTTAAGGGAGGGAAAACGATAAAAACCCCACCCTGACACAGACCGAGATTATCCTCCATAGCAACCCCAAATTTTAGATTTCACTCTTCATTCCAGAAAAATAGGATAAGTGATCTAATAGGTTCAAAGGGAAAAAGGTTTGTCAGGCAATCGATCACCACTAGACACATTCATCATCGTAAACCTTAAAGAGACATCGATTTGTTGTCAGGGAACAACGTAAGGGCCTAAACATGGGCTCCATCTTGCTCTAACTGAGGTGTTTAAGGGATTGTACGAACACGGCTGATTTTTACTGCCTTGGAGTGAGTTTCGGCAGAGATCCCTTATACAAGGGGCGTAATATAGTAGTTTATTCTTGTACATGGGAGCAGTATTATATAGTTATATTCTTGTACTTAGGATCATAAATTTTTATTATATTCTTGTACATAGGACATATAAAAGTAGTTATACTCTTGTAACATGGAGCAGAAATTTTAAATGTATATATCTTGTACAAGGGAGCATTTTTATAGTATTTATATTCTTGTACATAGGATCAGATTATAGTAGTTATATTCTTGTAAAATAGGGGCAGTATTAAGTAGTTATATTTTTGTACATAGGCAGTATTATATAAATTAATTCTTATACATAGGGCAGATTTTGAATATATTCTAGACAAGGAGCAGTATTAAGAGTTATATTCTTTTATGTAGAAGCAGTATTTAAAAATTATATTCTTGTACAAGGGCAGTATTAAGTAGTTATATTCTTGTACATAAGGGGCATATTATAGTAGTTATATTCTTGTACAAGGAGCAGTATTATAGTAGTTATATTCTTAAACATAGGAGCAAATATTATAGTAGTTATATTCTTGTACATAGGAGCAGTAAATTTAGTAGTTATATTCTTGTACTAGGGGCAGATTATATAGTTAATTCTTGTACATAGGGGCATATTAATATTATATTCTTGTACATAGGACAGTATTATAGTATTATATTCTTATACATAGGACAGTATTATAGTATTATATTCTTGTAATAGGGGGCATTTTTAATAGAGTTAATTCTTGTACATAGGGCAGTATTAAGTATTATATTCTTGTACATAGGGGCAAAATTTAGTAGTTAAATTCTTGTACATAGGAGCGTAAATTTAAAAGTTATATTCTTATACATAGGAGCATAAATTTTAGTATTAAATTCTTTAAAGGAGAGTATTAAGTAGTTATATTCTTGTACATAGGGCAGTAATAAAGTAGTTATATTCTTGTACATAGAGCAGTATTTTAGTATTATTCTTGTACATAGGGGCATATTCTAGTAGTTAATTCTTGTACATGGGGGCATATTATAGTAATTTTTAACATAGGGCAGTATTAAAAATTTTATCTTGTACATAGGGGCATATTTTAAATTTTTTTCTTGTACATAGGGGGATATTTTTTATTATATTCTTATACATAGGGCAGAAAATTTTAAAGATACTGTAAAAAGGGAGTATTTTAGTAGTTTTTTTCTTGATATAGGGGCGCATTATAGTAGTTGTATTTTTTTTACATAGGGGAGTATAAGTAATTTTTCTTGACATAAGCATATTAAGAGTTTAATTTGTATAAGGACAGTATTATACAGTTTAAATTTTTGTCATAGGGCAGTAAAAAAAGTATTATATTTTGTACATGGGGGAGTATTATGTAGTTAAAACCGTAAATAGGGCGTATTATAGATTTTTTCGTATTAGGGCATAAAACTAGTTAATTCCCCTTTACATAGGACATATTATAGACTTAATTCTTTTCAAAGGGCAGATTTTAAAAAGTTTATTTTTACATAGGAGCTATTAAGTATTTTATTCTTTTACATAGGGCATATTTTTTCTAGTTAAATTCTTGACAAGGCATATTTTATACTTATATTTGACTAGGGCAGATTTTTAAAAAAAATATTTGTACATAGGGGGATTTATAGAATTATAATCTTGTACATGGGGAGTATATAGTATTTTTTAACTTGTACATAGGGGGTATTTAAATATTTTTTTCTTGTACAAGGGGGGGTTTTTGTATTATATTTTTGTATATGGGAGTATTAAATTTGTTTATTTTGTACAAGGGGAATTTTTGTATTATATTTTGTACATAGGGGGATATTTAAATTTTTATATTCTTGACAAGGGGCATATTTTTGTGTTAATTTTTACATAGGGGGATTATTAGTTTATTCTTGTACATAGAGCTTTTTTAATAGTTATATTCTTTACATGAGCATTTATGTAGTTTTTTTCTTTCAAGGGGGAGTATTAGATTATTTCTTTACATAGGGGCAGTATTATAGTAGTTTTTTTCTTGTACAAAGCAATTTTTAAATTTTTTAATTCTTTACAAGGGCAGTATTAGTATTTTTAATTTTTGTACAAGGGGGATTATATTTTATATTCTGTACTAGGGCGTTTATTAGTTATTTCTTGTAAATAGGGCATATTAAAAGTTATATTCTTTTTCATTGGGGGGGGTATTTAATTTAATTCTTATCATGAGCATATTTATAGTTATATCTTACATAGACAGTATTATAGTAGTTAAATTCTTTACAAGGGGCAGTATATAGATTTAATTCTTGAAAAAAGGGGGAAATGTATTATTTCTTGTTTCAAAGATTGTTTTCACGTCTCTGCTTTTTTTTTTTTTCTCCAATGGACAAGTTACACTGAGTGATTTCAGCTAAAAATCCATGCTGGATCGGGACGGCACCCTCCACCCCCCATGCTTTACACTGGCACTCTACTCCTATTAATTCCCTTTTTTTTAAGGAATAAAAATTTCCCAAATTTTTTCATGCCCTTTAATCTGAATAAAAAAAGGGGACCCTTTTTTGTTTTTTAAACCGGGAGCTAAACCTTTAAAAAAATCGATTTTCTTTTTTTTAAATATTTTTCCATGGGGGAAATTTTCTTAAACCCAAAAAACACCAGAAATCCACAACGCGGGGGTCACTCCCGGTGGGTAAGCCCTGTGACGGCCCACAGCAAAGGGGGTCATTAGCCGAGCTCCCCAGCTCTCTTTACATATATATATATACCAACCCCCAAGGTACAGGTACGGGACCCCCACCTGCCCCTCACACCTCCCCCCCTCTTTCCCACCCCAAATTAGGCCCACAATTTTTTAACGAGCAAATTTCCCCCCCAAAAATTCAAAAGGGATTCATTACAACAACAAAAACCCCCCGGGGAAAAAGGGGGGGCCCCGGGGCCCTTTTAAAAATATTACACGTTTCGGGTCATTTTTTTTAAAAAGGGGGTTGCGTCACCTCAACCAAAAAAATGAAAATCAGGCAAAACTGCAATAACCCAAAACCCAAAAAAATTTGAGATAGGGGGGGGCCCTTTGGGGGCCCACGTGGAGATTTGGGGGCCCAAAAGACCCCAAAGAATAAAAGGAAAAAAAACAGGGGAAAACCCCCCCCCCCCGCCCAATGGATGCCCCCGACAAACACAACTAATATCTCATTTTCCCGATATTTGAAATATCAATGGGCCCTCGCCGTGACGCCCGGGGGCAATGGGGTAGCGCCAACGTCAAGCGGGGGGGGTTTAAAACCCAATCCCGTGATTTATGGATTTTTGGGGCTACACCCCCAAACATCCTGTACAGCCTTAACCCAGCACCGAGGGGATTTCACTCGTCAACAGCGACAATCCGTCTTTTAAAAGGGCATTTTATGGGAAACCAAGCGGCATCCCCGGGGGGACGGGCTCATCCCCGGCAGCCTTGCCCACACGGGCAGGCTGGAGCACACGGGCCTCAGACCTCCACCATGGGCCCCCAAACCACACCCCACCTCTCAGACCCCTTTTCCTGGCTGTGTTTTGGGGGCAACACCCCCGGGCCCCTGAGGGTCCACCGGGGACGGGTTCTGCAAGCAGGGGAAAGGGACTGGGGGGGCCCCGGCTCACAGGGGGGGCAATGCCGGGGCCGCCTGCAGCCCCCGCCCCCACCCCTTTTTCAAAGGTTTCCGGGGAGGTTTCAAGGAACAAAGGGGGGGGCCGGGGGCCCTGCCCAATCTGACAGCGCCCCCTGCGGGGGGTTTGTCCCCCAGGCTCCCCCCCTCCCATTTAACCCTCTTCGACATCTACTGCTGTCCACAGAAACACGTTGCAGACTTTTTAAATTTGGGTTTGTTGGGCCCTCACTTCTCAGGGTGTTTGGGGCAAAACTTCTGGGGGGTTGAGTCTCACTTTCAGGTGTTGAACCAACACTTCTAGGGTTTTTTGGAGGTCACATTTTCTCAGGGTTTTTAGCCCAAACATTTTTCAGGGGTTGAGGCAATTCTCGGGGGGTTGAGCCATCACTTCCGGGGGGGTTTGGGGCCATCATTTTTTAGTTTTGAGGTCATCACTTCTCAGGGTTTTTAGACCATCATTTTTCTCAGGGTTTTTGGGTCATCATTTTCTAAAGGGTTTTGAACCACCCACTTCTCAGGTTTTTGGGGGCATCACTTCTCAGGTGTTGAGGCCATCACTTCTCGGGGTATTGAAAACCATCACTTCTCGGGGTTTTTTTGAGGACATTTTTTTTCAGGGTTTTTGAGGCCTCATTTCCCTCGGGGTGTTGGGGGCCAAACATTTCCCGGGGGGGTTTTGGGCATAAATTTTGGGGGGGGTTTTTTGAGGCCATCACTTCCGGGTTTGAGACCATTTTTTCTCAGCTTTTTGGGGGCCATCACTTCGGGGGGGTTTTAAGGCCCAAACTTCCAGGTTTTTGGGGCCATCACTTCTCAGGGTGTTGAGGCCTCATTCTCAGGGGTTGGGGCCACCCCAACTTCTCTGGTTTGAGGTAATCATTTTTCGGGTTTTGAGACCAACATTTTTTCAGGGTTTGGGGCCATCATTTCCCCGGGGTTTTGGGGCCCCATCATTTCTCGGGTTTTGACCCATCACTGGGTCGGGGTTTTGGGCCCATCACTCTCGGGTGTTGAGGCCACACTTTTTCGGGGTTTTTGGGAGGCCCCCTTTTTTCAGGGGGGTTGAGGTCATCACCTTTTCAGGGTGTTGAGGTCATCATTTTTCAGGGTTTTGGGGGCCATCACTTCTCGGGGTGTTGAGGCCATCACTTTTCGGGGTTTTTAGGCCATCATTTTCCGGGTGTTGGCCCATTTTTTTTGGGGGGTTGTTGAGGCCATCACTTTCGGGGTTTTGACCCAAATTTTTTCCCCGGGTGTTGGGGCCATCACTTCCGGGTTTTTGGGGGTCACATTTTTTTCGGGGGGTTTTTTGAGGCCATCCTTTTAAAGGGTGTTGAGGTCTCACTTTTCGGGGTGTTGGGGGCCATCCTTCTCGGGGTGTTGAGGCCATCACTTTTGGGTTTTTTAGGCCATCACTTTCAGGGTGTTGACCCACACTTCGGGGGGGTTTTTAAAGGCCATCACTTTTCAGGGTGTTGAGGCCTCCTTTTCGGGGTGTTGGGGGTCACACTTTTTCAGGGGGTTGAGGCCATCACTTTTAAAGGGGTTAGGCCCCAAAATTTTTCAGGGGGGTTTAGGCTCACTTTTCGGGTTGAGGCCCATCACTTTCGGGTTTTGTTGAGGTCACCCTTTTTCAGGGTTTGAGGCCATCACTTCAGGGTCCCGGGGGTTGTCTCTTTTTTTTAAAAAGGGAGCTGTAAACCTATTTTTTTCCCCTATGAGATGCGGCCCCCCCCCCATCGGGGCATATCACAGCATTCGTAATGCTCTAAAAAGCCCCCGATGTCACCTGAATAATGATTATATTATTCTCTTCGAGGCAGAAACGCAGTGCCACAGAATCGTAATAAGCCCTGAGGTGGGGGCCCGCATCTCATAGGGACAGATTAGGTACAGATTCCTTTAAGGTTGGACTGAAAAGGCTCATCCGGGTTGTTATCTGCTGCCATCTAGGGGTCAGGTAATTACACAGTTTTTTTTTTTTCAGACTGGGAAAGCAGCATCCTCAGACTCTCCTTTTTGCTTGGGACAACAACTACCCTTTTCCCGAAAAACAAGGCGTCGGGGAAAGCTGTGAGTTGTAGTTTTCCAAAAAAACTACCTGGAACTCCCGATTCCTGTAACATACCTACCAAAGACCAAAGGCTGCTGTTACCACCCGGAAATAATTTTTCGGCAAAGGGTGGCGTCCCCTGCCCATTCATGCCGCCTTTCCAGATTTTTACTTTCTTTTTTTGGCAGACATTTGAAAAGGGGTGTTCATTAAAAGCAGTTCTTTGGATTGACGGACCCCTTTTGCTTTTCAATGTGCAATAAGATTGCAAAAAATTCTAATCACATAACACTCTCATTTAAGCACCACCAAGGAGTCCAAAAAATCCTAAAATATTAACCCCCTCATTTTGTCTGCATACCCAAGGATCATCCAACTTGGGAAATTTTTGGGTTCGGTTACGGCCCTAACAAACAAAAAAAGGAAGTGATTTCCATCGATCCCAGGAGCTTCCCGGGTATCCTTATTTATACCCTTCATGAATATAGAGGGCCAAAAAGAGGTTTGGGGGTCCCCTGCATGAGGTTTTGGAGGTCCAACAGGGAAAATAGGGGCCATACATGAGGTTTGGAGTCCAAACATGAGTTAGGAGGTCCATGCATGGGGTTTGGAAAGGGCCATACATGAAAAAGGAGGTCCTACATGAGGTTAGGAGGGCCAACATAGGTTTGGTGGCTATGCAGAGGTTAGGAGGTCCATACATG
>JARQOD010000007.1:105770723-105840660 GCA_033576555.1 Oophaga sylvatica | reverse complement strand
CACCATTGATAGGGGTTTTTGGTTGTGAGGATGATAAGCAGCTGCCAGACACCAGGTTCACCTCAGGGTAGCGGTTGTATGTAGGCCCCAAGGGCACAAATGGCGGCACGTGGTGGGTAAGGGACCATTCACAGATTTTACATTGCGGCCTACTAGGCCATAAGTGCAGATCTGAACTCTGGAAAACTCCCTATGTGGAGAAAGGGGGTCCCATAACCCCCCCAAACGGAAATGGCTGCCAAGAGCCACCTATTCCTACTGAGGTCAATGAGTTCTGGCTGTGGACGGCCATTTTGAATTCATGAACAAGGGACGTACGACCCACGTCTGAGGAGAGCGCGGTATGCAAACATCCGAGTGTCATGGTCCGAGCATGGATCAGCACATAAATCATATCGCATGTGTGAATGACGCCTTAAGGGGAGGAAATCGATAAAAATCCCCACCCTGACACAGACCGGAGATTATCCTCCATAGCAACCAGATTCTAGATTTCACTCTTCATTCCAGAAAAATAGGATAAGTGATCTAATAGGTTGCTAAAGGAAAACGGTTGTCTAGGCAATCGATCACATAGATCACATTCATCATCGTAGAACATTAAAGGAGACATCTGATTTGTTGTCATGTGGAACTATCGTTAAGGCCTAAACATGGGCTCCATCTTGTCTCTAACTGTAGGGTGTTTAAGGGATTGTACGAACACGGCTGATTTTTACTGCTGCTTGGAGTGAGTGCGGCAGAGATGCCCTTATACATAGGGGCAGTATTATAGTAGTTATATTCTTGTACATGGGAGCAGTATTATAGTAGTTATATTCTTGTACTTAGGATCAGTATTATAGTAGTTATATTCTTGTACATAGGATCAGTATTATAGTAGTTATACTCTTGTACATGGGAGCAGTATTATAGTAGTTATATTCTTGTACATGGGAGCAGTATTATAGTAGTTATATTCTTGTACATAGGATCAGTATTATAGTAGTTATATTCTTGTACATAGGGGGCAGTATTATAGTAGTTATATTCTTGTACATAGGAGCAGTATTATAGTAATTATATTCTTATACATAGGGGCAGTATTATAGAAGTTATATTCTAGTACATAGGAGCAGTATTATAGTAGTTATATTCTTGTATGTAGAAGCAGTATTATAGTAGTTATATTCTTGTACATAGGGGCAGTATTATAGTAGTTATATTCTTGTACATAGGAGCAGTATTATAGTAGTTATATTCTTGTACATAGGAGCAGTATTATAGTAGTTATATTCTTATACATAGGAGCAGTATTATAGTAGTTATATTCTTGTACATAGGAGCAGTATTATAGTAGTTATATTCTTGTACATAGGGGCAGTATTATAGTAGTTATATTCTTGTACATAGGGGGCAGTATTATAGTAGTTATATTCTTGTACATAGGAGCAGTATTATAGTAGTTATATTCTTATACATAGGAGCAGTATTATAGTAGTTATATTCTTGTACATAGGGGGCAGTATTATAGTAGTTATATTCTTGTACATAGGGGCAGTATTATAGTAGTTATATTCTTGTACATAGGAGCAGTATTATAGTAGTTATATTCTTGTACATAGGAGCAGTATTATAGTAGTTATATTCTTATACATAGGAGCAGTATTATAGTAGTTATATTCTTGTACATAGGAGCAGTATTATAGTAGTTATATTCTTGTACATAGGGGCAGTATTATAGTAGTTATATTCTTGTACATAGGAGCAGTATTATAGTAGTTATTCTTGTACATAGGGGCAGTATTCTAGTAGTTATATTCTTGTACATGGGAGCAGTTATTATAGTAGTTATATTCTTATACATAGGAGCAGTATTATAGTAGTTATATTCTTGTACATAGGAGCAGTATTATAGTAGTTATATTCTTGTACATAGGGGCAGTATTATAGTAGTTATATTCTTATACATAGGGGCAGTATTATAGTAGTTATATTCTTGTATATAGGGGCAGTATTATAGTAGTTATATTCTTGTATATAGGGGCAGCATTATAGTAGTTGTATTCTTGTACATAGGGGCAGTATTATAGTAGTTATATTCTTGTACATAGGAGCAGTATTATAGTAGTTATATCTTGTATATAGGAGCAGTATTATACTAGTTATATTCTTGTACATAGGAGCAGTATTATAGTACTTATATTCTTGTACATAGGGGCAGTATTATAGTAGTTATATTCTTGTACATAGGAGCAGTATTATAGTAGTTATATTCTTGTATATAGGAGCAGTATTATACTAGTTATATTCTTGTACATAGGAGCAGTATTATAGTACTTATATTCTTGTACATAGGGGCAGTATTATAGTAGTTATATTCTTGTACATAGGAGCAGTATTATAGTAGTTATATTCTTGTACATAGGGGCAGTATTATACTAGTTATATTCTTGTACATAGGAGCAGTATTATAGTACTTATATTCTTGTACATAGGGGCAGTATTATAGTAGTTATATTCTTGTACATAGGAGCAGTATTTATATAGTTTATATTCTTGTACAAGGGCAGTATTATAGTAGTTATATTCTTGTACATAGGAGCAGTATTATAGTATATGTTTATTATTCTTGTACATAGGGGCAGTATTATATAGTAGTTATATTCTTGTATATGGGGCAGTATTATAGTAGTTATATTCTTGTACATAGGGGCAGTATTATAGTAGTTATATTCTTGTACATAGGGGCAGTATTATAGTAGTTATATTCTTGTACATAGGAGCAGTATTATAGTAGTTATATTCTTGTACATAGGGGCAGTATTATAGTAGTTATATTCTTGTACATAGGAGCAGTATTATGTAGTTATATTCTTGTACATAGGAGCAGTATTATAGTAGTTATATTCTTGTACATAGGGGCAGTATTATAGTAGTTATATTCTTGTACATAGGGGCAGTATTATAGTAGTTATATTCTTGTACATAGGAGCAGTATTATATGTAGTTATATTCTTGTACATAGGGCAGTATTATAGTAGTTATATTCTTGTACATAGGGGCAGTATTATATAGTTATATTCTTTACATAGGAGCAGTATTATAGTAGTTATATTCTTGTACATAGGAGCAGTATTATAGTAGTTATATTCTTGTACATAGGAGCAGTATTATAGTAGTTATATTCTTGTACATAGGAGCAGTATTATAGTAGTTATATTCTTGTACATAGGGGGCAGTATTATAGTAGTTATATTCTTGTACATAGGAGCAGTATTATAGTAGTTATATTCTTGTACATAGGGGCAGTATTATAGTAGTTATATTCTTATACATAGGAGCAGTATTATAGTAGTTATATTCTTGTACATAGGAGCAGTATTATAGTAGTTATATCTTGTAATAGGGCAGTATTATAGTAGTTATATTCTTGTACATAGGGCAGTATTATAGTAGTTATATTCTTGTATATAGGGCAGTATTATAGTAGTTATATTCTTGTATATAGGGGCAGTATTATAGTAGTTATATTCTTTAATAGGAGCAGTATTATAGTAGTTATATTCTTGTACACAGGAGCAGTATTATAGTAGTTATATTCTTGTACATAGAGGGCAGTATTATAGTAGTTATATTCTTGTACATAGGGAGCAGTATTATAGTAGTTATATTCTTGTAATAGGAGCAGTATTATAGTAGTTATATTCTTGTACATAGGGGCAGTATTATAGTAGTTATATTCTTGTACATAGGGACAGTATTATAGTAGTTATATTCTTGTACATAGGGGCAGTATTATAGTAGTTATATTCTTGTACATAGGGGCAGTATTATAGTAGTTATATTCTTGTTTGGACATGGTTGTTTTTAGGAAAATAAATTCGTTTTTTTCTTCCTGGACAATGCCTTTAGCATCTGAAGTCATGATCCCACATCTTGATTGCTTTCAGCGTCTCTGCATTTTAGTTTTTCTCCAATAGGACACAGTTACACTGAGTGACTTCAGCTCAAATCCATGCGTGGATCAGACGGCTACTCCTCCACTCCACCATGCTTTACACTGCAGCTCTACTCCTGATTAGATTGCCTGCTTTGGAAGGAAGTCAGAATTTACCTAAACTTTTTCATGACCTACATCTGGAATAAACACATGGATCTTTTTGTGTTTTACCGGAGCTCACCTTTAATAAATCTGATTTTCATTGGCTGTGAATACTTCCATCTCGGGCATTTTCATGTAAATCCATATACAGCCAGAAATACACACAACGCAGGCGTCACTCCCGTGGGTAAAGCCGTCTGTGACGGGCACAGCAAATTAGGTCATTAGCCGAGCTCCCCAGGCATCTCTGTTACATATATATATATAGCCGTACGCCAAGGTACAGGTACAGACGCCCACCTGCTCCCGTCACACCTGCCGCCTCATTCACCCCAAATTTAGGTCACGAATCTGTTAACGTGAGCAAATTTACATCCTGAATCTGAAAGATTCATTACAACAACATAAAACAGCCGGAATAAATGGGGCCCTGGCCCTTTAAATATTACACGTTTCTGTCATTAGTTTTCAGTAAGCGGGGTGCGTCACCTCAACCTACAAATGAAAATCAGGCAAAACTGCGAATGAACCCAAATATCACAAAAAGCTGAGATACGGGGGCTCTTTGGAGGGTCCTCACAGTGGAGATTTGGGGGTCAGAGACCCCAAAGAATAAATAGGAAATAAATCAGCGGTCATCCTCCCCCCGCCCAATGGTATGACCCTGACAAACAGCATCTAATATCTCAGCTTCCTGATATTGAAATATCAATATGCCATCGTCCTGTGACGCCCGGGGGGCAACTGGGCTGAGCGCCAACGTCAAGCGGCGGGGGATGTAACCCAATCCCGGTGATTTATGGGATTTATAGGACTACAGCGCCCATCATCCTGTAGCAGCCTGTATCTCAGCACTCTGAGTGACGTCACTCGTCAGACAGCGACAATCCGTCATTTATAAGTGACATCTGAGTGTAGGACAAGCGGGCAGTGACCCTGGGCACTGGACTCATCCCCTGGCAGCCTGTGACACACAGCAGGGCTGGAGCACACAGCTCAGACCTCCACCATGGGCCCCCAAACCAGCACTCACCTCTCAGATCCTGTCTCCTGGCTGTGTTGGGGTGCAGACACCCCAGGCCATGTAGGGTCCACCAGGCACAGTCTGCAGAGCAGTGGAGGCAGCTGGCAGGGCCAGGCTCACAGGTGAGGGGCAATGCCAGGCTGCAGCCTGCAGATCCTGCTCCCCAGCTCCTGTACAAAGGCTTCCGGAGGAGGCTGCAAGGAACAGAAGGGGGAGCCAGGAGCCCTGACCATGCTGACAGCGCCCCCTGCTGGCGGACTGTCACCAGGCTCCACCACCTCCCATGTTAACCCTCTGCGAGCATCTACTGC
Organism: Oophaga sylvatica; assembly: GCA_033576555.1. Classification (NCBI taxonomy): domain Eukaryota; kingdom Metazoa; phylum Chordata; class Amphibia; order Anura; family Dendrobatidae; genus Oophaga; species Oophaga sylvatica. The sequence goes on along the minus strand of JARQOD010000007.1, from coordinate 105,835,241 downwards.
TGTCTCACAGCAGCACTGATGTGCAGCACTACTTTATTTCAGGGTGTTGAGGCCATCACTTCTCAGGGTGTTGAGGTCATCACTTCTCAGGGTGTTGAGGTCATCACTTCTCAGGGTGTTGAGACCATCACTTCTCAGGGTGTTGAGGTCATCACTTCTCAGGGTATTGAGACCATCACTTCTCAGGGTGTTGAGGGCATCACTTCTCAGGGTGTTGAGGCCATCACTTCTCAGGGTGTTGAGGCCATCACTTTTCAGGGTGTTGAGGTCATCACTTCTCAGGGTGTTGAGACCATCACTTCTCAGGGTGTTGAGGTCATCACTTCTCAGGGTATTGAGACCATCACTTCTCAGGGTGTTGAGGGCATCACTTCTCAGGGTGTTGAGGCCATCACTTCTCAGGGTATTGAGACCATCACTTCTCAGGGTGTTGAGGACATCACTTTTCAGGGTGTTGAGGCCATCACTTCTCAGGGTGTTGAGGCCATCACTTCTCAGGGTGTTGAGGTCATCACTTTGCAGGGTGTTGAGGCCATCACTTCTCAGGGTGTTGAGACCATCACTTCTCAGCATGTTGAGGCCATCACTTCTCAGGGTGTTGAGGTCATCACTTCTCAGGATGTTGAGGCCATCACTTCTCAGGGTGTTGAGGCCATCACTTCTCAGGGTGTTGAGGCCATCACTTCTCTGGGTTTTGAGGTAATCACTTTTCAGGGTGTTGAGACCATCACTTTTCAGGGTGTTGAGGCCATCACTTCTCAGGGTGTTGAGGCCATCACTTCTCAGGATGTTGACGCCATCACTCGTCAGGGTGTTGAGGCCATCACTTCTCAGGGTGTTGAGGCCATCACTTTTCAGGGTGTTGAGGCCATCACTTTTCAGGGTGTTGAGGTCATCACTTTTCAGGGTGTTGAGGTCATCACTTTTCAGGGTGTTGAGGCCATCACTTCTCAGGGTGTTGAGGCCATCACTTTTCAGGGTGTTGAGGCCATCACTTCTCAGGGTGTTGAGGCCATCACTTTTCAGGGTGTTGAGGCCATCACTTTTCAGGGTGTTGAGGCCATCACTTCTCAGGGTGTTGAGGCCATCACTTCTCAGGGTGTTGAGGTCATCACTTTTCAGGGTGTTGAGGCCATCACTTTTCAGGGTGTTGAGGTCATCACTTTTCAGGGTGTTGAGGCCATCACTTCTCAGGGTGTTGAGGCCATCACTTTTCAGGGTGTTGAGGCCATCACTTTTCAGGGTGTTGAGGCCATCACTTCTCAGGGTGTTGAGGCCATCACTTTTCAGGGTGTTGAGGTCATCACTTTTCAGGGTGTTGAGGTCATCACTTTTCAGGGTGTTGAGGCCATCACTTTTCAGGGTGTTGAGGCCATCACTTTTCAGGGTGTTGAGGTCATCACTTTTCAGGGTGTTGAGGTCATCACTTTTCAGGGTGTTGAGGTCATCACTTTTCAGGGTGTTGAGGCCATCACTTCTCAGGGTGCCGTGGTTGTCTCTTTTTTTTAAAGGGAGTCTGTCACCTATTTTTTCCCCTATGAGATGCGGCCACCGCCATCAGGGGCATATCTACAGCATTCTGTAATGCTCTAAATAAGCCCCCGATGTCACCTGAATAATGAGTTATATTATTCTCTGTCGAGGGCAGAGTACTGCAGTGCGCAGGCAGAATGCTGTAGATAAGCCCCTGATGGTGGTGGCCGCATCTCATAGGGACAGATTAGGTGACAGATTCCCTTTAAGGTTGTGACTGAAGAAGGCTCATCCTGGTTGTTATCTGCTGCCATCTAGTGGTCATGTGTAGAGTTACACAGTTGTGTTTTTTCTAGACTGGGGAAAGCAGCATCCTCAGACTCTCCAGTTGCTGTGGGACAACAACTACCAGCATTCCCTGACAAACATAGGCTGTCTGGGCATGCTGTGAGTTGTAGTTTTCCAACAGCTACAGCTGCTGAATCTCCTGATTCCTGTAACATAATCCTACCAGAATGACGCAAGGCTGCTGTTACCACAAGAAATATCGATGGAAAATCTGTGCAAAGTGCTGGACGTCCCAGTGGTCCCATTCATGCCGCCGTGCTCAGATTTTTACTTGCTTTGTATGGCATGACATTGTGAAAAGGGATGTTCATTACGCATGTTCTTTGGATTGACGGACCCCTTTTGCTGTTTCAATGTGCAATAAGATTGCAAAAAATGTCTAAATCACATACACACTCTACATTTTAAGCACCACCTAGGAGTCCAAGAAATCACTAAAATATGTGAACCCCCTCATGTTGTCTGCATAGACCTCAGTGAGGATCAATCCTAACTTGGAAGTTTCTGGGATTCGGTTTACGGCCGGTGAGAACAGAACAAATAGACAAGGAAGTGATTTCCATCGATCTCCAGGAGCTTCCCGGAGTATCCGTGTATTTATACCCTTCATGAATATAGGAGGTCCATACATGAGGTTAGGAGGTCCATGCATGAGGTTAGGAGGTCCATACATGAATATAGGAGGTCCATACATGAGGTTAGGAGGTCCATACATGAGGTTAGGAGGTCCATGCATGGGTTAGGAGGTCCATACATGAATATAGGAGGTCCATACATGAGGTTAGGAGGTCCATACATGAGGTTAGGTGGTCTATGCATGAGGTTAGGAGGTCCATACATGAATATAGGAGGTCCATACATGAATATAGGAGGTCCATACATGAGGTTAGGAGGTCCATACATGAGGTTAGGAGGTCCATACATGAGGTTAGGAGGTCCATACCAGGGGCGGAACTATCGTGGAAGCAGGGGAAGCAGCTGCCATAGGGCCCGGGCTAGCAGGGGGCCCGTCCCTGCTGCAGCTGTCTCCCCTGCGGCTGTGTTCCGCCGCCCATGGCCTGAGAGTCGGCGGTTCCCTGTGCTGGCTGTCATGCTGACAGCCGGCGCAGAGAAGCTGCTGCGTGCCGTCTCCAGGAATCAATTGCACTGGTGTCTATACAGACGCCAGTACAATTGAAGCTCTGACCGCCGGGTCAGAGCAACGTCTGCAGCGTGATCATGTCATGTGATCACGCTGCTGACGTCACTCGTCGGCGGCGCCCAGAAGGGTGAACACTGGTGGTGAGTGTGCTCCACTGTGGAGCTGAAGATACCACCGAAGATTAACGGGGGCACATACTGTGTGAGTGATAACTCTGCATTCTTGGCTGCATTACTACTTGAGGGGCACATTACTACTGATGGGAGAATAAGAGGGCTTATTACTAGTTATGGGGGCATAATGTGCCTGCATTAATAGTTATGCGGGACATGGTTACTAGTAATGGTAGCATAAGGGGGCTGCATTGCTACCAGTCCATTATATTATATTGTGTTTCCATAATGTCTGCTTTAAATACAGCTCTGGTTTGGGCAAAAAGCTGGCCGTTATGAGACTGAAGAGTATTTTTTTGGGCCTAGAGAATTGCTGTGATTTGCTCCGCCCACTGCTATTGGCTCCGCCCACTATCAGAACCCCGCCGCCCGTTTGGGAGAGGGGGCCCCGTTCAAAATTTTGCTGTGGGGCCCCGCCATTTCTAGTTACGCCACTGGTCCATACATGAATATAGGAGGTCCATACATGAGGTTAGGAGGTCCATACATGAGGTTAGGAGGTCCATGCATGAGGTTAGGAGGTCCATACATGAATATAGGAGGTCCATACATGAATATAGGAGGTCCATGCATGAGGTTAGGAGGTCCATGCATGGGGTTAGGAGGTCCATACATGAATATAGGAGGTCCATGCATGAGGTTAGGAGGTCCATACATGAATATAGGAGGTCCATACATGAATATAGGAGGTCCATGCATGGGGTTAGGAGGTCCATACATGAATATAGGAGGTCCATACATGAATATAGGAGGTCCATGCATGAGGTTAGGAGGTCCATACATGAATATAGGAGGTCCATACATGAATATAGGAGGTCCATGCATGAGGTTAGGAGGTCCATGCATGAGGTTAGGAGGTCCATACATGAATATATAGGAGGTCCATACATGAATATAGGAGGTCCATGCATGAGGTTAGGAGGTCCATACATGAGGTTAGGAGGTCCATACATGAGGTTAGGAGGTCCATGTATGGGGTTAGGAGGTCCATACATGAATATAGGAGGTCCATACATGAGGTTAGGAGGTCCATACATGAGGTTAGGAGGTCCATGCATGAGGTTAGGAGGTCCATACATGAATATAGGAGGTCCATACATGAATATAGGAGGTCCATACATGAGGTTAGGAGGTCCATACATGAGGTTAGGAGGTCCATACATGAGGTTAAGAGGTCCATACATGAATATAGGAGGTCCATACATGAGGTTAGGAGGTCCATACATGAGGTTAGGAGGTTCATACATGAGGTTAGGAGGTCCATACATGAGGTTAGGAGGTCCATACATGAGGTTAGGAGGTCCATGCATAATAGCAAATGGCAGAGTTTTTCCAAACAAGAAAACAAACCATAGCCTCAAAGGATTCCTCGGACCCCGATATATTTGGACCCTTGAGTGACAGAGTCCCAGTGGGCCCCTCTTTGCTTTTAATTTTTCCCCTTCGACTTCCAAGAACTATAACTTTTTTTCTTTTATTATTTTTCTGTTGACATGCCTGAATGAGGGCTTGTTTTTTTTATGGGACGAGGAAACTATTCATTTCACCATATAATAAACTGAAAAACGTGGAATAACATTCAAAATATAGTGAAATGGTGATTAAATAATGAATTTCCACCATTGTTTTAATTGTAATGGATTTTCATTTGATTGAATTATTTATTTTTTTATTATTTTATTATTTATTTTATTTTTATTATTTTAATTTAACATAATTTTAATATTTATTTTAATTATTTATAATTCTATTATTTATTTTATTTATATTATTTTATTTTAATTGGATTTCAATTCGATTTTGATTTTCGCAATGATTCATTTCACAGTAAAAATTAATCACATGGTCACAATGGTTATGGTGATATCACATTCACGTATTTTTATTTATTTTTTTATTATTTTATTATTTATTTTATTTGTATTATTTTAATTGGATCAGATTTTAATTTAATTTTATCATTTATTTTAAATATTTAGAATTCTATTATTTATTTTATTTATATTATTTTATTTTAATTGGATCGGATTTTAATTTGATTTAATTATTTATTTTTTATTATTTTATTACTTATTTTATTTTATTATTTTAATTGGATCGGATTTTAATTTAATACAATTTTAATATTTATTTTAATTATTTATAATTCTATTATTTATTTATATTATTTTATTTTATTTGGATTGGATTTTAATTCGATTTTGATTTTCGCAAAGATTCATTTCACAGTAAAAATTAATCACATGGTCACAATGGTTATGGTGATATCACATTCACCTATTTATATTTATTTTTTTATTGTATTTATTGCATTGTATGTATTTTTATTTATTTTGTTATGGAATAAATACTGCAATATTTGTTTCGTTCGGACATGGCGATACCAAATATGTTTTTTTTTCTATTTTAGGAAAAGAGGATTAATATGAACATTTCTAATTTTTTTATTATTAAAATATATATATATTTTTATTTTTTTATAGTCCCCTTAGGGGACCTAAACCTGTACGGTATACGGTAATATTGCAATGCTTTGTGAGATGATCAAACATGGCAGTTGCTATGCATCGGAGTTGGGGGAGAGCTGATGAGCAAAGGAAGGGACCTGCGGGCCGGACCCTTTATATTTTTGGGCTGCAAAAAGCTCAAATTAGGCCTTTTTTTTCCTTTTACGTCACCAGGACGCAGATCAGCGGCGAGATTCCTCCGTATTCAGCAACTGTTTTGTTTTATGACCTTTCCATGGAGCGGTTGCGGGAGAAGGAGGCGCAGGCGGCGCGGCCATGATGTCATCAGCCTATATAGCAGTGGTTAACGGCCTCACACGAGCCGCCGGGCGGGGGCCGCGGTCACGCTCTCGGCTGGGAAGGGACATTACAGGAAAGAATTGGTTCCCAGCAGACCGGGCCGCCAATTATTGGACCTAGCTGGGTGCGACTACTGCCGCCATTTGTCAGGGCGTGGTGTCACACCGCCATTTCCCAGCAGATAGCGCCACACCCAGAAAATAAATGGATGCCCAAAATAGACCACTCCTTTAAAGACATGAGTACCCCTTTAAGAGTTTTAAAGGGTTCGTTAGTATAAAAAAAAAAAATTACCTCTTTACACTCACCTCCAAATATGCCTTAAGAGGTCCCATAACGTACTTCCTTCTCTGTTGTAGGTAGATATATATAGAAAGAGAGAGAGAGTCAAGGGGGCGTGGCTTATTGATTTTAGTTCATTGATTAACACTTATCCCCCCCTTCTGTGAGCCCTCGCACAGCGCAGAACGGGATCCCATGAAATTCTTCCTTCTCTGCCAATTGGACTTTTTATAACTATGACTTCACACATTTCTGAAGAGTCAAGGGGGCGGTGCTTACTTCTTCTTGCTCCTTCATTAGCACTCTGTGATCCCTTCAAAAGTGCAAAAAGGGAATCCTATAACGTACTTCCTTCTCTGCCATTTTGACTCTTTAGAAATGGGTGGAGCTATATTGATAAAGAGTCAGGGGGCGGTGCTTACTTCTTTTGACTCTTTTAGTATCACTTACTCTCACCGTTCTGTGAGTTAACTAAAAGTCCAGAAAAGATACTTGAATGCGCTTCCTTCTCTGGACCTTGGACGCTTTATAAATATGACTCCACCCATTTCTAAAGAGTCAGGGGGGCGGTGCTTACTTCTCATGGCTCTTTCATTATCACTTACTCTCGCCTCTCTGTGAGTTCCCCCAAAAGTCCAGAAACGGGATGCTATAATGTGTTTTCTTCTCTGGACCTTGGACTCTTTGGAAGTGGGAGGAGTTATATTTGTAAAGAGTCAGGGGGGGGGATTAGTGCTGAGGAGTCAAATATTAGGAGTCATGGGGAAATCGGAGCTTGTAGTTGACGTGACATTAGTAATCGATGGTGCGTCCGTCGCAGACACTATAGCAGGATTGTAGATGCTTCCGGGGAGATGAGACGCTGGAGACAGAACATGTCGTCCTATGACCTCTGCTGCGTTTCTGCCCCCTGGTCTCCGCGCAGGAGCCGCTCTAGAGAGGAGGCCAATTAGCAGCATTAGTTCTCATTAGCGGTAATGGCCGAGTGCTCGGCGCTGACAGATGAGCTGATTATAATTCTCTCACATCACGTTAATAAAACGAATCTTTGAAGCACGGAAAAAGCATTATCTCATTTTCTTATCTCCGCAGATCAATAGATAGAAGAAGATCTGTGACAAAAATGGAAAATGAGGCGACGCAATTATCATAACGAGTTAAAGGGGAAGTTACACAATTTGGTTAGAAACAAAACTCCGCTGGATGTTACAACGCAGCCGTCACTTCATGCACGCGCAAGAGGAAAAACACTATGTCTGGCCATTATAGAACTTGTATTCTGCATTTTCACCAGTTTTCCCCTTTGTGCTCTTTTTCAGCCGTCTCTGAGCTGGTGGGGTGAGACTGGAAGCGATGATGACCACCATGCACAGCACTCATAGAGGCCATGGATTCCTGCTCTCCTGTATGTAGCACATGTGCAGAGGAGCAGCAGCAGAGAGGACATTATGGGGGTGTAATAAAACACTATAAGGCAGCAGCACCATCCCCCTGTCTCTCTCTGCTCCTCCGTCCTACTTCACTTTCTCCCTATAGACTTCAATAGGCAGCTGTAATCTGATCTCTCAGTGAGATAGAAGGAGATTAGCAGTTGTGAGGATTCTCCAGTGCCTGTGATGAGACCTAGCGGTAATGTGACTGTGACGTACGTACTCTCAGCAACATGCTCAATACAAGTGAACATCACATCTAGTGGGAATGTGGCTAAGAGTATGTATATAGCATTTTTGCAGTCACATGACTGCTCGGTCTTGTCACCAACAGAGGAGAGTCCGCATAGCGCATAGAGTGACTGCAGACTTTCATGATAAACTTGGGGCAACCCCTTTAAGGAGAGGGGGGATAAGAAACTCAGTAGTACATTACTGATCCTGTACTGATCCTGAGTTACATCCTGTATTATACTCCAGAGCTACACTCACTATTCTGCTGGTGCAGTCACTGTGTACATACATTACATTACTGATCCTGAGTTACATCCTGTATTATACCCCAGAGCAGCACTCACTATTCTGCTGGTGCAGTCACTGTGTACATACATTACTGATCCTGAGTTACATCCTGTATTATACCCCAGAGCTGCACTCACTATTCTGCTGGTGCAGTCACTGTGTACATACATTACTGATCCTGAGTTACATCCTGTATTATACTCCAGAGCTACACTCACTATTCTGCTGGTGCAGTCACTGTGTACATACATTACATTACTGATCCTGAGTTACATCCTGTATTATACCCCAGAGCTGCACTCACTATTCTGCTGGTGCAGTCACTGTGTACATACATTACTGATCCTGAGTTACATCCTGTATTATACTCCAGAGCTGCACTCACTATTCTGCTGGTGCAGTCACTGTGTACATACATTACATTACTGATCCTGAGTTACATCCTGTATTATACCCAGAGCGCACTCACTATTCTGCTGGTGCAGTCACTGTGTACATACATTAACTGATCTGATTACATCGTATTATACCCAGAGCTGCACTCACTATTCTGCTGGTGCAGTCACTGTGTACATAATTAACTGATCCTGAGTACATCCTGTATTATACCCAGAGCTGCACTCACTATTCTGCTGGTGCAGTCACTGTGTACAACATACATTACTGATCCTGAGTTACTCCTGTATTATACCCAGAGCTGCACTCACTATTCTGCTGGTGCAGTCACTGTGTACATACATTACTGATCCTGAGTTACATCCTGTATTATACTCCAGAGCTCACTCACTATTCTGCTGGTGCAGTCACTGTGTACATACATTACATTACTGATCCTGAGTTACATCCTGTATTATACCCAGAGCTGCACTCACTATTCTGCTGGTGCAGTCACTGTGTACATACAATTACTGATCCTGAGTTACATCCTGTATTATACCCAGAGCTGCACTCACTATTCTGCTGGTGCAGTCACTGTGTACATACATTACATTACTGACCTGAGTTACATCCTGTATTTACCCAGAGCTGCACTCACTATTCTGCTGGTGCAGTCACTGTGTACATACATTATTACTGATCCTGAGTTACATCCTGTATTATACCCAGAGCTGCACTCACTATTCTGCTGGTGCAGTCACTGTGTACATACATACATTACTGATCCTGATTACATCCTGTATTATACTCCAGAGCTGCACTCACTATTCTGCTGTGCAGTCACTGTGTACATACATTACATTACTGATCCTGAGTTACATCCTGTATTATACCCAGAGCTGCACTCACTATCTGCTGGTGCAGTCACTGTGTACATACATTACATTACTGATCCTGAGTTACATCCTGTATTATACTCCAGAGCTGCACTCACTATTCTGCTGGTGCAGTCACTGTGTACATACATTACATTACTGATCCTGATTACATCCTGTATTATACCCCAGAGCGCACTCACTATTCTGCTGTGCAGTCACTGTGTACATACATTACTGATCCTGAGTTACATCCTGTATTATACCCCAGAGCTGCACTCACTATTCTGCTGGTGCAGTCACTGTGTACATACATTACATTACTGATCCTGATTACATCCTGTATTATACCCAGAGCTGCACTCACTATTCTGCTGGTGCAGTCACTGTGTACATACATTACATTACTGATCCTGGTTACATCCTGTATTATACCCAGAGCTGCACTCACTATTCTGCTGGTGCAGTCACTGTGTACATACATTACATTACTGATCCTGAGTTACATCCTGTATTATACTCCAGAGCTGCACCACTATTCTGCTGGTGCAGTCACTGTGTACATACATTACATTATGATCCTGAGTTACATCCTGTATTATACTCCAAGCTGCACTCACTATTCTGCTGGTGCAGTCACTGTGTACATACATTACATTACTGATCCTGAGTTACATCCTGTATTATACTCCAGAGCTGCACTCACTATTTCTGGGCAGTCACTGTACATACATTACATTACTGATCCTGAGTTACTCCTGTATTATACTCCAGAGCTGCACTCACTATTCTGCTGGTGCAGTCACTGTGTACATACATTACATTACTGATCCTGATTACATCCTGTATTATACCCAGAGCTGCACTCACTATTCTGCTGGTGCAGTCACTGTGTACATACATTACATTACTGATCCTGAGTTACATCCTGTATTATACTCCAGAGCTGCACTCACTATTCTGCTGGTCAGTCACTGTGTACATACATTACATTACTGATCCTGAGTTACATCCTGTATTATACTCCAGAGCTGCACTCACTATTCTGCTGGTGCAGTCACTGTGTACATACATTACATTACTGACCTGAGTTACATCCTGTATTATACCCAGAGCTGCACTCACTATTCTGCTGGTGCAGTCACTGTGTAACATTACATTACTGATCCTGAGTTACATCCTGTATTATACTCCAGAGCTGCACTCACTATTCTGCTGGTGCAGTCACTGTGTACATACATTACATTACTGATCCTGAGTTACATCCTGTATTATACCCAGAGCTGCACTCACTATTCTGCTGGTGCAGTCACTGTGTACATACATTACATTACTGATCCTGAGTTACATCCTTATTATACCCAGAGCTGCACTCACTTTCTGCTGTGCAGTCACTGTGTACATACATTACATTACTGATCCTGATTACATCCTGTATTATACCCAGAGCTGCACTCACTATTCTGCTGGTGCAGTCACTGTGTACATACATTACATTACTGATCCTGAGTTACATCCTGTATTATACTCCAAGCTGCACTCACTATCTGCTGGTGCAGTCACTGTGTACATACATACATTACTGATCCTGAATTACATCCTGATTATACCCCAGAGCTGCACTCACTATTCTGCTGGTGCAGTCACTGTGTACATACATTACATTACTGATCCTGAGTTACATCCTGTATTATACCCAGAGCTGCACTCACTATTCTGCTGGTGCAGTCACTGTGTACATACATTACATTACTGATCCTGAGTTACATCCTGTATTATACCCAAGCTGCACTCCTATCTCGGTCGTCACTGTGTACATACATTACATACTGATCCTATTACATCCTGTATTATACCCAGAGCTGCACTCACTATTCTGCTGGTGCAGTCACTGTGTACATACATTACATTACTGATCCTGAGTTACATCCTGTATTATACCCAGAGCTGCACTCACTATTCTGCTGGTGCAGTCACTGTGTACATACATTACATTACTGATCCTGATTACATCCTGTATTATACCCCAGAGCTGCACTCACTATTCTGCTGGTGCAGTCACTGTGTACATACATTACATTACTGATCCTGAGTTACATCCTGTATTATACCCCAGAGCTGCACTCACTATTCTGCTGGTGCAGTCACTGTGTACATACATTACATTACTGATCCTGAGTTACATCCTGTATTATACTCCAGAGCTGCACTCACTATTCTGCTGGTGCAGTCACTGTGTACATACATTACATTACTGATCCTGAGTTACATCCTGTATTATACCCAGAGCTGCACTCACTATTCTGCTGGTGCAGTCACTGTGTACATACATTACATTACTGATCCTGAGTTACATCCTGTATTATACTCCAGAGCTGCACTCACTATTCTGCTGGTGCAGTCACTGTGTACATACATTACATTACTGATCCTGAGTTACATCCTGTATTATACTCCAGAGCTGCACTCACTATTCTGCTGGTGCAGTCACTGTGTACATACATTACATTACTGATCCTGAGTTACATCCTGTATTATACCCAGAGCTGCACTCACTATTCTGCTGGTGCAGTCACTGTGTACATACATTACATTACTGATCCTGAGTTACATCCTGTATTATACTCCAGAGCTGCACTCACTATTCTGCTGGTGCAGTCACTGTGTACATACATTACATTACTGATCCTGAGTTACATCCTGTATTATACCCAGAGCTGCACTCACTATTCTGCTGGTGCAGTCACTGTGTACATACATTACATTACTGATCCTGAGTTACATCCTGTATTATACTCCAGAGCTGCACTCACTATTCTGCTGGTGCAGTCACTGTGTACATACATTACATTACTGATCCTGAGTTACATCCTGTATTATACTCCAGAGCTGCACTCACTATTTGCTGGTGCAGTCACTGTGTACATACATTACTGATCCTGAGTTACATCCTGTATTATACTCCAGAGCTGCACTCACTATTCTGCTGGTGCAGTCACTGTGTACATACATTCATTTACTGATCCTGAGTTACATCCTGTATTATACCCCAGAGCTGCACTCACTATTCTGCTGGTGCAGTCACTGTGTACATACATTACATTACTGATCCTGAGTTACATCCTGTATTATACCCAGAGCTGCACTCACTATTCTGCTGGTGCAGTCACTGTGTACATACATTATATTATGATCCTGAGTTACATCCTGTATTATACTCCAGAGCTGCACTCACTATTCTGCTGGTGCAGTCACTGTGTACATACATTACATTACTGATCCTGAGTTACATCCTGTATTATGCTCCAGAGCTGCACTCACTATTCTGCTGGTGCAGTCACTGTGTACATACATTAATTTTTGATCCTGAGTTTTATCCTGTATTATACTCCCCGGGTGCACTCCTATTTTTTCTGGTTTTAGTCACTGTGTAATACATTCTTTTTTGTCCCCAGTTTCATTCCTGTTTTTTTCTCCAGAGCTCCACCCCCTATTCTGCTGGGCGTCACTGGTAAATACTTTTATTACTGGTTTTTAGTTACATCCTGTAAAATTTACTCCAGAAAATGCAATCACTATTTGTGGTGCCGTCACGTAAATTTTAATTCATTACTATCCTGAGTTAAAACCCCCCGTATTATCCCAGAGCTTTTACTCACCCCTTCTGTGGTGCAGTCATGTGTACATACATTTCATTAATGTTCCTTTTGTTACATCCCCTATTATACTCAGAGCTGCACTCACCCCTTCTGCTGGTGCAGTACTGTGTACATACATTTTTATTAATGTCCCCAGTTACCCCCTGTATTTACCCCAGAGCTGCAAAACACTATTCTCTGGTGCCCTCATGTTTCTTTTATTTTATTATGTTTGGGGTTTTTATTTTTGGGGATTATTTTTCCAGGCTGCATTTTCTATTTTTGGTTTTAGTCACTGTGTACTTTTATTTATTTGATCTGAGTTACATCCTGTATTATAAAACCAGAGCTGCATTCAATATTTGCTGGTTGGGGGTCACTGTGTACATCTTTTTTATGTTTTCCGAGTTCATCCTGTATTATAAAACCAGAGCGCACTCACTATTTTGGGGTGCAGTTTTTTTTGTACATACATTACATTTTTTGATCCTGAAAATTTCATTCCTGTATTATACCCCAAAAGGTGCCTCAATATTCTGCTGGTGCAAAACAATGTGTACTACATTAAAATTCTGTTCCCCAGTTAATCCCCTATTATATCCCCCAGCTGATCACTTTTCTGCTGGGGCCCCCACTGTGTACAACATTACATTACTGATCCGGGTTCATCCCCTATTTTACCCCCCGAGTGCATCACTATTCTGCGGGGGGAGTCACTGTGTACATCATTACTTTACTGTCTGAGTTACTCCGGGGTTTTACTCCCCAGTGCATTTTCTATTCTCCCCGGGGCGTCACCCCTTTTTAAACATTAATTAATTGATTTTTAATTTTCCGTATTATAAAACCCGAGCTGCACACTATTCTGTGGTGCAGCACTGTGTACATACAATTTTCCCCTTTTGATCCGGGTTTTATCCTTTTTTTATACTCCAGAGCTGCATTTTCTATTCTGCTGGGCAGTCCCCCGTGTACTTTTAATTTTTTAATGATCCTGAGTTACATTCCCCTATTTTAATCCAGGTGCATCACTATTTTTGGTTTTAGTCCCCCGTGTACATTCATTTTTAAATTCTGATCCCCAGTTACTCCTGTATTAAAAACCCCCAGTGCCCCCCATATTCTGCTGGTGCAGTCACTGTGTACATTCATTTTAATTTTTTGATCCGGGGGTTTCTCCTGTTTATTTTTCCCGAGCGCCTTTAATATTTGTGGTGCGTTTTCTGTGTACATACATTAATTTTTGATCCTGAGTTACATCCTGTTTATACTCCGAGCTGCACTTTTCTAAAATTTGCTGGTTTTAGCATGTGTACTACATTAAAAATTAAAAATCCTGAGTTACATCCCCTATTATCCCCAGAGCCTTTTTCACCCCTTTTGCTGGGCAAAACACTGGTGTACAACATTATTTTTTCCGGGGGTTTCATCCCCTATTATTCTCCCAGAGCCCCCATTATATTTTTTCTGGGGCAGTCCCTGTTTTACATACCTTAATTACTTATCCCGGGGTTTCCCCCCCGTTTATACCCCGAGCTTTTATTTTTATTTTTTGGTTTTAGTCATTTGTACATTTTATTTAATTCTGATCCGGTTACCTCCCCTTTATATCCAGAGCTGCATTTTCTATTTTGTGGTGCAGCACTTTTGTACATACATTATATTCGATTTCCCCAGTTACCTCCCCTATTATACTCCAGAGCCCCCCCTTTTGTGGGTTTCCCCTCACTTGTGTCAAAAAATTACATTTTTTGTCCCCAAAATTTCTTTTCCGTTTATACTCCCCAGCTGCACTCATATTCTGCTGGTGGTTTTCTGTTTTTCTTTTATTAAAAATTTCGTTCCTTTTGTTAATCCTGTATTATCTCCCAGAACTGCCCTTTTCTATTTGCTGGTGGGGGTCACTGTTTAATACCCCTTAACCCCATCCCCAGTTAAATTTTTTTATTAACCCAGAGTGCACTCATATTCTGCTGGTTCAGTCCTGTGTACAAATACATTTTACCAGTTTAATGATGAAGTTAAAACCCGGGGTTTTAACTCCAAGGGGCGCATTTTCTAATTCGCTGGGCAGGGCCCCGGTGGGCTAAATTAAATTCCCCCCTGAGGGGTTCCATCCTTTTTTTTCTCCCCAAGTGGCCTTTCATTTTTGCTGGTCTTTTCACCCCCTTCCAAAAAATACTTTTTTTTGTCTTTTTTAGTTTAATTTTGTATCCCCCCAGGGGGGCCCCCAAATTTTTTTTGCTTTTTTTTTTTGGTTCCCCTTTTTTTTTACATTTTAAATTTTTAGGGGGCCCCGGGTTTTAAAACCGTATTTTTTTAACCAAGTTTAAAAATTTTTTTTTGGGCTGGGTTTCAAAATTTTTCCCCCCCCCCCCACTTTGTATTCAATTTTCTGTCTGGTTCTCCTTATTTTAACCCCCAGTTTGGGGCTTCCATTTTTTGTGGGGATCCTGGGGTAATTTTTTTAGACCTTTTTGTTTTTTAAGGTTCCTCTGTAATTAAAACCCCCAACGGCACCAATTTTCCTTTTTGGTTTTAAAAAACGTTAAACATTATTTTCTGTCCTGTTTTCCTTTTCCCCTTATTTTTTTTTTATACTCCCAAAAGCTGCCTCATATTCTGTGGTTTTAGTCACGTTCATAAATTCTGGGGCCCGATTACTTTCCGTATTTTACCCAGGCCCCCCCCTCATTTTTGTGGTGCGCATGTGTAATACATTTACTGATCCGAGTTAAAACCGGGGTTTTAAAAACCCCGAGCTTTTACTCATATTCTTGGGCAATTTACTGTGACATACCATTATGATCCTGGTTAAATTTTATTTTAACCGAGTGCCCTCATTTCTTGGTTGAGTAGTGTACCTACATTACATTACTGATCCGAGTTTTAAAAAAATTTTATTAATTCAAAATGCCGCCCTTTTCTGGGTGCAGTTATTTAATCATTACTTAATCGATTACCTCCGAAACTCCAGGGGCTGCACTCAATATTCGCGGTGGTCCTTTTACAACTTAAAAATTATGTCCTGGTTTAATCCGTATTATACCCAAGGGCATCACTACTTTGGGGGTCCGGACAAATTTGTCCCGAGTTTTCCCGTAAAAACCCAGAGGGACCCATTTTTTGGGTTTTATCCTGGGCAAAATTTAATTACGTCCGAGTTAAAACCTTTTATTATTCCCCAGTGCACTCATATTCTGTGGGCAGTCACTGTGTACATACATTACTTTTATCCTGAGTTTCCTTTTTATTATACCCCGAGCTGCACTCACTATTTTTGGTGCAGTCATGTGTCATACATTACATTACTGATCTGGTTACATCCTGTATTTTCCCCGAGCTGCCTACTATTTTGCTGGTGAGTCCTTTTGTACAACATTACATTATGATCCTGAGGGGTTCATCCTGTATTATACTCCGGCTGCATACTTTCTGCTGGTGCAGTCCTGTTACAAAATTACTTTTGATCCCCAGTTACCCCTATTATACCAAGCTGCACTCCCTTTTCTTTTTGGTTTAGTCACTGTGTTTTATACATTAAAATTTCTGATCCCGAGTTAATTCCCGTATTATACTCCAGAGCTGCATCATATTCTGTTTGGTGCAGTCAAATTTTACATACATTTCATTTTTGATCCCGGTTACCTCCTGTATTTTATCCCGAGCGCACTTTACTTTTGTGGTGCCGTCCTGTGTACAACATTACATTAATGTTTCCGAGTTACATCCTGTATTATATTCCGAGCTGCCCCTCCATTCTGTGGTGGGAGTCCCCCCCCTTTTGTACTAATTAATTACTGATCTGAGTTTCCTCCTGTATTATACTCCAGAGCTGCAATCCCCTTTTCTGGTTTGGGGCAGGCACTGGGGTTTAAATTTCATTATGATCCTGAGTTACATCCTGTAATTTTACTTTTTGGCTGCACTCAATTTTTCTGTGGGGCAGTCACTGTGTACATACATTACTGATCCTGGTTTCAAAACCTGTATTTACCAGAGCGGGAAATCACTATTCTGCTGGTGCCCGTTTACTGTGTTAAAATACATTTTAATTTTTGATCCTGAGTTCATCCTGTATTAACTTAGGGGTTTTACTCACTTTTTGTGGTTCAGTCACTGTGTACTTTCATTAATTACTGATCCCGGGTTTCCTTTCCCGTATTTTACCCCAGAGCTGCACTCCTATTCTGTTTGGGGCGTACTGTTTTAATACCCTTACTGATCCTGAGGGTTAAAATCCCGTATTATACTTCAGAGTGCACTCACTATTTGTGGTGCATCACGGGGGACTACATTACATTTCTGCCTTTAGTTACCCCCGTTTTTATACTCCAGACTGCCCCTCACTTTTCTGCTGGTGCAGTCACTGTGTACAAAAATTACATTTTCTGATCCTGGGGTTTTAACCTGTATTATACCCAGAGCTGCATCCTATTCTGCTGGTGCAGGGCACTGTGTACCTTAATTAATTTTTGATCCTTTAGTTACATCCTTTTTTATACTCCAGGCTGCATTTACTTTTGTGGTGAGTCCCCTGTGTACCTCCTTTTCATTATGATCCTGAGTTACATCCTGTTTTTAATCCCCGAGTGAAATTTACCCATTCTGCTTGGGGGCAAGGGCCCGTGTAAAAAAAATTACATTAATGATCCGAGTTACATCCCGTATTTACTCCAGAGCGGATTTTTCCCATTCTGCTGGTGCAGTCACTGTGTAAAATAAAATTTCATTTTTGATCCTGAGTTACATCCTGTATTATACCCCAGAGCTGCATCACTATTCTGCTGGTGCTGGGTCACTGTGTTTCTACCCTTTCATTTCTGTCCGGGGTTACATCCGTATTATATCCCCGAGCTGCATTAAATATTCTGCTGGTGCAGTCACTGGTTTTCATTTCATTATGATCCCGAGTTACTCCCGTATTATACTCCAGAGCTTTCAATTTACTATTCTGTGGTGCAGTCCTGTGTACATACATTAATTACTTTACCCGAGTTTAAAACCCCGTATTTATAACCCCCAGTGCCTTGCACCCTCATATTTTGGGGGGTTTTTCCGTTTTTCCCGGTAATACAAAATTTAAAATTTCTGATTAAAATTTTTTTTATCCCTGTATTTTACTTTAAAGTGGGGTTTTTATTTTTTCTGGGATTTTACTTTCAAAATGAAATTTTGGGGGGATCCTTTTTAAATTATTCTCCAGACCTTTTCTTTCTAAATTTTCCCGGGGGCAAAAATTTTTAACCTTTTTTTTAATCCCCCTTATATTTAATTATTCATTTAGTTACTTTTTCCGGATTTATTTTTGGGGGCCCCCCACCCTATTTTGCTGGGGCAAAATTTTAAAAATGGTCCTTTTTTTATATTACTTTACCAGTTTTTGGGGGGGTTATCCCCCCCCAGACCAAAAAAAGCTCCCCTATTTGTTGTGCCGGGCAAAATGGGACACAAAAACTACCTGAGGCCCTCCCATTATACCCTCTCAAACCCCGATTAAACCGGGGCCCCCCGCCCCAATTTGCCCAAAAAAATTTTTATCCTATTAATTCCCGTATTTTTTCAATTTTTTTTTTTTTTGTTAGTCCCTGGTAAATTTTAAATTTTTTTCCTTTAAATTCTTTTCCCCTTAAAAATAAAATTTAAAAAATTTAAAAATTCTGGTGAAGTTTTTCCGTGGAAAAAATTAAACTGGGGGGAAAAAAATCAGAAGGAAAAAAAGTGAAAAAAAAAAGGTTTCGGCAGAAGGGGAAAAAACGGTGGTTACAAAAATTTTAAAAATTTAACGAAAATTGGAATTTGGGGGAAAAGAAGGGGTTTATTTCGGGGGTTCCCCCCAGCCGGGTTTGGGCCGGGGTTTTATCCCCAATTGCTTTTCCCAATTGGGGGCCCGGTTCCCTTTGGGTTTGGGTGAGGGTTCCCCCGGCCCGCATTTCGGGTTCCCCCTTAAGATTTTTTTGCTTTTTTTTTGTTGCCGGTTTTTTCAAATTTTTCCTTCCACGGGGGCACCAACCCCCCCGGGGGTTGTTTAAATCCCTCCTCGGTTTTAAACTGGGAAGGCCCCGGGGTTTTTTTTCCCCTTTTCTTTTTTTTTTTCAAAAAGGGTTTTATTTTTTTTTTTCACCCCTAAAATCCCCGAAAATTTTTGGGGGGGCAACGGGGGGAAAAAAACCAGATTTAGAATTAAATTTTTTGGAAAATTTTTTTTAGGGGTTTTTGGAAGTTGCGAAAAAAAATCCCTCTCCTGGAAAACTTTTTTCCTTTTAGGCAGGTTTTTGGGCCCCAAAAAAGGGTTTGCCTTCTTTTTTTTGATCTTTTTGGGGGTGGCCCCTTTTCCCTTTTTTCCCAAACCGCCCATTCCATGGGTTTTGGGGGTTCCCACTTTTGGGGGTCCCCCTCCGGGCAAATAGCCCCCTTTTTCAATCTTTTCCAGCCTTTATTATGTTAAACTTAAACTGGGGAAAAGAGGGGGGGTCCTAGGTTTAACTTAAGGAACGTCCCCATTACCCTTGGGGTTTTGGTCGTTTGTTTAAAGGGAAAAAAGGGGAACCCAAGCAAAATTTTCCAAAGGGGTTTTGGGTTATTTCGGGCCTTCTCAGGGTACCTACAAAAATTCCCCTTCCAAAAAAACCCAACCCACCCTTTTTCCCTGGGGCAAAGGGCACTGGGGGGTAAAAATTTCAGGCCTGAGGAATCCTTAAGGGGTTTCCCGATACTTTTACATTCTCTGGTGCCGTTTTAACTGTGTAACAACCCCTTAATTTTAAACCTGGTTCTTGGAAATCCAAGCTTTCCCCAAATTTCTGTGGGCCAATGCCCCCCCCCTGGGTACATCAATTTCAAAGGTCTGGTTTTTTAACCGTTTTATAACATCATAAACATACACTGCTCAAAAAATAAAGGGAACACTCAGATAACACATCCTAGATCTGAACGAATGAAATATTCTCATTGAATACTTTGTTCTGTACAATATTGAATGTGCTGACAACAAAAATCACACAAAAATCATCAATGGAAATCAAATTTATTAACCAATGGAGGCCTGGATTTGGAGTCACCCACAAAATGAAAGTGGAATGTAATGTCCTTAAAACAAGTCAAAATGATGCTCAGTATTGTGTGTGGCCTCCACGTGCCTGCATGACCTACCTACACCGCCTGGGCATGCTCCTGATGAGTTTGAGGATGTTCTCCTGAGGGATCTCCTCACAGACCTGGACTAAATCATCTGCCAACAGTCTGTGGTGCAACGTGACATTGGTGGATGGAGCGAGACATGATATCCCAGATGTGCTCAATCGGATTCAGGTCTGGGGAACGGGCGGGTCAGTCCATAGCTTCAATGCCTTCATCTTGTAGGAACTGCTGACACACTCCAGCCACATGAGGTCTGGCATCGTCCTGCATTAGGAGGAACCCAGGGCCAACCGCACCAGCATATGGTCTCACAAGGGGTCTGAGGATCTCATCTCGGTACCTAATGGCAGTCAGGCTACCTCTGGCGAGCACAAGGAGGGCTGTGCGGCCCTCCAAAGAAATGCCACTCCACACCATTACTGGTCCACTGGCAAACCGGTCATGCTGAAGGATGTTGCAGGCAGCAGATCGCTCTCCACGGCGTCTTCAGACTCTGTCACATGTGCTCAGTGTGAACCTGCTTTCATCTGTGAAGAGCACAGGGCGCCAGTGGTGAATTTGCCAATCCTGGTGTTCTGTGGCAAATGCCAAGCGTCCTGCACGGTGTTGGGCTGTGAGCACAACCCCCATCTGTGGACGTCAGGCACTCAGACCATCCTCATGGAGTCGTTTTTTAACCGTTTGTGCAGACACATGCACATTTGTGGCCTGCTGGAGGTCATTTTGCAGGGCTCTGGCAGTGCTCCTCCTGTTCCTCCTTGCATAAAGGCGAGGTAGCGGTCCTGCTGCTGGGTTGTTGCCCTTCTACGGCCCCCTCCACGTCTCCTGTTAGCGCCTCCAGCCTCTGGACACTACACTGACAGACACAGCAAACCTTCTTGCCACAGCTCGCATTGATGTGCCATCCTGGATGAGCTGCACTACCTGAGCCACTTGTGTGGGTTGTAGAGTCCTTCTCATGCTACCACGAGTGTGAAAGCACAACCAACTTTCAAAAGTGACCAAAACAGCAGCCAGAAAGCATTGGTACTGAGATGTGGTCTGTGGTCCCCACCTGCAGAACCGCTCCTTTATTGAGGGTGTCTTGATAATTGCCAATAGACTGTAGACTGTGAGCCCTCGCGGCAGGGTCCTCTCTCCTTCTGTACTTGTGTGTGCCTTGTTTTGCTCATATTTATTGTACTTGTCTATATTTGACCCTTTCACATGTAAAGCGCCATGGAATAAATGGCGCTATAAAAATGTATAATAATAATAATTTCCATCTGTTGTCTATTCCATTTGCACAACAACATGTGAAATTGATTGTCAATCAGTGTTGCTTCCTAAGTGGACAGTTTGATTTCACAGAAGTTTGATGTACTTGGAGTTACATTCTGTTGTTTAAGTCTTCCCTTTATTTTTTTGAGGTGTATATATATATATATATATATATATATATATATATATATATATATATAGTTCTTTCCTCCCTGAGCATTTCTAGGCCCACAGGTGCGGTACCAGGGCCACTGTCAGCATGAGCGCACAGGTGTGGTACCAGAGCCGGTGTTGTTGGCATGAGCGCACAGGTGCGGTACCAGGGCCACTGTCAACATGAGCGTACAGATGCGGTACCAGGGCCGGTGTTGTTGGCATGAGCGCACAGGTGCGGTTCCAGGGCCGGTGTTGTTGGCATGGGCACACAAGTGCGGTACCAGGGCCACTGTCAGGATGGGAACACAGGTGCGGTACCAGGGCCACTGTCAGCATGGGCACACAGGTGTGGTACCAGGGCCGGTGTTGTTGGCATGAGCGCACAGGTGCAGTACCAGGGCCACTGTCAACATGAGCGTACAGGTGCGGTACCAGGGCCGGTGTTGTTGGCATGAGCGCACAGGTGCGGTACCAGGGCCACTGTCAACATGAGCGTACAGGTGCGGTACCAGGGCCGGTGTTGTTGGCATGAGCGCACAGGTGCGGTACCAGGGCCACTGTCAACATGAGCGTACAGGTGCGGTACCAGGGCCGGTGTTGTTGGCATGAGCGCACAGGTGCGGTTCCAGGGCCGGTGTTGTTGGCATGGGCACACAAGTGCGGTACCAGGGCCACTGTCAGGATGGGAACACAGGTGCGGTACCAGGGCCACTGTCAGCATGGGCACACAGGTGTGGTACCAGGGCCGGTGTTGTTGGCATGGGCGAACAGGTGCAGTACCAGGGCCGGTGTTGACGGTATAGGTGTATAGGTGCGGTACCATTGTCACCATCGGCATAGGCATACATGTGCAGTATCAAAGACGGCTTGAGAATGAGCGCACAGGTGCTGTACCAGAGCCGGTGTTGTTGGCATGGGCAAACAGGTGCGGTACCAGGGCCGGTGTTGTTGGCATGGGCAAACAGGTGCGGTACCAGGGCCGGTGTTGTTGGCATGGGCGAACAGGTGCGGTACCACAGTTGCCATCGGTATAGGCGCACATGTGCAATATCATAGTCAATGTTGGCACAGGTGCGGTATCATAGTGTTGGCACAGGCACGGTATCACAGCCAGTGTCAGCATGGACACAAACTTGCAGTACCAGGGCCGGTGTCAGCATGAGAACAAAGATGATCACATCATCATCAGAATCATAGTTACAGCTTATGTCGGCATGGGCGCACAGGTGTGTTATCATCATGGGTGCTCAGATGCAGTATCCTGTCCTGAGTCGCCATTGTGCTCAGATGCGGTATCCTGTCCTGAGTCGCCATGGTGCTCAGATGCGGTATCCTGTCCAGAGTCGCCATGGTGCTCAGATGCGGTATCCTGTCCAGAGTCGCCATGGTGCTCAGATGTGGTATCCTGTCCAGAGTCGCCATAGTGCTGAGATGCGGTATCCTGTCCAGAGTCGCCATGGTGCTCAGATGTGGTATCCTGTCCAGAGTCGGCATGGGTGCTCAGATGCGGTATCCTGTCCAGAGTCGCCATGGTGCTCAGATGTGGTATCCTGTCCAGAGTCGCCATGTTGCTCAGATGCGGTATCTTGTCCAGAGTCTCCATGGTGCTCAAATGCGGTATCCTGTCCAGAGTCTTCATGGTGCTCAGATGTGGTAACCTGTCCAGAGTCGCCACGGTGCTCAGATGCGGTATCCTGTCCAGAGTCTCCATGGTGCTCAGATGTGGTATCCTGTCCAGAGTCGCCATGGTGCTCAGATGCGGTATCCTGTCCAGAGTCGCCATGGTGCTGAGATGCGGTATCCTGTCCAGAGTCGCCATGGTGCTCAGATGCGATATCCTGTCCAGAGTCGCTATGGTGCTCAGATGCGGAATCCTGTCCAGAGTCGGCATGGTGCTCAGATGCGGTATTCTGTCCAGAGTCGGCATGGTGCTCAGATGCGGTATTATCATGGGTGCTCAGGAGCCGTGTCAGGCCTGTTGTTAGGGATAATGTCATTTTCTATGGCGATCGATGTGAATTTTGCTCCTCGTCTTTCTCTCCGGCTCCTCAGCGCTGATCTAATCAGTGTATATGTCGTTGTACAAGGTGACATCTATTCCTCCGGTGACATCTAGATGAACCTGCGTGCTGTTGAGGACAGGGCACAATACGGCGCAGGATGCTGGGAGGGAAATATTCATCAATATCGTGGCTGATTTTTCTGACTCCATTTTCCAGATTCAGTGAGATACAACAAATTAGGAAAGAAAAAAGCAAAGTTTCTTCACATTGATAAGTGGTCGGATTATGACGGGCGCCTCCCATGTGTCACGCTTGTGAGGGGTCAGATGAGTTTGGCTAGAAGGAAGAATAACTCCACCATACAGTGCTCAGAAAACTCCACCATACAGTGCTCAGATAATGCCACCATACAGTGCTCAGATAATACCACCATACAGTGCTCAGATAACTCCACCATACAGTGCTCAGATAATCCACCATACAGTGCTCAGATAATCCACCATACAGTGCTCAGATAATTCCACAATACAGTGCTCAGATAATCCACCATACAGTGCTCAGATAATACCCCATACAGTGCTCAGATAACTCCACCATACAGTGCTCAGATAATCCCCATACAGTGCTCAGATAATTCCACCATACAGTGCTCAGATAATACCGCCATACAGTGCTCTGATAATCCACCATACTGTGCTCGGATAAACTCCATACAGTGCTCAGAAACTCACCATACAGTGCTCAGATAATCCCCATACAGGCTCAGTAACAATCAGAAACCAAACATGCTCAGATAATCCACCATACAGTGCTCAGATAATACCGCCATACAGTGCTCAGATAACTCCACCATACAGTGCTCAGATATACCTACCCACCCCATACAGTGCTCAGATAATACCCCATACAGTGCTCAGATAATACCACCATACAGTGCTCAGATAACTCCACCATACAGTGCTCAGATAAACTCCACCATACAGTGCTCAGATAATACCGCCATACAGTGCTCAGATAACTCACCATACAGTGCTCAGATAATTCCACCATACAGTGCTCAGATAACTCCACCATACAGTGCTCAGATAACTCCACCATACAGTGCTCAGATAATACGCCATACAGTGTCAGATAACTCCACCATACAGTGCTCAGATAATACCGCCATACAGTGCTCAGATAACTCCACCATACAGTGCTCAGATAACCACCATACAGTGCTCAGATAATACCACCATACAGTGCTCAGATAACTCCACCATACAGTGCTCAGATAACTCCACCATACAGTGCTCAGATAACTCCACCATACAGTGCTCAGATAATGCCACAATACAGTGCTCAGATAATACCGCCATACAGTGCTCTGATAACTCCACCATACATTGCTCGGATAATACCGCCATACAGTGCTCAGATAACTCCACCATACAGTGCTCAGATAACTCCACCATACACTGCTCAGATGATACCGCCATACAGTGCTCAGATAACTCCACCATACAGTGCTCAGATAATACCGCCATACAGAGCTCAGATAACTCCACCATACAGTGCTCAGATAATACCGCCATACAGTGCTCAGATAGTTCCACCATACAGCGCTCAGATAATTCCAGCATACAGTGCTCAGAAAGTTCCACCATACAGCGCTCAGATAATTCCACCATACAGTGCTCAGATAATCACACCATACAGTGCTCAGATAATCCCACCATACAGTGCTCACATAGTTCCACCATACAGTGCTCAGATAGTTCCACCATACAGTGCTCAGATAATCCCACCATACAGTGCTCAGATAATCCCACCATACAGTGCTCAGATAGTTCCACCATACAGTGCTCAGATAGTTCCACCATACAGTGCTCAGATAATCCCACCATACAGTGCTCAGATAATCCCACCATACAGTGCTCAGATAGTTCCACCATACAGTGCTCAGATAGTTCCACCATACAGTGCTCAGATAACTCCACATACAGTGCTCAGATAGTTCCACCATACAGTGCTCAGATAATACCACCATACAGTGCTCAGATAACTCCACCATACAGTGCTCAGATAACTCCACCATACAGTGCTCAGATAATACCACCATACAGTGCTCAGATAATCCCACCATACAGTGCTCAGATAATCCCACCATAAGTGCTCAGATAATACCACCATACAGTGCTCAGATAATCCCACCATACAGTGCTCAGATAGTTCCACCATACAGTGCTCAGATAGTTCCACCATACAGTGCTCAGATAATTACACCATACAGTGCTCAGATAATCCCACCATACAGTGCTCAGATAGTTCCACCATACAGTGCTCAGATAGTTCCACCATACAGTGCTCAGATAATACCACCATACAGTGCTCAGATAACTCCACCATATAGTGCTCAGATAACTCCACCATACAGTGCTCAGATAATCCCACCATACAGTGCTCAGATAATCCCACCATACAGTGCTCAGATAATCCCACCATAAAGTGCTCAGATAATGCCACCATACAGTGCTCAGATAATTCCACCATACAGTGCTCAGATAATAACACCATACAGTGCTCAGATAACTCCACCATACAGTGCTCAGATAACTCCACCATACATAAAGTGCTCAGATAATACCACCATACAGTGCTCAGATAGTTCCATCATACAGTGCTCAGATAACTCCACCATACAGTGCTCAGATAATCCCACCATAAAGTGCTCAGATAATACCACCATACAGTGCTCAGATAGTTCCATCATACAGTGCTCAGATAACTCCACCATACAGTGCTCAGATAACTCACCATACAGTGCTCAGATAACTCCACCACACAGTGCTCAGATAATACCACCATACATAAAGTGCTCAGATAATACCACCATACAGTGCTCAGATAGTTCCATCATACAGTGCTCAGATAACTCCACCATACAGTGCTCAGATAATCCCACCATAAAGTGCTCAGATAATACCACCATACAGTGCTCAGATAGTTCCATCATACAGTGCTCAGATAATACCACCATACAGTGCTCAGATAGTTACCACCATACAGTGCTCAGATAACTCCACCACACAGTGCTCAGATAATACCACCAT
Organism: Oophaga sylvatica; assembly: GCA_033576555.1. Lineage (NCBI taxonomy): Eukaryota > Metazoa > Chordata > Amphibia > Anura > Dendrobatidae > Oophaga > Oophaga sylvatica. Next base: position 105,808,523 of record JARQOD010000007.1, on the reverse strand, counting down.
ACATAAAGTGCTCAGATAATACCACCATACAGTGCTCAGATAGTTCCATCATACAGTGCTCAGATAACTCCACCATACAGTGCTCAGATAACTCCACCATACAGTGCTCAGATAACTCCACCACACAGTGCTCAGATAATACCACCATACAGTGCTCAGATAATACCACCATACAGTGCTCAGATAACTCCACCATACAGTGCTCAGATAATACCACCATACAGTGCTCAGATAATACCACCATACAGTGCTCAGATAATACCACCATACAGTGCTCAGATAACTCCACCATACAGTGCTCAGATAATACCACCATACAGTGCTCAGATAACTCCACCATACATAAAGTGCTCAGATAATACCACCATACAGTGCTCAGATAATACCACCATACAGTGCTCAGATAACTCCACCATACATAAAGTGCTCAGATAATACCACCATACAGTGCTCAGATAGTTTCATCATACAGTGCTCAGATAACTCCACCATACAGTGCTCAGATAACTCCACCATACAGTGCTCAGATAACTCCACCACACAGTGCTCAGATAATACCACCATACATAAAGTGCTCAGATAATGCCACCATACAGTGCTCAGATAAGGGCTGTATGGTCATGGTAACACCGCTATACAATGCATTATTATTGTGTTTGCATCCCTTAAAGGGATTTTCCCAACTTCCTAAAGGGATATTGTCTGACACAGCTTGTAAATTCCCGCACTTTTGCAACTTAATGCTTTTTAAAATTACATCCATTTTAGAGATATTAACCCTTTTCTTTTGCATTCAGCTTGTTGCCTAGGAGACCGACCACCGCTGCGAACTAACTTGTAAGCACTGCGCTGAAGCTGGCCGGGATTAGGGGGTAACAATGCGCCCCTATTTCAATGCGGTGCTTATAAGATCAATAGAAAAGTGCTTGCATGCATTACACATGTTCTGCTGACTAGCAGCAGCGGTCGGTCTCCAAGGCAACGAGATGTAAACACAAGAAAAGTGTTAATATCTTAAGAACGGCTGAAAATTTTAACAGGGTGTAAATTGCAAAGATGTTCAGAATCACAAGCTCTATCTGACGATACCCATTTGTGGAAATGGTGAGTAACCCTTTAAGTTCCAGTTCAGCTGTGGCGCCATCTTCAGCTGTGTGTAAGCATTGCCTCGCTGGTGCATCCCGTGGCACTTCTCATACCCAGAGGTCGGGCACTGTGCAGGTTACGGCACGACCGGGCAGGTTGGCAGCAGAGTTCTTAATTAAGTGACCCCGTGCTTTGTTTACAGAGTACACGGTGTGGCTGCTCCCGTTCCAGCGCCACATTCCTTCATTCTTTGGGGGATTTTTTTCTCTCTACTTTTCAGGATGAATTTTAATGATTGAATGTTACTTAAGGATTTTTAATGAACATTTTTTCTGGCCGGGGGTTTATACATCAGAATATTGTCTTGGCCCATGAGGCTGTTTTGCCACTTACCCTGGACACAGAGTGTTTGGATTGTGGGGTCTTGTGCCTCTACTATGTGATGCTGAAAATAAATTACATTTTTGTTTTGGTCTGACCATTGAAAATTGGCCCCCGGTTTTTTTCTTAGCAAGAGAGTGGCATGGCTCCATCCTCCGCATACACATAAAGTCTCACCGGTTCCTAGCATTTCCCGTTAATTGAATTAGCTGCAGTACCAGGAATAGCCACAATTGGAGGAATGGCGCTGTGTAAAAAAAAATCAAAAGGTCAATTCATTCTGCTGATCGTCCCATGATCAGAGGTCAGACGCCACGAAGTGGACAATCGATGTTCAACAATCTTACTTTTTTGGTCAGTTTTTTTTTACAGAAACTACTATTATAGTAGTTATATTCTTGTACATAGGGGCAGTATTATAGTAGTTATATTCTTATACAAATGGGCAGTATTATAGTAGTTATATTCTTGTACATAGGGGCAGTATTATAGTAGTTAATTCTTGTACATAAGAGCAGTATTATAGTAGTTATATTCTTGTACATAGGGGCAGTATTATAGTAGTTATATTCTTGTACATAGGAGCAGTATTATAGTAGTTATATTCTTGTACATAGGGGCAGTATTATAGTAGTTATATTCTTGTATATAGGGCAGTATTATAGTAGTTATATTCTTATACAAACGGGCAGTATTATAGTAGTTATATTCTTATACAAAGGGGCAGTATTATAGTAATTTTATTCTTGTACATAGGAGCAGTGTTATAGTAGTTATATTCTTGTACATAGGGGCAGTATTATAGTTATATCTTGTATATAGGAGCAGTATTATAGTAGTTATATTCTTGTACATAGGAGCAGTATTATAGTAGTTATATTCTTGTACATAGGGGCAGTATTATAGTAGTTATATTCTTGTACATAGGGGCAGTATTATAGTAGTTATATTCTTGTACATAGGGGACAGTATTATAGTAGTTATATTATTGTACATAGGAGCAGTATTATAGTAGTTATATTCTTGTACATAGGGACAGTATTATAGTAGTTATATTCTTGTACATAGGGGACAGTATTATAGTAGTTATATTATTGTACATAGGAGCAGTATTATAGTAGTTATATTCTTGTACATAGGGGACAGTATTATAGTAGTTATATTATTGTACATAGGAGCAGTATTATAGTAGTTATATTATTGTACATAGGAGCAGTATTATAGTAGTTATATTCTTGTACATAGGACAGTATTATAGTAGTTATATTCTTGTACATAGGGAGCAGTATTATAGTAGTTATATTCTTGTACATTGGAGCAGTATTATAGTAGTTATATTGTACATAGGAGCAGTATTATAGTAGTTATATTCTTGTATATAGGAGCAGTATTATAGTAGTTATATTCTTGTACATAGGGGCAGTATTATAGTAGTTATATTCTTGTATATAGGAGCAGTATTATAGTAGTTATATTCTTGTACATATGGGTAGTATTATAGTAGTTATATTCTTGTACATAGGGGCAGTATTATAGTAGTTATATTCTTGTATATAGGAGCAGTATTATAGTAGTTATATTCTTGTACATAGGGAGTATTATAGTAGTTATATTCTTGTACATAGGGCAGTATTATAGTAATTATATTCTTGTACATAGGGGCAGTATTATAGTAGTTATATTCTTGTACATAGGAGCAGTATTATAGTAGTTATATTCTTGTACATAGGAGCAGTATTATAGTAGTATATTCTTGTACATAGGAGCAGTATTATAGTAGTTATATTCTTGTACATTGGAGCAGTATTATAGTAGTTATATTCTTGTACATAGGAGCAGTATTATAGTAGTTATATTCTTGTACATTGGGCAGTATTATAGTAGTTATATTCTTGTACATATGGAGCAGTATTATAGTAGTTATATTCTTGTACATAGGAGCAGTATTATAGTAGTTATATTCTTGTACATTGGAGCAGTATTATAGTAGTTATATTCTTGTACATAGGAGCAGTATTATAGTAGTTATATTCTTGTACATAGGGCAGTATTATAGTAGTTATATTCTTGTACATAGGGGCAGTATTATAGTAGTTATATTCTTGTACATAGGAGCAGTATTATAGTAGTTATATTCTTGTACATAGGGCAGTATTATAGTAGTTATATTCTTGTACATAGGAGCAGTATTATAGTAGTTATATTCTTGTACATAGGAGCAGTATTATAGTAGTTATATTCTTGTACATAGGGGCAGTATTATAGTAGTTATATTCTTGTACATAGGAGCAGTATTATAGTAGTTATATTCTTGTACATAGGAGCAGTATTATAGTAGTTATATTCTTGTACATAGGGCAGTATTATAGTAGTTATATTCTTGTACATAGGAGCAGTATTATAGTAGTTATATTCTTGTACATAGGGGCAGTATTATAGTAGTTATATTCTTGTACATAGGAGCAGTATTATAGTAGTTATATTCTTGTACATAGGAGCAGTATTATAGTAGTTATATTCTTGTACATAGGGGCAGTATTATAGTAGTTATATTCTTGTACATAGGAGCAGTATTATAGTAGTTATATTCTTGTACATAGAGGGCAGTATTATAGTAGTTATATTCTTGTAATAGGGGCAGTATTATAGTAGTTATATTCTTGTATAAGGGGCAGTTAATTATAGTAATGTTATATTCTTGTACATAGGAGCAGTATTATAGTAGTTATATTCTTGTACATAGGAGCAGTATTATAGTAGTTATATTCTTGTACATAGAGGCAGTATTATAGTAGTTTATATTCTTGTACATACGGGCAGTATTATAGTAGTTATATTCTTGTACATAGGGGCAGTATTATAGTAGTTATATTCTTGTACATAGAGGGCAGTATTATAGTAGTTATATTCTTGTACATAAGGGCAGTATTATAGTAGTTATATTCTTGTACATAGGGGCAGTATTATAGTAGTTATATTCTTGTACATAGAGGGCAGTATTATAGTAGTTATATTCTTGTACATAAGGGCAGTATTATAGTAGTTATATTCTTGTACATAGGAGCAGTATTATAGTAGTTATATTCTTGTACATAGAGGGCAGTATTATAGTAGTTATATTCTTGTATATAGGGGGCAGTATTATAGTAGTTATATTCTTGTATATAGGGCAGTATTATAGTAGTTATATTCTTGTACATAGGAGCAGTATTATAGTAGTTATATTCTTGTACATAGGAGCAGTATTATAGTAGTTATATTCTTGTACATAGAGGCAGTATTATAGTAGTTATATTCTTGTACATAGGGCAGTATTATAGTAGTTATATTCTTGTACATAGGAGCAGTATTATAGTAGTTATATTCTTGTACATTGGAGCAGTATTATAGTAGTTATATTCTTGTACATAGGAGCAGTATTATAGTAGTTATATTCTTGTACATAGGAGCAGTATTATAGTAGTTATATTCTTGTACATAGGGGCAGTATTATAGTAGTTATATTCTTGTACATAGGAGCAGTATTATAGTAGTTATATTCTTGTACATAGGAGCAGTATTATAGTAGTTATATTCTTGTACATAGGGGCAGTATTATATAGTAGTTATATTCTTGTACATAGGAGCAGTATATAGTAGTTATATTCTTGTACATAGGAGCAGTATTATAGTAGTTATATTCTTGTACATAGGGGCAGTATTATAGTAGTTATATTCTTGTACATAGGGAGCAGTATTATAGTAGTTATATTCTTGTACATAGGGCAGTATTATAGTAGTTATATTCTTGTACATAGGAGCAGTATTATAGTAGTTATATTCTTGTACATAGGAGCAGTATTATAGTAGTTATATTCTTGTACATAGGGGCAGTATTATAGTAGTTATATTCTTGTACATAGGAGCAGTATTATAGTAGTTATATTCTTGTACATAGGGGCAGTATTATAGTAGTTATATTCTTGTATATAGGGCAGTATTATAGTAGTTATATTCTTGTACATAGGGAGCAGTATTATAGTAGTTATATTCTTGTACATAGGGGCAGTATTATAGTAGTTATATTCTTGTACATAGGAGCAGTATTATAGTAGTTATATTCTTGTATATAGGAGCAGTATTATAGTAGTTATATTCTTGTACATAGAGGACAGTATTATAGTAGTTATATTCTTGTACATAGGGGCAGTATTATAGTAGTTATATTGTTGTACATAGGAGCAGTATTATAGTAGTTATATTCTTGTACATAGAGGGCAGTATTATAGTAGTTATATTCTTGTATATAGGGGCAGTATTATAGTAGTTATATTCTTGTACATAGGAGCAGTATTATAGTAGTTATATTCTTGTACATAGGAGCAGTATTATAGTAGTTATAATTCTTGTACATAGGGGCAGTATTATAGTAGTTATATTCTTGTACATAGGGCAGTATTATAGTAGTTATATTCTTGTACATAGGGGCAGTATTATAGTAGTTATATTCTTGTACATAGAGGGCAGTATTATAGTAGTTATATTCTTGTACATAGAGGGCAGTATTATAGTAGTTATATTCTTGTACATAGGGGGCAGTATTATAGTAGATATATTCTTGTACATAGAGGCAGTATTATAGTAGTTATATTCTTGTACATAGGAGCAGTATTATAGTAGTTATATTCTTGTACATAGGGGGCAGTATTATAGTAGTTATATTCTTGTACATAGGAGCAGTATTATAGTAATTATATTCTTGTATATAGGGGCAGTATTATAGTAGTTATATTCTTGCACATAGGGGCAGTATTATAGTTATATTCTTGTACATAGGAGCAGTATTATAGTAGTTATATTCTTGTACATAGGGCAGTATTATAGTAGTTATATTCTTGTACATAGGGGCAGTATTATAGTAGTTATATTCTTGTACATAGGGGGCAGTATTATAGTAGTTATATTCTTGTATATAGGAGCAGTATTATAGTAGTTATATTCTTGTACATAGGGGCAGTATTATAGTAGTTATATTCTTGTACATAGGGCAGTATTATAGTAGTTATATTCTTGTATATAGGGGCAGTATTATAGTAGTTATATTCTTGTACATAGGAGCAGTATTATAGTAGTTATATTCTTGTACATAGGAGCAGTATTATAGCAGTTATATTCTGGTGCAGTAAGTGTGAGATTTGCTCAGAGAACTTATCACTGGAATACTGGGTTTATTACCGTTTAGTTTGGGAGCCAGTCATAATATTTTGGAGAATCATGGAGAACAATGGCAGAAGTTTCCAATACTTTCTCTTTACATTACAAAGGAGAACAAACAATTATAAACTCTGTGAAATAATCCCTGATGTCTGCGCCAGCTCCGGCAGTCACAAATCAGCAGGCAGCTCGGTGTGTCATCGGCGTGATTAATCGCCATCATTATGCTGTATTACACAACAGAAAATCTCTGCAGTCGTCTCAGCACATTGCACCTTGTGATCCGGCCTATCGCTATGTAATAATGTAGGGAGATGATTAGAGTTCGGGTATAATGTTATTAACGATGCAGAATGTGATACAAAGTGTTGGCTATAAACTCTTACAAGATTGCCAGAGACTACATTGGAAGAAAGCATGTTGCTGTACTGTATACTTGCCCCACTTTTCTTTTTTGATCTTTTTTTTTTTGTTTTTTTTTTAAGAACCAGTGCTGCAGTGTAAAGCATGAGGAATCACCAGCCTATTCCATTCATGTTAGTGAGTGTTCAGATAACCTTTGCAGCCTTGTGGACATTTATTTTTTTACTGAAATGTAAGTATTTGATGCTAAATATAATTTTTGCCATTGTGTCTCATTAAACTAAATTGCACCAATTACCTTCTATTGCCTCAGTGTTGCTGGCTGTAGAATGAGTTAAGTGAGAATCCATCAGTGAGCTCGTTCTGACAGCCTGAGGACAGAGTTTGTGACTACTTTATCAGTCTTTTTCTCAGTTTCTCACATCAAAAGTTGAATGTGCAGAAAAAGGGTGCAACATTTTTATGTATACCCATTTTTAAAAAATAGTTTTTAGCCCTAAATATATATATATTTAAGAAAAAAACAATCCCCTTTTAAGCTGCAGCCACTGATCATACATAGATTGGGCCCACTTTGTACACTGGAAGGAAAAAAAAGGAGCAGGTTAGTAACATACATGAAGAATTGTCCCAAATTCTTTGCTGATTAATTTATTAATTTTATAGTTCCAATATTCACGCAGCTCTGATTCCCCATATATCTGATATAAGGTTTCCTTCAGTCACCACTAGAGGGAGCTGAAGAGCTCACTGCATACAGACTAGACATTGAATTCAATAGCAGAGCTGTATGCAGTAATCTCCTGAGCTCCCTCTAGTGGTGGCTACAGTTAAATAGGATTGTTTGTGTGTTGCTTATAATTAGGCACGGTTTATAAATTATATGAGGCACTGAATGGTGCACAATCTAACAGAGTGGTCAAAACCACTCAATATTGTCCTAGTGCCAGGCCTAGGATTTCTTAGGGCATTCTGGCTGTTTATAGTTCCCCAGAATTTTAGAGACTTTTAAAGAATGGCCAATTTTTTAACTTATTTTATTCCCACTGCTCCCTTAAGTATTCAGTTTTTTTGTTTTTTTTTAAATCCGCCATACGGTTCCAGAGATATGGGCTTTTTATTTAGTACTAATTTTGTAATGGTGTCTATCAAGGGGGCGTGGCTCATAAGGTAATTATGCAGAAAGACCTAAAGACACGCCCCAGAGGATCCTGTGACTCACTTTCCCTTAGTTAAGGCCAAATATAATGGCCTACATCTCTGGAACTATATGACGGATTTAAAAAAAAAATGTAATACTCAGGGGAACAGTGGGAATAAAATGGCTACTTTTGATCTGATGACAGATCTTCTTTAAGCTTTGTTCATAACCGGCCTTTCCGGGAACACCATCACCCCTTCTGGTAACTTCCTGGTCGGCCCTAGAATGCCCATTGTTTAGTAGGGTTTTCATGCATTATGCAACTTTCTGGCCATGACGTTTTGGAAAATCTGGAACAATAGGCAACTATGCTGCTGGTACCTGCCATTGAAGTCAGGTATACGCGGGAGGCTTAGAAGTGGGCATAGGTCGAGCTGTAAGGAGTTATTTTGTCTTGCTACCAGAACTTTAGTATGTGTTGTTTTGTTACCCAAAATCACCTGCACTCATTTCAAAACATGTCCTTTATTTATTACAGAACATGGGAATCGGGTCTCAATCATTCGCTCCATTGCACTTGACAGATGTCTCCGTTTGCCTAAATTTTCACTCGAGGCAATGTTCCCTGGTCTGCCGTTTCCATAACAATATTGGTACGTTCCATTAAAAATAACAAAGCTGCCGTGACTGTCGTGTTGCAATCCTAATGTGCCCGGCATGTTGGATTGAAGTCAATTAATAGACATGGGCAGGTGACAGGGGCCCACTGTGCGCTCATATCAAAGAGCCATATTGTTTACTTGCCATATTAACCTGGGGATCTGGATTAAATGAATTGGAACATTCACTTAAAAGACATAAAACTTTCAGTACTAGGGAGGGAAATCGGTAAAACCTCACAATAAAGTACGAGTACTATCATCTGTTTATGTTTTCTGGCAGCATATATATCGTTATGAGGCAAATGTCAACATAAAGTCTGGCAGGAAGATTCTGGATGAGACTGGGTCGAGTGACTTGGGACATTAGTCAGAAAGTTTCTGAGCATGAAGAATATTTATACTGGGCCAAATAAATAATTATTATGTAACCTACTTATTAATTTTAATTATAAGAATTCAGGGCATTGAGTTAGCACCCATTGCGGGACCAAAAATGTATACCATGGTCTCAGCTCATGAATGAGTCAAGAGTATTGCCTAATCTGGCAGTGGATTGTAATCTGGGATTAAAAGGAGAAAAAAAATAATGAAATGGGTCTTTATGAAAGACTAAAAATGTGTCCTAACCAAGGACAAAAAATGTCTGAAATGGGCCATAATTTGTGACCAAAAAGATTCAATAATTGGTCAGAACCTGGAACTTAACATTCCTGCTATGGATCCTAATATAGGACCAAAAATGGGCTTGAACCTGGAGCAAAAAAATGTTTACAATAAGTCATGACCTAAAGCCATAAAGTCCTGCCATGGGTCTTGCAGGACCTACGACCAACAGTCCTGCAATGGGTCCTAACCTGGAACCAAACAAGATCCTCAAGTGGGTCCTCATCTGAGAACAAAAAGTGATCCTAACTGGGAACTAACAATGTTCCAGTCCAACATAACCCCTATAAAGGGTCGTTCCTGGGGTCATAAAGCCCTATTATGAGTCTCCATCTGGTAACAAAATGGCATCCTATTCTGGAACTAAATAAAAGTTTGTAATGTTTCATATCCCAAGACCTCAATGGTCCCAAAAAGAGTCTAAACCTGGAACTAAGAAAGTCCTACAATGGGTCGCTCGTAACCTGGAACCATAAAAGGTCCTACAATGGGTCCTCACCTTAAAACAAAAATATGATTTAACCTGGAACTAAACATTTCTGCAAATGGTCCTAACCTGACATGAAGAAGGTCCTGCAATGAGTTTTAACATGGAACCAAAAAGTCCTGAGCATAGCCCTTGTCTATCTGACTTCTTGTGAATAGGGATCTGACAAGAAAGTCCATATTCCCACATTGAGTTTTAGGATAACAAAAATCACCATTTTTGGGTTCCTCCCTCCTCTATTATGTTGTTTTAGAAGAAAATAACGATAATTTGACTATTTTCCTGATTAATTGTCCTAATAAAGCAGCCAGAAAATCTCTAAGTTAATTAAATGCTAATTAGCCTCAGACAGAGGAGTTTTTTTCCGATACAGATTTAGAAGAAAAATCCAGAGAGAGTAAACAGAAACAGCGATCGGCTGTTTCCATGTCACATCCCTCCGCCTCTCGGATTAATCCCATTCTAGAAACCTGCGGCCTCTGCAAATTGCAAATGAAGCCATCATTATATAAAGCAACTGTGAGTCAGTGAGCATCGATAACGACTTCATCCAATGGATGACACTCGCCCTGAAGAAACAAATTTGGCCATTGTTCACCTGTTGTCTCCTCATAGTTATGAAGATGACTCGTGTAATATGAAACGCTCAGGATCCTATTTGTGTCACTGTGACATCAGTGGCAGAAGAGGTTATGTATTACTCTTACATAAGATTATAAAACATGAGGGCAAAACAGACGTTGTATAACAGGAATATCACTTTGGGGTGCTAAACGGTAATTACCCTAAGACATTGCCACCATGCCCCCATGGATATTTCATGGCATTATTGCTAATACTACCTTTTTTAAAAAAAAATCACTAATTATCCCTGCATTGAGTTTTTTTTATCTATATTGAAGTAGATTTTAAGCAGGGGTGTTCCTAATTATGGCCACGCCCATGCTCATGTACATCACCCATGATCTTCTACTCAGTTCCCCTATATCCACCACCCACTTCTACTTTGTACTGTTCTATCCATCATACGACGTTATATTTATTTCTGCTCTACCCAACACTCCGAACCCTTCCACTTTGATTATTTCCATCCACCATCCTTGCCCTTCCATTGGTTAGTTCTGCTCTATTGACCACTCATGCCATGTTTATTAATTTGCTTTATCCACCACCAGTGCTCTTATAATTGTTTTTTTTTTCTATCCACAACTTCTTGGTTTTGATTTATCCACAACTCATGCCCTTCCACTTGGTTCTGATGTAACCACCACCAGTGTCCTTCTCCTTGATTCTGTCCTATCCACCACCCTTGTCCTTCTCTTCGGTTCTGCCCTATCCACCATCCGTGTCCTTCTCTTCGGTCCTGCCCTATCCACCAACCGTGTCCTTCTCTTCGGTTCTGCCCTATCCACCATCCGTGTCCTTCTCTTCGGTTCTGTCCTATCCACCACCCTTGTCCTTCTCTTTGGTTCTGCCCTATCCACCACCCTTGTCCTTCTCTTCAGTTCTGCCCTATCCACCACCCGTGTCCTTCTCTTCGGTTCTGCCCTATCCACCACCCGTGTCCTTCTCTTCGGTTCTGCCCTATCCACCACCCTTTTCCTTCTATTTGATTCTGCCCTATCCACCACCCATGTGCTTCTCTTTGGTTCTGCCCCATACACCACCTTTGTCCATCTTCTTGGTTCTGTTCTCTCCCTCACCCATGTCCTTTTTCATAGTTTTGCTCTATTCACCACCAATGCATTTCCACTTGGATCTGCTCTATCCACTACCCGTGTCCTTCTACTTGGTTCTGTTCTATCTACCACGAATGCCCGTCTCCTTTGTTCTTCCATATCCACCACGAATACACTTCTCCTTGGTTCTGAGCTATCTACCACCAATTATTTCTCCATGGTTCAACCCTATCCCTCACCCATATCCTTCTCCTTGACCATGCTCTTTACATCACCCATGTCCTTCTCCTTGGTTCTGCCCATCTACAACCAATCCTCTTCTATTGATTCTGCTCTATCCACCACCAATGACCTTTTACTTAGGATTGGCATATCGATCACTCATGTCCTTCAGCTCACTTCTGCTATATCCACCACTTATTCCCCTTTACTTGCCTTTGCTTTAAAAATTACTCATGTTCTTGGTTCTTACTCTTCCACCACCCATGCCATTCTTCATGGTTGTGTTCTTTCCACCACCCATGTCCTTCTCCATGGTCATTCTCTACCCATTATCCATGCCCTTCTACTTGGTCCTTCTCTATTCATCATCCATGTCCATCAGTTCAGTTATTTTGTTTTCTCCACTCCTGTCCTGCTCTGTGCTGTTTATCCACTATCCCATTATATTCCGACCAGCTAAAAACTTGAGGTCTATAAGGAGGGTCTAAACATTGAGCCTAGGATTGCTTCAATTGGGACAGAGCTTCAGTTTGCTGCTCTGTCCCTGTATCAGGCAGAATTATGGTGGTATCATTTGAGCAATGCATGGTAGTGTTGCATGTATGTATGATGCTATTATGGACTGTATGGTGATATTTGAGCAATGTACACCGTACATCATATGGGAAAGTAGGCCCTCCACACTCTCCTCTTCTTATCACTGCCCCATCGATGCTCAGGATAATCTGGGCTTATTCCAGGATCCACGAACATCAAACATTCATAAAAAAAATAAAAATTCTTGGAATTGTCAGACCTTTCGGAACATCTACATCACGGTCATTACTACCCTCGTAAAATTAATGCCGGCTCTTGCTCATCGGTTGCCAAACAACGAAAGTGCTAAACTTTGGACAAAGTCCAACAGCTAAAAGCTCCACTGTAAAGTGAGCGAAACCAAATCCTGAAAAGTGATGATCTAAAAGGGTCACGTCTGCGTCCTCTCGTCATGAAAAACGTGATAGTCAAGTAGCCTTCCCCTTGAAGAGTTTCATGAAGGACTTCTTAACCAAGGTGTTCTTCAAGAAAAAACTGGAAATTTGGGACGTACATATGGCATAGAGGGAGACTTTTTTAATACAATGATTAGTTTTTCTCTCTTTTTTACTGGGTTGTTTACTGGGTGGAGTTGGACCTTCTGGTTCAGTATCATCCTGATACTTAAATCTGGGTAGAGCTTGTCCTGACCCTAAATGTCCATGAGGATGGAACACAATCACAGAAACTTTAGGAGAATGGTATCTCCTCAATTATGGCGTACATTTGTATGAATCTGTATCCCTGGGTTCAATGGAACCCAACTATGGTTCCATTTCACGCGTTTCAGTACTTCCTCTGTATTAGTGAACGTCGACCCGCATCCTCCAAGAGCTTGCTACTTCTCCAGCACCTCCCACACTGTGGTCTCTCCCAAACTTGTGGCTATCTTTCACAACCTGGGTCTCACTAGCCTTGACCCTAAGTTCATATGGTTCCATTTTGGCCAGGACCTTTTCCTGGTCTATGTTGTCAACCAAGTACCACTTCTGGTCCATGGTCAGGGCAGGATCCTGCTGACACAGGTCACATCAGCAGGTCCATTTTATTGGTTGGACCTCAGTAGCATCTACCTTGGTCTAGAACCACTTTGTCAAAACCACCATTGGATCTTACATTCATTCTTCACAATAAAGAAGGTCCGATATTTCTGCCACATGGTGCTGAGCACAGATGAACCCATCGTAAGACAATGATGTCCATTGACCACTGTTGGTATGCATTGTATGGCAGATCTGTATTAAACAGGGCTTAAAAAAGGTGTCAAAAATATGTATAATTTTGTACAGATGTGCACAGATCCATATCAATGCGTTTCACATCTGAATTCACTTTTCAGCCTATTCATGGAGTAATGATCATTAGTGATACTAACCGAGAAGTGTTTGAGGACCACAAGTCATAGAATTTAATGGGTTTGTCCACCTTAGGTGCTAAAAATAATGTTTATAATTGGGATTTATTAAACATTTGGCATTGTTTGGCTTTTACAGAATCTTTGTTTCCCTGCAACATTCAACTTTGCTGGGGTCTGTGGTCAGAAATCAGCTGAGAGGAGCTCAGAAGAAGATGGATAAACGAGTCAGACACTTCCCATCAGATAAAAGAGGAACAAAGTTCCTGCTAGACTTAGCTCAGCTCGCTGATGGATTCTCAGTTTACTTATTCTGCAGCCAACAATGGACAATGCAGTACAAAGGATGATGAATAGTGTTGAGCATTCCGATACTGCAAGTATCGGGTATCGGCCGATATTCGCTGTATCGGAATTCCGATACTTAGTTCCGATATTTTTCCAATATCGTATACCGGAATCGGAAGTTCCCATAATTCTTTGAGAGGCAATGTGATTTTTATCAGCCAATTATCTGAAGTGTGGGCACATCCTGTAATGCTGCGGTCATCTTAACTAATGGCATGGCTGTGATTGGCTGCTGAAATGATGTCAGAATGCACTATAAAAGGCGCCGCAGCCATTTTAGCGTCACTGTGCTGTGAACTCAGTTAGGGACAGAACGCTGCTCTGCTGACTCTGAGGGACAGTTAGAGATTGCGATTTTGTGTACTGTGCTGTAGGCAAGCTAGCACCAACCGCTGTGTAAAGCTTCCTTTTGCCTGCAGTGTTGTTTTAACAGCTCTGTGCAAGGTGTGTTTGAGTGCAGGTGACGCTGCAGTTTGCTCTGCATGCAACGCTGTCTGTAGGCATCTGCACATGTCACTCACAGACTCTTTTTTTTTTCTTCAGTGTAATTCTTGCTGCTCCATGCAATTTAACTATTAGTGTGACGCGCTTCCATCCGTATCCAATACATTGGTTGCAAACACTATAGAAGTAGACAAAGGAGTAGCCTTTCCCAGATTGTGGACAGTTGTGTTTCAGTGTTCACTTCAGTCTGTGTTTTTTATTTTTTGAGTGCACATCACGCTCCAGTTACTTGTTCAAGCACTGCTGCTTGTACTCTGCTGAGCGTGTCTCAGTGCCTCATCCTTTTCATTTTTCTCCAATTGGTTCTGCTCCATTCCATTTAAAATCTAATCTATTAGTGTGACGCGCTTCCATCCGTATACAATACATTGGTTGCAAACACTATAGAAGTAGACAAAGGAGTAGCCTTTCACAGATTGTGGACAGTTGTGTTTCAGTGTTCACTTCAGTCTGTGTTTTTTATTTTTTGAGTGCACATCACGCTCCAGTTACTTGTTCAAGCACTGCTGGTTGTAGTATGCTGAGCGTGTCTCAGTGGCTCATCCTTTTCATTTATCTCCAATTGGTTCTGCTCCATTCCATTTAAAATCTAATCTATTAGTGTGACGCGCTTCCATCCGTATACAATACATTGGTTGCAAACACTATAGAAGTAGACAAAGGAGTAGCCTTTCCCAGATTGTGGACAGTTGTGTTTCAGTGTTCACTGCAGTCTGTGTTTTTTTTTTTTTGAGTGCACATCACGCTCCAGTTACTTGTTCAAGCACTGCTGCTTGTACTCTGCTGAGCGTGTCTCAGTGCCTCATCCTTTTCATTTATCTCCAATTGGTTCTGCTCCATTCCATTTAAAATCTAATCTATTAGTGTGACGCGCTTCCATCCGTATACAATACATTGGTTGCAAACACTATAGAAGTAGACAAAGGAGTAGCCTTTCACAGATTGTGGACAGTTGTGTTTCAGTGTTCACTGCAGTCTGTGTTTTTTATTTTTTGAGTGCACATCACGCTCCAGTTACTTGTTCAAGCACTGCTGGTTGTAGTATGCTGAGCGTGTCTCAGTGCCTCATCCTTTTCATTTTTCTCCAATTGGTTCTGCTCCATTCCATTTAAAATCTAATCTATTAGTGTGACGCGCTTCCATCCGTATACAATACATTGGTTGCAAACACTATAGAAGTAGACAAAGGAGTAGCCTTTCACAGATTGTGGACAGTTGTGTTTCAGTGTTCACTGCAGTCTCTGAGGAATAACCACACTTAGGCCTTATAACTTTTCTGACTTTCTTTATCAATCTACCAAGATGAAGAAGGCAGGGAGTAAGGCACGTGGTCGTTGGCGTGGAGTTTCAGCAGGGAGAGGACGTGGGATTCTGTGGCTGCTGTCGCACCCAGTGACACAGCATCCACCAGTTTTCCCCGTGAGTGTTCCTTTATGCGCACTTTTGTAGGAGCTCAGCGTACCCCCCTGCTGCGGGAAGAACAAATTGAAGCCGTTGTTGGTTGGATGGCAGCCAATGCATCGACTTCAATTCCTTCCACCTCCTCTCAGGACCACAGCACTGTTGAACAACCATCTGTCTCTTCACCGCCTGCCAAATTGCCCAGGCAGTCAGAGAGTTCTGAACTGGAGCCAGCTGAGTCTCTGCTTCTGTTCTCAGAATCTGTTGGCTTGCAAACAGGGGCCCAGCCAAGCAGCATTCTGGAATGTGAAGAAGAGGCAGTATGCAGTGATGCGCAACAGCTGTGTCTCTCTGAATGTGAAGAGGCGGGTGAGCCAGTGCCGATGGTCAGCACACCGCAGAACGCATCTGATGATGATGAGACTCAGGTGCCATTTTCTGTTGAGCATGGTGCTGGCCAGACCACCCAACAGCAGCAGGTGTTGGAAGAGGGTAGTGGAGATGATGAGGTCCAAGACCCAACATGGCGTGAGGAACAGGAAGGTGGTGGTAGCAGCTCTGAGGAAGAGATTGCCCCAGCGGTCCAAACAGTAGGGAGAGTTAGGCTGCAGACTCGGTTGCCTGTAGCCTCCAGTTTGGCACCCGTTCGTAGCAGTTCTCTTCCAACAGCAAAAACGGGCGCTCCCAGGACTTGCACTGCGTGGTCCTTTTTTGACACACTTGCAGATGATATTTGCTATGTCAAATGCAAGCTGTGTAATCAAAAAGTAAAAAGAGGTAAAAATGTCTGTAACCTTAATACCACAAATATGTGGAAACATGTGCGGTCAAAGCACGTGGTTGAGTTCCAAAGACACACTGGAGATGTAGGCCAACCTACAGCAGCACCTACATCTTCAGCTCGTGTTGGAGCCTCTTCCTCCAGCTCACACACAGCTGGTTCTGCTTCCTCACAGGATCGCCATGGAAGAACCTCTGTCACTGTTGTCCAGAGACCCAGTGTTATTCCACCCACAGCTGCAAGTTCCCTGTCATCCTCACACTCCCAGGCCACAAAACAGCCATCGGTAGCACAGGCATGGGATAAAAGACGGCCATACTCGGCAAACCATCCACGAGCACAGGCTCTGAATGCTGGCATTGCAAAACTCCTGTCCCTTGAAATGCTGTCATTCAGGCTGGTGGAGACTGACAGTTTCCGTAACTTAATGGCATTGGCAGTCCCACAATACAATGTGCCCAGCCGATTTTATTTCAGCAGGCAAGCCGTCCCTGCTCTGCAAAAGCATGTTGAGGGAAAAATTAAACATGCGCTGCTAAACGCCGTCAGTAGCAAGGTCCACCTGACCACCGATGCGTGGACCAGTACCCATGGCCAGGGACGATACCTTTCCCTCACTGCCCATTGGGTCAATGTTGTGGAGCCGGGTACAGATCTTGCCAGTGGCGCTGTACGGGTTCTGCCAACTCCAAGGATTGCAGGAATCCAGTCTGTCCACATTGACTCTTCCTCCTACTCCAGTTCCTCAGAATCATCGCTGCAGGAGCCGTCACGGTCTACCTCCACATGGACCCGTGAACGCTTACCTGATGCGACCGATATGAGCACAGCCGTAGCCAAACGTCAACAGGCCGTCCTGAAATTAATTTCCATGGGGAATCGAAGCCACACAGCGCAGGAGCTCTGGAATGCCATCAAGCAGGAGAGCGACGTGTGGTTTTTGCCAGCGAATCTCCAGCCAGGCTTGGTAGTGTGTGACAATGGCCGAAATCTGGTGGCAGCTCTGGCCTTGGCAACCTCACTCACATACCATGTCTGGCACATGTGCTCAACTTGGTCGTGCAGAGTTTTTTGAGGGACTATCCGGATCTTGATGCACTGCTGCACAAGGTCCGCCTAGAGTGCGCTCACTTGCGACGTTCCAGCATGGCCAGATCGCGCATTGCAGCTCTGCAACGCAGATTTCGCCTTCCTGAACATCGCATCATATGTGACGTACCCACCAGGTGGAATTCCACGTTACATATGTTGGAGCGGTTGTGTGAGCAGCAGCCAGCAGTAATGGAGTATCAGCTGCATCAGGCGCAATCAACTCGCAATTTGCGCCGTTCACACTTCACCACTACTGATGGGCCTCTATGAAGACATCTGCCAGTTGCGTCCGTTTGATGAGTCAACGCGGATGGCGAGTGCAGATGATGCACTAGTCAGCCTGACTGTCCCCCTTATCTGCCTGCTTCAAAAAAAATTCAAACACTAAGGGATGAGGTTTTGGAAGAGGTGGAGGATGAGGAGTCACTAATTCCATCACCTTCTGGACAGTCAGCGCAACGTGGTTCCTCACAAAGGGCTGGGCAGGGCTCACTTTGTGAGGAGGATGAGGAGGAGTCAATGGAGGAAGAAGACATCGCTCCAGAGGGAGGTACACAACGCTCTAGTCAGTATGTAGAGCGAGGGTGGGGTGATGCAGAGCAGGCAGAGATAATGCCTCTTGCAGGGGACAGCGTTTCTTGGCCAGTTGGGAGTCTGCAGCACATGGTTGATTTCATGCTGCAGTGCCTGAGAAACGACCGCCGCATCGCCCACATTCTCACCACGTCTGATTATTGGGTGTACACCCTCCTAGACCCTCGCTACCGGGACAACTTACAAAGCCTCATCACACCGTTGAACCGGGAGCGTAAAATGCGGGAGTACCAAGACACACTGGTGCAATCCATAATGTTCTCCATTCCAGCCGAGAGCACTGCTGCTGCTACTGCTTTACAAAGCAGCTCTGTGCGTCGAGGCAGTGGAGACAGCTCTGCAACAAGAGGGAGCACAAGCAGCGCCTCTGCACAGGGCAAGACCAGTATGTTCCAAATGTGCGAAGTTTTGCGGCAGCGCCACAAATGTCTACACCATCCGAGACGGCTCCAGTCAGCAGGAGGCAACGTTTCCGTAAGATGGTGACAGACTACATGTCTTTCCCTCTCAGTGTACTCCCAGATGGCTCTTCCCCATTCAAGTTTTGGGTCTCTAAGCTGGATAAATGGCCAGAGCTTAGCCAGTATGCATTGGAGGTGCTGGCTTGCCCTGCTGCCAGTGTATTATCGGAGCGCGTCTTTAGTGCTGCAGGTGGTGTACTAACAGACCGTCGCATGCGACTATCCTCCGATAATGTAGACCGGCTTACTTTTCTGAAAATGAACAAGGCATGGATCTCGCCAGAATTTGTCTGTCCGTTTTCAGATTAAATAACTGGTTCGCAACGTTATCCATGTCTCCTGTTATGTTCATCTTTCTACCACCTGAACTCTACTCCCTGGGCTACAACACTGGCAGTTGCTGCTCAGAAGTGTCGTGTCCACAGACCAATACACAAGCTATAGTGTTACTGGCGTTCAGTAATGTCAGCTGTTCCCCTGCTGTGTGAACGGCAAAAAGTCATGCTGCCTCCACCCTGTTGTCTTCTCATCCCTGGGCTTCAACACCGCCAGTTGTTGCTCAGAAGTGTCATTGGCACGGGTACTCACTCCTGCCCAGACTGGTTACAGCACGCCATCTGTTTCCTGTCAGTGTAAACGTCACTTAGCCTCCAATAAGTTGTCCTGTTGTTCGTCGGGTTAGCCGACTCTATGGTGCTTGGAGTTTAGGTGCTTCCTATGTGTGCTGCGGGATATGCAAATAAAGGCTGTTTCCGTTGTGACAATAGGACAATCACCCACTGTAGTACTGTGGGATTCGGTAACTGCGGCCGGCTCGCGGCCTGTCAACTTAAATTTCCATGGGTACCTTCTGCTACCCGTCCGGGTTCCAGTACTGTCAGCTGGTTCTCCGCAGTGCCTTTGCCCTAGGTGCCTCCATCTCGGTATCCGAGTTCCAGCAACGTCTGCTGGTCCTTGGTAGTGCTTTGGAGCACAGGTACCTCCTGCTTAGTAACCGTGTCCCAGTAACGTCAGCTGGTCCTCGGTTGTGCCATTGGCTCTTTTCCTTCTGCTGCCCCTCCGGGTTCCAGCACAGTCAGCTGGTCCTCGTTACTTGCATTGGCTCTTGTACCTTCTGCTACCCGTCCGGGTTCCAGTACCGTCAACTGGTTCTCCCCAGTGCCTTTGGCCTAGGTGCCTCCATCTCGGTATCCGAGTTCCTGCAACGTCTGCTGGTCCTTGGTAGTGCTTTGGAGCACAGGTACCTCCTGCTTAGTAACCGTGTCCCAGTAACATCAGCTGGTACAAGGTTGTGCTACAAATACAAGATACAGAACAAGAGACACAAGAACAATAAGCAGAAGATCTAAAAATATATGCTCTAAATTATAAGCAGAAGAAGACTAAGCAGTGTATGGGGGTGAGTCCGTTCCTCCTCGTGGTGCCCCTGGAAAATGCCTGCTGCTGCTGCAGGCTAAACTGAACACGACAAATACTGTTGTAATTTAAATCTTTTGTGACAGCAAGAACGGAAGGATGAAAAATTCATACTTTGACAGATTACAAGTACAGGATTCTCTGTCACAAATAAGAATATGATGAAGAAGATGAAGTAGAATATGAATAAGAATAATAGTTTAATAAGAAGAATATGAGTAATGTTAACAAAAAGATGAATAGCAAGAAGTTTAAGAAGAAGATAAAGAAGGTGAAGATGAAGAATAATTTGATGAAAAAGATGATGCTGCTGAAGATTATGAAGGAGAAAGTGTGTCAAAAGTTAAAAAGGTGAAGAGCATGGAAGTTGTGAAATATACATATTTGCCAAAATAGAAAAAACGTGAACAACATAGTCAATTTCTTCGTCAATCCGAACATCTTTAAAAAAAAAAATATTTATGCTATTCCATTTGATTGGGTTAAACATCTATGCCTTTAATGTCTCCTCAACCTTCCCCAATACATTCTACATTACTCTTTGTTGTTTTCCTTCATGTACAATTAACCAACAAGGCAAGAATGGGGTTTTTTTTAATTCCGATATTTTGTTCCCATAGACTTACATTGGACTTCCGGTATCGGTATCGGGTATCGCCGATATTTTTTGGGTATCGGCGATACCATTCCGATTCCGATACTTTTGGATATCGGAAAGTATCGCTCAACTCTAGTCTCAGCGTCAAGTACAAAGAATTATAAAAGAGTTGAAGAGACTGGAGATGTGTTTGACAAGCCCAGGTCCGGCAGACCCCGCAAGACAACTGCTCAGGAGGAACGTTTGTTTGTTAGAAAATCCAAAGCAAGGCCATCTTCCACTGCAGCAGAGCTCCATCAGGCCTGGTCACCTCAAGTCCCTGTGTCAACTAGAACAGTTTGTAGGATTCTGTCTTGAAATGGCCTCCATGGTCGATTCAGTGCCCAGAAGCCAGCACTAAATAAAAGGCAAATAAAAAACCGTCCCACAGCCTGCTAAACAGATGGACGCTGGAAAAGTGGCAGAAGGTGGATTTCTCTGATGAATCTTCAATAGAATTACACCACAGCTGCCACAAATACTGCAGGAGACCTACTGGAGCCCGTATGGATCCAAAATACACCCAGAAAACAGTTACATTTGGTGGTGGAAAGATCATGGTCTGGGTTAAATTCAGTATGGGGGTGTGCAAAACATCTGCAAGGTGGAAGGCAATATCAATAGCCTAAAATATCAAGAAGTATTAGCTACCTCTTACATTCCAAATCATAAAAGGGGTCAAATTCTGCAGCAGGATGGTGCTCCATCACACACATCCATCTCTACAACAAAGTTCCTCCAGGCAAAAAAGATCAAGGTGCTCAAGGACTGGCCAGCCCAGTCACCAGACATGAACATCATTGAGCATGTCTGGGGTAGGATGAAAGAGGAAGCTTGGAAGACAAAACCAAGGAATCTAGATGAACTCTGGGAGGCATGTAAGACTGCATTCTCTGCTATTCCTGATGACTTCATTAATAAATTGTATGAATCATTGTTGAACAGCATGGATGCAGTCCTTCAAGCTCATGGAAGTCACACAAAATATTAAATATGACTCTAATAGAACCACATCTTCATTCACCAATGTTATGCAACATATATATGTATTTTAAGATAATTATTTGTTTGAATATCACATTACTTTCTGTGGGCGACAAAACTTTTGTCTTGCCAAAATCTGACCATTCTGTGTCCATTAAATGATCAATATTTCAGCATTGATACCAATTTATTTTCTTAACATAAAC
This sequence comes from Oophaga sylvatica, assembly GCA_033576555.1. Taxonomy (NCBI): domain Eukaryota; kingdom Metazoa; phylum Chordata; class Amphibia; order Anura; family Dendrobatidae; genus Oophaga; species Oophaga sylvatica. Next base: position 105,786,292 of record JARQOD010000007.1, on the reverse strand, counting down.
CTAATTTCGGAGGGTTTCAGCTTTCAAAAGAGTAATTTATAAAACCAATGGATGAATTTAACGTCCGGTTATAAGCTTTGATTTACATAACATGGATAAGCGACATAACTTCTGTCATGGACTGTATATGGCCACTTTTACTTGTGCACAGTATAGGATGTATTATATGTATACTGTATAGTGATGTTGCTTTGATACTATATGGTGGTAGTATATGGGCACTGTTACTTGTGCACAGGATAGGATGTATTATATGTATACTGTATAGTGATGTTGCTTTAATACTATATGGTGGTACTATATGGTCACTTTTACTTGTGCACAGGATAGGAGGTATTATATGTATACTGTATAGTGATGCTGCTTTTATACTATATGGTGGTAGTATATGGGCACTGTTACTTGTGCACAGGATAGGAGGTATTATATGTATACTGTATAGTGATGTTGCTTTGATACTATATGGTGGTAGTATATGGCACTGTTACTTGTGCACAGGATAGGATGTATTATATGTATACTGTATAGTGATGTTGCTTTAATACTATATGGTGGTACTATATGGTCACTTTTACTTGTGCACAGGATAGGAGGTATTATATGTATACTGTATAGTGATGCTGCTTTTATACTATATGCTGGTAGTATATGGGCACTGTTACTTGTGCACAGGATAGGAGGTATTATATGTATACTGTATAGTGATGTTGCTTTGATACTATATGGTGGTAGTATATGGGCACTGTTACTTGTGCACAGGATAGGATGTATTATATGTATACTGTATAGTGATGTTGCTTTGATACTATATGGTGGTACTATATGGCCACTGTTACTTGTGTACAGTAGAGGAGGTATTATATGTGTACTGTGTAGCTCTGTTGCTTGTGCACTATATGGTGGTTTCTACATATCGGCAGTATTTTGGCACCTTAGTCATGGGTATTGTATGGTATGGCAATTTGTGCACTGTAGGGCTGGTTTTTGTGTGTTTCTTTTACCTTGTTTTCCTCAAGAAAAACTTTAAGCTCTCGATCTGCACTGCAATCCCCTATCACATGTAAAGTTTAATTTTACAGAATCTAAACCCCGACTTCAACTCATTTCTTGTCCTGTAAAACTTTCTCCAGATCCCTCAGAGAGTGACACCATGAAGTCACTTTACAGATGGGACCCGATCGACGACGTCAAGAACGTTCTGACTTTCAGTCGTGATTCATCCTTCTGATTATTTTTTTCCCCCCGAATATGAATGAACACAAATCATCTATTAAAAGAACATTACAAGGAGGGAAATCAAATCAGGATTCCCCGGCCGCCAGACATTTAGCGAGATGATCAGACACGTGTGACAGATCTTACACGGAGACCCAGAAGGATGGATGTGAACGCCTCCCTGGGACACGACTGTCACGACGCCTTACGGGGAAATATTTGTGTAAAATCTCGGGGGGGCCTCCAACAATCATTAATGTTACGTTCTCATAATGGTAATGAGGGTGTAAAAATAAACTTCAGCAGGAAATTTTCCATCCGTGATGAGTACGAGCAGCTGATTTGTAATAATCACCTCGACTAATTGATACATGAACTTCAGACCCATGAACCGGCTCGCGTTGCTTTCAATGGGAAATCCGCCATCTTGGTCACAGTTTTTGTCTTTTATTGAGACAGGTCAAACTTTGAATCTCAGCAACAAGAATGTTTCCATTCACTGACAGCAAGCAGAAATTGTGAAATCTGGGGAAAACATCTGGGATTGAAGATGTTAGTAAATGAGCCACATTTTAATTATTATAGGATTGTTGTATTTTTAAGGCAACGCTGGGAAATTTTATTGTAATCTCCCCGTGGGAAAAAAAATTAGTTTTTAAATGTAGAAATTATAAAGGGGCTTCTTATATGTCCTCCCGACAAGAATTACAGTATTTCATGGCGTTATATATACCGTGGGTTACATAAATCTATATAGTACCAACATATCAATTTCATGAAAATGATAATTGATATCAGACTAGTGAGGGTCTGGCAATTGTAACAGGGCAAAATTGTCCAGTTTTTGCTCTTATTTAATTTCCGCTGTTCCCCTGAGCATTCTTTTTTTTTTTTTTTTAAATCCGCCATACGGTTCCAGAGATATAAGCGTTTATATTTAGTGCTACTTTTTATTGTCTTTACTAAGGAGGCGTGGCCTGAAGACACACCCACATAGAATTATTTGAGCCACACCCCTAAAAAGTAGCACTGAATAAAAAGGATCATATCTATGGAACCCCATGGCAGATTTAAAAAAAAAAAAAAAGATGGCTTACTTGGAAGCAGTGGGAATAAAATAAGAACAAGATCTGGCCACTTTTGACCTGATGATAGACCCCCTTTAAGGGATTCTATCATTTAGAAATCTCATTTTCATATACTCGATTGGGAAATTTTGGGTCACTAGTGGGAGTTTCCTCCTCCTCTTTTGTTTTCATGTGGATCAGGTCGTGTAAGCTGAGTGTTTACTGTCCATTTATCCGATAGGGACAGGCGATACCAGTTCCGAGAAGTGCGTGTCATACAGAGCTGCCGCATTTCAGGCCTTGTTTTTTGGTTTAGGTCACAGTAGTGACCCTATTCCTGGGACTCGTCCTGTTTACACAACATATCATCTGTTGTATGTAACTATCTGAATCCTAGATGACATTACATGATAAGACTCGTCTGCATCGGATACAAAGCTTACACCAGGCTGTAATAAAAATAAATAGAAAATAATAAAATAATAATAATAAAAATAATGAAAAAGTAGAATTAGCAGGAATGAAGAACGGCTACAAAAAGAAGCTCTCTTGCTGGAGGACCTAGCAATCAACCAATTGATTTTAATGAGTGCAATGCTTCATTTCTCCTGTGGAGGCGCTGCAGCGGAATCGAACACTTTCTGCGAGGTTGTCTTGCAGATTCCAGCTGATTGATAGGGATTTACCTATTTTTGGGTAACCATTCTAACTAAAAAAAAAGTTGTCTACATTTCTATTCTTTGCCTACTTAGGCCATGGCTCTGATCAGTGACTTCAATTTAGGCACATTATTAATTGGCTTGTAGGGTATTCTTAAACACACATTCCATGCTTTACACTGCAGCTCTGCTTTCCTCAGCTTATAAGAATAATCAGAACACAGTTGCTGCATTAATAATTGGATCATAGGGTATTCGTAAACCCACCTCCTGCTGCTCGGTCTCTTCCCCTATGCTTTAGGCCCCTTTCACGCGTCCGTGTCTCTGGTACGTGTGGTGACCGTTTTCACATGTACCGGAGACACGTACACACGTAGATCCATTCAAATGAATGGGTCTATGTAGATGTCAGTGTGTTTTCACACGGACACAGGGACTGGAAAACGTCCCGCACACTGTACACGGAGAACTGTTCACACTGTCCTCTGTGTGCAGGACGGCCGTCGGGGAAGTAGCCGCTATAGTAAGCCGCTGTCCCCTGCAGCTGGTGCTGAAGCCGCTGTAATTCCCCCTGCTCTGCCTGCGAGCCGACAACGAAGAGCAGATGTATTAATATACCGCACATCGTTCTCCTCCGCTCGCAGGCAGACGCGGGGAATGATGACTGCCGGCTTCAGCACCAGCTGCAGGGGGACAGCGGCTTACAGTAGCGCTACTTCCCCGGCGGCCGTCCATGTGGTACTGATGCGGCACACGAGGGGCACACGTGTGCCGCACATAGTACACACACGGACACATGGACACTGATATCTCCGGTACCGGAAATATCAGGACGTGGGAAACCGGCTTTACGCTGCAGCTGTTCTTTGATTTGTAAAAATAAAATACTGTCAGGCCGGAGTCACACACAACGAATAAAAACACGGACGAGAATCGCACAAATGTCCCCTGAACAGTGATCCTTTATGTCATCCGTGTGCAATGCGAGGATGCGATTTCCTCACATCAAAACATCCGTGTGTCATGCACGGCCCATAGTCATCCATGAGTATAATGCACGCCATAGTCATCCATGCAGTATAATGCACAGCCCATAGTCATCCATGTAGTATAATGCACAGCCCATAGTCATCCATATAGTATAATGCACAGCCCATATCATCCATGTAGTATAATGCACAGTCCATAGTCATCCATGTAGTATAATGCACGCCCATAGTCATCCATGTAGTATAATGCACAGCCCATAGTCATCCATGTAGTATAATGCACGGCCCATATCATCCATGTAGTATAATGCACAGCCCATAGTCATCCATGTAGTATAATCACGCCCATAGTCATCCATGTAGTATAATGCACAGCCCATAGTCATCCATGCAGTATAATGCACAGCCCATAGTCATCCATGCAGTATAATGCACAGCCCATAGTCATCCATGCAGTATAATGCACAGCCCATAGTCATCCATGTAGTATAATGCACAGCCATAGTCATCCATGCAGTATAATGCAAGCCATAGTCATACATGTAGTATAATGCACGCCCATAGTCATCCATGTAGTATAATGCACGCCCATAGTCATCCATGTAGATAATGCACAGCCCATAGTCATCCATGTAGTATAATGCACGCCCATAGTCATCCATGTAGTATAATGCACAGCCCATAGTCATCCATGTAGTATAATGCACGGCCCATAGTCATCCATGTAGTATAATGCACGCCCATAGTCATCCATGTAGTATAATCACAGCCCATAGTCATCCATGTAGTATAATGCACGGCCCATAGTCATCCATGTATAATGCACAGCCCATAGTCATCAATGTAGTATAATGCACGGCCCATATCATCCATGTAGATAATGCACGGCCCATAGTCATCCATGCAGTATAATGCACGGCCCATAGTCATCCATGTAGTATAATGCACGCCCATAGTCATCCATGTAGTATAATGCACGGCCCATAGTCATCCATGCAGTATAATGCACAGCCCATAGTCATCCATGTAGTATAATGCACAGCCCATAGTCATCCATGTAGTATAATGCACAGCCCATAGTCATCCATGCAGTATAATGCACTCCATAGTTCATCCCATGTAGTATAATGCACAGCCCATAGTCTCCATGTAGTATAATGCACAGCTCTAGTCATCCATGTAGTATAATGCACAGCCCATAGTCATCCATGTAGTATAATGCACGCCCATAGTCCTCCATGTAGTATAATGCACAGCCCATAGTCATCCATGTAGTATAATGCACGCCCATAGTCATCCATGTAGTATAATGCACAGCCCATAGTCATCCATGTAGTATAATGCACGGCCCATAGTCATCCATGTAGTATAATGCACAGCCCATAGTCATCCATGTAGTATAATGCACAGCCCATAGTCATCCATGTAGTATAATGCACAGCCCATAGTCATCCATGTAGTATAATGCACAGCCATAGTCATCCATGTAGTATAATGCACAGCCCATAGTCATCCATGTAGTATAATGCACAGCCCATAGTCATCCATGTAGTATAATGCACAGCCCATAGTCATCCATGTAGTATATATGCAAAGCCCATAGTCATCCATGTAGTATAATGCACAGTCCCATAGTCATCCATGTAGTTTTAATGCACAGCCCATGTCATCCATGTAGTATAATACACGGCCCATAGTCCTCCATGTAGTATAAGCACAGCCCATAAATCATCCATGTAGTATAATGCACAGCCCATAGTCATCCATGTAGTATAATGCACAGCCCATAGTCCCTCCATGTAGTATAATACACGGCCCATAGTCCTCCATGTAGTATAATGCACAGCCCATAGTCATCCATGTAGTATAATGCACAGTCCATAGTCATCCATGTAGTATAATGCACAGCCCATAGTCATCCATGTAGTATAATGCACGGCCCATAGTCATCCATGTAGTAAAAATGCACAGCTCATAGTCATCCATGTAGTATAATGCACAGTCCATAGTCATCCATGTAGTATAATGCACAGTCCATAGTCATCCATGTAGTATAATGCACAGTCCATAGTCATCCATGTAGTATAATGCACAGCCCATAGTCATCCATGTAGTATAATGCACAGCTCATAGTCCATACATGTAGTATAATGCACAGTCCATAGTCATCCATGTAGTATAATGCACATTCCCATAGTCATCCATGTAGTATAATGCACAGTCCATAGTCATCCATGTAGTATAAAAGCACAGCTCATAGTCCTCCATGTAGTTAAATGTACAGTCCATAGTCCTCCATGTAGTATAATGCACAGTCCATAGTCATCCATGTAGTATAATGCACAGCTCATAGTCCTCCATGTAGTATAATGTACAGTCCATAGTCCCATGTATATAATCACAGCCCATAGTCCTCCATGTAGTATAATGCACAGCCCATAGTCATACATGTAGTATAATGCACAGTCCATAGTCCTCCATGTAGTATAATGCACAGCCCATATCCTCCATGTAGTATAATGCACAGCCCATAGTCCTCCATGAGTATAATGCACAGCCCATAGTCATACATGTAGTATAATGCACAGCCCATAGTCATCCATGTAGTAAATGCACAGCCATATCCTCCATGTAGTATAATGCACAGCCATAGTCCTCCATGTAGTATAATGCACAGCCCATAGTCATACATGTAGTATAATGCACAGTCCATAGTCCTCCATGTAGTATAATGTACAGTCCCATAGTCCTCCATGTAGTATAATGCACAGCCCAATAGTCCTCCATGTATATAATGCACAGCCCATAGTCATACATGTAGTATAATGCACAGCCCATAGTCATCCATGTAGTATAATGCACAGCCCATAGTCCTCCATGTAGTATAATGCACAGCCATAGTCCTCCATGTAGAATAATGCACAGCTCATAGTCATCCATGTAGTATAATGCACAGCTCATAGTCATACATGTAGTATAATGCACAGCTCATAGTCCTCCATGTAGTATAATGCACAGCTCATAGTCATACATGTAGTATAATGCACAGCCCATAGTCATCCATGTAGTATAATGCACAGCCCATAGTCCTCCATGTAGTATAATGCACAGCTCATAGTCCTCCATGTAGTATAATGCACAGCTCATAGTCATCCATGTAGTAATAATGCACAGCTCAAGTCATACATTGTATAATGCCAGCTCATAGTCCTCCATGTAGTATAATGCACAGCTCATAAGTCATCCATGTAGTATAATGCACAGCCCATAGTCATCCATGTAGTATAATGCACAGCCCATAGTCCCTCCATGTAGTAAATGCACAGCTCATATCATCCAGTAGTATAATGCACAGCTCATAGTCATACATGTAGTATAATGCACAGCTCATAGTCCTCCATGAGTATAATGCATAGCCCATAGTCATACATGATATAATGCACAGCTCATAGTCATCCTGTAGTATAATGCACAGCCCATAGTCATCCATGTAGTATAATGCACAGCTCATAGTCATACATGTAGTATAATGCACAGCCCATAGCCTCCATGTAGTATAATGCACAGCCCATATTCCCCATGTAGTATAATGCACAGCTCATATCATCCATGTAGTATAATGCACAGCTCATAGTCATCCATGTAGTATAATGCACAGCTCATAGTCATCCATGTAGTATAATGCACAGCTCATAGTCATCCTTAGTATAAATGCCACTCATAGTCATCCATGTATAAAATGCACAGCCCATAGTCCTCCATGAGATAATGCACAGCTCATAGTCCTCCATGTAGTATAAATGCACAGCTCATAGTCATACATGTAGTATAATGCACAGCTCATAGTCAATCCATGTAGTATAATACACATCCATAATCATCCATGTAGTATAATACACAGCCATAGTCCTCCATGTAGTATAATCACAGCTCATAGTCCTCCATGTATTATAATGCACAGCTCATAGTCCATACATGTAGAATAATGCACAGCTCATAGTCATCCATGTAGTAAATACACAGTCCATAGTCATCCATGTAGTATAATGCACAGCCCATAGTCCTCCATGTAGTATAATGCACAGCTCATAGTCCTCCATGTAGTTAATGCCACTCATAGTCATACATGTAGTATAATGCACAGCTCATAGTCATCCATGTAGTATAATACACAGTCCATAGTCATCCATGTAGTAAATACACAGTCCATAGTCATCCATGTATATAATGCACAGCCCATAAGTCATCCATGTAGTATAATGCACAGCTCATAGTCATCCATGTAGTATAATGCACGGCCCATAGTCATCCATGAAATAATAATGCACAGCCCATATCATCCATGTAGTATAATGCACAGCCCCATAGTCATCCATGTAGTATAATGCACACCCATAGTCCATCCATGTAGTATAATGCACAGCCCATATCACCATGTATAATAATGCACAGCTCATAGTCATCCATGTAGTATAATGCACAGTCCATAGTCATCCATGAGTATAATGCACAGCCCATAGTCATACATGTAGTATTATGGCCACGGGCACCATGTACTCAGTGGATTTTAAAAAAATTAAACCATTATACTCCTGTTTCCTCCGCTCCCCCATACGCGTGTCGTCCTCTCATGAAGCCGGCAGGTGACTTCAGCTTGCAAGCGAGCACATGATGTCACTGTCATGCGTCCCTAGTCACGTGCGCGCCAACGTCAGCTGCTGGCCTCTGATTGGCTGGCAGCATGCACTGCGGCACACGACCTGATGGGGTCTGAGGACGCACATCCAGCTGAATTATTTGCTGGTGTCATTACGCCCCTGTCTCTGCCCTACATCATGCTGCTCTCAGATTAAGTAACAAAAACCTGCTAACTGCATTAATTCGCTTTAAAGGGAATATATGCCATTGTGATTACGTGCAAATGGACGTCTGCTGATCCTGGATGATCACCCCCTTAAACTCCTGCGGTAAATAGCGACCTCGCATCTAAGTGGTTTGTCAGCGGAAGAAGGCAGGAGGCGCACCAAAGCGACAATGCAATAAAGCAATGACGTTCGGAGGATGGGGAGCGCTGGGACGGCCGACACCTAGCCGATCATTTCCTCCACTTCAGACAAGGTTCTACTGTTTTCTAGAAACGCTTTTCCTAGTAAACCCGTCTGTTTCTCCGACGCTCCTGGCACCTTCCAGGCTCCGCCGGGATTTTATGGTTACAGGGAGATCAGTTTAGTGAGTCGCGGGCCCGGTCGCTCTTCATGGACCTGTTCTGTCTGGATGGCGCTACCGTCCACCAAGGGGGCAGCGAGTAAAAAGGACCAGAGTGTTCAGCACAACATTCTGCACCATCTTCCAGGTATTGGCCGCAGGACACCGGCTTTATTGTTTCTCCGGCCCCGGGAAGTGGAGGCCAAAGTAAGAAGAGGCGGCATGTAATGTCCCGGGCACCCGCCAGACGGTCAGCCATTAGAAAATCACTTACAAGTCACCTACCGTACGGCCTGACCCACTGCTGGTCAGAGTGCCCCCATAAGTGCCAGGACCCCTAAAGTACCCGCCACAGTACCTACCGCTAATAACAGCCCCATTGTCAAAGGTTCTTGAGATTGTGCCCTTAGGGTCTTCCTCCCGGTGCCACCAGAGCGCCCCATTAACTGAGTGAGTGACAATCTCATTAAAGTGCCATTGCATTTCCCCCATTATCGACGCCATCAGTTTTATTAGAGCGTCCTTCTTTCACAGTGCCAACAATGTACACCATAGTCGGACCGTCAAATACTGTCCTAACCTAACAGAGCCCCTCATAAGAGTATCACTAGACTACCCCCCATCAACTGGGACATTATAGTTCCCCCATTAACAGTGCCAGCACAATTCTCCCTACTAAGCGCACCATCAGTGTCCCTATAACCAGTGCCAACAGAGTGCCCCTATAACCAGGCCAAACAGAGTGTCCCTATAACCAGTGCCACAGAGTGTCCCTATAACCAGTGCCAACAAAGGGCCCCATAACAGGACCTTTAAATGACTGCCTTCTTTTATCACTGCCCCCTTACCAGAGCCATCCGAACACCCCCGTAACAGTAATCCTCGTATTCCCCCATAATAGTGCCATATGAAGCATATCAGAGGTGCGCCTCCCTAAATCAGTGCTGCCACAATCCCTCCTATTAAATGATCCTCAATGGATAAAATTGCACAGAAAAAGCAACTTTACAATTTACTTCTGATTTACAATCATCTTTGTTCTCCGAGGGATTTATAATTCCACAGTTTACTGCTCGTTGCCACGATTACGACCAGCGCCGCAATGGCCGTTTCCGTAGTAAGGAGCGCGCTTGCAAGCTCTTTGCTTTAAAGCTTGTAAGTGCTGCTTTGAAGCTATAAGGGTCATGTCCCTGCGCTCCGCCGATGCTGGAGGGGCAACACTGTCTGAGGCCGCAGCACTGGAGAGTGGTCCGACCCTGGTCCGAACTGTCAATCTTCAGGAGCGCACCACCCTCCGGCAATCAAAGGGTGCCTTTACAGTGACTCAAGCCACCCAGCATAACTTACTTGCCTTCAACATGGGTGCGGGCAGTGTGGATCGGAGACCCCACCATCGGGTAATTCTGGGTTGCCCGAATGGATGCGCTCAGGATTCATGGTGCCAATGAGGCACCAACAAGCTAAAGGTAAAGGGGATAAGGCACTAAACTCAATTTTTGCCATTTTTTGGGGGCAAAATATGGGATAAAAAAAATACACCCTCTATACATATTGGGGCAGTTAATAAATCGGGTGAACTATATACGAATAACATTAACCCTAAACACTCCAATGACAGCGCTACTTTAATGTGACAGTCCCCTCCACCCCAGCAGGACACTGTCAGACTCCCATTGCTGCAGTGAAATGTTGACCTCCAGGGTGAAGTAGAAAAGTGCTTTGTGCATATAATACTAGGTATTGCTTATGTAAGGCAACCCTGATTTCTAGGAAAGCTAAGCGGCCTAACATGTGGGGAGCAGCTGCCAGCACCTACCTGTTGGGCAGGTATCCTACAGAGTGTAGAAGTATATGTAGTACTGCAAGCTGCCAGTAGGGGGCAATGAGTGCATGCAGGAAAATACAGGAGCAGGTATAAATAATAATAATAATAATATAATAATATAAATGGGTATAAATGTTTTTTCTTAGGACGTGAACCCATAAATTCCTGCCACTTATACGAGGGTGCAGGGTTGATTTGGGGTCATTTTGGCCATTGATACTCCTAATGATTACTGAAAGGCTTCATATAAATGTCACCTTCCTGAGAAATGAATGCACAAGGAACGATTCCATCATTTTCAAGACCTCTGCTTGCTGTCATGGGAATATTCTGGTTTATTTTACAGACTAAGGAATATATTCAAAGCCCCCCCCATACAATATCTATAACGGCGTCCTTTTCTTACCCACGTGCCATTTGCACCATATGGCTGACACTCTATAGTATAGCTGCAAAAGTCCAGGAACCAAAGCACAAAAAGGACGGGGGCTTATGCAACCCCTAAAAGTGGACATTCGTGTTCCCCGGAGCCAAACCTAAAGATCTGGATTTTTCGAATTGCTGAGTACAGACCAAAAACTTCCTGAATCCGGGATAATTATCATTTTGTAACCGTAACTGCTAAAAAAAAAAAGTAGAGACTTCAATAATCTGCACTAATTTTTGCAATGATGATAAAAGCATTTAGGGTTACGTTTTTTCCTGATTATGACCCATTAATTCTTGCTGTTATCTACAGATGTGCTTGTAATGCACAGAGTGGAGGACAGGGGAGCCAGAGATCCAGGGTAACTACGTCTGGAAAAATTCTGACTCAACAATAGAATAAGAAAAGATGGAAAACCGCTCTAGACCCCCCCACTCCGCATCATTAATGGGGTGTCCCCTTCGTGGCCGAGTTCCTGCGGTTTCTTCCACTTCTCAGTTAATGTCACTTACACCTAATGGGGATGACTCCCAGCTCTACCACAGGGGCCAACGCTACTGGCCTCAATGCAAACGTTTCGCCCAGCGCGTCCTCTGGGGCCTTAGCACTACCCTAGATCTTCAGTGCTAGCAACATCATTGCTACTTTTCATTTTATTTCTCTGTGGACGTCTGTCTGAAAGGTTTTAGGGAGGGCAGTAGAGACGCTTCTCTCCTTACAACGGCTCGCAGATCTCCATCTTCTGATATGAATATAAATACATTCTTATTATTACTGACTTTAGTGTCGCTAGTAATGATCTGTATTTCTCAATTAATATGATTTTCATTAAATAATTGATCCTGAATCCTCCCTCATTGACCGTCCGCCACCAGTCTGAGACCTGCGGAGGCGACAGAGGGGACATCGTAATGATCTATACCGATCCCTGCCCCCGTTATTAAGCACCGCGGTAATTACACTTTAGTAAAAGCGAAGGCAGAAATCCCGCTATCACCGACCCCACCTGTGACTCTCATCCCTAATTATAACTAATGAGGAACAATCATTAATTATCATTTTCTATATAACAGGACATTCTCCAAGTTTACCTTCTCATCCGTCTATTTGTAGATGTGGAGCAGAGTGTGACATGCAAACCGCAGAGACGGGAGGGACAGATAGATCTCTCTAATTCTAGGTTTAAATATGTTTTTTAGGTAAATGAAAATAAAGAAACAGTAATAAATTAGAAAGAAAGTAAGAAATTAAAAGTAGCAAAAATTTACAGTTGCAAACCCTGTAAAATATATTTTTTAGCATCTATTAACCAAAGATAGAAGCTGGTATTCATATTCTTCTTGGTAGGAATATGTAAAAAACATTTCTACTATAATACTGCTCCTATTATGTACAAGAATATAACTACTATAATACTGCCTCCTATGTACAAGAATATAACTACTATAATACTGCCTCTTATGTACAAGAATATAACTACTATAATACTGCCCCTATGTCACAAGAATATAACTACTATAATACTGCCCCTATGTACAAGAATATAACTACTATAATACTGCTCCTATGTACAAGAATATAACTACTATAAACTGCCCCTATGTACAAGAATATAACTACTATAATACTGCCCCTATGTACAAGAATATAACTACTATAATACTGCCCCTATGAACAAGAATATAACTACTATAATACTGCCCCTATGTACAAGAATATAACTACTATAATACTGCTCCTATGTATAAGAATATAACTACTATAATACTGCCCCTATATACAAGAATATAACTACTATAATACTGCTCCTATGTACAAGAAATAAACTACTATAAACTGCCCCTATGTACAAGAATATAACTACTATAATACTGCCCCTATGTACAAGAATATAACTACTATAATACTGCCCCTATATACAAGAATATAACTACTATAATACTGCCCCCTATGTACAAGAATATAAACTACTATAATACTGCCCTATGTACAAGAATATAACTACTATACATACTGCCCCTATGTACAAGAATATAACTACTATAATACTGCCCCTATGTATAAGAATATAACTACTATAATACTGCCCCTAAGTACAAGAAATAAACTACTATAATACTGCCCCTATGTACAAGAAATATAACTACTATAATACTGCTCCTATGTACAAGAATATAACTACTATAATACTGCAACCAAATACAAGAATATAACTACTATAATACTGCTCCTATGTACAGAATATAACTACTATATATGCTCCTATGTACAGGAATATAACTACTATAATACTGCTCCTATTTACAAGAATATAACTACTATAATACTGCCCCCCTATGTACAATAATTAAACCACTATAATACTGCCCCATGTTACAATAATATAACTACTATAATACTGCCTCCTATGTACTAGAATATAACCACTATAATACTGCCCCTATGTATAAAAATATAACTACTATAATACTGCCCCTAGTACAAGAATATAACTACTATAATACTGCTCCTATGTACAAGAATAAAACTACTATAATACTGCCCCTATGTACAAGAATATAACTACTATAATACTGCCCCTATGTACAAGAATATAACTACTAAAAATACTGCCCCTATGTACAAGAATATAACTACTAAAAATACTGCTCCTATAATAGATAACTAATATCTCGGGGGATTTATGCCGCTCTACATAACACCTTTCCTATTCTGTTCGTCTCTCACTGTCTCCTGTACATGATTTGTGTAGATGTAACAATCGTCTCTTTTCTTCCGCTGTGATATACTCCCCTAAATATTCAGATATACAGTAAATGGGAGATTAGTTACGGAAGCCCGTACGGCTGGGACCTTTCTCCTCCGCAGTGACTTTACCAATTTCTCATCGCTGCCAATGAAAATATTGAATTTCGGCTTTAAATTTGGATAACAAAAGATTTTATTGATACCTAGAGACGGTCATAAATCTCCATCAATCCGCTTGTATCACCACCAAAATGAAAAGAAAAGAGACAAGTTTCATTTTTATTCTTGGTTCCCGTCCCTTTTTTTTTGAGATGACCACGGGGGCTGTGGGGAGAAGATCGCACCCTCACGTGCTGGAAGGTGGAAAAGTCATTATTCAAAATCTTGTACCTTCCAAATGGATATATTTTACCGGATCACCGTGGTCTGATCATTTTTGGTTTAATCACTGAAGTTCAAAACTTTTCAGCCCTTTTTCATATTTAAAGGTTTTTCCAATGGTTCAAGTTGGTACGCATCATTTTTTAATCTTGGGAACCCTGACCGATCCTAAAAGGAAGTTTCCATTTTCCCATCTAAATTGTCCTCTGTGCAAAAAAGAACTGGAAAAGTGAACCATCCCTTTAAGTCAAAATAAAAGAAACAGCCCCTTTTAAGGATAATGATGGGTTTTTGTTCTTACTGTTTTCTGGCACCTGTGACTAGGGCATATTTTCCTGGGGGGAGACTACTTCTGAGTCCTGGTCAGTGGTGTAAGAGGCGAGCTGGACAAATTCTGAGTCTTGGTCATGGGTAAGAGGCGGAAACTGTGACTACTTCTGATCTTGGTCAGTGGTAAAGGGGCGGACTGTGACACTGATCTTGGCATGGTGTTAAAAGGGGAGCTGTGACTACTTCTGAGTCTTGGTCAGTGGTGTAAGAGGCGGGGCTGTGACTACTTTTCTGATCTTGGTCATGGGGTAAGAGGCGGACGTGACTACTTCTGAGTCTTTGGTCAGGTGTAAGAAAGGGGGAGCTGTGACTACTTTGAGTCTTTGTCATGGGTGAAAGGCGGACTGTGCTACTTCGAGTCTTGGGCAGTGGTGTAAGAGGCGGACTGTGACACTTCTGATCTTGGTCATGGTGTAAGGGCGGGAGCTGGACTACTTCTGGTCTTGGGCATGGATAAGAGGCGGAGCTGTGACTATTTCTGAGCTTGGCGTGGGTAAGAGGCGAGCTGTGACACTTTGATCTTGGTCAGTGGTGTAAGAAGGGGAGCTGGACTACTTCTGATTTTTGGTCAGTGGTGTAAGAGGCAGAGCTGTGACTACTTCTGAGTCTTGGTCATGGTGTAAAGGCGGAGCTTTTGAACTTCTGAGTCTTGGGCATGGGGTAAGAGCGGAGCTGTGACTACTTCTGAGTCCCCTTTGGGCAGTGGTGTAAGGGCGAGCTGTG
>JARQOD010000007.1:105739149-105770623 GCA_033576555.1 Oophaga sylvatica | reverse complement strand
GCAGAACCCCAAAGATAATAGAAAGCCCCCAAACATGTAATGGCGGTTAGACAAGATGAAATACTGACACAGAAAGAAAATAGTATGAGCAAACGCTGGGGCCCAAACTAACTAAATAGAAAAGGA
Organism: Oophaga sylvatica; assembly: GCA_033576555.1. Taxonomy (NCBI): domain Eukaryota; kingdom Metazoa; phylum Chordata; class Amphibia; order Anura; family Dendrobatidae; genus Oophaga; species Oophaga sylvatica. The sequence goes on along the minus strand of JARQOD010000007.1, from coordinate 105,770,497 downwards.
TAGGAAGGGTACTTACTGCAATCCCAGAAAACCCTGAAAGGCACCAACTCTACTAATTTCAAAAACACCTGAGATCACACGACCTCTACCACCTAAATTAGCTCTCTGGTGTAACAAAATCAAAACAGCAGCCACTGAAAAAACTGGAAAAAGCAAAAGTACAAACATCAGTGGCTGAACAAAACTGAGAGGGCAGAAGCCCCCGGAGGGGACCCTGAAGGCCCCCACAGAAGTGCAGGAAAAAATGCAAAAATATAGCACAAACACAAAAGAAGAAAATGTCTTATCTGTTAGCAGGAGATGCAGACACGACACAGCAGGCTACAAGGGAAACAGGAATAAAGGATCCAGACCAGAACAATTGATCACCAGCTGTAATGTATGTAGTACAGTTCATATAGCGTCTTGTGCTTGGGTGCGATGAAAAACACAGGAGTCACAGGTTTGATATAGAAAAGTCCTGTATTACTTCATACAAGTTGGCAGAAATAGTCACACAGTTTGCAGACACAGAAACAGGAGACACAGCAGGCCAGAGTAATCCAAGCTCAGCAATCACTCTCCAATAAAGATTCAGGATCTTCTCTGTTACCGAAAGTCCATGCAAACGTGGGTCTTTCAAAGAGCAGGGTTCAGAGTCCACAAGTGCTTCAGAGTTCCTCAGTAGGAATAGCTGGAGTACAAGGTCCAAGGCTTACAGGAGTCAAGTCACAGGTTCACTGCAGGCTAGATTCTGAAGCACTGATTGCTCAGCTGTGGCTGCTTAAGAAGCAGTTGTCTTCGGCTGAGAGGAACTACGATGTGGGCAATAGAGAGTTGTTGGCCATTATTTCCGCCTTCAAAGAATGGAGACACCTTCTTCAGGGAGCTGCACAGCAAATAGTCGTCCTGACAGACCATCGTAACCTTGAGTTTATCAGGTCGGCTAAGTGCCTGACTCCTCGCCAGGCTCGCTGGAATCTTTTCTTAAACCAATTTAATTTTATCATCTCTTATAGACCAGGATCGCGCAATGGAAAGGCTGATGCACTCTCTAGGATTTACTCAGCAGAGACACGTCCAATTACTCCTCCTAAGACTATTCTTCCTGACTCTAGATTCCTAGGAGTAATTCATAATCAAGACCTACTTAAGGACATCAAGGAAGCATACCATGCGGATTCCTTTTTGGCACAACCCCCAAGGGACGTAAGTCTTGTCTTTAAGAATGGTGTGTGGATTCAGGGACAACGTCTGTATATTCCTGAAACAGTCAGATTAAGAGTATTGCAACTCATTCACGATTCCAAGATAGCTGGGCATAGAGGAATTCTAAAGACACAGGAATTTCTTTCTCGTTTCTTTTGGTGGCCCACTTGCAGGAAGGATGTTTTGAATTATGTCACTTCATGTGAGGTCTGTGCAAGATGCAAAACACCTCGCTCCTCACCAACTGGTCTGTTACAGCCTCTTCCCACCCCGTCCCGCCCGTGGGGATCCATTTCTATGGACTTCATTGTGGAGTTACCAACCTCTCAGGGAAGAACACCATTCTAGTGGTGGTTGACCGTCTAACAAAGGCAGCTCATTTTATCCCTTGTGTCGGCTTACCCACTGCAAAACAGACATCAGATTTGATGATTAAAGATGTGTTTCGCTTACATGGAGTACCGGATGAGGTTATTTCGGATCGAGGGGTGCAATTCACTTCTAGGTTTTGGCAAAATTTCTGTGCAGCATTGGACATTAAAGTAAACCTTTCTTCTGCTTTTCATCCCCAGACTAATGGACAGACCGAACGAACCAATCAAACCCTGGAGCAGTATCTCCGCTGCTTTATCTGCCACCTACAGGATGATTGGGTGGATCTACTTCCATTAGCTGAGTTCTCGTATAACAACTCTCAGAGTGCCTCCACTAAACAGTCTCCTTTTTACTCCAATCTAGGTTATCATCCTAACATTCTACCACGATTTCCCATAGAAACGCCTTTACCAGCAGTGGCTGAAAGAATCACGTCTTTACAGAAGAATATGGATCTTCTAAAGGAAAATCTGGAATCGGCTCAAGAAAGGTACAAGAAAGCAGCAGATAAATTTCGTAAACCTGCACCAGCTTTCAAGGTAGGAGACTTGGTCTGGCTGTCAACCAGAAATCTTAAGTTAAGGATTCCATCGTCTAAGTTGGGACATAAGTACATTGGACCCTATAAAATCAGTAAAATTCTAAGTGCCGTTGCTTGTCGTCTTCAACTGCCCAGAACTATGAGAATCCACCCTGTCTTTCATGTATCCCTACTAAAGGCTGCGACACCCAATACGTTTCCTGGACGTTCCTCTCCTTGCCCTGACCCAGTGCTAGTCGATGGTCAGGAAGAATTTGTGGTGGAAAGGATTTTAGATTCCAGGTTGTATAGAAATCAGTTACAATATCTGATTAAATGGCAGGGCTACCCAGTGGAGGACAACTCATGGGAACCGGTCAATAACGTTAATGCTCCTCGCTTGCTCCGTCAGTTTCATCAGAGGTACCCACACAAGCCTGGTCTGAGGTCATCCGGAGGTTGTCCTTAAGGGGGGAGTAATGTAAGGTTCTATGTATATATTCCTGAAACTCAGTTTGTTCGTCAGCCATTTTACTTTCTGTCTTGCTGCAGCTATCTTACCCTCAGTCAAAATGGAGTTTCCAGCTTGCATGTTCCCGCCCTGATTCTCTCCTTTGCTTCTTAAGCAGCCACAGCTGAGCAATCAGTGCTTCAGAATCTAGCCTGCAGTGAACCTGTGACTTGACTCCTGTAAGCCTTGGACCTTGTACTCCAGCTATTCCTACTGAGGAACTCTGAAGCACTTGTGGACTCTGAACCCTGCTCTTTGAAAGACCCACGTTTGCATGGACTTACGGTAACAGAGAAGAAGATCCTGAATCTGTATTGGAGAGTGATTGCTGAGCTTGGATTACTCTAGCCTGCAGTGAACCTGTGACTTGACTCCTGTAAGCCTTGGACCTTGTACTCCAGCTATTCCTACTGAGGAACTCTGAAGCACTTGTGGACTCTGAACCCTGCTCTTTGAAAGACCCACGTTTGCATGGACTTACGGTAACAGAGAAGAAGATCCTGAATCTGTATTGGAGAGTGATTGCTGAGCTTGGATTACTCTGGCCTGCTGTGTCTCCTGTTTCTGTGTCTGCAAACTGTGTGACTATTTCTGCCAACTTGTATGAAGTAATACAGGACTTTTCTATATCAAACCTGTGACTCCTGTGTTTTCATCGCACCCAAGCACAAGACGCTATATGAACTGTACTACATACATTACACCGGCAACCCTGATGGGAAGGTGACTCCCTTATATAAGACCAATCAGTAACACCTGATTCCCAGTCCTCACAATCTTCACTGGACAGACTAGCACCGCTTGTAACCACCAGAGGGAGCCTCTGCTCAGAACTCATCTCAAACCCATTCACAGCAGTTACCCCCCCCTTGAGGAGGGGTCACCGAACCCTCATTTGAGCAACCAGGTCGGTCAGGATGAGTTCTATGATACGCACGGATAAGTCTCCTAGCATGGATGTCCGAAGCAAACACCCAAGAATTGTCTTCCTGACCATAACCTCTCCATTTAACCAAATACTGGAGTTTCCGTCTAGAAAAACGAGAATCCAATATTTTCTCAACCACATACTCCAGATTGCCCTCAACCAAAACAGGGTCAGGAGGCACAGCAGCAGGAACCACTGGCTCAACAAACCTCTTCAACAAGGACTTGTGGAACACGTTATGGATCTTAAATGTCCCTGGAAGAAGCAAACGAAAAGAAACAGGATTAATAATCTCCATGATCTTATAAGGTCCAATGAACCTAGGCTTAAATTTAGGAGATGCTACTCTCATAGGAATATTCTTTGAGGACAACCAGACCAAGTCCCCCACTTTAAACCGAGGACCATCAGTCCTATGCCGGTTAGCAAACCGCTGGGCCCTCTCCTGAGAGAGGGACAACCTCTCCACTACCTGGTCCCAAATATGTTGCATACGCTCCACAACAGAGTCAACACCTGGACAGACAGAAGCCTCCGTCTGTCCTGAAGAAAATCGAGGGTGAAACCCAGAATTACAAAAAAATGGAGACATCAAAGTGGCAGAGCTAGCCCTATTATTAAGAGCAAACTCAGCCAAAGGCAAAAAAGAGACCCAGTCATCCTGATCAGCAGACACAAAGCATCTTAGATAAGTCTCCAATGTCTGGTTTGTTCTCTCAGTTTGACCATTGGTCTGAGGATGAAATGCCGAGGAGAAAGACAATTGAACACCCAGTTTAGAACAAAAAGTCCTCCAAAATCTGGAAACAAACTGGACTCCTCTGTCAGACACAATGTTCTCAGGAATGCCGTGTAAACGAACCACGTGCTGAAGGAACAACGGCACCAATTCAGAGGAGGAAGGCAACTTAGGTAATGGCACAAGATGTATCATTTTGGAAAACCTATCACAAATGACCCAGATGGTGGTCATTCTCTGAGAAACAGGAAGGTCGGAAATGAAATCCATAGAGATATGGGTCCATGGACTCTTGGGCACAGGCAATGGCATCAACAAACCACTAGAGCGAGAGCAAGGTTTGGAGCGAGAGCAAGTCCCGCAGGACTGCACAAATTCCCTGACATCACGAGACAAGGTAGGCCACCAAAAGGACCGACTAACCAAGTCTCTGGTACCAAAAATTCCGGGATGCCCAGCCAATGCGGAACAATGAATCTCAGACATCACACTCTTTTTCCACTGGTCCGGGACAAACAATTTTCCAACAGGGCAGCGCTCGGGCCTATCCTCCTGACACCCCTCCAGAGCAAGTCTCAAATTGGGCGAGATGGCGGAAAGAACTACACCCTCTTTCAAAATAACAGAAGGATCAGATAACTCAGGAGAGTCCGCAAGGAAACTCCTCGAGAGGGCATCCGCCTTAACATTCTTAGTGCCAGGAAGAAAGGAAACCACAAAATTAAAACGTGTGAAAAACAAGGCCCACCTGGCCTGTCTAGGATTGAGTCGCTTGGCAGATTCCAGATAGACCAGATTCTTATGGTCCGTAAGGACCACCACTTGATGTTTGGCTCCCTCCAGCCAATGTCTCCACTCTTCAAAAGCCCACTTCATGGCCAATAACTCCCGATTACCCACGTCATAATTACGTTCAGTAGGAGAAAATTTTCGAGAGAAAAAGGCACAAGGGTTACTTTTAGAGGTCTCTGGATCTTTTTGGGACAAAACGGCACCTGCCCCAATTTCAGAGGCATCAACCTCCACCTGAAATGGCAGAGAAACATCAGGCTGCCGTAGAAACAGGAGCAGAAGTGAATCTCTGCTTAAGTTCCTGAAACGCAGAGACTGCCTCAGGAGGCCAATTCACCACATCAGAACCCTTTCTGGTCAAATCAGTTAATGGTTTAACAATAACCGAGAAATTACCAATAAATTTACGATAAAAATTGGCAAAACCCAAAAATCTCTGAAGAGCCTTTAATGAAGTAGGTTGGACCCAATCACAGATGGCCTGAACCTTGACCGGGTCCATTTCAATAACAGATGGGGACAAAATGAATCCCAGAAATGAGATCTTCTGTACGCCAAAAAGACACTTTGATCCCTTCACATACAGAGCATTCTCTCTCAAAATCTGGAATACAGTTCGAACATGTTTCACATGAGAGTCCCAGTCATTAGAAAAAATCAAGATATCATCCAAATAAACAATCAGAAATTTATCCACAAAATCCCTGAAAATGTCATTCATGAAGGACTGGAAGACGGAAGGAGCATTAGTGAGCCCAAAGGGCATCACTAGGTACTCAAAATGCCCTTCAGGGGTATTGAATGCCGTCTTCCATTCATCCCCGTGCTTAATGCGAATAAGGTTATACGCCCCCCTGAGGTCAAGCTTGGTAAACCAAGTAGCGTTTTTCACCCTGGAAAACAGGTCAGAAATTAAGGGTAACGGGTATTGATATTTCACAGTAATATTGTTCAAGAGACGATAATCAATACACGGCCTTAATGAACCATCCTTTTTGGCCACAAAGAAAAAACCGGCACCTAAGGGTGAAGAGGATGGTCTGATATGACCCTTCTCCAATGATTCCTTGATATAAGACCGCATAGCGTCATGTTCAGGTACAGACAAGTTAAAAAGGCGACCTTTAGGGAATTTACTACCAGGCACTAATTCAATAGCGCAGTCATAGCTCCTATGGGGAGGCAAGGATGCAGATTTACTTTCGCTAAACACATCAGAAAAATCAATCAAAAAGTCAGGAACATCCTGAGCCTGGGGGGAGGCAGAAAAAACAGGAGTGTTGGTATTAACACATTGGCAGCCCCAACTGGTTACAGACACAGATTTCCAATCCAAAACAGGATTATGAGACTGTAACCAAGGAAAACCCAGCACGATAATGTCATGCAGATTATACAGAACCAAAAATTTGCAGCACTCCTGGTGATCAGGTTCAACCCTCATTATCACCTGAGTAGAAAACTGGGGTTTATTCTCAGCCAAAGGGGTAGAATCGATCCCCAGTAAAGGAATAGACTTCTGTAGGGGTATCAAGGGAAATCCACAACGTTTAGCAAAATCATAATCCATCAGGTTAATAGCTGCTCCAGAATCAACGAAAGCCTGAGCAGAAAATGAGGACAGAGAGCATATCAGAGTGACAGTTAATAAAAACTTAGTCTGAACACTACCCAAGACAACTGAGCGTGCAAAACGTCTTCCCCGCTTAGGGCAGACTGAAATAGCATGAGAGGCATCACCACAGTAGAAACATAACCCATTGCGCTTTCGAAACTCATGACGCTGTGCCCCAGACACCACTCCATCACACTGCAGGGGCTCAGAAGCTGGTTCACAAGGCAACACCATTCCACGCATACTTCTCCGCTCACGCAAACGTCTCTCAATTTGAATCGCCAATGACATAGAATCATTGAGACCAGAGGGGACAGGGAATCCCACCATAACATCCTTTACATTATCCGACAGACCCTTCCGGAAAAGGGCCGCCAAAGCGTCGTCATTCCATTTGGTCAGGACTGCCCACCTACGGAATCTCTGACAGTATAACTCAGCGTCATCAAGCCCCTGATTTAATGCCAACAAGGCTTTTTCAGCTTGATCAGTGACATTAGGCTCATCGTACAATAACCCCAAGGCCTGAAAAAACGCATCAACATCACTCAAAACAGGATCCCCAGGTATCAGGGAAAAAGCCCAATCCTGAGGATCGCCGCGCAGGAGAGAGATGATAATTTGAACCTGCTGCGCTGCGTTCCCTGAGGACTTAGATTTTAAGGCAAAAAAATAATTTACAATTATTTTTGAAATTCTGAAACTTAGCTCGATCCCCTAAAAACAAATCTGGCATGGGGATCCTAGGTTCCACAACAGGCAACCTAGCAAGATATGCAGCAATACTCCGAACCTCAGTGGCAAGCTGATCCACACGGCCAGACAACTGTGCAAACTCCATTGAGAGAAAAGATCCTCCCCAGCACCCAGAGATACAGAGGGAAAAAAAAAAATGCAACAAACAGAAAAATATCTCTGACAACTCTGACAACCTTTTTTCTTTCACAATATTTTTTCCCTTCTGTGAGTACCATACAATTTTCAATTTTTAGGCCGGTGATACTGTTATGTTTCGGTAGCTGAGGAGTGCAGGTAAAAAAGGCAATACACCAGAGCAGTTGGAATCTATGAGATTGCAGTACCCTGACTAACCACCACAACTAGAGGCAGCCGTGGAGCGTTCCTACGTTGGTCCTAGACGCCTCGTCACAGCCTGAGAAACTAACTACACCTAAAGATAGAAATAGGAAAGCTATCTGCCCCGGAGCAGACCCCAAAGATAATAGAAAGCCCCCAAACATGTAATGGCGGTTAGACAAGAAGAAATACTGACACAGAAAGAAAATAGTATGAGCAAACGCTGGGGCCCAAACTAAATAAATAGAAAAGGATAGGAAGGGTACTTACTGCAATCCCAGAAAACCCTGAAAGGCACCAACTCTACTAATTTCAAAAACACCTGAGATCACACGACCTCTTCCACCTAAATTAGTTCTCTGGTGTAACAAAATCAAAACAGCAGCCACTGAAAAAACTGGAAAAAGCAAAAGTACAAACATCAGTGGCTGAACAAAACTGAGAGGGCAGAAGCCCCCGGAGGGGACCCAGAAGGCCCCCACAGAAGTGCAGGAAAAAATGCAAAAATATAGCACAAACACAAAAGAAGAAAATGTCTTATCTGTTAGCAGGAGATGCAGACACGACACAGCAGGCTACAAGGGAAACAGGAATAAAGGATCCAGACCAGAACAATTGATCACCGGCAACCCTGATGGGAAGGTGACTCCCTTATATAAGACCAATCAGTAACACCTGATTCCCAGTCCTCACAATCTTCACTGGACAGACCAGTACCGCTTGTAACCACCAGAGGGAGTCTCTGCTCAGAACTCATCTCAAACCCATTCACAACAGCAGTCACTGTGTACACACATTACATTACTGATCCTGAGTTACATCCTGTATTATACTCCAGAGCTGCACTCACTATTCTGCTGGTGCAGTCACTGTGTACATACATTACATTACTGATCCTGAGTTACATCATGTATTATACCCAGAGCTGCACTCACTATTCTGGTGCAGTCACTGTGTACATACATTACATTACTGATCCTGAGTTACATCCTGTATTATACCCCAGAGCTGCACTCACTATTCTGCTGGTGCAGTCACTGTGTACATACATTACTGATCCTGAGTTACATCCTGTATTATACTCCAGAGCTGCACTCACTATTCTGCTGGTGCAGTCACTGTGTACATACATTACTGATCCTGAGTTACATCCTGTATTATACTCCAGAGCTACACTCACTATTCTGCTGGTGCAGTCACTGTGTACATACATACATTACTGATCCTGAGTTACATCCTGTATTATACCCAGAGCTGCACTCACTATTCTGCTGGTGCAGTCACTGTGTACATACATTACATTACTGATCCTGAGTTACTTCCTGTATTATACCCAGAGCTGCACTCACTATTCTGCTGGTGCAGTCACTGTGTACATACATTACATTACTGATCCTGAGTTACCTCCTGTATTATACTCCAGAGCTGCACTCACTATTCTGCTGGTGCAGTCACTGTGTACATACATTACATTACTGATCCTGAGTTACATCCTGTATTATACCCAGAGCTGCACTCACTATTCTGCTGTGCAGTCACTGTGTACATACATTACATTACTGATCCTGAGTTACTCCTGATTATACTCCAGAGCTGCACTCACTATTCTGCTGGTGCAGTCACTGTGTACATACATTCATTACTGATCCTGAGTTTACATCCTGTATTATACTCCAGAGCTGCACTCACTATTCTGCTGGTGCAGTCACTGTGTACATACATTCATTACTGATCCTGAGTTACATCCTGTATTATACCCCAGAGCTGCACTCACTATTCTGCTGGTGCAGTCACTGTGTACATACATTGCATTACTGATTCTGAGTTACATCCTGTATTATACTCCAGAGCTGCACTCATATTCTGCTGGTGCAGTCACTGTGTACATACATTACTGATCCTGAGTACATCCTGTATTATACTCCAGAGCTGCACTCACTATTCTGCTGGTGCAGTCACTGTGTACATACATTACTATGATCCTGAGTTACATCCTGTATTATACTCCAGAGCTGCACTCACTATTCTGCTGGTGCAGTCACTGTGTACATACATTACATTACTGATCCTGAGTTACATCCTGTATTATACTCCAGAGCTGCACTCACTATTCTGCTGGTGCAGTCACTGTGTACATACATTACTGATCCTGATTACATCCTGTATTATACTCCAGAGCTGCACTCACTATTCTGCTGGTGCAGTCACTGTGTACATACATTCATTACTGATCCTGAGTTACATCCTGTATTATACTCCAGAGCTGCACTCACTATTCTGCTGGTGCAGTCACTGTGTACATACATTACATTACTGATCCTGAGTTACATCCTGTATTATACTCCAGAGCTGCACTCACTATTCTGCTGGTGCAGTCACTGTGTACATACATTACTGATCCTGAGTTACATCCTGTATTATACTCCAGAGCTGCACTCACTATTCTGCTGGTGCAGTCACTGTGTACATACATTACATTACTGATCCTGAGTTACATCCTGTATTATACCCAGAGCTGCACTCACTATTCTGCTGGTGCAGTCACTGTGTACATACATTACATTACTGATCCTGAGTTCATCCTGTATTATACCCAGAGCTGCACTCACTATTCTGCTGGTGCAGTCACTGTGTACATACATTACATTACTGATCCTGAGTTTCCTCCTGTATTATACTCCAGAGCTGCACTCACTATTCTGCTGGTGCAGTCACTGTGTACATACATTACATTACTGATCCTGAGTTTCCTCCTGTATTATACCCCAGAGCTGCACTCACTATTCTGCTGGTGCAGTCACTGTGTACATACATTACATTACTGATCCTGAGTTTCCTCCTGTATTATACTCCAGAGCTGCACTCACTATTCTGCTGGTGCAGTCACTGTGTACATACATTACATTACTGATCCTGAGTTTCTCCTGTATTATACTCCAGAGCTGCACTCACTATTCTGCTGGTGCAGTCACTGTGTACATACATTACATTACTGATCCTGAGTTCATCCTGTATTATACTCCAGAGCTGCATCACTATTCTGCTGGTGCAGTCACTGTGTACATACATTACATTACTGATCCTGAGTTTCCTCCTGTATTATACTCCAGAGCTGCACTCACTATTCTGCTGGTGCAGTCACTGTGTACATACATTACATTACTGATCCTGAGTTACATCCTGTATTATACTCCAGAGCTGCACTCACTATTCTGCTGGTGCAGTCACTGTGTACATACATACATTACTGATCCTGAGTTACATCCTGTATTATACTCCAGAGCTGCACTCACTATTCGCTGGTGCAGTCACTGTGTACATACATTCATTACTGATCCTGAGTTCCTCCTGTATTATACTCCAGAGCTGCACTCACTATTCTGCTGGTGCAGTCACTGTGTACATACATTACTGATCCTGAGTTACATCCTTATTATACTCCAGAGCTGCACTCACTATTCTGCTGGTGCAGTCACTGTGTACATACATTCATTACTGATCCTGAGTTACATCCTGTATTATACTCCAGAGCTGCACTCACTATTCTGCTGGTGCAGTCACTGTGTACATACATTAGATCCTGAGTTACTCCTGTTATACCAGAGCTGCACTCATATTGCTGTGCAGTCACTGTGTACATACATCTATGATCCTGAGTTATATCCTTATTATACCCCAGAGCTGCACTCACTATTCTGCTGCTGCAGTCACTGTGTACATACATTACATTACTGATCCTGATTTACATCCTGTATTATACTCCAGAGCTGCACTCACTATTCTGCTGGTGCAGTCACTGTGTACATACATTACATTACTGATCCTGAGTTACATCCTGTATTATACTCCAGAGCTGCACTCACTATTCTGGTTGTTACTGGAAGGTCAGCTCTGATACTGTGTCTGTCCCACCCTTCTTAACTCCACATTTTTTGGATCGGAGCCTCCTGCCTCTCTCTTTCGCACGCTGTGCAGTGCTGCAGTGTCTGAGGCTCTGGTTATACGGTAACTCGGGATGCGCGGTGCTGGTGAAGTGCAGTATTCAAGGTCACATGAATGTCACATCTACAGAACATCCGCACCGCGCTGCAGACGACTGAGCTCACACTGGGCCGTGTGTCGGTCACAGTTGGGCTCAGCGGTAAATGTTGGGCTGGTATTCGCATATTGCATTCTAAGGGGTCTGAATTTCAAGACTTCTGCCCCAGGAGCAGCCTGAGACCACCAGTGCCTCGTGCACTTTATTATTTAGGCGCTGTATAGCAGTATTATATTTACACTGAATAACAATATTAGTCAGCCATTAAATGGAAGTTATCTTTGGGAAACAGCAGTTTTATGTGGGCACTTCTTGGTAGTATTATTTGCATACTGTATGGAGGTGTTATTAGGGCCCTGTATGGCAGTATTATTTGCATACTGTATGGCAGTATTATGTGGACAGGAAAGTGCAGTATTGGTTGTTATGTGGGCCCATACGTGGTATGGCATGGTATTATTTAGACATGGAAAGGCAGTATTTTTACAAAAGCTATGGCAGTGTTATGTGGCCACTATATTGTAGTATTACTTGTATACTATATGTAGGTTTTGTTAAGGGTGTGTGATATATTGACACTGAAGGAACAGTATTGTTGGGAACCTTATGGCAGTGTGATGTTTGCACCATATGGTGGTATTACTTGTATACTTTTTGGAGATATTGTTTGTTTGGTACTGAAGTGCTGTATTGTTTGACACCTTATGGCAGTGTTATGTGGGCATTGTATGGAGATGTTATTAGTACAATGTATGGCAGTAATATTTGGACACTGTAAGGTAGTAATTTTAGAATTTCTGTGGCAGTGGTATATGAGCACTATATGGATACTGTATGGAAGTATTATTGCAACTGCTTATTATTTGGAAACTGAAACGCAATATTGTTGCAAACCTTATATCAATATTATTTTGGCACGAAGTGGTAGAACTATTTAGATACTGTATGAAATTACTATTTGGGCACTAAAGTGCAGTTTTGAAGGAGATTGTACAGCAATGTTGTGTGTGACACTATATGGTAATATTACCTGTATTCTGTATGCAGGTGTGTTTTAGGCAATATCTTGCGGTATTATTTTAGCACTGAAAGGCAGTATTGTACATATGCTGTATGGTGGTATTATTTAGTGCAGTTTATATTGCAATATCAGATGTCTAAGATCAGAGTTCGGTTGTATTCTGCTTGTCAACCAGGTCTGAAGGCTTAAAAAAAGGAATTGGTTTATAAAACGTTAGTCGCCATTAATCCTCGACAACTGGGACCGCACTCACGTGGCGGTAGACTCCATCTAGTTCCATATTATGTGCTATTAAAATAAGAGACTTTTTTTTTATTTTGGAACATTTCTCCATCCCAGGATTATTGTTTCCTGATCTGGGAGGAGGAGGATGAGGATGATTACCTGCAATCACCTGAGTCCAGGACCATCCACGTGTCCAAATCACTGCACAATCTGACCATGAGCACAGCCATAGGAGGATCCAGTCGCCCTCTAGTGGCTATGTTTGATAATGCAACCTGACACCAGAACACCCACAGACATGCAGCTTGGAGAAAACCTTGAGTTCTTCCCTAGAAGCTGCAAACAACACATTTACGATGCAGCGGATCAATGGGATGAGCACTGCAGACAGGGAGCTATTGATGTGAGAGGAGATCTGACTATTAACACGATCCCTTGGTCCATTCCCAGGTCTGAAGCGGTGAGAAACTGCAGGCAGTGATGTGTGATACTGTCCCAGGGGGACACTGCGTGCTGGTGACAAAGCACATGGGACAGTCCACCAAATGATTGCAAGCTCCTGGGCTCAGCCCCATCCTACATTCATAATCTGCAGGGCTGAGGTCAGACAGGAGGACTGATGATCTACACAAGGAATACTGGGCCACTGAGCTGACAATCTACCTGGGGGGGAGTTATTAATTCCAGTGGCTCAGGCTAAAATTGTGTTCTGTTCCCAGTGAGGAGCATGACCCAGAATCTAATCCCCCTCTTACAATTATCTATATGTGTCTAGTGGGGGAAAATGCATAAATTCTGAGGATCATCTATCATTATCTGCCTACGGCAGCGCACATCCTCCTGATGATATAGGTCCCTGCTCTCCTATAGATGCACAGTATAATAGGAGGATTGTGATTACACGGTGTCCATTATCTATATGACCCCCAGAGATGCGCTGTCTGATCTCCTGCGGATACATTGTCTGCAGACATACTATTATCCCTGTGATCTCCAGTCTGCACTTTATGTATTATGTTTTCTATCATCCTCCTATCTAGAGTTCATCATCTGAACATACATTTTATACCTGTGTTTATTATTATTGATATACTGATACTTTGTAATGTTCGCTGAGAACTACTGTAAAATGCTTTGTATGTGCTGAAATCTGCCATAGATACATTGTACCCCTGTACCCCCTGGAAATACATAATATTCTGATCTCCTGTAGTTACATTGTTTCATTTTTGTGAATACACTGTACCCCACCTGCAGCTATTTTTGCCTGCCTGTAGATATCCTGCACCCCCTCCTGGGATACATTTCCCCCTGCACCCCTCCTGCGGACACATTGCACCCCTCTTGTGGATACATTGCTCCCCTGTAGATACCCTGCACCCTCCTGCTGATACTTCGCCCCCTTCACCCCTCCTGTGGATGCGTTGCCTCCTGCACCCCTCCTGTGGATACATTGCCCCCTGCTGCTGATACATTGCTTCCACCACACCACTCCTGTGGATACATTGTCCCCCTCCTGTGGATACATTACCCCTGCACCCCTCCTGTGGATGCATTGCCCCCTGCACCCCTCCTGTGGATACAATACCCCCTGCATCACTCCTGTGGATACATTACCCCTGCACCCCTCCTGTGGATACATTGCCCCCTGCACCCCTCCTGTGGATACATTGCCCCCTGCACCCCTCCTGTGGATACATTGCCCCCTGTACCACTCCTGTGGATACATTGCCCCTCTGTCCCCCTCCTGTGGATACATTGCCCCTCCTGTGGATACATTGCCCCCTGCACCACTCCTGTGGATACATTACCCCCTGCACCACTCCTGTGGATACATTACCCCCTGCACCACTCCTGTGGATACATTGCCCCTCTGCCCCCTCCTGTGCATACATTGCCCCCCTGCTGTGGATACATTGCCCCCCTGCACCCCTCCTGTGGATACATTACCCCCTGCACCACTCCTGTGGATACATTACCCCTCTGCCCCCTCCTGTGGATACATTACCCCTGCACCCCTCTGTGGATACATTACCCCCTGCACCACTCCTGTGGATACATTGCCCCTCTGCCCCCCTCCTGTGGATACATTGCCCCTGCACCCCTCCTGTGGATACATTACCCCCTGCACCACTCCTGTGGATACATTGCCCCTCTGCCCCCTCCTGTGGATACATTGCCCCCTGCACCCCTCCTGTGGATACATTGCCCCTCTGTCCCCCTCCTGTGGATACATTGCCCCTCTGCCCCCCTCCTGTGGATACATTGCCCCCTGCACCTCTCCTGTGGATACATTGCCCCTCTGCCCCCCTCCTGTGGATACATTGCCCCTCTGCCCCCCTCCTGTGGATACATTACCCCCTGCACCACTCCTGTGGATACATTGCCCCTCTGCACCCCTCCTGTGGATACATTGCCCCCCTCCTGTGGATACATTGCCCCCCTCCTGTGGATACATTGCCCCCCTCCTGTGGATACATTGCCCCCCTCCTGTGGATACATTGCCCCTCTGCCCCCCTCCTGTGGATACATTGCCCCCCTCCTGTGGATACATTGCCCCTCTGCCCCCCTCCTGTGGATACATTGCCCCCCTCCTGTGGATACATTACCCCCTGCACCACTCCTATGGATACATTGCCCCTCTGCACCCCTCCTGTGGATACATTGCCCCCCTCCTGTGGATACATTGCCCCCTCCTGTGGATACATTGCCCCTCTGCCCCCTCCTGTGGATACATTGCCCCCCTCCTGTGGATACATTGCCCCCCTCCTGTGGATACATTGCCCCCCTCCTGTGGATACATTGCCCCTCTCCTGTGGATACATTACCCCTCCTCTGGATATATACATTATCACCTGCCCCTCTTCTGTGGATACATTGCCCCTCTGCTGTGGATACATTGCCCCTCTGCCCCCTCCTGTGGATACATTGCCCCTCTCCTGTGGATACATTACCCCTCCTCTGGATATATACATTTCCCCCTGCCCCTCTTCTGTGGATACATTGCCCCTCTGCTGTGGATACATTGCCCCTCTCCTGTGGATACATTGCCCCTCTCCTGTGGATACATTACCCCTCCTCTGGATATATACATTATCCCCTGCCCCTCTTCTGTGGATACATTGCCCCTCTGCCCCCCTCCTGTGGATACATTGCCCCTCTCCTGTGGATACATTGCCCCTCTGCCCCTCTCCTGTGGATACATTGCCCCTCTCCTGTGGATACATTACCCCTCCTCTGGATATATACATTATCCCCTGCCCCTCTTCTGTGGATACATTGCCCCTCTGCCCCCCTCCTGTGGATACATTGCCCCTCTCCTGTGGATACATTACCCCTCCTCTGGATATATACATTATCCCCTGCCCCTCTTCTGTGGATACATTGCCCCTCTGCCCCCCTCCTGTGGATACATTGCCCCTCTCCTGTGGATACATTGCCCCTCTGCCCCTCTCCTGTGGATACATTGCCCCTCTCCTGTGGATACATTACCCCTCCTCTGGATATATACATTACCCCCTGCCCCTCTTCTGTGGATACATTGCCCCTCTCCTGTGGATACATTGCCCCTCTGCTGCCCCTCTCCTGTGGATACCTTGCCTCTCTGCCCTCTCCTGTGGATACATTGCCCCTCTGCCCCCCTCCTGTGGATACATTGCCCCCCTCCTGTGGATACATTGCCCCTCTCCTGTGGATACATTGCCCCTCTGCTGCCCCTCTCCTGTGGATACCTTGCCTCTCTGTCCTGTCTGCGCTGCTCTCTCTGCAGTCTCTGCCCGTCCTGTGCACTGGGTGGTGACGTAGCAGGGGGCGTGTCCGGCCTCCCTATATAAGCGGCTGCGGCTCCGGCTCTCCTCACTCTCCGCTCTGCTGGTCTCCCGCGCTCTCCTTATGCTGCTCAGCACCGCGGCTCCTCTCACAGTCAGAAGCAAACTGACAGCAATGATCAAGAAGATGTGTCCTAACGAGCCCGAGCTGAACATCCCGGCCAAGAACTCCTACCGCATGGTGGTCCTGGGCTCCTCCAAGGTGGGCAAGACCGCCATCGTGTCCCGCTTCCTGAGCGGCCGCTTCGAGGAGCAGTACACCCCGACCATAGAGGACTTCCACCGCAAGTTCTACAGCATCCGCGGGGAGGTGTACCAGCTGGACATCCTGGACACCTCCGGGAACCATCCGTTCCCCGCCATGAGGAGGCTCTCCATCCTGACCGGTGAGTGCTGGCCCCGGGGATGGGACGCTCGGAGCTGGGCCCCCGGGATGGTGCAGGGTAACAGCCCCATAAATGGTCCCTAGTGTAACATTTTAGCTTCTAGTTCTGCATCTGATTAGGGACTACAACCCCCAATTGTTGCTGGCTCTTAAATCGAGACACCAGTGCCAGTGTAAGGCTACTTTATAAATGTGGACTACTTCGGTAGCTTTTGAGGTACTAGAAGCCCCAGAAATAACCTCCTGTCTTCAAGATTAGATCTAGATACTTATTTTGCAAGCTTAGAGCTGGTGTAGAACTACATCTCCCAGGATTAGTGTTTGATGAGCATGCTGGGGGTCATCCTTCCTCTCTAGACTAAGCAGTTATCCAGAGAATTTTGCTGATCAGTCGTTAACCTGTCCCTCTCCTTCTTCTCCTCAGGTGATGTCTTCATCTTGGTCTTCAGCCTTGACATCGAGACTCCTTCGAGGAAGTCCAACGCTTGAAGCAACAGATCATCGAGACCAAGTCCTGCCTAAAGAACAAGACCAAGGAGAACATGGACGTGCCTCTGGTCATCTGCGGCAACAAGGGCGACCGGGACTTCTACAGAGAGGTCCAAGCCCACGAGATCGAGCAGTTGGTAGGAGAGGACAATAAATGCTCTTACTTCGAGGTCTCAGCCAAGAAGAACTCTCAGTTGGATGAGATGTTTCAGGCGCTCTTCACCATGGCCAAGCTGCCCAGCGAGATGAGCCCTGACCTCCACCGGAAGGTGTCCGTCCAATACTGCGAGATCTTACACAAAAAGTCCCTCAAAGGCAAGAAGGTGAAGGAAGACGGGGACGCCTATGGCATCGTAGCTCCGTTTGCCCGCCGACCCAGCATCCATAGTGACTTAATGTACATCCGAGAGAAGGCCATCGGCGGTGGCCAGAGCAAAGACAAGGAGCGTTGTGTCATCAGCTAGGACTGACCCTGCCACCAGCCGAGCGGGCGTTTATAAATATATACATAGAGAACCAAAAGATCGGGGCGAGCCGTGGAGGCATGACCGTAGAGGGGAAACCTGACCCCCACATGCCTTCTGGTCTGGCCAGCGACGAGTGGAAAGTGGTGGCCAGCCCGATACTGGACAGTGTGACATCTTGTCTGAAAGCAAGAAGTGGCGGGGAGAGTAGAATTCTGGACTTGGTTCTATGGGAGTTGTAGTACTCCGTCCGCCCCTCCCCCCTCTGCAGGCTACAATCTGGACTTGTATGATGTAGTGTCTGTTTCGGGAGGGGGTTACGAGCCGGCAGCGGACTGTACGGTGCGAGAACTTGTAGTGACTGTTTACATTGTGCTGCGGCACTTGGAGTATTGTACGTGGATCTGAACAAATCCTTGGTCGAATATTTCAGTGTTTCATCTTTATTTTTGTTTTTTTTACGTAATAAACCAAAATATGAACTTTACATTTGTGTCTTATCTTGTGCGATGTAGTTGTGGTAGAACTATAATGCTCAGCATGCATTAAATGTTTGGAAGCTGTTGGGAGAAATAATTAAGATCGTTACCTGGTCTGTCACTCATTTCTTCCCTTAGTAAAGCACCAATGTGGGGCAAAGACCCCAAAATGCTACCTGCAGACACGGCGCCTCTTTACTCTTAGAGGAGATTCTAGTTAAGCTCAGTCACTAGCGCCACCTGGAGTCTTGCTTCAATACAACTTGCTACCCTGACACATAAAGATGAAAACTGTACAGAACAGATAGAAAACTAAATATCCTGCACAATCTGAGTGAAGAGGTGCTGCAGCAGCTTCCACAAAATCCATGAGCTCAAGCCTTCTGCTACTGTCACACAGTGCCACCTGCTGGCCAAATGAGGAACTGAAAGCAGAATAAAGCTTGAGCAGTAATCATGATGTTGGGAGTTGTAGTTCCACAGAACCACTAACTGGGGGGGGAAGTTGGGAAGGATCAGGATATCTATTCCAATAACTAATATTGTAAAGTGAAAAATTCTCTGCACTTTTTTTTTCCTTTTAAACTCCCTCTTCCCAAACATTGTCTGGAAATAACTCCTTTTGAGCACCAAGTTAATCACCCTACACTGCAGAATTAAAAAAAATATATATATATATATTTTATAGTGCAACCCTAATATGTTGTATGATTGTGCGGTGGTGAGTGACATGGAATACAGAGATTTTTCTGTATTTCCATACACTGGGCCCCACCCCTTGGCCTGAGGTGGCTGATAACAGGGAACAGTAGCCTGTAATTGGCGGCACAATAACTGATCATATGCACGGTTAGGCCGGCGTCACACTGGCGAGTGTGATGTGAGTTAGTCGCACAACTTTCTCGCATCAACACCATGTATTTCTATGCAGCCGCACACCCGGGTCCGAGAGCGGGCGGCCGTGCCGGGTGTTGATGCGAGAAAGTCGTGCGACTAACTCGCATCACACTCACCAGTGTGACGCCGGCCTTAGGCAGCATTTAGGAGCGCCGCTGCCTTTGTCTGCTGTTGCTTGCAGACCCCGACGCTTCGGCTTCACAGCCACAGACTGGGCGTTGTAGCTTGCAGCCCCCTGAGCTGCGGGGTGTGGCACACCCTCACATAAGGCTCACGGCTGTTGTGATCGCGCCGTCATGCAGATGGTTACACCCGCTCGTGAAACGCTCTGGCGCCACGTGCGGAGGACCAACACCCTGCTGTATCCCTGTTAATACATGTGTTATGGCTCCTCACTCCCACTTTTATACATTTGCGGGATGCAGCCGCCAGTCATCCTACGGATGAAATTATATTACGAGCAGTCGCCAATAAGGGGTTTTCAAAAGCCGCCACCGGGGGCGCCATCAAACACTCTCCAACTTAATCATCAGCGCAGGAGTATAGAAGAATTGCGCTCGGCCGCCAGGAGGCCCGTGATGGCGGCCATGATGGAATGGGAGTTACATAAAATGTTACCATACAGGAATACGGCGCAAAGACATAGATGTAGCTACACAGGTGGCACTGCGCCCTCTAAAGGCCATATCCAAAAGTAAGCTCCGTGCACTATAGCGCCCCCATCTGACTATGGTTGCATAGTTATGCCAAATTTTCTTCTGTATCTGGCTACAGGACCCCACTCACCGATAACGCAGCTCCGAAGCGCATTAGTAGACATTGTACCCTACTCCGGTGCTGAAGAGCGACGACCACTCCATTATCTCATAGTAATGGCGCTTCCAGTATGAGAGGCAACTACTCCCTAATTTGAGGGTCTGACACTCTGCACCCCCAAGATCAGCTGTCCGCAGTTCTGTACCCAGTGTAGTGCTAGTTCTCAGGACTGGACCTCAAATCATGTCAACTTGGATAGGAACTGAGCTGCGGTACCAAGAACGACCACTATGCAGCGTATGGCGCTGTGTAATTCTGGCTCCGTACATTGTTGCATCCGGCCATAGTGTGACCCGCTGATCGGAGGGGATGCTGGCTGTTGGATGCTAACTGATCTATTCTCAGGTGGGGGTTCTGGAAAACCCTTTAAAATGCAATACCATGGGTTAGGCTTATTCCCAACTTAAAAATGATCACCTGCTGACTACAGTGGGAAGACAGCAGTGGCCCCTCAGTGTCTGTATGGGATTACGGGAGGTAGCAGAGGTCTGCATTTGGCTTTTTCCGTCATCCCCTTGGAGGTCAAACAGCAGAAGTGGGCATGCGCGGACATGGGATTGGTAGGTTTCCCAGTGTTCGGACCCCCACCAATCAGCACGTAATGGATAGGTGATCACTGGATGTAATGGGAATACAAAAACCTAGAACTTTGGGGTCTCACCAGGGTCTGTTTGCACACGGAGTTGAGTTTCGTGCAGGACCCTACATGTCGCAGCGGCTGTCCCGTAATTGCAAAGGCGCCTGTAATTGTGATGGTTCCCTTTAAAAAAAAAACAAATCCCGTCACGTCTCACAGCGACGTGATCCCTCCACACCCGGGTGACACCCATTCATTAGCTCCAAGGACAGGATGTGTCAGTCACAGGACTGAAGAACCATTTTATGGAAGTTTTTAAACCCTACATAAAAAAATGTGTCATCACTGGTGTGTGTGTGGGGGGGTCTGACGGCATGCCTGCCTGCGGGGGTCTTATGCCAGACCTGCCTGCGGGGGTCTTGCGTCAGGCCTGCCTTTGGTATCAGTCAGTAATGTCTGTCTTGGACCATTGATGAGTGACATCACGAGTACATATATCCTTTCTGGAGACGATGCCGCCATTTACACACGTCTGCAGGTACAGTCTTCAGTTAATCTCCCCCTCCTCAATCCTTCTGATCAGGGGGCCGATGGTTTAGTCTTTGGGGATCTCGAACATGCATAAGCTCTTGTATTTCTGCAGAAGCTCGTTCTTGGTCTGGACCTGCGCCCGCAGGCTCTGGAGGTGCTGCTGCTGCTGCTCAGGGCTCATGTCGATGCCGGCCATGTTGTTAATCTGCTTCCTCATCGCCTGGTACTTATTCTTCAGTTCGTTCAGCTCCTGGTAAACGTCTTGGCTGTCCTTGTCCATGCTGGAGGAAAAGAAAAAGAATGGATCAGCTGCGATTCCAGATCGTATCCTCTAGTCACACCCAGAGCTGCCACTATAATACTGCTATCACTGTACTGACAAAACGACCTCTTAACATCTAAGCTTAGAATTAACAGAGTTGTACGGCGCCACTTTTTGAAGGGGAAGTGCACATACCCGCTAGTATCTGCACGATCGGAAAGGTTTTGTGCCCGAGTCCCAACGCCATCAGTGCCAATGCAGAAAGGCGTTCTCAGGCGCCATCCAGAGTCACTCACTCTGTGCTGACGACATTACGACTCAAACCCCTGCCAATCATGCACATGTTTCTTATACATTGCTTTACTCATAGATCTGGAATATGTCATGCATTTGCCTCCAGTCACATCCAAAGCAGCATTTATAATCCTGACATATAACAGAGTTAAGAGAGCTATGAAACAGTTAACTGACCAAAATATCTCTGCGGTTTTAGTTACCAATTCAGAACTGGGGTATCTGTAGATCCCACTACGGTTCCACTCCGAGAGGGTTATATATGGAGCACTACATAAACCCTGTCTCTCTCTACGTCAGCGTCCGCCGGTTACGAACACGACAGTACATAGCCGGAGATTAGCAGGAATCCGCCGCGTCCTGTTTTACTTCCACGCAGACGAGTAACCTGCATGCTGCAAGTGAAAACAAACCATCGGTTTATTGGGGCCACTGATCCCGGGTGAAGAATGAACAGCTCTATAGATTAGTTGATGCCGCTGCTCTGTTGGCATTCTGTGTAAACACGCTTGTTGTTGTAGTGACACTCTTATCCCCGGCAGACGTGGGGCTCAGGAGGTAGATAGCGATCTGCCGCCAGATGGAAGCTATTGTCTTTCATATGCATTCTTCGGAGGTCTGCGCAATGACGGGAGATTTGGAGCATAGCTCCATATTTATAGCCTCTAGAGAAAATATCATTTTGGTCATCTGTGCTGCCTCCGACAGGCAACGTGCTGCTTGTTGTGGCCCTGACATGAGAAGGCGGCCATGAAACCGGCTAGAAACTAGACTGTCCGACTTGGGACAGGGCCATATGGTGAGCAACGTGTTTTGTTTTTATTCTTGGTCCTCATCTATGGCCGCCTCATTTCCAGATTTAGAATGTCTCCAGAGCATAGATTAAATGTCTAATAGACATCAATGACCAGGGTGTAATACCTCATTTCTCCAGCGGGGGCTCTGCAGTGAAACTGAACAGTTACAGTCTGGCTTTCCCAGCGATCACTGGTGATCGATGTGGACCCCACAGCCTGTGATCGGCGTATCATTGGGAGGAGGGTCTTACAGTTTTTGGTGTTTAGCGCCGCGGCTTCGTTCGTACCGACCGGCAGGATAGAGTCGACTTCATATTCTTATTGCTCGGCAAAACAACGTAAAAACTTAAAAAACACACAATTACCATAATTATGATGAAATTGTGTCATGAGGGCGGAGGTTTTTTTTTTTTTTTCGAACCCCCTAATTGGTCCTTAATTGCGCCCATTGTGACATCCGTAATTGGACATGTGGACCATGCTGTAATTTAAAGGGAATGGCTTCTAAAAGGTGCATAATAAGCGGGTGATGGGGCCCGGTACGGCCCTTATTACCGCCGAGAGGAACGTACACAGAGATGTATGTGGTAACCGTCTGACACCGCGGGCACCGGCTCCTTATAACACCTCTTATTATAAACAGGAAGATTTCCTGGCACTGATATAAACATCCCAAAAGAAATCTTAAAGGGACGGTACATCTTTGCATGTACTCAAAACCTTTTTTGTCCTGAGACAGACAGACTTCTTTCAAGGACAGTTTCTACACAAAACATGATGGATCCCTTTAAATTCTTGGGGAACTGGCCTGGTTATCCACAGCAACCAATCACAAAGTAGCTTTCATGTTACCACAGCAGCTGAAGAAATGAAAGCTGAACTCTGATTGGTTACTATGGTCAAAAAGGGCTAGGACCCTTGTGAGACAAATTTATAAAGAAGGGACCTATTGTTCGCTCTTCACCCATTCAAGTACTAAGGGTGCAGCTAATACACTTTCTTTTTCGTTACTGACCCCTGTAAGTGACAGGGAGGCCAAGCGGTTGCTATGGGTTACACAGCCATTTTTTTATATATATATTCCTGCCCTTCGAATTCACAGTCAAATAAACAGCGAGAGATTAATTCATTCATGGCGGATTCTCAGTAATCACTTCATATGCAGGGGTGTGGGGTAACATTACCTCAGACGCAGGCCGGGACCGGAGAGGTGTTATGTTATTATGTAACTGGGACACAACGCGGGCGACGTCCAGCACAGACGGCGAGGACGGGACAAGCCCGAGCGTTCATATACCGCAGGAAAGAACCAGGAATACTGCCCCCCGTCACCTTCAGGACGCCCGGGGGGAAGAAAAAGAAAAATAAAACCCAGTGATGCTGATGTTTTGATTATTATTTTAGGATTGACATAAACTTTATACTTTGATAGATCGGACGCAGAGACAATAAGTGTTTTGTTTTTTTTCACTTTCGGCATTAGCGGCGATTTAAAACTTTTATAGGTTTCCTTTTCTATTTTCATATTTCTGAAAACCAGTTTCTGGGCCCCTTTTGTAGTTTTTCCCTGAACCTGTGCCCCCCGGTCCCATATACTGCATGTACTATAGAATAAGCAGTATATAGTGAAATGGACGAGATCCTGTGAAGCCCCAGAGGATCGAGATGGCGCCACCAGTACTGGGCTCCTCGCACCCATTGGCTTACCACCAACAGCGCCCCACGGAGGCGCTAGCTGACGGCGCACCCGAACACCAAGTCATCGAAGTGCCGCTCTGACGGGATCTAAATGGTAAAACCGCAGCGATCAGAGCAACCTCCCGTCACTGCAGTTACGAGCGGGTGCAGGTCCGGAGCCCGTATCGTCCATATGTGCAGAAGGGCTAATATCTGGTTCTGGAAATGTGAGTCCTGGACGGTAAGTCTGCCTGATTAGCTACAAGCCGCATCTTCCTCAGTATACAGGGTGTAACTAATACGCTTGTGGGCCTCAATGCAAAAATCTCCCAGCATCATCGTACTGGTCTTCTCATCTGGGCCCCTCGGCTCCAGGGCTGGGGGGCTCCTGCAACCTCTGCACCACTGGGTGGACAGCACGGTGCTAGAAGTGATGACGGGGAGACTGCAGTCTTGGGGGCACTAGCACTGTGACGAGGGTGTTGTGGCTCATACTGGAGGCATATAATGGCACTGAGGACATTGCTGTGACACAGTTATGGGGTCACTGCGGCTCCTACAATAGGGGGAATACCTATATGTGTGAATTTAGGACTGGTACCTGCACCTATTCGGGGAGCGCTTACTTTGTCCCCATCAACATGTTACCCTGCAACATGTGCAGTTCATTCTGGGATTTGTAGTCCCCAATCATGGTAATCCTTACATTAAGGTACATGCAATATAGTGAAAGCAATACTTGCAGATTCTCTTTCCCTACTTACCATGATTGGAGACTACAAATCCCAGCACAGGCTGGAAATACACAAAGCTTATTCCATTTGCACACAGCGCATGCGTCACTCCAACCTCATGCAGCACGCATGCGCACACGTTTCCCAGCTCGCCTCTGCGCGGATGCGTTTACCATTTGATAATGTCGTGAACCAGCGGTAAGAACGTGTAATCCTCCTCCTCTTCGACGGTTTCCTCCTCCTCTTCTTCCTCCTCAGGCTCTTCACCGGGTCTCGGCTGGCTTCCAGTCGCCATCTTCCCGGGAACCGAAGACAGGGTCAGTCTACCAGAGACAGGAGCCGGATGCACCCCTTTCGTAATGACGTGAAAACAGCGCGACGGCCTCTTGGTGACGTCACTAGCAAGGGACGATTCGGCTTTTCCATACTGCACGTGTTTCCTCCTGTGGATCGCTGGCGATTAGCGGCGCCTCTGACTGCAGCAGCTGCAGGAGCCAATAACATTGAGTATTTGGTCAGACATGGTGCAGTAAAGCGTTGCTGCTGTAAGCCCTTTAACCCCTTCAGGGCTTTGAAATTTTTTTTTTTGCACTTTTGTTTTTTCCTTCCAAGAGTCATAACTTTTTTTTTTTTACTTTTTTATATACATAGTTGCTGTTTTGATAAAAATTACCATTCCTATGAAGACTGAGCTTGACCGAAACGCCAAGATGGCCGTGATAGGGACCGTGAGCAAGACACCCCCCGACTGTCACTCCAAAACCACAACACGGAGGGGGTCACTGTCCGAGATCGACTCTGCAGCGCGACTACAGGAAGAGTGAGGAGTTACACAGATTCCCTGTAACTCACTGCTATGTAAGGTCTTCCAGAGCAGTTGATTCTCTGACTTATTGATCGGGGTGCCTTTTTATAGCCATAGTATAATATTTCTAAACCCGACAGCTCCTTTCCCAATCAATAATGGCTCATTGAACACGGACCAAATCTTATGTGGATCATGATTTGATGCAGATATTTGACCTCAGTGTCAGTGGCCTCATTGGTGTCAGCTGTATTTAACGATTGTCTGCAGCGGATACATGTCCATATCGAAATATCATCAATAGTAGACAAGCTAAAGAGACCCCATAATAGCAGTGGGGATCATTAGGGCAACTATCCATCCACAGGGAGTACAGTCATGGCCAAAAGTTTTGAGAATGACACAAATATTATATTTTCACATGATTTGCTGCCTCTGGTTTTTATGTGTGTTTGACAGATGTTTTTATCACAGACAGAAAATATAATTGCAAACATATGAGTAATAAAAGCTTATATTGACAGTTAGAATGAGTTAATGCAGCAAGTCAATATTTGCAGTGTTGACCCTTCTTCTTCAGGACCTCTGCAATTCTCCCTGGCATGCTCTCAATCAACTTCTGGACCAAATCCTGACTGATAGCAGTCCATTCTTGCACAATCAATGCTTTCATTTTGTCAGAATTTTTAGGTTTTTGTTTGTCCACCCGTCTCTTGATGATTGACCACAAGTTCTCAAAGGGATTAAGATCTGGGGAGTTTCCAGGCCATGGACCCAAAATCTCTATGTTTTGTTCCCTGAGCCATTTAGTTATCACCTTTGCTTTATGGCAAGGTGCTCCATCATGCTGGAAAAGGCATTGTTGATCGCCAAACTGCTCTTGGAGGGTTGGGAGAAGTTGCTCTTGGAGGACATTCTGGTACCATTCTTTATTCATGGCTGTGTTTTTAGGCAAGACTGTGAGAGAGCCGATTCCCTTGGCTGAGAAGCAACCCCACACATGAATGGTTTCAGGATGCTTAACAGTTGGCATGAGACAAGACTGGTGGTAGCGCTCACCTTGTCTTCTCCGAATGAGGCGTTTTCCTGATGTCCCAAACAATCGAAAGGGGATTCATCAGAGAAAATAACTTTACCCCAGTCCTCAGCAGTCCACAGCCTGTACCTTTTGCAGAATATCAGTATGTCAATGATGTTTTTTCAGGAGAGAAGTGGCTTCTTTGCTGCCCTCCTTGAGACCAGGCCTTGCTCCAAGAGTCTCCGCCTCACAGTGCGTGCAGATGCACTCACACCTGCCTGCTGCCATTCCTGAGCAAGCTCTGCACTGCTGGTAGCCCGATCCCGCAGCTGAAACACTTTTAAGATACGGTCCTGGCGCTTTCTGGTCTTTCTTGAGCGCCCTGGAGCCTTTTTGGCAACAATGGAACCTCTCTCCTTGAAGTTCTTGATGATGCGATAGATTGTTGACTGAGGTGCAATCTTTCTAGCTGCGATACTCTTCCCTGTTAGGCCATTTTTGTGCATTGCAATGATGACTGCACGTGTTTCTTTAGAGATAACCATGGTTAACAGAAGAGAAACAATGATGCCAAGCACCAGCCTCCTTTTAAAGTGTCCAGTGGTGTCATTCTTACTTAATCATGACAGATTGATCTCCAGCCATGTCCTCATCAACACCCACACCTGTGTTAATGGAGCAATCACTAAAAAGAGGTTAGCTGGTCCTTTTAAGGCAGGGCTGCAATGATGATGAAATGTGTTTTGGGGGATAAAGTTCATTTTCTAGCCAAATATTGACTTTGCAAGTAATTGCTGTTAAGCTGATCACTCTTTATAACATTCTGGAGTATATGCAAATTGCCATTAGAAAAAGTGAAGCAGTAGACTTTGTAAAAATTAATATTTGTGTCATTCTCAAAACTTTTGTCCATGACTGTATCTGGATATTCACAGAAGAAAGGTGGTGCGATAGTAAAGAAGGGTCTTCATTCTATTTCCTCTCTATTCACTTTACAATCACTGGCTGCAGAACCTTCCATTATTTCCCATAGTAATTATGGTCCTATTCTGCTGAATGAGGCCCAGTCTCTAAAATACACAGTTCTAAACGAGTGATCTGGTGTCCAACAAAATCTCATTGTTTAAGCCCATTCCATGCAATTACGTTTTTGTTGAGTCTGAGGACCATGGACGTCATTGGTTTTCATTCACCGATAATCACATAGCAGCAGTATACTATAGGGAGGACACTTATGGGAGTCTCACGGGATAATTCTGGACTCCGGCAACCAAACCTCCGATGAACAAAACTTCAACTGTTAGGTATTGTATTTCAGCGAAACCTGACAAGAATATTACTATAAGGCCGGGATTACACATGCGAGGAATACAGCCGAGTCTCGCATGTTTATTCCCGGCACTGCCGCCAGCCTCGGGAGCGGAGCGTGCGGCTGCATAGCAATACATACAGCCGCACGCTCCGCTCCTGAAGCCGGCAGCAGTGCCAGTTAATAACATGCGAGACTCGGCCATATACCTCGCATGTGTGATCTCAGCTTAATACTGCTCCTATGTACAAGAATATAACTACTAAAATACTGCCCCTATGTACAAGAATATAACTACTATAATACTGCCCCCTATGTACAAGAATATAACTACTATAATACTGCCCCTATATACAAGAATATAACTACTATAATACTGCCCCTATATACAAGAATATAACTACTATAATACTGCCCCTATATACAAGAATATAACTATAATACTGCCCCCTATGTACAAGAATATAACTACTATAATACTGCCCCTATGAGCAAGAATATAACTACTATAATACTGCCCCTATATACAAGAATATAACTACTATAATACTGCCCCTATGAGCAAGAATATAACTACTATAATACTGCCCCTATATACAAGAATATAACTACTATAATACTGCCCCTATGTACAAGAATATAACTACTATAATACTGCCCCTATGTTCAAGAATATAACTACTATAATACTGCCCCTATGTACAAGAATATAACTACTATAATACTGCCCCTATGTACAAGAATATAACCACTATAATACTGCCACTGTGTACAAGAATATAACTACTATAATACTGCCCCAATGTACAAGAATATAACTACTATAATACTGCTCCTATGTACAAGAATATAACTACTATAATACTGCTCCTATGTACAAGAATATAACTACTATAATACTGCTCCTATGTACAAGAATATAACTACTATAATACTGCTCCTATATACAAGAATATAACTGCTATAATACTGCTCCTATATACAAGAATATAACTGTTATAATACTGCCCCTATGTACAAGAATATAACCACTATAATACTGCCCCTATGTACAAGAATATAACTGCTATAATACTGCTCCTATATACAAGAATATAACTACTATAATACTGCTCCTATATACAAGAATATAACTACTATAATACTGCCCCCTATGTACAAGAATATAACTAATATAATACTTCCCCTATGTACAAGAATATAACTACTATAATACTGCTCCTATATACAAGAATATAACCACTATAATACTGCCCCTATGTACAAGAATATAACTACTATAATACTGCCCCTATGAGCAAGAATATAACTACTATATACTGCCCCTATGAGCAAGAATATAACTACTATAATACTGCCCCTATATACAAGAATATAACTACTATAATACTGCCCCTATATACAAGAATATAACTACTATAATACTGCCCCTATGTACAAGAATATAACTACTATAATACTGCCCCTATGTACAAAAATATAACTACTAATACTGCCCCTATGTACAAGAATATAACTACTATAATACTGCCCCTATGAGCAAGAAATAACTACTATAATACTGCCCCTATATACAAGAATATAACTACTATAATACTGCCCCTATGTACAAGAATATAACTACTATAATACTGCCCTATGTTCAAGAATATAACTACTATAATACTGCCCCTATGTTCAAGAATATAACTACTATAATACTGCCTCCTAGCTGAGAGGTTGTGTGTTTGTAGCTCTCCTGATGTCTGGAGCAAGCCCAGGGAGGGGCCACCCTGGGCGGGGAAACTCCCCAAGCAGGGCCCAGGCTTCCAGGCCTACACTGGGAAGAAGCGCCCAAGCTGTTTCTAATGCAGATGGGAATCCTAAAGTGATTTCTGATGGGAAGAAAGCTCCGAATGGAAGTAGCAGCAACAAGAAGGATGAAGCTGTGAAAGTGAGTAAAGTAACGGAACAAGGAAAAGCCATTGTATGTAAGAAAGTTGCAGTTAAGCAGTCGGCCAGCCAAGGCAAGCAAAGTGAAGTGCAACTAGGAGAAATCCAGAAGAAATCTCCTGGTGAGAAGCTGAATGGAGGAAAGCAGCCTGCAGCTCAGGAGAGGCCATCAGCGGCTTCAGGTGTGCAGCTGACTTCCAGCAGGCAGAGGAGAACCTCACTGGAGAGGCAAACATTACAGGAAAACTTGCAGCAGAAATATGTGGTGACCAGCATGGCGAGCTCTGGACGCACAAGGTCGCAGTCAGGTGGCAGCAGTAAAAGTGCTGTGGAGCCTGGAGCCATGAAACCAGCGGAGGTGAAAATTAAGGAGACGTCTGGATTCAAGCAGCCGGGGACATCGCTGAATGCAGGATCCCAGGAGGAGACGCCACGTGCACCTGAGCTTCAGCTCGCAGAGGAGATCCCAGGACTGGTCAAGAAGTTCGGTGAGTTACAGCAGCAGAAAGACTCACTACAGATGCAGATAGACACTTGCTATAAGCTAAAGGCTATTAATCCCGGGAGTCATGATTTTTATGACGAGACTCTGAACACACTGGGTGTATTGCTGGCAAAAGTGGTGAGGGACATGGACTG
Source organism: Oophaga sylvatica (assembly GCA_033576555.1). Lineage (NCBI taxonomy): Eukaryota > Metazoa > Chordata > Amphibia > Anura > Dendrobatidae > Oophaga > Oophaga sylvatica. The sequence goes on along the minus strand of JARQOD010000007.1, from coordinate 105,739,535 downwards.
CGTCCTAGAGAGGATGGGGCCCCTGGCGGAGACTTATAGGAACCAGGAACTGTTTAAGTCACAGAAGCAGAACTCTGCAGGTTCCAGGTCAGACATTGTCCCAGGTGGACCCCAGAAGCAGGTGCGGCCAGTGCTGCAGCCTGCAAGTTTCTGCTTCCAAAAGGGGCAAATGCCGCACCAGCAGCAGCCTGTAGTGCAGACCCCAGCAGAGGTACCACAAGTCTCAGAATGCCCAGCAAAACTGCCTGCGGCAGATCCAAAGCAGAAGCATGTAGTGCAGATTCCAGCAGAGGTACAACAAGTCACAGAATGCCCAGCACAACAGCCTGCAGCAGATTCCAAGCAGCAGCATGAAGGGCACATTCCAGTAGAGGTACAACAAGTCT
>JARQOD010000007.1:105574002-105739049 GCA_033576555.1 Oophaga sylvatica | reverse complement strand
CATGATTACTCCAACTTTTTCTGCTTTCATTCCTTTTTGGCCCAGCAGTGGCCGTTACGACAAAAGGGCTTACTCAGGGATTTTGGGGAACTGCGCGCCCTTTCACTCAGATTGTAGGAATTTATTTTCATCGTTCTTACGTTTTCCTTTATGTGTCGGGGGCAATTTGTTTTAAAAGACTCCGGGGCGCTAGTACTGAGCTTAACTAGAATCTCCTCAAATAAAGGGGGCCCGTTCTGGGGTATTTTTTGGGGTTTTTGCCCCATTGTGTTTTATAAGGGAAAAAATTTGGGAAAGACCGGGTAACGTTAAATTTATTTCCCCCAACAGCTTCCAAACTTTTAAATGCATCTGACATTATAGTTTACCACAACTACATCCCAAGATAAACAAAATGTAAATTCTATTTTGGTTTTTACAAAAAAAAAACAAAAATAAAAGATGAAACCTAAAATATTCGACCAAGGATTTTTTTCAGATCCCGTACAAACTCCAATGCCGCGCACAATGAAACAGTCACTACAAGTTCTGCCCCGTCATCCCCTGCCGGGCTCGAAACCCCCTCCCGAAACGACAACTCATAAAAGCCCAAAAAGTCCCTGAGGGGGGGAGGGGGGAAAGGGAGTACTACAACCCCATAGAACCAAGCCCAAAATTTACCTCCCCGCCCTTTTCTTTCAAAAAGATGTCACACGTCCAGTATGGGGCGGCCCCCACTTCCACTCGTCCGGCCAGACCAGAAGCATGGGGGGTAGGTTTCCCCTCTAGGGTCAGCCCCCCGGCTGCCCCATCTTTTGGTTCTCTTGTAATTTTATAAAACCCCGCTCGGGTGTGGCAGGGTCATCCTACTGATGACACAACCCCCCTTGTCTTTGCTCTGGCCACGCCGATGCCTTTCTCTCGGATGTACATTTGTCACTATGGTGCTGGTCGGGGGGCAACGGGGCTACGATGCCATTAAAGGGGCCCCTTTCCTTCACCTTCTTGCCTTGAGGGGCTTTTTGGTTTAAGATCTCGCAGTATGGACGGACACCTTCGGTGGAGGTCAGGGCCCCATCTCGCTGGGCAGCTTGGCCATGGTGAAGAGCGCCTGAAACATCTCATCCAACTGAGAGTTCTTCTTGGGCTGAGACCTCGAAGTAAGAGCATTTATTGTCCTCTCCTACCAACTGCTCGATCTCGTGGGCTTGGACCTCTCTGTAGAAGCCCCCGGGTCGCCCTTGTTGCCGCAGATGACCAGAGGCACGTCCATGTTCTCCTTGGTCTTGTTCTTTAGCAGGACTTGTCTCGATGATCTGTTTGCTTCAAGCGTTGGACTTCCTCGAAGGAGTCTCGATTGTCAAGGCTGAAGACCAAGATGAAGACATCACCTGAGGAGAAGAAGGAGAGGGACAGGTTAACGACTGATCAGCAAAATTCTCTGGATAACTGCTTAGTCTAGAGAGGAAGGATGACCCCCAGCATGCTCATCAAACACTATCCTGGGAGATGTAGTTCTACACCAGCTCTAAGCTTGCAAAATAAGTATCTAGATCTAATCTTGAAGACGGAGGTTATTTCTGGGGCTTCTAGTACCTCAAAAGCTACCGAAGTAGTCCACATTATAAAGTAGCCTTACACTGGCACTGGTGTCTCGATTAAGAGCCAGCAACAATTGGGGGTTGTAGTCCCTAATCAGATGCAGAACTAGAAGCTAAAATGTTACACTAGGGACCATTTATGGGGCTGTTACCCTGCACCATCCGGGGCCCAGCTCCGAGCGTCCCATCCCCGGGGCCAGCACTCACCGGTCAGGATGGAGAGCCTCCTCTGGCGGGGAACGGATGGTTCCCGGAGGTGTCCAGGATGTCCAGCTGGTACACCTCCCCGCGGATCTGTAGAACTTGCGGTGAAGGCCTCTATGGTCGGGGTGTACTGCTCCTCGAAGCGGCCGCTCAGGAAGCGGGACACGATGGCGGTCTTGCCCACCTTGGAGGAGCCCAGGACCACCATGCGGTAGGAGTTCTTGGCCGGGATGTTCAGCTCGGGCTCGTTAGGACACATCTTCTTGATCATTGCTGTCATTTGCTTCTGACTGTGAGAGGAGCCGCGGTGCTGAGCAGCATAAGGAGAGCGCGGGAGACCAGCAGAGCGGAGAGTGAGGAGAGCCGGAGCCGCACCGCTTATATAGGGAGGCGGGGCACGCCCCCTGCTACGTCACCACCCAGTGCACAGGACGGGCAGAGACTGCAGAGAGAGCAGCGCAGACAGGGACAGAGAGGCAAGGTATCCACAGGAGAGGGGCAGCAGAGGGGCAATGTATCCACAGGAGAGGGGGGAATGTATCCACAGGAGGGGGCAAGATCCCCAGGAGGGGGGCAGAGGGGGAATGTATCCACAGGAGAGGGGCAGAGAGGCAAGGTATCCACAGGAGAAAGGGGGAGCAGAGGGGCAATGTATCCACAGGAGGGGGCAATGTATCCACAGAAAGGGGCAGGGGGTAATGTATATATCCAGAGGAGGGGTAATGTATCCACAGGAGAGGGCAATGATCCACAGGAAGGGCAGAGGGCAATGTATCCACAGGAGAGGGGCAATGTATCCACAGGAGGGGGGCAGAGGGGCAATGTATCCACAGAAGAGGGCAGGGGATAATGTATATATCCAAGGAGGGGTAATGTATCCACAGGAGAGGGGCAATGTATCCACAGGAGGGGGGCAGAGGGGCAATGTATCCACAGAAGAGGGGCAGGGGATAATGTATATATCCAGAGGAGGGTAATGTATCCACAGGAGAGGGGCAATGTATCCCAAGGAGAGGGGCAGAGGGCAATGTACCACAGGAGAGGGGCAATGTTCCACAGGAGGGGGGCAGAGGGGCAATGTATCCACAATGAGGGGCAGGGGATAATTTTATATATCCAGAGGAGGGTATGTATCCACAGAGAGGGGCAATGTATCCACAGGAGAGGGGCAATGTATCCACAGCAAGGGGCAATGTATCCACAGAAGAGGGGCAGGGGGAAATGTATATATCCAAGAGGAGGGGTAATGTATCCACAGGAGAGGGGCAATGTATCCACAGGAGGGGCAGAGGGGCAATGTATCCACAGCAGAGGGGCAATGTATCCACAGAAGAGGGGCAGGTGATAAGTATATATCCAGAGGAGGGGTAATGTATCCACAGGAGAGGGGCAATGTATCCACAGGAGGGGGGCAATGTATCCACAGGAGGGGGGCAATGTATCCACAGGAGGGGGGCAATGTATCCACAGGAGGGGGGCAGAGGGGCAAGTATCCACAGGAGGGGGGCAATGTATCCACAGGAGGGGGGCAATGTATCCACAGGAGGGGTGCAGGGGGCAATGTATCCATAGGAGTGGTGCAGGGGGTAATGTATCCACAGGAGGGGGCAATGTATCCACAGGAGGGGGCAGAGGGGCAATGTATCCACAGGAGGGGGCAATGTATCCACGGAGGGGGGCAGAGGGCAATGTATCCACAGGAGGGGGCAATGTATCCACAGAGGGGGGCAATGTATCCACAGGGGGGGGCAATGTATCCACAGGAGGGGGCAATGTATCCACAGAGGGGTGCAGAGGGGCAATGTATCCACAGAGTGGTGCAGGGGGTAATGTATCCACAGGAGGGGGGGAGAGGGCAATGTATCCACAGGAGGGGGGCAGAGGGGCAATGTATCCACAGGAGAGGTGCAGGGGGCAATGTATCCACAGGAGGGGGCAGAGGGGCAATGTATCCACAGGAGGGGGGCAGAGGGGGCAATGTATCCACAGGAGGGGTGCAGGGGGCAATGTATCCACAGGAGGGGCAGAGGGGCAATGTATCCACAGGAGTGGTGCAGGGGTAATGTATCCACAGGAGGGGTGCAGGGGGGAATGTATCCACAGGAGGGGGGCAGAGGGGCAATGTATCCACAGGAGGTGCAGGGGGTAATGTATCCACAGGAGGGGTGCAGGGGTAATGTATCCACAGGAGGGGGGCAGAGGGGTAATGTATCCACAGGAGTGGTGCAGGGGGTAATGTATCCACAGGAGGGGTGCAGGGGGCAATGTATCCACAGCAGGGGGCAATGTATGCACAGGAGGGGGGCAGAGGGGCAATGTATCCACAGGAGTGGTGCAGGGGGTAATGTATCCACAGGAGTGGTGCAGGGGGTAATGTATCCACAGGAGTGGTGCAGGGGCAATGTATCCACAGGAGGGGCAATGTATCCACAGGAGGGGGACAGAGGGGCAATGTATCCACAGGAGTGGTACGGGGGCAATGTATCCACAGGAGGGTGCAGGGGGCAATGTATCCACAGGAGGGGTGCAGGGGCAATGTATCCACAGGAGGGGTGCAGGGGTAATGTATCCACAGGAGTGATGCAGGGGGTATTGTATCCACAGGAGGGGTGCAGGGGGCAATGCATCCACAGGAGGGTGCAGGGGGTAATGTATCCACAGAGGGGGACAATGTATCCACAGGAGTGGTGTGGTGGAAGCAATGTATCAGCAGCAGGGGGCAATGTATCCACAGGAGGGGTGCAGGAGGCAACGCATCCACAGGAGGGGTGAAGGGGGCGAAGTATCAGCAGGAGGGGTGCAGGTATCTACAGGGGAGCAATGTATCCACAAGAGGGGTGCAATGTGTCCGCAGGAGGGGTGCAGGGGGAAATGTATCCCAGGAGGGGTGCAGGATATCTACAGGCAGGCAATATAGCTGCAGGTGGGGTACAGTGTATTCACAAAATGAAACAATGTAACTACAGGAGATCAGAATATTATGTATTTCCAGGGGGGTACAGGGGTACAATGTATCTATGGCAGATTTCAGCACATACAAAGCATTTTACAGTAGTTCTCAGCGAACATTACAAAGTATCAGTATATCAATAATAATAAACACAGGTATAAAATGTATGTTCAGATGATGAACTCTAGATAGGAGGATGATAGAAAACATAATACATAAAGTGCAGACTGGAGATCACAGGGATAATAGTATGTCTGCAGACAATGTATCCGCAGGAGATCAGACAGCGCATCTCTGGGGGTCATATAGATAATGGACACCGTGTAATCACAATCCTCCTATTATACTGTGCATCTATAGGAGAGCAGGGACCTATATCATCAGGAGGATGTGCGCTGCCGTAGGCAGATAATGATAGATGATCCTCAGAATTTATGCATTTTCCCCCACTAGACACATATAGATAATTGTAAGAGGGGGATTAGATTCTGGGTCATGCTCCTCACTGGGAACAGAACACAATTTTAGCCTGAGCCACTGGAATTAATAACTCCCCCCCAGGTAGATTGTCAGCTCAGTGGCCCAGTATTCCTTGTGTAGATCATCAGTCCTCCTGTCTGACCTCAGCCCTGCAGATTATGAATGTAGGATGGGGCTGAGCCCAGGAGCTTGCAATCATTTGGTGGACTGTCCCATGTGCTTTGTCACCAGCACGCAGTGTCCCCCTGGGACAGTATCACACATCACTGCCTGCAGTTTCTCACCGCTTCAGACCTGGGAATGGACCAAGGGATCGTGTTAATAGTCAGATCTCCTCTCACATCAATAGCTCCCTGTCTGCAGTGCTCATCCCATTGATCCGCTGCATCGTAAATGTGTTGTTTGCAGCTTCTAGGGAAGAACTCAAGGTTTTCTCCAAGCTGCATGTCTGTGGGTGTTCTGGTGTCAGGTTGCATTATCAAACATAGCCACTAGAGGGCGACTGGATCCTCCTATGGCTGTGCTCATGGTCAGATTGTGCAGTGATTTGGACACGTGGATGGTCCTGGACTCAGGTGATTGCAGGTAATCATCCTCATCCTCCTCCTCCCAGATCAGGAAACAATAATCCTGGGATGGAGAAATGTTCCAAAATAAAAAAAAAGTCTCTTATTTTAATAGCACATAATATGGAACTAGATGGAGTCTACCGCCACGTGAGTGCGGTCCCAGTTGTCGAGGATTAATGGCGACTAACGTTTTATAAACCAATTCCTTTTTTTAAGCCTTCAGACCTGGTTGACAAGCAGAATACAACCGAACTCTGATCTTAGACATCTGATATTGCAATATAAACTGCACTAAATAATACCACCATACAGCATATGTACAATACTGCCTTTCAGTGCTAAAATAATACCGCAAGATATTGCCTAAAACACACCTGCATACAGAATACAGGTAATATTACCATATAGTGTCACACACAACATTGCTGTACAATCTCCTTCAAAACTGCACTTTAGTGCCCAAAATAGTAATTTCATACAGTATCTAAATAGTTCTAACCACTTCGTGCCAAAATAATATTGATATAAGGTTTGCAACAATATTGCGTTTCAGTTTCCAAATAATAAGCAGTTGCAATAATACTTCCATACAGTATCCATATAGTGCTCATATACCACTGCCACAGAAATTCTAAAATTACTACCTTACAGTGTCCAAATATTACTGCCATACATTGTACTAATAACATCTCCATACAATGCCCACATAACACTGCCATAAGGTGTCAAACAATACAGCACTTCAGTACCAAAAAAACAATATCTCCAAAAAGTATACAAGTAATACCACCATATGGTGCAAACATCACACTGCCATAAGGTTCCCAACAATACTGTTCCTTCAGTGTCAATATATCACACACCCTTAACAAAACCTACATATAGTATACAAGTAATACTACAATATAGTGGCCACATAACACTGCCATAGCTTTTGTAAAAATACTGCCTTTCCATGTCTAAATAATACCATGCCATACCACGTATGGCCCACATAACAACCAATACTGCACTTTCCTGTCCACATAATACTGCCATACAGTATGCAAATAATACTGCCATACAGGGCCCTAATAACACCTCCATACAGTATGCAAATAATACTACCAAGAAGTGCCCACATAAAACTGCTGTTTCCCAAAGATAACTTCCATTTAATGGCTGACTAATATTGTTATTCAGTGTAAATATAATACTGCTATACAGCGCCTAAATAATAAAGTGCACGAGGCACTGGTGGTCTCAGGCTGCTCCTGGGGGCAGAAGTCTTGAAATTCAGACCCCTTAGAATGCAATATGCGAATACCAGCCCAACATTTACCGCTGAGCCCAACTGTGACCGACACACGGCCCAGTGTGAGCTCAGTCGTCTGCAGCGCGGTGCGGATGTTCTGTAGATGTGACATTCATGTGACCTTGAATACTGCACTTCACCAGCACCGCGCATCCCGAGTTACCGTATAACCAGAGCCTCAGACACTGCAGCACTGCACAGCGTGCGAAAGAGAGAGGCAGGAGGCTCCGATCCAAAAAATGTGGAGTTAAGAAGGGTGGGACAGACACAGTATCAGAGCTGACCTTCCAGTAACAACCAGAATAGTGAGTGCAGCTCTGGAGTATAATACAGGATGTAACTCAGGATCAGTAATGTAATGTATGTACACAGTGACTGCACCAGCAGAATAGTGAGTGCAGCTCTGGAGTATAATACAGGATGTAACTCAGGATCAGTAATGTAATGTATGTACACAGTGACTGCACCAGCAGAATAGTGAGTGCAGCTCTGGAGTATAATACAGGATATAACTCAGGATCAGTAATGTAATGTATGTACACAGTGACTGCACCAGCAGAATAGTGAGTGCAGCTCTGGGGTATAACACAGGATGTAACTCAGGATCAGTAATGTATGTACACAGTGACTGCACCAGCAGAATAGTGAGTGCAGCTCTGGAGTATAATACAGGATGTAAATCAGGATCAGTAATGTAATGTATGTACACAGTGACTGCAGCAGCAGAATAGTGAGTGCAGCTCTGGAGTATAATATAGGATGTAACTCAGGATCAGTAATGTAATGTACACAGTGACTGCACCAGCAGAATAGTAGTGCAGCTCTGGAGTATAATACAGGAGGTAACTCAGGATCAGTAATGCAATGTATGTACACAGTGACTGCACCAGCGAATAGTGAGTGCAGCTCTGGAGTATAATACAGGATGTAACTCAGGATCAGTAATGTATGTACACAGTGACTGCACCAGCAGAATAGTGAGTGCAGCTCTGGAGTATAATACAGGATGTGACTCAGGATCAGTAATGTAATGTATGTACACAGTGACTGCACCAGCAGAATAGTGAGTGCAGCTCTGGAGTATAATACAGGAGGAAACTCAGGATCAGTAATGTAATGTATGTACACAGTGACTGCGCCAGCAGAATAGTGACTGCAGCTCTGGAGTATAATACAGGATGTAACTCAGGATCAGTAATGTAATGTATGTACACAGTGACTGCACCAGCAGAATAGTGAGTGCAGCTCTGGAGTATAATACAGGATGTAACTCAGGATCAGTAATGTAATGTATGTACACAGTGACTGCACCAGCAGAATAGTGAGTGCAGCTCTGGAGTATAATACAGGAGGAAACTCAGGATCAGTAATGTAATGTATGTACACAGTGACTGCACCAGCAGAATAGTGAGTGCAGCTCTGGGGTATAATACAGGAGGAAACTCAGGATCAGTAATGTAATGTATGTACACAGTGACTGCACCAGCAGAATAGTGAGTGCAGCTCTGGAGTATAATACAGGAGGAAACTCAGGATCAGTAATGTAATGTATGTACACAGTGACTGCACCAGCAGAATAGTGAGTGCAGCTCTGGGGTATAATACAGGAGGAAACTCAGGATCAGTAATGTAATGTATGTACACAGTGACTGCACCAGCAGAATAGTGAGTGCAGCTCTGGGGTATAATACAGGAGGTAACTCAGGATCAGTAATGTAATGTATGTACACAGTGACTGCACCAGTAGAATAGTGAGTGCAGCTCTGGAGTATAATACAGGATGTAACTCAGGATCAGTAATGTATGTACACAGTGACTGCACCAGCAGAATAGTGAGTGCAGCTCTGGAGTATAATACAGGATGTAACTCAGGATCAGTAATGTAATGTATGTACACAGTGACTGCACCAGCAGAATAGTGAGTGCAGCTCTGGGTATAATACAGGATGTAACTCAGGATCAGTAATGTAATGTATGTACACAGTGACTGCACCAGCAGAATAGTGAGTGCAGCTCTGGGGTATAATACAGGATGTAACTCAGGATCAGTAATGTATGTACACAGTGACTGCACCAGCAGAATAGAGAGTGCAGCTCTGGAGTATAATACAGGATGTAACTCAGAATCAGTAATGCAATCTATGTACACAGTGACTGCACCAGCAGAATAGTGAGTGCAGCTCTGGAGTATAATACAGGATGTAACTCAGAATCAGTAATGCAATGTATGTACACAGTGACTGCACAGCAGAATAGTGAGTGCAGCTCTGGAGTATAATACAGGATGTAAATCAGGATCAGTAATGTAATGTATGTACACAGTGACTGCACCAGCAGAATAGTGAGTGCAGCTCTGGAGTATAATGCAGGAGGTAACTCAGGATCAGTAATGTAATGTATGTACACAGTGACTGCACCAGCAGAATAGTGAGTGCAGCTCTGGGGTATAATGCAGGAAGTAACTCAGGATCAGTAATGTAATGTATGTACACAGTGACTGCACCAGCAGAATAGTGAGTGCAGCTCTGGGGTATAATACAGGATGTAACTCAGGATCAGTAATGTGATGTATGTACACAGTGACTGCACCAGCAGAATAGTGAGTGCAGCTCTGGAGTATATATACAGGAGGTAACTCAGGATCAGTAATGTAATGTATGTACACAGTGTCTGCACCAGCAGAATAGTGAGTGCAGCTCTGGAGTATAATACAGGACATAACTCAGGATCAGTAATGTAATGTATGTACACAGTGACTGCACCAGCAGAATAGTGAGTGTAGCTCTGGAGTATAATACAGGATGTAACTCAGGATCAGTAATGTATGTACACAGTGACTGCACCAGCAGAATAGTGAGTGCAGCTCTGGAGTATAATACAGGATGTAACTCAGGATCAGTAATGTATGTACACAGTGACTGCACCAGCAGAATAGTGAGTGCAGCTCTGGGGTATAATACAGGATGTAACTCAGGATCAGTAATGTAATGTATGTACACAGTGACTGCACCAGAATAGTGAGTGCAGCTCTGGGGTATAATACATGATGTAACTCAGGATCAGTAATGTAATGTATGTACACAGTGACTGCACCAGCAGAATAGTGAGTGCAGCTCTGGAGTATAATACAGGATGTAACTCAGGATCAGTAATGTAATGTGTGTACACAGTGACTGCTGTTGTGAATGGGTTTGAGATGAGTTCTGAGCAGAGACTCCCTCTGGTGGTTACAAGCGGTACTGGTCTGTCCAGTGAAGATTGTGAGGACTGGGAATCAGGTGTTACTGATTGGTCTTATATAAGGGAGTCACCTTCCCATCAGGGTTGCCGGTGATCAATTGTTCTGGTCTGGATCCTTTATTCCTGTTTCCCTTGTAGCCTGCTGTGTCGTGTCTGCATCTCCTGCTAACAGATAAGACATTTTCTTCTTTTGTGTTTGTGCTATATTTTTGCATTTTTTCCTGCACTTCTGTGGGGGCCTTCTGGGTCCCCTCCGGGGGCTTCTGCCCTCTCAGTTTTGTTCAGCCACTGATGTTTGTACTTTTGCTTTTTCCAGTTTTTTCAGTGGCTGCTGTTTTGATTTTGTTACACCAGAGAACTAATTTAGGTGGAAGAGGTCGTGTGATCTCAGGTGTTTTTGAAATTAGTAGAGTTGGTGCCTTTCAGGGTTTTCTGGGGTTGCAGTAAGTACCCTTCCTATCCTTTTCTATTTATTTAGTTTGGGCCCCAGCGTTTGCTCATACTATTTTCTTTCTGTGTCAGTATTTCTTCTTGTCTAACCGCCATTACATGTTTGGGGGCTTTCTATTATCTTTGGGGTCTGCTCCGGGGCAGATAGCTTTCCTATTTCTATCTTTAGGTGTAGTTAGTTTCTCAGGCTGTGACGAGGCGTCTAGGACCAACGTAGGAACGCTCCACGGCTGCCTCTAGTTGTGGTGGTTAGTCAGGGTACTGCAATCTCATAGATTCCAACTGCTCTGGTGTATTGCCTTTTTTACCTGCACTCCTCAGCTACCGAAACATAACAGTATCACCGGCCTAAAAATTGAAAATTGTATGGTACTCACAGAAGGGAAAAAATATTGTGAAAGAAAAAAGGTTGTCAGAGTTGTCAGAGATATTTTTCTGTTTGTTGCATTTTTTTTTTTCCCTCTGTATCTCTGGGTGCTGGGGAGGATCTTTTCTCTCAATGGAGTTTGCACAGTTGTCTGGCCGTGTGGATCAGCTTGCCACTGAGGTTCGGAGTATTGCTGCATATCTTGCTAGGTTGCCTGTTGTGGAACCTAGGATCCCCATGCCAGATTTGTTTTTAGGGGATCGAGCTAAGTTTCAGAATTTCAAAAATAATTGTAAATTATTTTTTTGCCTTAAAATCTAAGTCCTCAGGGAACGCAGCGCAGCAGGTTCAAATTATCATCTCTCTCCTGCGCGGCGATCCTCAGGATTGGGCTTTTTCCCTGATACCTGGGGATCCTGTTTTGAGTGATGTTGATGCGTTTTTTCAGGCCTTGGGGTTATTGTACGATGAGCCTAATGTCACTGATCAAGCTGAAAAAGCCTTGTTGGCATTAAATCAGGGGCTTGATGACGCTGAGTTATACTGTCAGAGATTCCGTAGGTGGGCAGTCCTGACCAAATGGAATGACGACGCTTTGGCGGCCCTTTTCCGGAAGGGTCTGTCGGATAATGTAAAGGATGTTATGGTGGGATTCCCTGTCCCCTCTGGTCTCAATGATTCTATGTCATTGGCGATTCAAATTGAGAGACGTTTGCGTGAGCGGAGAAGTATGCGTGGAATGGTGTTGCCTTGTGAACCAGCTTCTGAGCCCCTGCAGTGTGATGGAGTGGTGTCTGGGGCACAGCGTCATGAGTTTCGAAAGCGCAATGGGTTATGTTTCTACTGTGGTGATGCCTCTCATGCTATTTCAGTCTGCCCTAAGCGGGGAAGACGTTTTGCACGCTCAGTTGTCTTGGGTAGTGTTCAGACTAAGTTTTTATTAACTGTCACTCTGATATGCTCTCTGTCCTCATTTTCTGCTCAGGCTTTCGTTGATTCTGGAGCAGCTATTAACCTGATGGATTATGATTTTGCTAAACGTTGTGGATTTCCCTTGATACCCCTACAGAAGTCTATTCCTTTACGGGGGATCGATTCTACCCCTTTGGCTGAGAATAAACCCCAGTTTTCTACTCAGGTGATAATGAGGGTTGAACCTGATCACCAGGAGTGCTGCAAATTTTTGGTTCTGTATAATCTGCATGACATTATCGTGCTGGGTTTTCCTTGGTTACAGTCTCATAATCCTGTTTTGGATTGGAAATCTGTGTCTGTAACCAGTTGGGGCTGCCAATGTGTTAATACCAACACTCCTGTTTTTTCTGCCTCCCCCCAGGCTCAGGATGTTCCTGACTTTTTGATTGATTTTTCTGATGTGTTTAGCGAAAGTAAATCTGCATCCTTGCCTCCCCATAGGAGCTATGACTGCGCTATTGAATTAGTGCCTGGTAGTAAATTCCCTAAAGGTCGCCTTTTTAACTTGTCTGTACCTGAACATGACGCTATGCGGTCTTATATCAAGGAATCATTGGAGAAGGGTCATATCAGACCATCCTCTTCACCCTTAGGTGCCGGTTTTTTCTTTGTGGCCAAAAAGGATGGTTCATTAAGGCCGTGTATTGATTATCGTCTCTTGAACAATATTACTGTGAAATATCAATACCCGTTACCCTTAATTTCTGACCTGTTTTCCAGGGTGAAAAACGCTACTTGGTTTACCAAGCTTGACCTCAGGGGGGCGTATAACCTTATTCGCATTAAGCACGGGGATGAATGGAAGACGGCATTCAATACCCCTGAAGGGCATTTTGAGTACCTAGTGATGCCCTTTGGGCTCACTAATGCTCCTTCCGTCTTCCAGTCCTTCATGAATGACATTTTCAGGGATTTTGTGGATAAATTTCTGATTGTTTATTTGGATGATATCTTGATTTTTTCTAATGACTGGGACTCTCATGTGAAACATGTTCGAACTGTATTCCAGATTTTGAGAGAGAATGCTCTGTATGTGAAGGGATCAAAGTGTCTTTTTGGCGTACAGAAGATCTCATTTCTGGGATTCATTTTGTCCCCATCTGTTATTGAAATGGACCGGTCAAGGTTCAGGCCATCTGTGATTGGGTCCAACCTACTTCATTAAAGGCTCTTCAGAGATTTTTGGGTTTTGCCAATTTTTATCGTAAATTTATTGGTAATTTCTCGGTTATTGTTAAACCATTAACTGATTTGACCAGAAAGGGTTCTGATGTGGTGAATTGGCCTCCTGAGGCAGTCTCTGCATTTCAGGAACTTAAGCAGAGATTCACTTCTGCTCCTGTTCTACGGCAGCCTGATGTTTCTCTGCCATTTCAGGTGGAGGTTGATGCCTCTGAAATTGGGGCAGGTGCCGTTTTGTCCCAAAAAGATCCAGAGACCTCTAAAAGTAACCCTTGTGCCTTTTTCTCTCGAAAATTTTCTCCTACTGAACGTAATTATGACGTGGGTAATCGGGAGTTATTGGCCATGAAGTGGGCTTTTGAAGAGTGGAGACATTGGCTGGAGGGAGCCAAACATCAAGTGGTGGTCCTTACGGACCATAAGAATCTGGTCTATCTGGAATCTGCCAAGCGACTCAATCCTAGACAGGCCAGGTGGCCTTGTTTTTCACACGTTTTAATTTTGTGGTTTCCTTTCTTCCTGGCACTAAGAATGTTAAGGCGGATGCCCTCTCGAGGAGTTTCCTTGCGGACTCTCCTGAGTTATCTGATCCTTCTGTTATTTTGAAAGAGGGTGTAGTTCTTTCCGCCATCTCGCCCAATTTGAGACTTGCTCTGGAGGGGTGTCAGGAGGATAGGCCCGAGCGCTGCCCTGTTGGAAAATTGTTTGTCCCGGACCAGTGGAAAAAGAGTGTGATGTCTGAGATTCATTGTTCCGCATTGGCTGGGCATCCCGGAATTTTTGGTACCAGAGACTTGGTTAGTCGGTCCTTTTGGTGGCCTACCTTGTCTCGTGATGTCAGGGAATTTGTGCAGTCCTGCGGGACTTGCTCTCGCTCCAAACCTTGCTCTCGCTCTAGTGGTTTGTTGATGCCATTGCCTGTGCCCAAGAGTCCATGGACCCATATCTCTATGGATTTCATTTCCGACCTTCCTGTTTCTCAGAGAATGACCACCATCTGGGTCATTTGTGATAGGTTTTCCAAAATGATACATCTTGTGCCATTACCTAAGTTGCCTTCCTCCTCTGAATTGGTGCCGTTGTTCCTTCAGCACGTGGTTCGTTTACACGGCATTCCTGAGAACATTGTGTCTGACAGAGGAGTCCAGTTTGTTTCCAGATTTTGGAGGACTTTTTGTTCTAAACTGGGTGTTCAATTGTCTTTCTCCTCGGCATTTCATCCTCAGACCAATGGTCAAACTGAGAGAACAAACCAGACATTGGAGACTTATCTAAGATGCTTTGTGTCTGCTGATCAGGATGACTGGGTCTCTTTTTTGCCTTTGGCTGAGTTTGCTCTTAATAATAGGGCTAGCTCTGCCACTTTGATGTCTCCATTTTTTTGTAATTCTGGGTTTCACCCTCGATTTTCTTCAGGACAGACGGAGGCTTCTGTCTGTCCAGGTGTTGACTCTGTTGTGGAGCGTATGCAACATATTTGGGACCAGGTAGTGGAGAGGTTGTCCCTCTCTAGGAGAGGGCCCAGCGGTTTGCTAACCGGCATAGGACTGATGGTCCTCGGTTTAAAGTGGGGGACTTGGTCTGGTTGTCCTCAAAGAATATTCCTATGAGAGTAGCATCTCCTAAATTTAAGCCTAGGTTCATTGGACCTTATAAGATCATGGAGATTATTAATCCTGTTTCTTTTCGTTTGCTTCTTCCAGGGACATTTAAGATCCATAACGTGTTCCACAAGTCCTTGTTGAAGAGGTTTGTTGAGCCAGTGGTTCCTGCTGCTGTGCCTCCTGACCCTGTTTTGGTTGAGGGCAATCTGGAGTATGTGGTTGAGAAAATATTGGATTCTCGTTTTTCTAGACGGAAACTCCAGTATTTGGTTAAATGGAGAGGTTATGGTCAGGAAGACAATTCTTGGGTGTTTGCTTCGGACATCCATGCTAGGAGACTTATCCGTGCGTATCATAGAACTCATCCTGACCGACCTGGTTGCTCAAATGAGGGTTCGGTGACCCCTCCTCAAGGGGGGGGTACTGCTGTGAATGGGTTTGAGATGAGTTCTGAGCAGAGGCTCCCTCTGGTGGTTACAAGCGGTGCTAGTCTGTCCAGTGAAGATTGTGAGGACTGGGAATCAGGTGTTACTGATTGGTCTTATATAAGGGAGTCACCTTCCCATCAGGGTTGCCGGTGTAATGTATGTAGTACAGTTCATATAGCGTCTTGTGCTTGGGTGCGATGAAAACACAGGAGTCACAGGTTTGATATAGAAAAGTCCTGTATTACTTCATACAAGTTGGCAGAAATAGTCACACAGTTTGCAGACACAGAAACAGGAGACACAGCAGGCCAGAGTAATCCAAGCTCAGCAATCACTCTCCAATACAGATTCAGGATCTTCTTCTCTGTTACCGTAAGTCCATGCAAACGTGGGTCTTTCAAAGAGCAGGGTTCAGAGTCCACAAGTGCTTCAGAGTTCCTCAGTAGGAATAGCTGGAGTACAAGGTCCAAGGCTTACAGGAGTCAAGTCACAGGTTCACTGCAGGCTAGAGTAATCCAAGCTCAGCAATCACTCTCCAATACAGATTCAGGATCTTCTTCTCTGTTACCGTAAGTCCATGCAAACGTGGGTCTTTCAAAGAGCAGGGTTCAGAGTCCACAAGTGCTTCAGAGTTCCTCAGTAGGAATAGCTGGAGTACAAGGTCCAAGGCTTACAGGAGTCAAGTCACAGGTTCACTGCAGGCTAGATTCTGAAGCACTGATTGCTCAGCTGTGGCTGCTTAAGAAGCAAAGGAGAGAATCAGGGCGGGAACATGCAAGCTGGAAACTCCATTTTGACTGAGGGTAAGATAGCTGCAGCAAGACAGAAAGTAAAATGGCTGACGAACAAACTGAGTTTCAGGAATATATACATAGAACCTTACATTACTCCCCCCTTAAGGACAACCTCCGGATGACCTCAGACCAGGCTTGTGTGGGTACCTCTGATGAAACTGACGGAGCAAGCGAGGAGCATTAACGTTATTGACCGGTTCCCATGAGTTGTCCTCCACTGGGTAGCCCTGCCATTTAATCAGATATTGTAACTGATTTCTATACAACCTGGAATCTAAAATCCTTTCCACCACAAATTCTTCCTGACCATCGACTAGCACTGGGTCAGGGCAAGGAGAGGAACGTCCAGGAAACGTATTGGGTGTCGCAGCCTTTAGTAGGGATACATGAAAGACAGGGTGGATTCTCATAGTTCTGGGCAGTTGAAGACGACAAGCAACGGCACTTAGAATTTTACTGATTTTATAGGGTCCAATGTACTTATGTCCCAACTTAGACGATGGAATCCTTAACTTAAGATTTCTGGTTGACAGCCAGACCAAGTCTCCTACCTTGAAAGCTGGTGCAGGTTTACGAAATTTATCTGCTGCTTTCTTGTACCTTTCTTGAGCCGATTCCAGATTTTCCTTTAGAAGATCCATATTCTTCTGTAAAGACGTGATTCTTTCAGCCACTGCTGGTAAAGGCGTTTCTATGGGAAATCGTGGTAGAATGTTAGGATGATAACCTAGATTGGAGTAAAAAGGAGACTGTTTAGTGGAGGCACTCTGAGAGTTGTTATACGAGAACTCAGCTAATGGAAGTAGATCCACCCAATCATCCTGTAGGTGGCAGATAAAGCAGCGGAGATACTGCTCCAGGGTTTGATTGGTTCGTTCGGTCTGTCCATTAGTCTGGGGATGAAAAGCAGAAGAAAGGTTTACTTTAATGTCCAATGCTGCACAGAAATTTTGCCAAAACCTAGAAGTGAATTGCACCCCTCGATCCGAAATAACCTCATCCGGTACTCCATGTAAGCGAAACACATCTTTAATCATCAAATCTGATGTCTGTTTTGCAGTGGGTAAGCCGACACAAGGGATAAAATGAGCTGCCTTTGTTAGACGGTCAACCACCACTAGAATGGTGTTCTTCCCCTGAGAGGTTGGTAACTCCACAATGAAGTCCATAGAAATGGATCCCCACGGGCGGGACGGGGTGGGAAGAGGCTGTAACAGACCAGTTGGTGAGGAGCGAGGTGTTTTGCATCTTGCACAGACCTCACATGAAGTGACATAATTCAAAACATCCTTCCTGCAAGTGGGCCACCAAAAGAAACGAGAAAGAAATTCCTGTGTCTTTAGAATTCCTCTATGCCCAGCTATCTTGGAATCGTGAATGAGTTGCAATACTCTTAATCTGACTGTTTCAGGAATATACAGACGTTGTCCCTGAATCCACACACCATTCTTAAAGACAAGACTTACGTCCCTTGGGGGTTGTGCCAAAAAGGAATCCGCATGGTATGCTTCCTTGATGTCCTTAAGTAGGTCTTGATTATGAATTACTCCTAGGAATCTAGAGTCAGGAAGAATAGTCTTAGGAGGAGTAATTGGACGTGTCTCTGCTGAGTAAATCCTAGAGAGTGCATCAGCCTTTCCATTGCGCGATCCTGGTCTATAAGAGATGATAAAATTAAATTGGTTTAAGAAAAGATTCCAGCGAGCCTGGCGAGGAGTCAGGCACTTAGCCGACCTGATAAACTCAAGGTTACGATGGTCTGTCAGGACGACTATTTGCTGTGCAGCTCCCTGAAGAAGGTGTCTCCATTCTTTGAAGGCGGAAATAATGGCCAACAACTCTCTATTGCCCACATCGTAGTTCCTCTCAGCCGAAGACAACTGCTTCTTAAGCAGCCACAGCTGAGCAATCAGTGCTTCAGAATCTAGCCTGCAGTGAACCTGTGACTTGACTCCTGTAAGCCTTGGACCTTGTACTCCAGCTATTCCTACTGAGGAACTCTGAAGCACTTGTGGACTCTGAACCCTGCTCTTTGAAAGACCCACGTTTGCATGGACTTTCGGTAACAGAGAAGATCCTGAATCTTTATTGGAGAGTGATTGCTGAGCTTGGATTACTCTGGCCTGCTGTGTCTCCTGTTTCTGTGTCTGCAAACTGTGTGACTATTTCTGCCAACTTGTATGAAGTAATACAGGACTTTTCTATATCAAACCTGTGACTCCTGTGTTTTCATCGCACCCAAGCACAAGACGCTATATGAACTGTACTACATACATTACAGCTGGTGATCAATTGTTCTGGTCTGGATCCTTTATTCCTGTTTCCCTTGTAGCCTGCTGTGTCGTGTCTGCATCTCCTGCTAACAGATAAGACATTTTCTTCTTTTGTGTTTGTGCTATATTTTTGCATTTTTTCCTGCACTTCTGTGGGGGCCTTCAGGGTCCCCTCCGGGGGCTTCTGCCCTCTCAGTTTTGTTCAGCCACTGATGTTTGTACTTTTGCTTTTTCCAGTTTTTTCAGTGGCTGCTGTTTTGATTTTGTTACACCAGAGAGCTAATTTAGGTGGTAGAGGTCGTGTGATCTCAGGTGTTTTGAAATTAGTAGAGTTGGTGCCTTTCAGGGTTTTCTGGGATTGCAGTAAGTACCCTTCCTATCCTTTTCTATTTAGTTAGTTTGGGCCCCAGCGTTTGCTCATACTATTTTCTTTCTGTGTCAGTATTTCATCTTGTCTAACCGCCATTACATGTTTGGGGGCTTTCTATTATCTTTGGGGTTCTGCTCCGTGGCAGATAGCTTTCCTATTTCTATCTTTAGGTGTAGTTAGTTTCTCAGGCTGTGACGAGGCGTCTAGGACCAACGTAGGAACGCTCCACGGCTGCCTCTAGTTGTGGTGGTTAGTCAGGGTACTGCAATCTCATAGATTCCAACTGCTCTGGTGTATTGCCTTTTTTACCTGCACTCCTCAGCTACCGAAACATAACAGACTGCACCAGCAGAATAGTGAGTGCAGCTCTGGAGTATATATACAGGAGGTAACTCAGGATCAGTAATGTAATGTATGTACACAGTGTCTGCACCAGCAGAATAGTGAGTGCAGCTCTGGAGTATAATACAGGACATAACTCAGGATCAGTAATGTAATGTATGTACACAGTGACTGCACCAGCAGATTAGCGAGTGTAGCTCTGGAGTATAATACAGGATGTAACTCAGGATCAGTAATGTATGTACACAGTGACTGCACCAGCGGAATAGTGAGTGCAGCTCTGGAGTATAATACAGGATGTAAGTCAGGATCAGTAATGTAATGTATGTACACAGTGACTGCACCAGCAGAATAGTGAGTGCAGCTCTGGAGTATAACACAGGATGTAACTCAGGATCAGTAATGTAATGTATGTACACAGTGACTGCACCAGCAGAATAGTGAGTGCAGCTCTGCAGTATAATACAGGAGGTAAATAAAGATTGGTGCAGGGTTACGTAGGTGAGTATATGTGAAGTAGGTACCCGGCCGTGCACAGATATGGGAATACGCCGCCTACAGACGTTATTAGTCTGGTTTTCGTCCGCTCTTATTTCGCACCTTGCCTTTATCTTTCCATATGAAGCAGAATTCTGGATTTGGCTTTTTCTCTCGGTTTGGCAGCAGGAATCTACAGTAGGTGACGGGAGGTAACTTGTTATTTGCAAGAACAAATGTGGCAATAATTATGGTTTATCAGCTCCTGAGCGATTATTAATATCTGACTCCTCTCTAATAATAGCCGCCGCTAATCCTTATGTTCACGGCGACCCATGGATGGCTCCTGAGGTGACACTATATGGCCTTTTGTCAGACGTCTGCTCTGGGGCCACGGTTAGGCCATGTGACGGGCTGCAGTCAGACGACAGTAGTGATGTGCCACGTGCCACGCTGGGTGACATCTCTGCAGACTTGTGGCAGACCTACAAAGCGCAGGGACATCTATGGTGATAGCTACAGGCGCCCTGTAAAGCATTTCTAGGTTGCGTTCACAACATACTGTAATTGCACCATTTTTACGGTAAAAAAAAAAACTGCAACAAAAGTCGCAATGTGTGAACACAGCCTTGACGGTGTGTCAATAATCTGTAAAGATCACAAGTGAATTGTTGCTTGCGGCAGTCAGGTCATGAAATGGGTCATGTCATCAGAAGGTCTCGCTCACCTGCTTAATCCCCATTTTATTTGTTTCGTTCTCGGATAACCCGCAGCATGTTGTTACTCAGAAAAGCGACTCAATATAATTAGAAAATGACAATCTCTCCTGCTGATCTCTGGGTGTCGTTTTGCTGGGACTCTATAAGCCGGGAGATATTGTGTATGTGACCTTGTGAGCCGAGCGCAGGGTCCAGTGCGGTCATCCTTCGTACCATCCCAAGAACGGAGCGAGAAATCAGCCGCAGATGACACACTGCCAGGCACATGCGGAAACAACGTGGCGGCTCAGAAGTGGGTCTGTGGGCTGCGCTGTCTACCAGTCTGGGTCATCAGGGTGAATAAAGGGGAATGTAGGCACCTGCAAAATCTGTTTAAAGCGGCTGCCACGTTACCAGATTTAGTTGGTAAAAAGGATATTGTATTTAAAAATAGTCTGGATTATTGTCACAACTCTGTTGTCGGGTGACCCAGGACCAGGGGCTCCTTCCCTGTTTCTAACGCTAGAGGCGCCCTAGCTCGCCCTGTACTTCTGAAGGTGAAGATGCCGGGGCCACGTACCTTGCCTTATTTCCTGAGTCCGCCCTCAGTCTGTACCCTTACCCACCCAGGGAAGAGGGGAGTAGCAGTGCACCATAGTACACCAACCAGACTAACAAGGTAACACGAACAGGAAAATGGAAAATACCAGGCATAAAAATATACACACATATAACAGAAATATGCACCAGGGAGTGGAGGATGGGGAAAAACCAAAGAAAGAGAAGAAAGGAAATTATCACACTCACAAAACCAAGCACCAGTCACAGATAAGTCCACCAAACCTTTCTCCAATTACCACCAACTACTATCCTCCCAGCCATTCAGCATAAGCTAGCTCTGACGATGTCTGTCAGTCAGGACCCAGATTATATAGGGGATAGGAGTGACTAACAGTGCTCAGCTGAGAGCCTTAGCTCCAGGAGCTCTCAACAGAGCAGATTAAAAAGAAGATGAAGTGCTTCTATTCAGCACAGGAGTAGGAGCAATCAGACAATGTGGTCTTCTGGCTCCTCTCTGTCATGGAACCTCAGGAACAGGTTTATCTGGGTGTGCCACATGAAAAGACCGGATTATTCTGGCCGCGTGGAGATCAGATACTGGTACCCACATCCTGTCTTCAGGACCGTATCGCTTCCAATGTACCAGATACTGAAGCGACCAACGAACTAAGCGAGAATCCATGATTTTTGCTATCTGAAATTCTAAGTTTCCATTCACAATGGCAGGAGATGGTGGTAGTGGTGATGGTACAGAAGACACAACATATTATTGGAGAAGAAATCGATGAAACACATAATGGGTCCTAAGGTAGGCTGTAAAGCAAAGAAGATCCGTGATTAAATCGACCTAAAAAGGAGTTCAAGGTTTACTGGGAACCTCCAACGGCTGGAGAGACCCCGACGGACGAGTATGAGTTGTCTTAGAACGCGCACAGACGATGCAGGCGGCTACATCGTCCCGAGCATCCTGATGAACCTCTGGTCACCAAAAAACGCACAGTAAGCAGATCCGCGGTGGCCTTATTACCAGGGGGTCCGGCCAACACTGAATCGTGAGGTTCGCTGAGGACTCTAAGACGAAGATTCACAGGAGCAAACAGTTTACCAAGTGGACAGGCAGCAGGGGCGTCCCCCTGAGCCTCAACAACCTCTCTTTCTAGACTGGAGCATATAGACGCCGTAACCACCCTTTTTTTGAAGAATAGGCACCGGTTCACAATTATCTCCTCCACCAGGAAAACGAGATAAGGCATTGGCATTTGTGTGTTTGATCCCCGGCCCATATCTGACAAAAAAGTTAAAACTGGTAAAGAATAACGCCCATCTTGCATGTCGTGGTATTAGACGTTTCGCCGATTCCAAATATACCAGATTCTTATGATCCGTGATTACCATCACTGGGTGAACCGCTCCCTCTTCAAAAGCCCATTTGATTGCCAAGAGTTCCCTGCTACCAATGTCATTATTTTTCCCAGCAGATGAAGTTTTTTTTCTAAAAATAAGCTCATGGACGCTAATTACCAGGTGACGAACCCTGCGACAATACAGCCCCTGCTCCCACCTCAGACGAGTCAACTTCGACGATAAAAGGCTGAGTGACGTCAGGCTGTAGGAGGATCGGCGCAGATGCAAAAACACCTTTTCAAGGTATCGAATGCCTCCCAGGCCGGACTGGACCACTTGCAAAAGTCTGACCTCTCCTGGTCATGTCCGTCAAGAGGTTTGGTTACTACCGAAAAGTTTATGATGAACTTACAGTAGTAGTTGGCGAAACCCAAAAACCTTTGTAACGCCTTCAATTCCTCAGGCCCATCCCAATCCATTACTGCCAGGACTTTCGCCAGACCCATGCGAAAACCGGTGGATGACAACACATATCCTAGGAAAGGGATCTCCTCAACAGAGAACATACACTTCTCGGGTTTGACATTTTTTTGTCTCAGAGTATCTATAAGACCAGCCTGACATGTACCTGATGAGACTCAAGGTCAGATGAATAAATGAATATGTCATCCAGATAAATAACCACAAATCTGCCTACCAGGTGACTAAAGATGTCATTCACAAAGTGTTGAAAGATGGCGGGTGCATTTGTCAACCCAAAAGCCATCACCAGATTCTCATAGTGTCCCTCAGGCGTATTGAAAGCGGTTTTCCAGTCATCCCCTTTTACGCCCCCTGAGATCCAGTTTTGAAAACTATTTTGCTCCTAGAATCTGATGAAAGAGACAAATATACACTATCCCTGACAAATGGGGTTTATTGCCAAAGGATACAAAGTGATCCCAGCATCAGTAGTAAAAGCCATGATCTCAGAAGTCCAACCGTCCATGATCATTGAGAACTTTCTACTTGCAATTGTCATTTATAAACCAGTAGATTTACCAAGGTAAGTGTTGGCAAAATTATTTGGTCCTACAGAAAATTCAATGATTACATGAACCATTTCTTAAGACATTTTAATAGCATTGGAAGAATGGAAGAAGGTCAAGATTCAGTTCGACTGGACAAAACTGGAGGAAATTGGTCATGCATTGAAAATGCCATCGAGAAGCTTGAAGACCAAAAAAAGATGGTCGTACAGAAAGTAGAACACAATTTTAGCTAATGTTGAAGATTCATTGGTCGCTTGTAAAATCATTAGAACATCTCAGCCATATTGGAAGGTTGGAAGAATGTCAAGATTGGGTTCACATGGACAGAACTGGAGGGAATTGGTTATTTATACAGATGACACTGACAAAATCAGCAGCACCAGAATAAAAATGACCAAATTGAAGGAATTATGAAAATGCCATTAAGAAATTTGAAGACCAAAAAAAAAAAAAAAAGATGGTGGGACATTTTGGAGAAACACCAATCAGATGTTCCTCAAGTTGGAGAGGAAATAATTGCCAGAAACGAAACACTGGATCGATATGGATGGAAAGAAGATGGTGAGCGCAAGCATTGGGGTCATGATAGAAGGACATAAGGGTAAAAGTATGGAGGAAGCCCAAACATGGAGCGAAGAGAGGCAAGTCTAGAGTGCTTTCAAGCTGTTTTGGAACAGACAGAAATCCGTAAGTCAGAAGTTTCAGAAATTAAATTTTGCAGGAACTTTATTTGCACAGCTAATTTATAAGTTTATTTTGGCGGAGCACATAGTGAATCAGATAATGGGTGGAGGAGAGAAAAAAGTAGACTAGTGGGTGAAGCTCAGAGAAAATACATAGAAAAGTAGGTCAGAACAGAGTTACTTCTGCGGTCCTGTATATTTTCTGCTGAACATTTGGGAGAAACCAACAAAAGGAGCTCTCCAGGCTTAGAAAGAGCATATCCGCCTTCTTCCAGAAACAGCACCACAACAGTCCATGGGTCAGGACTGGTATTACAGCTTGGCTTCATTAATGAGGACTGGTGTGGCGCTGGCTTTTAATGATCGTCTGGCTTCTGGTTTTTGATTGCGGTGGTACTTAGAGAGTCTACAGGGTGGGTCACGGAATAAGCACAAGTCCCGTCGTGCAGTTTGTACAGGACGATGCGTATCGGGTCTCATTCTGCCGAGGATACAAACTGCGTCCCCTCAGTCTGACGTTTGGGTGGTACCACCATAAGTTATCAAAACGGACAAACCTTCGGAAAACAAGACTGCGACAGTCACACAGTGCACGTAGGAGCCACGTGAGCGCAGCCACAAGCAAATAAAACCAATTACTACAAGGAGATGAAAATATCATTTATATGTTTATTTATGACACAGTTTATTATGGATCTCGTAATATGGACGCCATCAAGGCAAACAGACACAAGGCGTCACGTTGGGCTAAACCCACGTGCACATGGTCCTCCTCCTGGGTCGTCAAACACGTGTTGACCTGTAATATGGACAAGGTGGGATCGTCAGGTACGAGGTAAGATGTCGACTGAGCTGCAGTACTGAGCACAACCCCCGGACAGGTGTGGCGCTGTTGTCAGGGGGAAAGGAGCTGCATAAAGAAGAAGCAAAGAAGAGTGAAGAGAAAAATGAGCAAACGATCAGCTCTCCAACTGCTGAAAGACTACAACTCTCAGCATGTCCTCTTGTAACTTTTAGCCCCCAGATATATATATATATATATCATCCCATTTTTACATATATTTCTACATTTCATGAGTTTATTTTGGTGGAGAGATTAAATTTAAAAAATGGTGCAAAGGGAGGCGAAGAGCAGCCACGTCTAGGACAGGCAGGAACGGAACCAGAACTTTCAAAACTTTCTATTTTTCCTTACAAAAAACATAAAATACTTTCCTTTCCTTATTTTCTTTACAGATACACTGCAATTCTTGACATAGAAAACTGCATTGTTATAAAAATTGCCTTTTAAAAGATGAAGCAGCTGAACAAGCAGGACCCAAGGATCACGGTGTCCACATCCTACAGTAACACCGGAGTGAGCGTGCGCAGTTATCGGAAAGTTCAGGAGCAGAAGAGGAGACGGGAGCGGAGGAGGAGAAATAAGCGAGCTGGAATAACGCTGCAGGGGAACTGGTGAGGAGCGGAGCCGAGCACAGATCCTGATCGTCTCATCTCGCCGATCGCCCCAGGTTTCCTTTGTTCGCAGTTTACATTTGTTTATATTTCTACATTTTATGAGTTTATTTTGATGGAAATTAATATAGAAACTGGGCAAAGGGAGGAGACGAGCAGCCACGTCTGGGACAGGAAGATGCCGCAGATACGGCGCCAGAACTTTCAAAACTTTCTCTCTTTCCTTACAAAAATCATAAAAACTTTCCTTTCCCTATAAATATGTCTAGATGCACTTTTCTGCGTTGCATTCTGGTGGATGGGTTTCCTTCTCAGACCACGTCTCAAAACATCACTTTTACAGAAGCTGAACCAGCAGGGGCTGAAGGCAGAGTTAAGAATGCCACAATTAAAGAATAGATTTAGAATCTTTCCCATTCATGGATTTTCACTTATTAGATCCTTCATGTTGCTCACAAAGCAAAAAAAAAAGAGGAAACATATATTAAGCAATCTTGATTAAAAAATCACCCACTGATTTGTGTCTACAGCTCTTGTGCAGACCTATGCGTCTCCATAGTAACAGACTACATAACCCTATGTAGTCAGACCCCGTAGTCACAGATTACCTCCTTTTCTATCAGTCACTGGGTTATCGAGGAGGAACGCCTGACTGCAGGATCGGACTATACAGTTTCTCGTGCAGTCTCTACACATAGCTCTGCATAGGAGCTGTATACACAAAACGGTAGGACATTTTTAAGTGATAAAAAAAATGGAAAATTGCTTCATTTTGAGTTTAGATGCTCAGAGAACGGGGATAAAAAGAAGCACAGATAGAATGTGCGTTACATATTGGGAGGGATTATGGAAGAGATACCGGGGCTCGTGTATAGTTAGGGAACAAATCGATGTGGAACAGAGAACAGCAGCACAGAAGGGTCGTTACCACTAATGTGTGGACCATCGTCACAATTGGGCATTAATGAGAATTACTGGTCAGATAAATGGGACAATGGGTTCTCCGTGATCTGACATCACACCCCGCGTTCAGCACCCGGGACAGCGCCGGTCTCCTCATATAACTGAGCAAACAGCAGCCACACTTCACTTAAAGGGACAGAAACGCTAAGATCAGAAGTGTCTCGATGTCAGGAATGTGTCCTCACAAGGTAGAGACCATGGATGAGAGGACTCGTCCGGCCGAGCACTGCAGGGACGCGCAGATCACGGTCTTCCTGGCTGCTACAGTAATGCACAGAAGCAAAGAGAGAAATACAGAAAACTGCAACAGGACCGACGTCCCGGGGCGGAATAACTACAGTCCGGCCACATCTGGGATCACGGCCACATCTCCTGCACCACAACGCACAGGAGAATTACGGGATTATATGGGGGATCAGTTTCATCACTGATCTGGCTACACTAAAATACGAAGAAACATCTGGGTGGCGGGCACTACGTGTGGGACATCGCAGGTGGCTGGGACTATGGGTGGGACATTTCAGGTGGTGGGCACTATGGGTGGGACATTTCAGGTGGCGGGCACTATGGGTGGGACATCGCAGGTGGCTGGGACTATGGGTGGGACATTTCAGGTGGTGGGCACTATGGGTGGGACATTTCAGGTGGCGGGCACTATGGGTGGGACATTTCAGGTGGCGGGCACTATGGGTGAGACATTTTAGGTGGCGGGCACTATGGGTGGGACATTTTAGGTGGCGGGCACTATGGGTGGGACATTTTAGGTGGCGGGCACTATGGGTGGGACATCGCAGGTGGTGGGCACTATGGGTGGGACACCGCAGGTGACGGGCACTATGGGTGGGACATTTCAGGTGGCGGACACTATGGGTGGGACACTGCAGGTGGTGGGCACTATAGGGGGGACACTGCAGGTGGGACATTTCAGGTGGCGGGCACTATGGGTGGGACACTGCAGGTGGTGGGCACTATGAATGGGACATTTCAGGTGGCGGGCACTATGGGTGGGACACTGCAGGTGGTGGGCACTATAGGGGGGACACTGCAGGTGGGACATTTCAGGTGGCGGGCACTATGGGTGGGACACTGCAGGTGGTGGGCACTATGAATGGGACATTTCAGGTGGCGGGCACTATGGGTGGGACACTGCAGGTGGTGGTCACAGCTGGCAGACACTATAGGTGGGACATTGCAGGTGACAGGCTCAATGAATACGCCATCTGAAGTGATGGGCACGCGTCTCGGAATAAATGACCTCATCGTACGGCGGTGTGCACACTGCTGGGATTACATTTTCACTCCTGGCTTCTGCCCAACCACCTGCCCGAGCTCCGGGTAATTATTATTAATAATCTCGCACAATAATAAATGCATTGTCATCTCCTCCGCAGACAATGTTGTTTTACCCTTGAGTCACCCAAAACTCGTAATAGCAAACACATGATGGCATGTCTGGAATGTTCCCGGCATCCGTGCGGAGTACGAACCCCCCGAAACTTGGGCGATACCACCTGTACCCAGCGTCTTTGGGGTGCCATCTCAGTGCCGGTCTAATGGGGGCGCTCTGGCCGGGGAACCCTTCACCCAACATGCGCCTGGGTAGCAATCAGTAACAGCTGTAATTGGGGTGAGAGGGGTCGGGTAAATTACAACAAAACTTTTCCAAGAACAGCAGCCGGGACCTGGAATGAGAACGACAGAACCAGAATTTCCGGTATTACGTCAATAAGGTTTCATGGTGAATGGGGACTTTCTACTTTACACCTCGAGGCAGATACCTGCATTTCCTGCTCATCAGACACCAAACCACCTGGTGTTTCCAGAAGGCACAAGTTTATCTTACTGGACACCCGGATTCCTGACCATTATTATCTATGAGGACATCGCTGATACATTGTAACAAGCTGCAACAACGGCTCTAAATAAACAAACGCTTCCATTCATTGACATTAAGCAGAGATCTCCAATGTGTCATTTTTGTATGAAAGCCCCTGCAGAGAACGAATATTTTGTCTGCCGAGAAAAACAAAAAATTATGATGACTCTTATAAGAAAAAACAAACGTAAGCGTAAAAACTAAAATGTTACCCTATCGGGAAGGGATTATAGGGAAGCGCCTGCACAGAATGTACTGTTCATCGCCGCCGCGTAACATTCAGATTCTGCAGAACACACGGCCTCTTCATTCTCGGGGTGAGGGGGGTGGATGGTATTTTTTGGCCCCATGTCCTCCATGTACGGTAACGTGTAAACTTCCAGGATTGTCGCGCTTCCTTATAGCGGCCCGATTCCTGCCAACTTTCTGTTTGCCATCCAAGAGGAGCTGGAAACTTTCCCCCGTGGGCTCGGTTTACAGTAAGGTTGTTTTTTGCCGAGTTGTTGACAATGTGATTTCCTTGTGACGTTATTACCAAAAATGAACATTAAAAAAACAAAAAAATTCTTACTCTATATGTATATGATGATTACTTACATAGCCGCCATTACAGGATTCCTAGGAGGCTCTGCCGGACCCCTGCATCCCCCGACGAGTGGGATAGTTAGAGTTATTATTTAGGAGCTTGGGAAAGTTGGGTAGCAATGAGCGGTATCATGGAGGCTAATAAAAAAGATTAAATTGGGCAGGAATGTGACAGCTTATGGAAGTCGAATTGTGGCGATGGGGAAAGAATTGCCTTGCAGGAGCTTGGGAAAGTTGAGTGGCAATAGGAGGGATTATGGAGGACAAGAATGTTTGCTGTTCAGGAGTATGGGAAAGTTTGTTAATGGAAGTCGAATTGCAGTATCAAGGGAAGATTTACCTTGCAGGAGCTTGGGAAAGTTGGATGGCACTAGGAGGTATTAAGAAAGACAATGTGAAGGTTTACTGTTCAGGAGTTTGTGAAAGTTAGCTTAGAACGTGAGGTATTATGGAGGCAGAAATGCGGAATCGGGGAAAGATTTGCCATGCAGAAACTTGGGAAAGTTGGGTGGGAATAGGAAGTACTATGTAGGGCAATGTAAATGTTTGCTGTTCAGGAATTTGGGAAAGTTGGGTAAGAACGTGTGTATTGTGGAAGCAGAATTGCAATATCGGGGAAAGATTTGCAGCGCAGGAACTTGGGAAAGTTGGGTGGCAATAGGAGGTACTATGTAGGCCAAAGTGAAGGTTTCTTTTCAGGAGTTTGGGTAAGAAAATGAAATATTATGGAGCTTTTATTGTAATAATCAGGAAGATTTGACGCTCTGGAGTAAGAGAAAGTTGGGTGTTATCCTTATGGGACGTAGGACGGAGGCCATCTTGGTTTTCCTTGAGAAGAGGTCTTTGCAGACTGCACTTTTCAGGACTTGCTGGGGGGAGTAGTTTCGAATCGGTTGTAAAATACTGCCAAAAAGTCGGAAATAGCATAAGTTTTACCATTCGGGGGGCTAGGAAAGCTGGGTGACGGCTAATATTGTATGCAGGACATTTCTCCATGGCTTTTCCCTTCTATATTTAAGATAATACCAGCGGTGACAAAGCGTCGGCATCCGCTCAGCTCCAGGGATATCCCCTTGTGGCCCGCTGCAAAGGATATTTTTGGGTCTGGGGTCCCAGGGGACGGTGAGGAAAAGCTGGGACCTTAAGGGTCCTTGTATTCTGCGGACGTGACCGGACTCGAGGAATTTTCTCCTGAAATGATCCAAGGTTTCTATTTTAGGAGCGATGGATAAATCAGCCGCTTCCTTTGCCCGAGCAGATTGTGAAGACGGCTTCACGGAGACTTATTACAATAACACGAAAGTAAATAAACAGCCCTGTAGTGCACGCTGTAAAAGTGAAAGCCGCAATATACTGTCTCACTTCTGGGCTGAGATACGATCACTTGAAGTGATAGCGCCAAAGTCTGAGGCCACCTATCCACAAACAGCGAAACCTCAGGATCTAATCAATAGAAAACAGTATTATTTTGAGGTGTATGGCGGTATAATTTTAGAATTAGGTAGGAACTAATGTTGCATAATATGTATGTAAGGAGATATTCGAATAACGCATATTATTTCAGCACTATATGGTAGCATATTGTAGCCTATGTCAATCTTAGCTTGGCACTACATGGAAGTGTTCTGTGGACTTTGCCTATCAATTTTGACACAGTATGGGAGTATTATAGTGGCTGCAGGTTTCAGTTTTATTTTTGCACTACATGGCGATATTATGTGGGCTGTGTCAGTTTTATATGGCCATCATATCATGCGTGCCATATGGTTGAAATGTGCCAGCTGTATATTGGCACTTTGTAGTGGTATTACATAGGTTGAATGCGTCCGTTTTATATTGGCACTATGTGACTGTATTATGTAGGCTGTGTCAGTTTTCTATTAGCACTATGTGACGGCATGTGGTATGAACATGTCAGTTTTATATTGGCATTTTATGAGGAAATTTCTGTGGGATGTTCGTGTTTTATATTCGCACTGTGTGGTGGTATTATTAGGGCTATACTGTTGTGAATGTGTTAGAAATGAATTCTGAGCAGAAGCTCCCTCTGGTGGTTACAAACAGTACTGAACCATTCAATGAGGATTGGCAATCAGGAGTTACGGATTGGTCTTATATAAGGGAGGTTCCCTCCCATCATGGTTGCCGGTGATCAATTGTTCTTGTCTCAACTGTGGTTCCTGGTTCACTTGGAAGCTTGCTGAGTCTTGTCTGCATCTTCTGCTATCAGATAAGATATTTTCTGCTTTTATTTTTGTGCTTGCTTTTTGCATTGTTTCCTGCACTTTTGTGGAGGTCAGCCAGGTCCCCTCCGGGGCTTGGGCTCCTCTCAGTTTGTCTGAGCCGCTGTTATTTGTTCATTTGCCTTTTCCAGTTTTTTCAGTGGCTGCGGCTTAGTTTTGTGACACCAGAGAACTAATTTAGGTGGTAGAGGTCGTGTGATCTCAGGTGTTTTTGCAATTAGTAGAGTTGGTATTTTTTAGGGTTTTTTGGATTGCAGTAAGTGTCCTTCCTATCCTTTTCTTTCTGGGAAGATTGGGCCCCAACGTTTGCTCATACTATTTTCTGTCTGTGTCTGTATTTCCTCTTGTCTAACCGCCATTACATGTTTGGGGGCTTCCTATGTTCTTTGGGGATCTGCTCCGGGGCAGTTAGCTTTCCTCTTTCTATCTTTAGGTGTAGTTAACCTCTCAGGCTGTGACAAGGCGTCTAGGACCAACGTAGGTACGCTCCACGGCTGCCTTTAGTTGTGGTGGTTAGTCAGGGTACTGCAATCCAGTAGATTCCAACCTCTCTGGTGTATTGCCGTTTTTGCCTGCTCTCCTCAGCTACCAAATCATAACACTATACGTGTCAGATTCACAATATGGCACATATAATTTTTGCTTGGTCAGTTTACTGGCACTATATGGTAGTATTATGTGTGCTTCATGTCAGTATTATCCAGGCGCTATGTAGACTTATTAGGTTGACTATGTGTCAGCGTTAATTTAGCACAATATATGTGTTTGTGTCATATGTGTATTATCTTGGAACAATATGACGCTGGATGCATTATTACTTAATCAGTCCAGGCGCTATCTGGACGTATTACGTCAGTACGGTAGTATTATTAGTGTATTACACACACTGTATGTGTTACTATGGTCTTGGCAATATATGTGCTGTATATGTTACTAATATTTAATCAGTACATGGCAGTATTATATGTGCTGTATTAGTAGTATATCTTGGTATTACCTTAGCATTATATGGCGGCATTAACTAGTCAAAATTATGATCCTTTAAATGATTAAAAAAAAGGCTCAGTAGACACCCACATATAGCGGTGACATGACTTGGAGACGATGTTTCCGGCTTTCCCCACATGTGCCGTAACGCGCTACAACCGCGACAGCTCCGAGAAATCACTTCTTTGTGTTGGACATGAGCCCGCAGTGATAACAACCCGAGCTTATGAAATATGAAGGCAGGTCACCCTCCATAACCCGATAACGCTCTGCTCACGGCTGTAATCGGCAGTCAGGCTCACGTGGTTCTGACTTTACAACATGGCGCAACCACAACGCTCCATAGAACTTTCATGATTTTTTTCTTTTTTTTAACAAGAATTTAAAAAAATACCGTGATGTGAACTGTAATGAATGTGAACGTGCTGCAGCAGGAGTTTAGGCTCTTTATTTATGTACTTGGACATCTCCCCCTCCGACAACCCAATATGACTCCTCTATGTCACATTAGTAAAGCTAAGGTGGACTTCCCCTTTAAATCTTTACCTTAGGATTCTCCCACCGCCTCGTATCTCTGCCAGCCGCTCACATGTTTATGTTTCTGGATCGTTACGCTCAATTTCATCTCTTAGTTCAATGAGTTCATCTGCATCTGAGGGACAGACGCCCAAATTTCATAAAAACACAGTAACGAGTTTACCGATAGAACCTGAGGATATCATCCTACAAAATGCCACCCGGACCGCCCAACTGCAACTTTATGTCCAAATATTTTTTTTTTTTTTGAGGGGGTGGGGTGGTGATTCGTTCTTAGTGAATTGGTGCGGCCCGCCTTTGTGTCTTCATGGTTGAGGAGCAAATTTAAAAAAGGTGTCTCACTCTGGAGGATCAAACATGTGTAATACTTCTTTTCACCTGCGGGGGCAGTGCAGGAAAAGTGATCATTTGCCAAATTCTACCAAAAATTACAGATCATTGCTAGATAACGGGGAAAAAAATTACCGGAAACCCCGTGATGAGCTCATGTATTCATGTTATTGGCTTAACTGTAGCAGATATCCAGTACAGGGGTCTCCTTCCTGTTTGGGGGTCCAGCATGCAGCATTCACAGCTGATTTGGGCCACCATTTCTACATAGGGTATATACTATAGAAACTTATGTGCTTTGCATCCGCTTGGGCATTTCCATTAGTTCCTCTTCAATACCCGTGGGCCATTTTGAGAAATTTAGCACAATTCTACACTAAATGTGAAATTTCCCCCCAAATCGCGCATCTTTCTAAATCCTTTGTTTTGCAGATTTTGCTCGGAATTTTGGTTATTTCAAGGCGTTCTCTCCAATCGGACGCAGGTCTGAGATTGAAAAGTCTGCTGGTTGCCCTTGGAAACAGACGACAGTATAGCTCCGCCCCTGCTGTCAGACATGTGACTTAACGGCTTAGCTCCCATAATGCACAGCTCTCCCATCACAGGATTTAGGGAAGACATCCCTGTGTCATCCTACGTCGTTCGGCTCCACGTTCGGAGGTGGAGAAACCGGTCTCAATGTAAATAAAGGGCAAGATGCAGAATGCGGTAACCAGAAAACCGCTCATAATTGACGCATGTGTCATTAGGAGAAACTATTTCATGCACGAACACAACCGGGTCACCAGCTTCTTATTTTTGATAACCATCCCTGGTGGTCTAGGTTGTCTAAAGGATTCATGTAACATTCTTGGTGTTATAGGGTGATATAAAGGTAAATGTGACATTCCTGGTGGTCCGGGGAAAGTCACTGGGTTCATACACTGTAATAACATAAGTGGTCTATGTTAATAGGAGGGTAAATGTAACATTCCTGGTGGTCTAGGGTGGTGGTGGACAAAAAAAAACCAAACACCATCCCTGGTGGTCCAGGGTAGTCGAGGAATAATGTAACTTCCATGGTGGTAAAAGGATCAGTGTAATATCCCTGCAAAGCGATTATTGTAACATCCCTCCGGGTCTAGGGTGGTGGTGAACAAAAAATAAATAAATAGCATCCCTGGTGGTCCGGGGTAGTCGAGGAATAATGTAACTTCCATGGTGGTAAAAGGATCAGTGTAATATCCCTGCAAAGCGATTATTGTAACATCCCTCCGGGTCTAGGGTGGTGGTGAACAAAAAATAAATAAATAGCATCCCTGGTGGTCCAGGGTAGTGTAGCAATAATGTAACATCCTTGGTTGTCTGCACTGGCAAAGGGATTATTGTAACATCCCTGGTGGTCTAGTAAACTGGAAAAGGTCAATACCTGGTGGGCTGAGGATTGGGTTATTGCAACAAAATGAGTGTTCTAGGTAAGTAGCAGCGTCAACCTAACGTTCCTGGTGGTCTTGGTTGGTTAACGGAATCATACGTTTTGGTAATATATGGTGGTGTCACCCCAGTAGTCACATGTGAAGCAGCCGATCAGTGGTGTCCCCCCAGTAATCACATGCGGAGCAGCCGATCAGTGCAGCCCCCCCTCAGAAGTCACATGTGCAGCAGCCGATCAGTGGTATCCCCCCTGTAGTCACGAGCAGAGCAGCCGATCAGTGATGATCCCCCCAGTAGTAACAAGTGACGCAGCCGATCAGTGGTGTCCCCCCAGTAGTCACGAGCAGAGCAGCCGATCAGTGATGATCCCCCCAGTAGTAACAAGTGACGCAGACGATCAGTGGTGTCCCCCCTAGTCACATGTGAAGCAGCCGATTTATGCTGTCCCCCCAGTAGTCACGTGCAGAGCAGCTGATCAGTGCTGTCCCCCCAGTAGTCACGTGCAGAGCAGCCGATCAGTGCTGTCCCCCCAGTAGTCACGTGCAGAGCAGCCGATCAGTGCTGTCCCCCAAGTAGTCACGTGCAGAGCAGCCGATCAGTGATGACCACCCAGTAGTCACGTGCAGAGCAGCCGATCAGTGCTGTCCCCCCAGTAGTCACGTGCAGAGCAGCCGATCAGTGCTGTCCCCCCAGTAGTCACGTGCAGAGCAGCCGATCAGTGCTGTCCCCCCAGTAGTCACGTGCAGAGCAGCCGATCAGTGCTGTCCCCCCAGTAGTCACGTGCAGAGCAGCCGATCAGTGATGACACCCAGTAGTCACGTGCAGAGCAGCCGATCAGTGGTGTCCCCCCCCAGTAGTCACATGCAGAGCAGCTGATCAGTGCTGTCCCCCAGTAGTCACATGCAGAGCAGCCGATCAGTGCTGTCCCCCCAGTAGTCACGTGCAGAGCAGCCGATCAGTGGTATCCCCCCCCAGTAGTCACATGCAGAGCAGCCGATCAGTGCTGTCCTCCAGTAGTCATGTGCAGAGCAGCCGATCAGTGCTGCCCCCAGTAGTCACGTGCAGAGCAGCCGATCAGTGGTATCCCCCCCCCAGTAGTCACATGCAGAGCAGCCGATCAGTGCTGTCCCCCCAGTACAGTCATGGCCAAAAGTTTTGAGAATGACACAAATATTAATTTTTACAAAGTCTACTGCTTCACTTTTACTAATGGCAATTTGCATATACTCCAGAATGTTATAAAGAGTGATCAGCTTAACAGCAATTACTTGCAAAGTCAATATTTGGCTAGAAAATGAACTTTATCCCCCAAAACACATTTCAACATCATTGCAGCCCTGCCTTAAAAGGACCAGCTAACCTCTTTTCAGTGATTGCTCCATTAACACAGGTGTGGGTGTTGATGAGGACATGGCTGGAGATCAATCTGTCATGATTAAGTAAGAATGACACCACTGGACACTTTAAAAGGAGGCTGGTGCTTGGCATCATTGTTTCTCTTCTGTTAACCATGGTTATCTCTAAAGAAACACATGCAGTCATCATTGCAATGCACAAAAATGGCCTAACAGGGAAGAGTATCGCAGCTAGAAAGATTGCACCTCAGTCAACAATCTATTGCATCATCAAGAACTTCAAGGAGAGAGGTTCCATTGTTGCCAAAAAGGCTTCAGGGCGCCCAAGAAAGACCAGCAAGCGCCAGGACTATCTCTTAAAAGTGTTTCAGCTGCGGGATCGGGCTACCAGCAGTGCAGAGCTTGCTCAGGAATGGCAGCAGGCAGGTGTGAGTGCATCTGCACACACTGTGAGGCGGAGACTCTTGGAGCAAGGCCTGGTCTCAAGGAGGGCAGCAAAGAAGCCACTTCTCTCCAGAAAAAACATCATGGACAGACTGATATTCTGCAAAAGTTACAGGCAGTGGACTGCTGAGGACTGGGGTAAAGTTATTTTCTCTGATGAATCCCCTTTTCGATTGTTTGGGACATCAGGAAAACGCTTCATTCGGAGAAGACAAGGTGAGCGCTACCACCAGTCTTGTCTCATGCCAACTGTTAAGCATCCTGAAACCATTCATGTGTGGGGTTGCTTCTCAGCCAAGGGAATCGGCTCTCTCACAGTCTTGCCTAAAAACACAGCCATGAATAAAGAATGGTACCAGAATGTCCTCCAAGAGCAACTTCTCCCAACCCTCCAAGAGCAGTTTGGCGATCAACAATGCCTTTTCCAGCATGATGGAGCACCTTGCCATAAAGCAAAGGTGATAACTAAATGGCTCAGGGAACAAAACATAGAGATTTTGGGTCCATGGCCTGGAAACTCCCCAGATCTTAATCCCATTGAGAACTTGTGGTCAATCATCAAGAGACGGGTGGAGAAACAAAAACCTAAAAATTCTGACAAAATGAAAGCATTGATTGTGCAAGAATGGACTGCTATCAGTCAGGATTTGGTCCAGAAGTTGATTGAGAGCATGCCAGGGAGAATTGCAGAGGTCCTGAAGAAGAAGGGTCAACACTGCAAATATTGACTTGCTGCTTTAACTCATTCTAACTGTCAATATAAGCTTTTGTTACTCATATGTTTGCAATTATTATATTTCTGTCTGTGATAAAAACATCTGTCAAACACACATAAAAACCAGAGGGCAGCAGATCATGTGAAAATATAATATTTGTGTCATTCTCAAAACTTTTGGCCATGACTGTAGTCATGTGCAGAGCAGCCGATCAGTGCTGTCCCCCCAGTAGTCACGTGCAGAGCAGCCGATCAGTGGTGTCCCCCCCCAGTAGTCACATGCAGAGCAGCTGATCAGTGCTGTCCCCCCAGTAGTCACATGCAGAGCAGCCGATCAGTGGTATCCCCCCCCCCAGTAGTCACATGCAGAGCAGCTGAT
This sequence comes from Oophaga sylvatica, assembly GCA_033576555.1. NCBI lineage: Eukaryota > Metazoa > Chordata > Amphibia > Anura > Dendrobatidae > Oophaga > Oophaga sylvatica. Next base: position 105,701,871 of record JARQOD010000007.1, on the reverse strand, counting down.
CAGTGCTGTCCCCCAGTAGTCACGTGCAGAGCAGCCGATCAGTGGTATCCCCCCCCAGTAGTCACGTGCAGAGCAGCTGATCAGTGCTGTCCCCCCAGTAGTCATGTGCAGAGCAGCCGATCAGTGATGACCACTCAGTAGCCACTTGCAGACAGGCCGACCAGTGATGAAGGCTCAAACCCTGCAGGTGGTTCTCAGACCCTTGTGACCTTGTAAATTAATGGTCGCCCAGTTAGTAAGGACCCGGCACATTCCAGATCCATAAGTTCTTTTGGTCTCAGCTTTGAAGCGATTCTCAAGAATCTGTGAGTAAACATTACTAAGAACGTGAGCCTAAGGTCGCAGGGGTCGTGGGCAAGGGTCCCTCATGATGCAAAACTCTGCGGCCCTCTGACCGCGTGGTGGTTAATATGTATTGTACCAGTCTGCTGAGCTGCAGAACGCAAATGGGCGGAGAGTCGGAGTCTTTGATGTCAGAAATCTTGAATTATCGACCATCGGCCTCCTGAGAAACAGAAGAATATAATTCTGTGGCAGAATAAATAAAAAACAAATAATTACTAATATTTAAAGGGAACTCGTCACATTATCTGAGCACTTCGGCTTCTGACGTGTATGGGGACGCTTCTCCTTTACATTTCTGAGAACTCGTTACATTTTCTCTTCTTTCTTACTTTGTGGAGAAACAAATATAATTCTCCTGCCAAGAATGAAATATACGGTAAATAATGAGACGGCACAAGATCGGGGGCATCTGTGCCAAGTATCCCGCACCCACATGATGACTGTACACCAAGCAGAAACCGGATCTAATGAAGAAGTCAGCCAGGTAAAGGCGAGATATAAGGAAGGAAAGTAATTTTATACCAGAACACATGAAAATCCAGTAAGAAACAAGGAACCGAGGAGGTCACGGGACGAATATTACATGCTCTGCCTGCCCTTATATATAGTAAAGCTTCTATAATACTGCCCCTATGTACAAGAATATAACTCCTATAATACTGTCCCCTATGTACAAGAATATAACTACTATAATACTGCCCCCTATGTACATGAATATAACTACTATAATACTGCTCCTATGTACAAGAATATAACTACTATAATACTGCTCCTATGTACAAGAATATACCTACTATAATACTGCCCCTATGTACAAGAATATAACTCCTATAATACTGCTCCTATGTATAAGAATATAACTACTATAATACTACCCCTATGTCCAAGAATATAACTACTATAATACTGCCCCTATATACAAGAATATAACTACTATAATACTGCCCCTATGTACAAGAATAATAAACTCAGATATAAATACTGCCCCTATGTACAGAATAAGATATATCCTACAATATATAATACTGCCCCTATGTACAAGAATATAACTGCTATAATACTGCCCCTATGTACAAGAATATAACTACTATAATACTGCCCCTATGTACAAGAATATAACTACTATAATACTGCCCCTATGTACAAGAATATAACTACTATAATACTGCCCCTATGTACAAGAATATAACTACTATAATACTGCCCCCTATGTACAAGAATATAACTACTATAATACTGCCCCTATGTACAAGAATATAACTACTATAATACTGCCCCTATGTACAAGAATATAACTACTATAATACTGCCCCCTATGTACAAGAATATAACTACTATAATACTGCCCCCTATGTACAAGAATGATACTAAATATCTAATATACTGCCCTCTATGTACAAGAATATAACTACTATAATACTGCCCCCTATGTACAAGAATATAACTACTATAATACTGCTCCTATGTACAAGAATATAACTACTATAATACTGCCCCTATGTACAAGAATATAACTACTATAATACTGCCCCTATGTACAAGAATATAACTACTATAATACTGCCCTCTATGTACAAGAATATAACTACTATAATACTGCCCCTATGTACAAGAATATAACTACTATAATACTGCCCCTATGTACAAGAATATAACTACTATAATACTGCCCCTATGTACAAGAATATAACTACTATAATACTGCCCCTATGTACAAGAATATAACTACTATAATACTGCCCCTATGTACAAGAATATTACTATAATACTGCCCTCTATGTACAAGAATATAACTACTATAATACTGCTCCTATGTAAAGAATATAACTACTATAATACTGCCCCTATGTACAAGAATATAACTACTATAATACTGCTCCTATGTACAAGATATAACACTATAATACTGCTCCTATGTACAAGAATATAACTACTATAATACTGCCCTATGTACAAGAATATAACTCTATAATACTGCTCCTATGTACAAGAATAACTACTATAATACTGCTCCTATGTACAATAATAACTACTATAATACTGCTCCTATGTACAAGACTATAACTACTATAATACTGCTCCTATGTACAAGACTATAACTACTATAATACTGCTCCTATGTACAAGACTAATAACTACTATAATACTGCCCCTATGTACAAGAATATAACTACTATAATACTGCCCTATGTACAAGAATATAACTACTATAATACTGCCCCTATGTACAAGAATATAACTACTATAATACTGCCCCTATGTACAAGAATATAACTACTATAATACTGCCCTATGTACAAGAATATAACTACTATAATACTGCCCTATGTAAAAGAATATAACTACTATAATACTGCCCTCTATGTACAAGAATATAACTACTATAATACTGCCCCTATGTACAAGAATATAACTACTATAATACTGCCCTCTATGTACAAGAATATAACTACTATAATACTGCCCTATGTACAAGAATATAACTACTATAATACTGCCCCTATGTACAAGAATAAACTACTATAATACTGCCCCTATGTACAAGAATATATACTACTATAATACTGCCCCTATGTACAAGAATATTACTATATACTGCCTATGTACAAGATATATAACTACTAATCTGCCCTATGTACAAGAATATAACTATTATAATACTGCCCCTATGTACAAGAATATAACTACTATAATACTGCCCTATTACAAGAATATAACTACTATAATACTGCTCCTATTACAAGAATATAACTACTATAATACTGCCCTATGTACAAGAATATAACTACTATAATACTGCTCCTATGTACAAGAATATAACTACTATAATACTGCTCCTATGTACAAGAATATAACACTATAATACTGTCCCCTATGTACAAGAATATAACTACTATAATACTGCCCCTATGTACAAGATATACTACTATAATACTGCCTATATACAATATAATACTAAATGCCCCCTATGTACAAGAATATAACTACTATAATACTACCCCTATGTACAAGAATATAACTACTATAATACTGCTCCTATGTACAAGAATATAACTACTATAATACTGCCCCTATGTACAAGAATATAACTCCTATAATACTGCTCCTATGTACAAGAATAACTACTATAATACTGCTCCTATGTACAAGAATATAACTCCTATAATACTGTCCCCTATGTACAAGAATATAACTACTATAATACTGCCCCTATGTACAAGAATATAACTACTATAATACTGCCCCTATATACAAGAATATAACTACTGTAATACTGCCCCCTATGTACAAGAATATAACTACTATAATACTGCCCCTATGTACAAGAATATAACTACTATAATACTGCCCCTATGTACAAGAATATAACTACTATAATACTGCCCCTATGTACAAGAATATAACTACTATAATACTGCTCCTATGTACAAGAATATAACTACTATAATACTGCCCCCTATGTACAAGAATATACCTACTATAATATTGTCCCTATGTACAAGAATATAACTACTATAATACTGCCCCTATGTACAAGAATATAACTACTATAATACTGCCCTCTATGTACAAGAATATAACTACTATAATACTGCTCCTATGTACAAGAATATAACTACTATAATACTGCCCCTATGTACAAGAATATAACTACTATAATACTGCCCTATGTACAAGAATATAACTACTATAATACTGCCCCTATGTACAAGAATATAACTACTATAATACTGCCCCTATGTACAAGAATATAACTACTATAATACTGCTCCTATGTACAAGAATATAACTACTATAATACTGCCCCCTATGTACAAGAATATACCTACTATAATACTGTCCCTATGTACAAGAATATAACTACTATAATACTGCTCCTATGTACAAGAATATAACTACTATAATACTGCCCTCTATGTACAAGAATATAACTACTATAATACTGCCCCCTATGTACAAGAATATAACTACTATAATACTGCCCCTATATACAAGAATATAACTACTATAATACTGCCCTTATATACAAGAATATAACTACTATAATACTGCCCCTATGTACAAGAATATAACTACTATAATACTGCCCTTATATACAAGAATATAATACTATAATACTGCCCCTATATACAAGAATATAACTACTATAATACTGCCCCTATGTACAAGAATATAACTACTATAATACTGCCCCTATATACAAGAATATAACTACTATAATACTGCCCTTATATACAAGAATATAACTATTATAATACTGCCCCTATATACAAGAATATAACTACTATAATACTGTCCTTATATACAAGAATATAACTACTATAATACTGCCCCTATATACAAGAATATAACTACTATAATACTGCCCCCTATGTACAAGAATATAACTACTATAATACTGCCCTCTATGTACAAGAATATAACTACTATAAACACTGCTATGGAAGGCAGTGGAATATATGGGGGGTGGTATGACTGTGGCGGTATGACTGAGGTCTGCAGGCGCTGTGCCTCTCGCTGGGGCAGTAATCACATAGGACAATTATACGTTATATTATTTTCTTTCTGCTTACTATAATTACCTGACACAATGTGCTGCAGCTCGGGGAACATTACGCTAATTACCCTGGAAAGTCTAAACGTGAAATTAGATAATCAGCAGACGGAATACGATTTCTCTCCTCAGTGACAAGATGAATAATTTTTATTTTTAAAACTTTTTTTTTCTGACTATTCCATCTTTGTAAAATGCATAAAATGAGACACAATGTCCTATCAATGGTCCAAGAACCGTAAAAACAGATTCATGTTCAAGCAGCATAATAAAATTCATAAAGACCGGCAGGCGGCCATGTTGTATGGGAACGCAGCTGGTCTACCCACAAATGGATGCAGCGACAGTACTGAGGTATGAAAGGCTCGCGGCCTAGGGCGGAGGTGTCAGGGGCACGTGGCCTCGGGCGTGGGGGTGGTGTCAGGGGCATGCGGCCTCGGGCGGTGTCAGGGGCTCGCGACCTCGGGCGGAGGTGTCAGGGGCACACGGCCTCGGGCGGGGGGTGTCAGGGGCACGCGGCCTCGGGCGGGGGGTGTCAGGGGCACGCGGCCTCGGGCGGGGGGGGGGTCAGGGGCACGCGGCCTCGGGCGGGGGGTGTCAGGGGCACGCGACCTCGGGCGGGGGGGGTCAGGGGCACGCGGCCTCGGGCGGGGGGGGTCAGGGGCATGCGGCCTCGGGCGGGGGGGGGTCAGGGGCACGCGGCCTCGGGCGGGGGGTGTCAGGGGCACGCGACCTCGGGCGGGGGGGTCAGGGGCACGTGGCCTCGGGCGGGGGGGGTCAGGGGCACGCGGCCTCGGGCGGGGGGGGTGTCGGGCTCGGTGTGGTCACTGCTCCTGTGAGGCTTTTCGTATTTAATACTGTTTAATGGCTACATCTTATCCGGGTACCTGGCAGTATATTATCTAGATCAGTATGGCCCGCTGTCCCGGTCACAGGTCCATGTGCTGATAACACTATAGCATCGGACGCCATTAGCGGTATTTCTTGGTGTTCGCTTTGAGCCTATAAATCTGTTCAGTAAACGGCCTGTAACAGAAGGAGAAGAGACGAGACAAAGTCAGGAACATCGCAATTTACAGTACTGACCGAACCATAAATAGCGGACAAAAAAACAACCATAGTGGACAGCAATACATATTTTCACTGATAAATGACCTGCCCATAGATGACAGAACCATGTATACCGCCATCCCATATGTTAGAACCATATATACCGCCATCTCATACATGTTAGAACCATATATACCGCCATCCCATATGTTAGAACCATATATACCGCCATCTCATACATGTTAGAACATATATACCGCCATCCCATATGTTAGAACCATATATACCGCCATCCCATGTTAGAACCATAAAGACCGCCATCTCATACATGTTAGAACCATATATACCGCCATCCCATATGTTAGAACCATATATACCGCCATCCCATGGATGACAGAACCATATATACCGCCATCCCACAAATGATAAACCCATCTATTAATACAGAGCCCCTGTCTCTCCTCATTGGGCTGTACAGGGGTAATTAGTGCCCGCTCTGAGTGGCACGAGGTGGGTGAAGGGCCCATTAACCCCTTCCCGACCTTTGACACAGCGTATGCGTCATGAAAGTCGGTGCCAATCCGACCTATGACTCATACCCTGCGTCATGAAAGGATCGCGTTCCTGCGGGCCGGGAGACCGGGGTCACTCAAATGTCACCCGACCCGCAGTTACAGGACCCTTTGTGCTTCACCACAGGGGGGTTGGCTTAACCCCCCCCGTGGCCACGATCGCTCTGATTGGCTGTTAAAAGTGAAACAGCCTATCAGAGCAATGTGTAATATTTCACCAATTTAATTGGTGAAATATTACAATCCAGCCATGGCCGATGCTGCAATAGCATCTGCCATGGCTGGACACCGAGCCCTGACCCCCCCACACGGATTCACGGCGGCGATCGGCCGCCGCCACCGAAAGATGGCAGCGATCGGTCACCGCCGTCACTAACAGCTCCCCTCCTCCTTTGCTCCGGTGCCCCCACCTTCCGATCCCCCCCCCCTAACCTTCCGACCACCCTACTCACCTCTCCCGATCCACCGATGTCCCTGGATCGGTCCCGGCGTCCGCCCGGGCCTCTTCATGGGCGCCGCCATCTTGGAAAATGGCGGGCGCATGCGCAGTGCGCCCCCCAGTGTCCGAAAATTTATTTTGATCACTGTGATAAACTGTCACAGTGATCAAAATAAAAAAAAGTAAATGAACCCCCCCTTTATCATAGGTAGGGACAAATAAAAAAAATAAAGATTTTTTTTTTTTTCTTCCTTTTTTTTTTCCTATTAGGCCCTGTGCACACGTTGCTGATTTTGCTGCGGATCCACGGTGTATTTTTCTGCGGATCCGCGGCGGATTTCGCTGCTGATCCGCGGCGGATCAGCAGCGAAATCAGCCGCGGATGCGCAGCGATATCCGCCGCAGATCAGCAGCGAAATCCGCCGCAGATTTCGCTGCGGATCCGCGGCTGATTTCGCTGCTGATCCGCGGCGGATTTCACTGCGGATCCGCGACTGATTTCGCTGCGGATCCGCGACTGATTTCGCTGCGGATCCGCGGCGGATTTCGCTGCTGATCCGCGGCTGATTTCGCTGCTGATCCGCGGCGGATTTCGCTGCGGATCCGCGGCGGATTTCGCTGCGGATCCGCGACCGATTTCGCTGCGGATCCGCGACCGATTTCGCTGCGGATCCGCGACCGATTTCGCTGCGGATCCGCGACCGATTTCGCTGCTGATCCGCGGCGGATTTCGCTGCTGATCCGCGGCGGATTTCGCTGCTGATCCGCGGCGGATTTCGCTGCTGATCCGCGACTGATCTTGCTGCTGATTCGCTGCTGATCCGCGGCGGATTTCGCTGCTCATCCGCGGCGGATTTCGCTGCTGATCCGCGGCGGATTTCGCTGCTGATCCGCGATGATCTTGCTGCTGATTCGCTGCGGATCCGCAGCGGATTTCGCTGCTGATCTGCGGCTGATTTCGCTGCTGATCCGCGGCTGATTTCGCTGCGGATCCACGACTGATTTAGCTGCGGATTCGCGACTGATTTCGCTGCGGATCCGCGACTGATTTCGCTGCGGATTTCGCTGCTGATCTGCGGCGGATTTCGCTGCTGATCCGCAGCGGATTTTGCTGCGGATCCGCGGCTGATTATCTGCTGATTCATCTGCGCTAGCGGGTATAGCATAACGCGATCGCGTTATGCTATACCGTCACCAGCCGGTCAACGCTACGTGTTGAACGGGCTGGTAAAACGCAATATGAACCCAGCCTTAGGGTTAGAACTAGGGTTAGGGTTAGCATTAGGGTTAAGGTTAGAATTACGGTTAGGGTTGGAATTTGGGTTAGGGTTGGAATTAGGGTTAGGGTTGGAATTAGGGTTAGGCTTGTAGTTAGGTTTATGGTTAGAGTTGGGATTAGGGTTAGGGGTGTGTTGGGGTTAGGGTTATGATTAGGGTTTGTATTAGGGTTAGGTGTGTGTATGGGTTAGGGTTGGGGTTAGGGTGTGTTGGGGTTAGGGTTGGAGTTAGAATTGAGGGGTTTCCACTATTTAGGCACATCAGGGGGTCTCCATACGCGACATGGAGCCACCATTGATTCCTGCAAATTTTGCGTTCAAAAGTCAAACAGTGCTCCCTTTATTCCAAGCCCCGACGTATGCCCAAACAGTGGTTTATCCCCACATATGAGTTATCAGCGTACTCGGGAAAAATTGCACAACAACTTTGGGGGTTCAAATTTCTCCTGTTAACATTGGGAAAAAAAATTGGGGACTAAAAATTATTTTTGTGGAAAAAAAATGATTTTATATTTTCACGGCTCTGCGTTATAAACTTCTGTGAAGGACTTGGAGATTCAAAGTGCTTATCACACATCTATAGGAGTTCCTTGGGGGATCTAGTTTCCAAAATGGGGTCACTTGTGGGGAGTTCTACTGTTTAGGCACATCAGGGACTCTGCAAACGTAACATGACGCCCGAAGACCATTCCATCAAGTGGGCATTTCAAAACGTCACTACTTCCCATCCGAGCCCCGACGTGTGCCCATACAGTAGTTTTCTCCCACATATGGGATATCAGCATACTCAGGACAAATTGGACAACAACTTTTGGGGTCTAATTTCTCATGTTACCCTTGGGAAAATAAAAAAAATTGGGGACTAAAAGATCCTGATTGTGGAAAAAATATGATTTTTTTATTTTCATGCCCGGGCGATATAAACTTCTGTGTAGCCCTTGGGGGTTCAAAGTGCTCACCACACATCTGGATAAGTTCTTTGCCGGGTCTAGTTTCCAAAATGGGGTCACTTGTGGGGAGTTTCTACTGTTTAGGCACATCAGGGGCTCTGCAAACGTAACAAGATGCCCGCAGACCATTCCATCAAGTCGGCATTTCAAAGCGTCACTACATCCCTTCCGAGCCCTGACGTGTGCCCAAACAGTGGTTCCCCCCCACATATGGGGTACTAGCGTACTCAGGAGAAACTGGACAACAACTTTTGGGGTCCAATTTCTCCTGTAACCATTGTGAAAATAAATAACAGTGGGCTAAAAAATAATTTTTTGAGAAAAAAAATGATTTTTTATTTTCACGGCTCTGCGTTATAAACTTCTGTGAAGCACCTGGGGGTTCAAAGTGCTCACTATGCATCTAGATAAGTTCCTTAGGGCGTCTAGTTTCCAAAATGGGGTCACTTGTGGGGGAGCTCCAATGTTTAGGCACACAGGAACTCTCCAAATGCGACGTGGCAACCGCTAAATATTCCAGCATATTTTCCATTCAAAAAGTCAAATGGCGCTCCTTCCCTTCTGAGCCCTGCCGTGCGCCCAAACAGTGGTTTATGACCACATATGAGGTATCTGTGTACTCAGGAGAAATTGCCCAACAAATTTTTAGGATCCAATTTATACTGTTGTCCATGTGAAAATGAAAATAACTGAGGCTAAAAGAAAATTTTTGTGAAAAAAAAGTACTTTCTTTTATTTACGGATCAATTTGTGAAGCACCTGGGGGTTCAAAGTGCTCACTATGCATCTAGATAAGTTCCTTAGGGGGTCTAGTTTCCAAAATGGGGTCACTTGTGGGGGAGCTCCAATGTTTAGGCACACAGGGACTCTCCAAATGCGACATGGCAACCGCTAAATATTCCAACATATTTTCTATTCAAAAAGTCAAATGGCGCTCCTTCCCTTCTGAGCCCTGCCGTGCGCCCAAACAGTGGTTTATGACCACATATGAGGTATCTGTGTACTCAGGAGAAATTGCCCAACAAATTTTAGGATTCAATTTATACTGTTGCCCATGTGAAAATGAAAAAACTGAGGCTAAAAGAAAATTTTTGTGAAAAAAAAAGTACTTTCTTTTATTTACGGATCAATTTGTGAAGCACCTGGGGGTTCAAAGTGCTCACTATGCATCTAGATAAGTTCCTTAGGGGGTCTAGTTTCCAAAATGGGGTCACTTGTGGGGAGCTCCAATGTTTAGGCACACAGGGACTCTCCAAATGCGACATGGCAACCGCTAAATATTCCAGCATATTTTCTATTCAAAAAGTCAAATGGCGCTCCTTCCCTTCTGAGCCCTGCCGTGCGCCCAAACAGTGGTTTATGACCACATATGAGGTATCTGTGTACTCAGGAGAAATTGCCCAACAAATTTTAGGATCCATTTTATCCTGATGCCCATGTAAAATATGAAAAAATTGATGCTAAAAGAAAATTTTTGTTGGAAAAATTAAAATGTCCATTTTTTCCTTCCACGTTGCTTTAGTTCCTGTGAAGCACCTGAAGGGTTAATAATCTTCTTGAATGTAGATTTGAGTAGCTTGAGGGGTGCAGTTTTTATAAAGGTGTCACTTTTGGGTATTTTCTGCCATATAGACCCCTCAAAGTGACTTCAAATGTGAGGTGGTCCCTAAAAAAAATGGTTTTGTAAATTTTGCTCTAAAAATGAGAAATCGCTGGTCAACTTTTAGCCCTTATAACTTCCTAACAAAAAAAATGTTGTTCCCAAAATTGTGCTGATGTAAAGTAGACATGTGGGAAATGTAATTTATTAACTATTTTGTGCCACATAACTCTCTGGTTTAACAGAATAAAAATTAAAAATTTGAAAATTACAAAATTTTCAGAATTTTCGCCAAATTTCCATTTTTTTCACAAATAAACGCAAAAATTATCGACCTAAATTTACCACTAACATGAAGCCCAATATGTCACGAAAAAACAATCTCAGAATCGCTAGGATCCGTTGAAGCGTTCCTGAGTTATTACCTCATAAAGGGACACTGGTCAGAATTGCAAAAAATGGCAAGGTCTTTAAGGTCAAAATAGGCTGGGTCTTGAAGGGGTTAATTTCAGCAGGACTGTTCTTGCGCTGCCCAGCATGCTGGCGGCTGAGGGGTCTTGTGGGGACAGGTCCGGACCCTTGTGTCCCCTTCATTACAGATCTGTGTGAGCCGAGGACGCCGGCCTCCATTACTGAGCCCGCGGCGCAGCTTTTGGACTTGGACACTTCTTACGCCCCAGTGACAATCGCTCCCTCTCTTCCCCTGTAATGTTCTGGCCGCTTCCAGCGTTACCAGGTGCGGAGACGTTCTCACGTGTGCCGGGACCTCTCGGGATGAGATTTCACGTGGTCACACGGCTTAAAGAGAAGCGGCCGGCACTGTCATTTCTGAAATAACATAATTGCCCCTTAAGGAAAAAAAAAATGAAAAACACGGATTTTGGTAAGAACTTACCTGTAAAATCCTTTTCAGCGAAGGAAGGGAGGGAGACACAGGAATTCATTACTGATGGGTAGGCGGAGCCCCAGATCAGGATGTCACCTCAGATCAAAAGAGTGCTGACTGGCTGGCCCCTCCAGCTCGGGCTCCTCCTACTCAGCTCCAGTCGTACCAAAGCTTTTAGGAAAGAACCAAGATCACCAGCGGAGCAACATAACCCCTTCTGAAGGAACTTCAGAGAAAAATCACAAGGATACAGGTTATGCATGCAAAGAAAGCCAAAAACCACAGAGTTCCAGGTACTACTCACGGAACCTGACTACTGCGATGAGCTGGCGATGCTGGAACAGAGCCTTAGCGCGCTGACCTTGTGTAGCCCTGGTACACAATACCAGGAGGATGAGTGGAGAGGTAACAGTTAAGGTCTCTTCATGACATCACGTACACTTCTGACACACCCAGCAGGGGTGTGGAAGGGAGTGATTTCTAGTCAGTCAGTTTCCTGTCCTTGGACAGAGTAGACGTGTCCAGTTTGAGCCTGTCAGCAGTTCAGAAAGTGGAGGCTGGTACAGGTGGTCTAATTCACCTTAGTCTAGTCAGAGCTGTGCCCCACTGGAAGAAAGACTGAACTATCTATTAAGAGTTGAGCAAATCGAAGGGCAAAGTGGAAGGAAGATTATTGGAAAAGTGCGTTTGGCTTGGAAGAGTCCTGCACATTGCTACCGGTTACTGGGGACCGAAGGATCACTATTAGCTACAAGCATAGTGAAGAGAAAACCAGAGATTTACCGGACCCTAGGTCGCGGCAAACAAGCCCCTTATAGTCAGTACGTAACTGGGGTCAGGGGAAGTGAAGACTTTGAGTCTCTGCAGGACAAAATAAGAATTCAGCTCCCTCATAGAAAGACTCCTAACACTAAACTGACTGGGAAGCACAGCTTTGGATAAGCTGGAATCATAGAGGGGACTACGCTTCAGGCTGGTCGTACTCATCTTCATTGGACAGTAAAGGAGGCCCTAACTTGCTTAGCTGTTGCCTCAAAGCTCATCCTCCACCAACCCCATCAGCCTCCCTGGGACCTGCCTTACCATCTTGCAAGTAAAGGTATGGAAAGACACTGACCGTGTGAGACTGAGTTATTATTGCATGCCTGCACAATCCCTACCTAAATACCGACCTGAGGGAAGAGTCCCACCTGTAGGGGACCCGACATCTAGCTGCCTCACCATCCCCTCAAGAGATCTACAGCAGCGCTGGTACAAATTACCAGAATACTACAGGTGGCGTCACGAATTGTATATAAACCTATCCCCTGTAAATATTCCCCCAACATACGCCAGACCGCCAGGGCCACAGACCGAGCCACAGCTACCTGTGACAATCCCCATAGACTTCCATGGGCTCGGCTCTGAGTACCCCATTGCCCTGGTAACCCACAATTGTGGTGGCGGGTCGACACAAAAACTTGGCGTCACGAACAGGATACGAAACTTGCAGCATTGCGAGCCCTGTGTGCCTGTGGAGTGTTTTGGTGAAAAAGACTGTTGCTATTGTTTGGCGCCAAATACCGCCATATTTGCCGCCAGATTCGCGCCCTCAGGCGCTGGAGAAGAAGGTGGGCGTACCTGAAAGAGCGCGCAAAGTCTTGGACACGCCCCCGGCTCTGACTCAGCGGCAGGTCCTGCAACAGGAAGTGAACGCTCTGACATCAGAGCGCCTGCGACGAAGGTCCTGTTCCCACTGCGGTGCCTGTGAAATAGCAGCGTCTGAAACCGGTAGGCTCCGTTTAACCAAGGGGGCGCTAAGATGTCACAACAACCGGCTGACAGTGCGGCCCCGGCCGGAGGCCCCAATCCCGCACCGTCTGGTATTGTAGCGCCAGATGGGGGCGCAGGCCCTGCACCCAGTCCGGTAGTCCCGATCATGCCACTAACGCTCCCATATATGCCTGGGGCGAAATGGCTTCCCCAATACAGCGGTGAGCCAGGCACATTAGCAGGCTTCAAGCGGAAGTTATGCAGCATCCTAGAAATGTACTCCATGCCTGAGAGACAAAAAGCTGCTGTGCTAATAGGGCAGCTAACTGGCGCTGCTGAGAGGGAAGTGGAGACTTGGGATACCGTTGATCAGGAGTCGGTACCTGCGATCTTCCTGAAGCTACATGCCATATTTGAAGACCGCACAGAAACGGATCTCCGGATGGCCTTCTATCACTGTTCACAGCAGCCAGGTGACAGCATCCGGGACTATGCTTGCCGACTACAGGGAGCCCTGAGAGCCCTCAAGCAAATTAACCATTTAAATGCAATCGACGAGAATAGAATGCTGAAAGAACAATTTATACAGGGATTGAGATCCCCAGAGGAACGCAGAACTGTAAATTGGTGGTCCTTAGATCATCCGGATGCTACCTTTGATGCCCTAAAGGACATGGCAATAAAAGGGCTGCGGCCCCTGGGCAAACCTGAGGTGGCCACCCAACATCATCAGGGTGAAGTCACTCTGGAACCGGCAGTAACCCCCTGTTCCCCGTTAGTGGCCGAAGCCAAAGCGCAGGTGACACCTCCTAGTGAATTGGACTGTCTGCGCTCAGAGGTGCGCCAGCTGACTAAAAATCTGGCCGCTGTGATGAGTGCCCTGCAGCTGCGGAAAGAGGAGGAAGGAAAGATCTTGTTAGCTGACTGCCCAGAAGACGTCCCGTGGATGCACCGGAGAAGAAAGAAGACGTCGCCCCCCCGGAGGAGGACAACGCCACCCCCAGGAGCAACCTCTGATCAACACCCTTCTCGTCGAGAGATCATCTGTTATCGCTGCAACCGGAAAGGTCATCTGTCTACACAGTGTCCTTTAAACGGGCAGAACCTGGGTCCAAGGGCCAACACCCAGGAGAATACCCGTCAGGCCCCCTAGACTGGAACCGCAGGTATGTGGGCGGGCGACCCTACCTGTCTATTATTCTAGATGGTATTGCTGTTCCAGCATTGTTAGACACTGGGTCCCAGGTGACCCTAATACCTGATGCTCTATATACCAAGTACTGGTCAATGGACAGTCTTAAACCTCCGAGCCTTGACTTTACTGTGTATGCTTCTAATGGTCTTCCTGTAGAAGTACTCGGAACAAAATGTGTAGATGTAAAGGTGGGCAGAGAGGAGTTGAAAGACCAAGGGCTTCTGGTAGTAAAGACTGTAAATGAGGAGAATGGTCTAAATATAATTTTGGGTACTAACATTATCGGTAATTGTTTGGGAGAAGTTGTGTTCTTGCTCCAACAGCTCGCTGAGATTGCCCGACCAAGGCAGAGAGGAGTAATCCAAAGAGAAATCCGGGCCCTGGTGTGTCAGCAGCAAGCGAAGCTTACCGACGGCGAAATTGGTAATGTACGGGTCACTGACTCGGATCCTATTGTGATACCCCCAATGAGTGAAATGATCATTTGGTGCAGGGCGGCCATAGGTCTGAGAGGACAGAATTACCAAGCTGTAGTAGAACCCCACCATTCAGAACATAGACCTACACTTATGACTGCTAGAGGAGTAGTAGAAGTGGTGAATGGAAGAGTACCAGTACGGCTTCTCAATTGGGGAGATGATGAGGTAAATTTACCCCGTTATGCAACCATTGCTAAACTTCATGCTGTTGATAATAATTCTATTCTCCCGGCTGAGTCCTTAGACTCCTGTCAAATAGAGGAGGACAATGACCCAGCAACTCAGGTGGCGGAATGGTGTCAGCAACTCCATGTTGGGACGGACACCACTCCCGCTCACCAGAAGCAAGGGGTATTACGGGTGGTGCAAGAGTACGCCCAAGTGTTTAGCAAAAATCCACTTGATTTTGGGACAATTAAGGGAGTACAACATCATATCCCTACAGGCAATCATCCTCCATCAAAGAGCGGTATAGGCCCATACCTCCAGCTCATTATCAGAAGGCTAAAGAAATGTTGCATGATATGAAGAAAGCTGGGGTGATAAGGGATAGTTGTAGCCCCTGGGCAGCCCCTCTAGTTCTGGTTAAAAAGAAAGATGGTAGTATGAGAATGTGTGTGGATTACAGGCAGGTGAACCGCATAACACACAAGGATGCATACCCGTTACCACGTATAGAGGAATCATTAGCTGCTCTGAAAACGGCTAACTACTTTTCTACCCTTGATCTGACTAGTGGTTACTGGCAAGTGGCTGTGGCTGAGGAGGATCGTGAGAAAACGGCTTTCACCACCCCAATGGGGCTCTGTGAGTTCGACAGAATGCCGTTTGGGCTCAGTAGTGCCCCAGGAACATTTCAGAGAGTGATGGAAAACTGTCTGGGACATCTCAATTTTGAAACCGTGCTGCTATACCTAGACGACATCATCGTGTATTCCAAGACTTATGAGGACCATCTGAAGCACCTGGCAGAAGTATTCGAGTCCCTGTCCAGGTACGGGATGAAATTAAAACCCTCAAAATGCCATCTACTCAAACAGAAGGTACAATACTTGGGGCACATCGTCAGTTCGGAAGGAGTAGCGCCAGACCCAGAGAAAGTCACTGCCATCCAGAAGTGGCCGGAGCCGAAGAACCTTAAGGAAGTGCGACAGTTCCTGGGACTAACGGGTTACTACAGGAGATTCGTGAAAGATTACACGAAGAAGGCAGCTCCTTTACAGGACCTCCTGGTAGGACAATCCTTAAAGAGCAGAAACCCTCCCTTTAATTGGGGTAAAGAACAGGCTGAAGCATTCCAAAAGATGAAAGAGATCCTGACAGGTGATGAGATCTTAACCTATCCTGATTACAGCCAACCGTTCCTGTTGTACACCGACGCCAGTAATGAAGGGTTGGGAGCAGTTCTCAGTCAGAAGCAGAATGGCCAAGAAAAAGTCATCGCTTATGCTAGCAGAAAACTCAGGCCAACGGAGAGGAATCCGGAAAATTATAGCAGCTTCAAGCTGGAGTTTCTGGCGCTGGTCTGGGCCATTACTGAAAGATTTAAGCACTATCTGGCCTCCAATAAGTTCACGGCGTACACAGACAACAACCCGTTAACGCACCTGGAAACCGCCAAGCTGGGTGCCATGGAGCAGCGATGGATGGCTCGGTTGTCCAATTACCAGTTTACTATCAAGTACCGGGCAGGTCGAAAGAATGCTGATGCGTTGTCCCGAATGCCGCATGACTCTGATACGGAAGAAGAATCGGACGACCTGGAAGAAATTGAGCTACCCGCGTTCCATCGAAATGGGGTAGTCCACGAGCATCGAGTTCACAGAAAGCAGTATGGTGCAACATTAAATCCTTTACCCCATCACAGCTGGAAAGAGACTCAGGACAGTGATCCAGTGGTCAGCCGCATCAAGGAGTTGTTAAAACAGGAAGGTTCCTCCTTGGAAAAGGATGCACCTATGTCAGCCAAGCTCCTGTGGAACGAGAAAAGCAGGTTGTTCCTATACCGTGAGAAGTTGTGCAGAAGATACGTCAACCCAGAACCCATGAAATGGTCTGGCAAATCGTGGTCCCCAAGGCAGACGTCCCAATGGTGTTGGAAGCGTACCACGATCAAGCAGGACACTTTGGCTGGAGAAAGCTGGAGACCCTGTTGAGATGCCGGTTCTATTGGGTAGGGATGCGCAGCTCCATCGAGAGGTGGTGTCGGAACTGTGGACCCTGTGGTCTCAGAAGAAAGGACTACGGTAGTCAAAAGGCCCCCCTGCAACCTATCCGGACGACTCGTCCCCTGGAGATTGTGGCCCTGGACCACGTCAAACTGTCGCCGAGTAGATCTGGATACTCATACGCCTTGACCATGGTGGACCATTACTCCAGATTTCTGGTGGTTGTTCCAGTGAAAGACCAGACCGCAGTGACGGCCGCGAAGACCTTTCAAGCAAGCTTTTGTAGACCGCATGGGTATCCGGAGCAAGTCTTAACCGATCAGGGACCCGCTTTTGAAGCCGATTTATTCAAGGAATTCTGTCATATGTACGGGTGCAAGAAAATTAGAACGACACCATACCACCCTCAAACCAACGGTCTTTGTGAAAAGATGAACCATATTGTCCTTGACTTGTTGAGATCCATACCGTTGGAAGACAGGAATCAATGGCCGGATTTACTACCTGATTTGGTTGATTTGTATAATCATATACCTGTAAGCTCAACTAACTGCACTCCAGCTTATCTTATGCGAGCAAGGCCCGGAAAACTACCAATGGATTTAGAACTTGGAGTGGTAGAACCGGAGGCAGACGACGCTGTTGAAAACTGGGACGTCAATCGGCAAGAGCAATACAGAAGAGTACAAATCTGTGTGGAGGAAAGTCTCAATAAGGCACGGGAGAAACAGGAAGATGTTTACAACCGAAATGCTCCTGCCAAGCCTTTGATGCCTGGAGAGGTAGTATTAAAAAGAAAAAGGAAGATGCACAAACTGGATAATCAGTGGGAGCAAGAACCCTACGTCATACAAGATTCTAAATATGACAACAGAAAAGTTTGTGTCGTCAGTAAAGACGGAGGAAGAACAACAATCACTGTGTCCAGAGATCATTTGAAGTTGTGTCCAGAACACTTAAAGAGTTGTGAAAAGAACCCTGTCCTCAATCAAGGAGAAAGAAAGGAAGAGGTCCTACACACAGATCTGGGAGATTTTCCTGCGGATTGGCCCCGACTGGGAGATGCTGTGATAATTCCAGTGTTGCAGTTTTATCAGCCACAAGAGGAAGTTTTACCTCCAGTTGTGCCTGTGGTGCCAGTTGAGCCCGCTCAGGAGTTACCCATCCCAGCAACACCTCAACCTGTGGAACCTCAAGATGGATCATCTGAAGCAGCGCCCCATACTATGGGATCCCTGGTGAAGCTGACTCACACCGCCCAGCCATCAGTACGCTTGCCAGATCCATAGAAAGATTAAGGCAGTTCTATAGTTTGCCGTTACGCAGTGCAGACAGATCACAACTTGATATACCTGAGGCTACACCACGTAGATCAGAGCGAACCACCAAAGGGAAGTTACCCATTAGATATCAGCAGTGATTATAACGAATTTATGTGAACATTGTAAAAGTCTATATATATATGTGTTTTTCCCTATTATGTCTTCGTTTAACAATGGACTCAGAGGCTGAGGACTGAGCCAGCCCAAAAACTGTATCCTGTAAATAGTTGCACTAAAGTGCCTTTTTAATGGTTTCACATGAAACCTTGACTTACCTCTGAACCAAAAACCCGTGTGGTGTGGCACTGAGTGAGGTCTGCATTTGGATGTCCTGCAGCCCACCCAGGACCCACGTTGAAGGTTTGGTGCGGGTCCTTCACAAGTATACCGTATATTTATTGAATGCTATTTAATACTTTTGTATTTCTATATATAATGTTATTGTTTGCAACGTTCAAGATATCCTCACCTCCCGGATGGGACGAATTACTGTTAATTGTTTAATGTTTTCATGCATAAACAAAAATGTCTCTTTATATTTTACAGCCCGGGAGTGCTGTCGTTTACCATGGGGGAATGTGTAGCCCTGGTACACAATACCAGGAGGATGAGTGGAGAGGTAACAGTTAAGGTCTCTTCATGACATCACGTACACTTCTGACACACCCAGCAGGGGTGTGGAAGGGAGTGATTTCTAGTCAGTCAGTTTCCTGTCCTTGGACAGAGTAGACGTGTCCAGTTTGAGCCTGTCAGCAGTTCAGAAAGTGGAGGCTGGTACAGGTGGTCTAATTCACCTTAGTCTAGTCAGAGCTGTGCCCCACTGGAAGAAAGACTGAACTATCTATTAAGAGTTGAGCAAATCGAAGGGCAAAGTGGAAGGAAGATTATTGGAAAAGTGCGTTTGGCTTGGAAGAGTCCTGCACATTGCTACCGGTTACTGGGGACCGAAGGATCACTATTAGCTACAAGCATAGTGAAGAGAAAACCAGAGATTTACCGGACCCTAGGTCGCGGCAAACAAGCCCCTTATAGTCAGTACGTAACTGGGGTCAGGGGAAGTGAAGACTTTGAGTCTCTGCAGGACAAAATAAGAATTCAGCTCCCTCATAGAAAGACTCCTAACACTAAACTGACTGGGAAGCACAGCTTTGGATAAGCTGGAATCATAGAGGGGACTACGCTTCAGGCTGGTCGTACTCATCTTCATTGGACAGTAAAGGAGGCCCCTAACTTGCTTAGCTGTTGCCTCAAAGCTCATCCTCCACCAACCCCATCAGCCTCCCTGGGACCTGCCTTACCATCTTGCAAGTAAAGGTATGGAAAGACACTGACCGTGTGAGACTGAGTTATTATTGCATGCCTGCACAATCCCTACCTAAATACCGACCTGAGGGAAGAGTCCCACCTGTAGGGGACCCGACATCTAGCTGCCTCACCATCCCCTCAGAGATCTACAGCAGCGCTGGTACAAATTACCAGAATACTACAGGTGGCGTCACGAATTGTATATAAACCTATCCCCTGTAAATATTCCCCAACATACGCCAGACCGCCAGGGCCACAGACCGAGCCACAGCTACCTGTGACAATCCCCATAGACTTCCATGGGCTCGGCTCTGAGTACCCCATTGCCCTGGTAACCCACAATTGTGGTGGCGGGTCGACACAACCTCAGCCCAGATAATCGCTATCAGATAAGGGTCGCGCTGCATCTGAAAACATCAACACACTTCTGCCTTGGGAGGGTGCTGTGTCTCCCTCCCTTCCTTCGCTGAAAAGGATTTTACAGGTAAGTTCTTACCAAAATACGTGTTTCAGCTGCAGATGGAAGGGAGGGAGACACAGGAATTCATTACTGATGGGACGTCCCAAAGCAGTTCAAAAATAAGGGTGGGAAAAAACCAACAAAAGGCAGAAACCCAACAACCTTAACAGAAAAAATGCGCAAACAGCGCTAAACACAAGTTCATCTAGAACTTTAAACTACAGCTGCCTGCAGGACCCTACGTCCGAGGGCTGCATCAGCGGAAACACTGACGTCCACTTTATAAGACTTTGTAAACGTGTGGACAGAGTGCCAAGTTGCCGCCCGGCAGAGCTGCACTGCCGAAGCACCTTGATGAAAAGCCCACGATGAAGCCACAGCTCTCGTGGAATGGGCTCGAAACTTAATCGGGCAAAATTCACCCTGAAGACGGTAAGCTTCCAATATAGCTGACCGGATCCAACGAGCTATGGAATCCTTGGAAGCTCGTTGACCACATCGAAGACCAGCTGGAACCACAAATAGGGAGTCCGTCTTACGAAAACCTTGAGTAATAGATGGATAAAACTTCAAGGCCCGCACTAAATCTAATGTGTGCAAAGCTCGCTCTTTCGCATTCTTCAGATCCGGACAGAATGAGGGCAACACAATATCCTGGTTAACATGAAAATGTGACACCACTTTAGGTAAAAAATCACCCCATGTGCGAAGCACTACACGATCTGGAAAAAAACCCAGAAAAGGAGGCGAACAAGAAAGAGCTGCCAACTCAGAAACTCTCCTCAAAGAGGTGACTGCTACAAGGAAGGCCACCTTCCAAGAAAGCAAAGAAAGGCTAGCAGAACCCATAGGCTCAAAAGGTTTATGCTGAAAAGCTTCCAAAACAAGGTTGAGCCGCCAAGGAGACACGGGTGCCTTCCGCGGCGGAAACTTACGAGCTATACCGCGGAAAAAGGAGAGCACGTCCCTATTCGAAGCAATGGTTCTCCGGAACAATAAGGACAGAGCAGAAATCTGACCTTTCAGGGTGCTAACTGCCAAACCCTTGTCTAGCCCATGCTGCAGAAAAGCCAACAGATTGGGAATGGAAAATTTTCTCGGGTTCCGAGAGGACCCCAAACACCACGAAAAGAAGGTTTCCCAAGTTTTGTGGTAAATCCTAGTAGTAGCCGGACTTCTCGCAGCACGAAGAGTAGCAATGACCTCGGCTGAAAAACCTCTATGGGTTAAAATTTCGGTCTCAAGAGCCACGCCGTCAAACGCAGAGACATCAAGTCCGGATGACAAACGGGCCCCTGAGTCAACAAGTCCGGTTGAAGAGGAAGCGGAAAAGGAGGTGCCGCCAACCGCGACATTATTGTCGAGAACCACACCCTCCTTGGCCAATCTGGAGCTATCAAAATAGCTGAAATTCTCTCTAGTCTGATTCGACGCAGTACTAGAGGAAATAAGGATATCGGCGGGAATACATAGATCAGCTCGAACTGATCCCACTGAGCCACTAGAGCATCCACCGCCACAGCCTTCGGGTCCTTGTACCTGCGCATGAACGTCGGTAACTTGGCATTGGACCTGGATGCCATCAGACCACTTGGGGAGTCCCCAACGGGAGCACAGTAGTGCAAAAAACTTCCGGGTGGAGGCTCCATTCCCCGGGATCCATCTTCCTGCGACTGAGAAAGTCCACTGTAATATTCTGAACCCTGGAATGTGAATCGGCGAAATGGCTGGTAAACTGCCCTCGGCCCAAATCAGAATTCGGGACACCTCCACCATGAGTCTGGAACTCCTTGTCCCGCCTTGGTGATTGATAAAAGCGACAGCCGTCGCATTGTCTGTCTGCACTCGGACCGGCAGACCGCTCAAAAGGACCGTCCAATGCTGGAGGCAAAGGAAAATCGCCCTCAATTCCAGGACGTTGATCGAAAGGACAGACTCTTCCGATGACCATACCCCCTAAATCCAGAGATTGTTCCAAACACCCCCCCCCCCAGCCCGTCAGGCTGGCATTGGTGGTTATGACCGACCACTTCGGAGGGAGGAAAGGCTTTCCCAGGGATAACGCTCCTGGACATAACCACCATCCTCGGGATTCTCGCACCCTGTGAAAGATGGTGACGCTGCAATCCAGCGAACCTTGCGATTGATCCCAACGACTCAGAATGAGCCTATGGAGAGCTCTGGAATGAAATTGGACAAACGGAAAAAACCTCATTGACGTCACCGTCAGACCCAGAAGGCGCATACCTTCCGAAGGGACACTGCTGTCGCAGACTTCATAGTCTGTACATGCTGGAGCAGACATGCCTGCTTGTCTGGAGGTAGGGACAACACCGCCCGTACCGTGTCGAAATGCATCCTCAAAAACAGGATTGCCTGCGACGATTCCAGAGACGACTTCTCCTTTGAGACCACAACCGAAAGGCCGTCCAAATAGGGGCGAATCGTAAGTCCCCGTCTTCGAAGAATTGCCATGAGATTTAGGCGTCAGAATCGTTGTAAAAATTCTGGGCGTTAAGGCCAAGCCGAATGGTCGTGCCACAACCTGGTAATGGTTGATTCTATGGCAAAAAAACGAAGGAAGCGCTGGTGAGGTCTTCCGACGGGAACATGCCAAAAAGCGTTGCGAATGTCGATTGATCGTTCTGCGACAGGGCTGCCATAACTGAGCGAAGCGACTTCATGCTTGGCTCTGACGGAATGTCAGAAGTCAGTCCGCCTTAGCGGATTTTTTTTTTTTTTTTTTGCCAGCTTCTGCCTTAACAGAAGTTCTGTTTCCAGGGTATGCAGAATTTCTGAGAATTCCCCCTCTCTTTTTTTTTTTTTTTAAAAAGAGAGAGACGACACAAACCCCCAGAGGGTTGGTCAGATCATCCCTTGAACCGAAAAGGACTGCCGATAACTATCGGCACTAGTCCTGCCAGCCGCAGAAGTCACAGCTCTGCGCTGCGGTAAAGCTGCTTCTTTTGCCTTTGCCTTGGCATCAGCTCCGTGAGGTCAGTCAAATAGCTGACCACTTTCTAAGCTAAAGATAGCAAACCCTGTTGGAAAACTGCGTTCCATCCAATTCACAGTGCTCTTCTGACTGTAACTGCCGAGGATTGCGCCCTGGATAGCAGTGACGCATTATCCTTCAACTAGAAAAGCCCATCTACCTTGATAGAGGGAAACTTGCCACGCCGTCCTTAGACGGTCCAACCGGCTCAGGGGAACTTAACAAGTACACCTAGATCCTTAATACCGAATCTATGATCCACGGCTACACAGATGGAAATTGTTGCCATCTCCGTTCTTCTGTCCAGCGTGTCCTGCAGACTCGTCTTCCCTTTTACCAGGAAGATTTGCTAAGCTGGAATAAAGGGGCATTCACTTCAGGAGAAGGGGTCCAATTAACAAATAACTCCGTAGAAAAACGGATACAGTTTGTAAGGTCGTCGCGACCCATGCGACCCTTGCAACATCCGGGCCGACTTACCAGGACGACTAGTTACCTCCTCCGGTAACTGTAACGTCCACATGGCTTCCACAGAAATTTTAGTACGGCCCCTGAGAGAGGCAGGGTGTCCCTGCCGATCCTCCTTGTCCGAATCGGACTTCTTCGCTAAGCGAGAAGGAAAGCACCGATTTGTGTCGCTTCCTTGACAGGATCTAGTTGACACTCCATAACCTAAAAGGTCATCAATAGAAACCAGTGAAGGCCTCCATTTTGACACCACTGGAACCTCCGACCGTGCATGAGTCGAGGTCTGCGTGTCAGATACGCGAGGCTGATCCGTAGCGGATCTGGGAGAGGGTCTCTGACATGCCCTTGCACAGTATATGGCAGGTTAAACCTGTCAGTAACCAGAGCAGTACTTAAATAAAAAACAAACGCTGAAGGGTTAAAGCTCTAAAAGCGAGAGCTACCCCAGCTGTCTCCCATTAAGAGTTAACCGCCTAAGAAGGGGTTAAAGTAGCTGACTCCCCACAACCTTGATAATGAAAAAGGGTGTGCGAATCTCAAGCGCCTCTTATAAGGTCGCAGCTGCAGGACAGCCATGCCACTCTAAACAGAAAACGTTCCACAAGATCGCTAAAAAATTGCGCTGTTTTTTATAACGCAATGACCGCCAAAGTTGTCAAGGAGATCGCTAATCGCCTATGCGATTGCCCAGATTGGCAGCCACCAGTGACACTAAAAATGACACACAAACGATCGCAATATTATGCGACGCCATCAGGATCGTCAGCGGAAACGTATAGTGGCAGCATTAATGTCGCAGACTCCCCACAGCCTCTTTATTAATATTAAAAGAGTGTGCGAGCCCCTTATGCGAGAACAGCCGCAGGACAGCTCAATCTGTCACTCAGAAGTGCCCCAGACGGCGCCCGCGCTGTGGAGGTGAAGGGGTTAAGCTTCTGCCCGGCGGGCTAGAAGCGACTCACCAAGCTGGTCACGTATTCTTGCCGGGAGGGGAGGAGAACGATCCGGGGAGCTTTCAGCCTGCAGCGCTTTATCAGCAATGGCCGCCGCGCTCTGCCTCCGTGTGCTCCATGTAGAGGAGTCGGAAATGGAGGCTGCAGTAAAGCGCGCGCGCTCAGAAGCGGCGCGAAATTCAAAAAATAAAAAGAGCGCGTACTCCCCTCCTTTCCCTCGTCCTGCAGGCATCCTCCTGCGGACATATAAAAACTAGTCACCGGCATATATATGTACAGCAGCTGCCGCAGCAGTCGCTAAAAACACTCACACACATTTTACCAAAATGTGGAGTACTCACCAGCCGAAACGCCACAGGGACCCCCAGGGGTTTCTGGCGCTATGCCCATGCTTCCCCCCAGGGCGGGAAGCGCAGTGACCCCAGTGTGTGGTTTGCGCCCCCGCCAGGGAAAACTCTCCTCATCCCCCAGGGCCGGCAAGATTCTGCAGGGACCATTATGTAGTTACAGATCCGCCAAGGGAGAGGCTGGTGAAATACACTGATAACATGTAATAGCGCTGTCACCGCAGCGCTGAAGCATACTGATATACATGTAATAGCGCTGCCATCAGACGCTAAAGCACTCACACATTAATAATAAAATTTTGTGTGGAGTATTCACCAGCTTAGCGCCACAGGGACCCCTCAGGATTTGTGGCGCTTGTGCCCATGCTTCCCCCCGGGCGAGGAACGCAGTGACCGCACGTGTGGTTTGCGTCCCCGCCAGGGAAGCTCTCCTCATCCCCCAGGGCCGGCAAGGATTCTGCAGGGACTATTGAGTAAATACAGATCCGCCAAGGGAGAGGTTGGGGTACAGCAGCGCTGGTACCCCTGAGACCTCTAGACCAACTAGTGATCCAAGTCTCTTGTCCGAATATAAAATAATAAAATCTTCTGAGGAGCTGCATTAGCAGCGACCATCCTCTGGACCTCAAATCTTAGACTGGAGCTGAGTAGGAGGAGCCCGAGCTGGAGGGGCCAGCCAGTCAGCACTCTTTTGATCTGAGGTGACATCCTGGTCTGGGGCTCCGCCTACCCATCAGTAATGAATTCCTGTGTCTCCCTCCCTTCCATCTGCAGCTGAAATCTATTTTTCCTCCGCTGCTACTTAGGACACCGTCACATCGGCCGGCGGTGGAATGAAAGAGCGGCAAAAATAGACCAAAATTGCTAAGAAAAACAAAACGTAATTCGCTTGTAAAATCCACCAGCTCAGCAAATTGCAGGGTCATAAAGGGGAGTTCTTACACCAGCAAAGATTTCAGAGGCTCCTACACTCAATATACAGTGACAATCCTTTAATCCAGCATCCAGTAATCTGGAAAAGCAGGTAATCTGGCAGCACTAAGTATCGGGATTGGCTGCTATCTTTTCTTATGTTTTGGCCCATTTTTTCTTACCTATTACACCGACAATGGATGTGTCAGTCTAAACTGCAATTATGGAATTACATTCATGAGCAGGTCAAAAAAGATGAGCAGAACCATATGTAAGTAATAGCGAATGGAAAGGTGGGAAGAAATGTATATTCTCCAACTGGGAAAACTAGATATCACCTACCCTTCAAACAGGATGGCGACTTTGTAGCACACAGCGACCACAGCGGTGAGAATGAGGCCAGCGAGGCTGGAGGTCCTAAGGTAAAACAAAAAAACACAAGAGACAATAACACAGAGTGGTGAAAAGCGGCCACCAACCCTCCACCCCCCGATAAACCAGCACCTACTACCAAACATCTACTGCACAATATGGAGCAGTATTATAGTAGTTGTATTCTTGTACATAGGAGCAGTATTATAGTAGTTATATTCTAGTACATAGGAGCAGTATTATAGTAGTTATATTCTTGTACATAGGGGCAGTATTATAGTAGTTATATTCTTGTACATAGGAGCAGTATTATAGTAGTTATATTCTTGTACATAGGGGCAGTATTATAGTAGTTATATTCTTGTACATAGGGGCAGTATTATAGTAGTTATATTCTTGTATATAGGGAGCAGTATTATAGTAGTTATATTCTTGTACATAGGGGCAGTATTATAGTAGTTATATTCTTGTACATAGGAGCAGTATTATAGTAGTTATATTCTTGTATATAGGGAGCAGTATTATAGTAGTTATATTCTTGTACATAGGGGCAGTATTATAGTAGTTATATTCTTGTACATAGGAGCAGTATTATAGTAGTTATATTCTTGTACATAGGGGCAGTATTATAGTAGTTATATTCTTGTACATAGGGGGCAGTATTATAGTAGTTATATTCTTGTACATAGGGGTAGTATTATAGTAGTTATATTCTTGTACATAGGGGCAGTATTATAGTAGTTATATTCTTGTATATAGGGGCAGTATTATAATAGTTATATTCTTGTATATAGGGGCAGTATTATAGTAGTTATATTCTTGTACATAGGAGCAGTATTATAGTAGTTATATTCTTGTACATAGGGGGCAGTATTATAGTAGTTATATTCTTGTACATAGGGGTAGTATTATAGTAGTTATATTCTTGTACATAGGAGACAGTATTATAGTAGTTATATTCTTGTACATAGGAGCAGTATTATAGTAGTTATATTCTTGTACATAGGGGCAGTATTATAGTAGTTATATTCTTGTACATAGGAGCAGTATTATAGTAGTTATATTCTTGTACATAGGGGCAGTATTATAGTAGTTATATTCTTGTACATAGGGGCAGTATTATAGTAGTTATATTCTTGTACATAGGGGGTAGTATTATAGTAGTTATATTCTTGTACATAGGGGCAGTATTATAGTAGCTATATTCTTGTACATAGGAGCAGTATTATAGGAGTTATATTCTTGTATATAGGGGCTGTATTATAGTAGTTATATTCTTGTACATAGGGGCAGTATTATAGTAGTTATATTCTTGGACATAGGGGCAGTACTATAGCAGTTATATTCTTGTACATAGGGACAGTATTATAGTAGTTATATTCTTGTACATAGGGGGCAGTATTATAGAAGTTATATTCTTGTACATAGGGGGCAGTATTATAGAAGTTATATTCTTGTACATAGGAGCAGTATTATAGTAGTTATACTTTTGTATATAGGCGCTGTATTATAATACTTATATTCATATACGACGTGGACAGTTTTACAGCAAAGATACACTAAGATATGAAGGAGAACACCCACAACGTCGCCTCCAGACTTCCGCAGATAAACGTAGGATTTCTGCGGCACTATAAATAAGTGCAGGGTAGAGATTTTTCACTTTGGAGGCCCTGGGGATTGTGATTATATTATTAATGTCTGTACTTCCATGTAGCGCTATCGAGTCCTTGATTTACAGCTGTGGGAAATATTCATCCCCGTAGATGAGCAGTAAGCGCTATTTTTATTTCTAGCCGCCAAATTGCTGGAGGGAAGTCTGAGTCCTATGTGTCACGACGTCCATCACGCAGAGGCGCCTCTGACACAGGTGATACAGCGGATTCGCAGTGACATCAGAACCCAGCCCCCCCTCAGACGCGTTATTTCACGACTTCAATACTTTTAGATATTAGGTTGTCGCACAACTTTCGTTTTTATAGATCTTTCCCATATAAAAATGGCTGCAGGGATTACGGTGGAACAAAAGTGGCGCAGGTGAAGAGACTTTGTAACCACAACCAGATGAATAAATGACGGTCTCAAGTTTTAATTTTTGGACCCAGATGCGCAGATTATTACCAGGCGTGCGTCTTTAGTCCAGGCTTTATCTCCGCGGCTCCACGGACGGACGCGGCTTCTCCATCTGCTGCTGTGAAGAATCGCACCGCACGTCTGACATTTACGAGTATTTTTAGAACCTTCGTTTTTCTGCGGAAAGATGAAGCCGTCCGCCGTTTCTTCAAAAGGTAATGAGGTTATGAATCACATGGCAGAAAGCCCGCTCCTTCCCTTGTTCTCGCCCCGCTCCTTCCCTTGTTCTCGCCCCGCTCCCCCCGAGATATAATCTTTTCTGGGAACCATCCGTGTTGTGCATTACTCATTTTACTCTGGAGCGGTTCAGAAGAACCAAAACTTTCATCCGTGACCCAAAGCTGGACAGATAAAAAAAAAATGGCTGCTGGATTCAAAGGGGATCGGCGGGTTTAACCCTTTCCCAGCACGCGCCTATACAGCGATACCGCTTTGATGTCTTGCTGCAGTTGAACAGACGATCGTCCTGTTATTTTTTCCGCCGTAATGAGGTAGATTTCGGCTTTATTGTACAACATCCGCCCACCTGGATGACCTCCTCCTATCCTTTATAAAATG
This sequence comes from Oophaga sylvatica, assembly GCA_033576555.1. Taxonomy (NCBI): domain Eukaryota; kingdom Metazoa; phylum Chordata; class Amphibia; order Anura; family Dendrobatidae; genus Oophaga; species Oophaga sylvatica. Next base: position 105,672,778 of record JARQOD010000007.1, on the reverse strand, counting down.
GATCTGTCCTCGACTTCAATGCAATGGTCCTGAGCGTTTCATCTACTTTTAGCTCAATAAAAAGCTTTATAGGAGTTTGCGGTATTATTTATTTCCGATTTTTGTGGGTTTTTCTTTTTTTTAAATTCCCATTATGGATAAAAAGCTAAATGTTTCATGCTCTTCCTAATGTAAAAGATGAGCGAGCTTAAAAGAGGTGGTCCGGGATTAAAATAACTGCTTGCTCCAAAAACAGCACCACCCCTGTCTACAGGTTGTGTGTGGTATTGCAGCGCTGCACCAGTTAATTCAATGGAGCTGAGAGGTGGCGGTGTACGGTGTATTTAGAAGAAGGAAAATGTGTTTATTCTTGTACTAGACATCCTCCTTAAAGGGATAAGGGAGTTTTCATGCACAAATATTGCTTTATATGAACCCTTATCACGACTACTGCCATGCAGGTAAGGAAGAGCGTGGGACTTAAGATCCAAATATTGAGTATAAATTATGGGATCCAGGTAGTTAGAGACGACCCCTTTAATTGAGCTCCGCCCAAGTGACTCCATAGAAAACAGGACTCTTCCTGTTTCTAAAGAAAATTTCCAGGAAGTGTCACGCGAGAGGATAAACATGAAAAAGCTGCTTTTCTGTACCTTTTTTTGGCACTTGAAGGAGCAGCATTTGCACTCCATAATGGGTCAGTCTCAATAAAATGTTCCCTCTAAAGTTGATTCTTCATTTTTGCCTAATTTTTTTTACAATGTTTGTGGTTTTATAATTTTGCTGCTGAAATCCCCATTGTCCCACAGGACGTTTCTTGCTACTTAAGTGCCAAGAACAGGGCAGGTAAACTCCTTGATCCGCGGAGCCGTAAAGGTTTCCTGCACAAATGATGGGTTACAAGAAGATCCCATACAATGGAACGTGCTGATTCACAGGTCCACGAGTTCAGAACCCTCCCCAAAAATTACAAGATTCTTAACCTGCTATTAAACCCATCCAGAGCTGGAGGAAAGAAAATGACTGGGGTGATGGAGTTCAGGTGAAGAGGACATTTGTCCCCAAAACAATACAGAACAGGGCTCAGCTGTGTTATCACACACAACTTGTGGACAGATGAGCACCGTTTTTGGAAGGCTGTACACCAAAAATTCAGTAAAAAAGGGTTTCCTTTTTTGGAAAAATCTGATTAATAAGGCAGCAACAAGGGTAGATAGAATGAAGGACTTATTACGGGGTATGAAGAGGGAAAGTAAGAACATGGGACTCAACACAAAGACTGAGATATTCACTACTGGTAGGTACGGGACACAAAGGAGATGGACGACGATGAACTGGAAGTTGTAAAGGACTTCAACCTACAATGATCAGCGATAACTCAAGGTACAGCGACGACACTGGAAGTCAGTGAGAGAACAGCTATGGGCAAATCAACAATGAAGTCACTGGAGAAGGTCTTCACATCAAGGAACATTTCACTGGTGACGAAGACAGAAGAATCGACGTCTTCGAATTGTGGTGTTGGAGAAGGACATTATCAATACCATGAAGGGTAAGAAGAACAAACAAATCAATTCTGGAACAAATGAAGCCAGAAATGTCACTAGAAGAATCACCAAGCTCAGACTTGCCTACTTTGGACATCATATGAAGAGAGCCATCACTGGAGGACATCATAGTCGGAAGAATAGAAGGAACAAGGCGAAGAGAAAGACCAGCAAACCGATGGATTGGTACTAATGAGATGACGGTGGAGAAGACCCTGGTGAGGTCTTACCAACATTATTGATAACATACAAGATTGATATTATGGAAAATTACTAGATTCAACATCACTGTCAGGGTTTGCCTGGGGCCAAGGCACTGTACTCAAAAAAACAAGGGCAGTAAGGCTCTGCTGCCAATCACTGATCCACCACTGGTGTTGTCCATGCACTTGATGGGTCCGTTCTTCACAGTGTCTGTTGTGATTTTTTTTTTTCTTTGAGTTGACGTTCAACCAAAAACGTCAAACGTATTCTTGGCAGGGCGGTACCATAATATTCCTCCGTACCCTTGAGATACATTTGTTACACTTTCAGAAAATCACATTTCTGGCAAAAGGGTTCATGAAGCAGATCTTGTGTACCGTTATCACAGCTTGGCGCCACTCCAGATTTCATTCTAGACCGATTTCCTTGCGGACGGCTGTCAGCTAAGGCTTGATTTTACTAATACATCTTCTATCAGGTCCTTGATTTATTTATGCAAACAAGAACAAATTTACATGGCTGCGCTAATTGACTAACTGTGCTCGGTCCCCGAAGGCCGAGCGCGGTTACAAGACATTAATTCATTACACAGCAGCCTATCAGCGAGCAATTTGCCATTTCCCTTATGTTACGGGGCCATGTTACTGTAACTGGTTGGTGATATACATTAAATCAGCTCATAATCGGCTAATGAGAACAGTAATTATACAATGTACTTTCTGCAATTAGCGATTCTTGCACGCCAGCTGTGCCGAAAACTTGGAACAAGGCTATTAACAGTCCATTCAGTGACATAGAGAAGGTTCCAGAACTTTTAGGCAGGAGGGACTGATCTGTACCGTTTTTAAACCCATTAGGTATAACCTGTAGGGCAATAAAAGAACTTCCCAGCCTTAAAGCTGGGGTAGATTTACGAATACTGATTTCATAGGTGATGAAAATCAGGCGTACTTACCTGCCCTGTTGAGGGCAGAGCAAAGTATTGCACTGCGCAGATAAGTACGCCTGTGCAGGAGCGCAATGCTGGGGAGCCATGAAGCAAGCAGGAGGGCAGCATCGCAAGAAGATGGGAGGCGCCAGACCAAGACCTGAGACACTCATTGGACCGGACCGCCCTGCAGGTGAGTATAATAAAACATATTTTTCTTCTCTTGCAGGTCGGATCGGGGGCATATCTACAGAATTATAGAATGCTGCAGATAAGCTCTGATAGGTGGTGGCTGAAACTAGTATCGGCCAAACCTGGTGACAGGTTCGCTTTAAGTGTTCTATCCCTGCCCACTTTATAACTGATCTTCTGCAGTAAGCGCTGCTGTGATTTGAACTGTTAAGTGTTCTATCCCCGCCCACTTTATAACTGATCTTCTGCAGTAAGCGCGGATGTGATTTGATCTGTTAGTGTTCTATCCCCGCCCACTTTATAACTGATCTTCTGCAGTAAGCGCTGCTGTGAATTGAACTGTTCGTGTTCTATCCCCGCCCACTTTATAACTGATCTTCTGCAGTAAGCGATGCTGTGATTTGAACTGTTCGTGTTCTATCCCCGCCCACTTTATAACTGATCTTCTGCAGTAAGCGATTCTGTGATTTGAACTGTTCGTGTTCTATCCCCGCCCACTTTATAACTGATCTTCTGCAGTAAGCGATGCTGTGATTTGAACTGTTCGTGTTCTATCCCCGCCCACTTTATAACTGATCTTCTGCAGTAAGCGATGCTGTGATTTGAACTGTTCGTGTTCTATCCCCGCCCACTTTATAACTGATCTTCTGCAGTAAGCGATGCTGTGATTTGAACTGTTCGTGTTCTATCCCCGCCCACTTTATAACTGATCTTCTGCAGTAAGCGCGGATGTGATTTGATCTGTTAGTGTTCTATCCCCGCCCACTTTATAACTGATCTTCTGCAGTAAGCGCTGCTGTGATTTGATCTGTTAGTGTTCTATCCCCACCCACTTCATAACTGATCTTCTGCAGTAAGTGCTGCTGTGATTTGATCTGTTAGTGTTCTATCACCGCCCACTTTATAACTGATCTTCTGCAGTAAGCGCGGCTGTGATTTGAACTGTTAGTGTTCTATCCCCGCCCACTTCATAACTGATCTTCTGCAGTAAGCGCTGCTGTGATTTGAACTGTTAAGTGTTCTATCTCCGCCCACTTTATAACTGATCTTCTGCAGTAAGCGCTGCTGTGATTTGAACTGTTAGTGTTCTATCCCCGCCCACTTTATAACTGATCTTCTGCAGTAAGCGCTGCTGTGATTTGAACTGTTAGTGTTCTATCCCCGCCCACTTTATAACTGATCTTCTGCAGTAAGCGCTGCTGTGATTTGAACTGTAAGGCTAAGTGCACACGATCAGGAATAACTGCGTTTTTTTCGCGGTTTTTCCGCGGTTTTCCGCGGTAAAAACGCGATAAAAACGCAAGCATTAAGCATCCTATACATGTTAATTGATTCCGCATGTTTTGGCCACATGTTGCGTTTTTTTCCGCGAAAAAAAACGCTTCGCGGAAAAAATAGCAACATGTTCATTAATTTTGCGGAATGTAAGCGGTTCATGTGCGGTGGTACCCAGGGTCTGGAGGAGAGGAGACTCTCCTCCAGGCCCTGGGTACCATATCCCTGGTAAAACAATAATTAAAATAAAAAATAATGATATTCTCACCTTCCGGCGGCCCCCGAAGCCTTCCCGCAGCCCCCGCAGCCTTCCCGCCTTCAGCGATGCTCCCGGCAACTCCCGGTCCCAGGAGTGCTTTGCGAGAATCACCCAGATGGCATAGCGGTCTCGCGAGATGCTACGTCATCGGTGTGATTTGTCGCAAAGCACTCCTGGGACCGGAGTTGCCGGGAGCGTCGCTGAAGGCGGGAAAGCTGCGGGGCCGCGGGAAGGCTGCGGGGGCCACCGGAAGGTGAGAATATCATTATTTATTATTATTTTTATTATTTTTACATTAGATCTTTTTACTATTGATGCGGCATAGACGGCATCAATAGTAAAAAGTTGGTCACACGAGTCAAACACTATGTTTGACTCGTGTGACCAACCTGTCAATCAGTTTTCCAAGCGATGCTACAGATCGCTAGGAAAACGCTAGCATTCTGCAAGCTAATTACGCTTGCAAAACGCTATTATTCTGGCGGGAATCAGCATACAAAAAACGTGCGTATTTCCTGCGGGAGAAGTGCGGGATTGCTGCGGAAATTTCCGCGGCAATTCCGCAACGTGTGAACTTAGCCTTAGTGTTCTTTCCCCGCCCACTTAATAACTGATCTTCTGCAGTAAGCGCTGCTGTGATTTGAACTGTTAGTGTTCTATCCCCGCCCACTTCATCACAAATCTCCTACTGTGATAATTCTAGTACTTAAATTGGTTAAAAAAGTGAAATGTTGTAACCATATGCTGTTCTCTAATCAACTAGTTTATGTAAAAAAAAATAAAAAGATGTTCTATCCCCACCCACTTCATAAAATATTCACACCCACTTTAAAATAGTGGACCTTCCGAATTCCATATATGTCAATCTGGACCTTCAATGGTTAAGTACAGTGACGACAAAAAGATGACTGGAAGATGCCTCCTACGATTCCTCGCCATCCATGGTCACCTCAGCTGGGCGAGGATGCAGCGGCCGATACATACATTAGATATATTACTTGTTAGGTAAAAGATATCTATGTTGGGCTGGAATCCAACTTTTACCGGTCGGGGTGTTTGGAAGACCCCAGACTTCGCTGCCGTACAGGAGGATTGGGGCGATGATGCAAAGATTTTTAGTGAGACCCTCACTGGGAGTTTCAGTTTTATCTATCAGTCTGTGCATCCTTCTGATCGCTGATGGTAAAATGTAACCACGTAGGAAGACTGGGGAGACTTGTGTGTCCTAAACAGTGCCTTCACCCCTCCTCTTCCCACCAATCCCATAAAGAATACACAATCAGGCCTGGATGGGTTGAACAGGTCGGTCACAGTTTATTAATTACCAAAGCAGAGAAGGGCAATTACATTTCGTAACGGGGGCTCATGGCAGAGTTCCTTGTCCGCGATCGACAGGAGATTATGCCTACGAGCGGTCACGAACCTTTGCCCTCCTCTACTAATCCGCTGTGACTTAGTTTTGCTAATACAGAAACTTTTTTTTTTTTTTTTTTTACATATAACTTGTACATATTACACGTATATACATATCTCCGAAGTACATAGAATGACAGTTCTCTTTATTGAATTATGTAAGGGAGGGAGGGTGGGACAACAACAGCTTCCAGTGACTGCCGGAGGGGAAAGGAAGTTGCTGACCAGAACACCTAAATTTACCCCCTGTAGGAGTGGTCCCAGGTACCTTCCCCTCCGAGGCCACTGGACAGCTGGACATCCCCAATTAGTACATCACCACTGGGAGTGGTATGAGAGGGGGGGTGAATTGGGCACGGACAGTATTACACTAGCATCCACCTTATAGGCTCTCCAGTCAGAGGCCCTTTCCTTATTCAGTACAGGGCCTGCCACGTAGCAGTGCCGAATACTTACATGAGGGCCAGACCCAAGTAATTGGCAGTACTCCCCCAATACATTGGATTTTCCATTATATTAAATGGGAAGTCGGTCACCTTCTCTTCCATCAGGATTCCAAAGTAATCACCTGGAAGAAAAGACGAAAAAAAAAGGTTGTGAGTACTAACATACTGTACCCTAGAACCAGCTTCAACCAACTAAATTACTAGCAACCTCATGAGGTGCCATGTAACAAAAGACCAAATGGATTGGTAGGCTAAATCTCGAAAATGGGGGTCCCGAATCCTCTGCATAAACTGAGTGGAAATGCACAAGCTCAGCGGCTGCTCCATTCACATGGATATTATCACTCCCATAGAAGTGAATGGGGAAGGAATCACTATACGCAGGTCACTACGAGCCCAGAAAAGTCTAAAGTTACTTACCGTTAACGGTATTTTTCGAAGTCCATGACAGCACTACAGAGAGAGAGGGGATCCGCCCCTTAGGAACAGGAAACCTACAGATATAAAAGGGCGGCACCTCTCCCACACATCAGTTGGATTACAGAGCATAAGAGGACTACCAAGGTTAAATGGTATACAGCAAAAAATTTTATGCATCACACAGTAACCTTAATCAATCGTTCATTACATGTGGACTATATAAGAGGAAGAAGTGCACATAGAACACGGGTGGGAATGTAAGGGTGCTGTCATGGACTTCGAAAAATACCGTTAACGGTAAGTAACTTAGACTTTATTCGAACGTCCATGACAGCACTACAGAGAGAATTACAGAGAGTAATAAGTATTTTAGGGAGGGACTACTGCCTGCAGCACCTTTACTCCGAAAGAAAGGTCTGAGGAAGCACCCAAATCTAACCTATAATGAGTGTAAAACGTGTGTGGAGAAGACCACGTAGCTGCCTTACATATCTGGTCAATCGAGACTTCTGCCCTTTCTGCCCATGAAGTCGCCACAGCTCGAGTGGAATGCGCCCTTAGCCTCTCAGGTGCCGGCTTGCCCCTCGAGGTGTATGCCAGAGAAATTGCTTCCCTAATCCATCTGGCCAATGAGCTTTTTGTTATTCTACAGCCTTTGTTAATTCCCTGAAAAGAAACAAACAATGCACTGTCCCTTTTCCAGGGATCAGTGACTGCCAAATATTGCAGTAGACATCTTCTGACATCTAAAGTATGGAGTTTTATTTCCTTTTGATTAGATGGATTAGGGTTGAAAGAGGGGAGAACAATTTCTTGCGTTCTGTGGAAAACGGAAGACACCTTAGGTAGGTATGCCGGATCGGGTTTAAGTATTATTCTGTCATTCAGGACCCGAGTAGAGTTGAGCGATACTTTCCGATATCCAAAAGTATCGGAATCGGAATGGTATCGCCGATACCATTAAAATATCGGCGATACCCGATACCGATACCGGAAATCCAATGTAAGTCTATGGGAACAAAATATCGTAACTAAAAAAACCTCTTTCTTTCCTTGTAAACACTAAATATACACACATAGAATACATATATATATATATATATACATGTCATTGTGACATATATATATATATATACATATATTTATAGTTTATACACTTCTACATAGTAAAATAGCCTCTGATTCAATTGCCGGGTAAAACCGGCTTTTGTGAAAAGACAGAAGCACCCGACATGAAATGACACTTGGTTTACATAGAGTTAACCATGTCTTTTCATGTAGTTTGATATCTGATTTGCACAAACAATTACATGAGTGTAAAGGGTATGCCACACTAAACAACATCGCTAACGGGATCGCTAAAAAACGTCACTATTTAGCGATCCCGTTAGCGATGTTGTTGTGTGCGGCATCTACCAGCGACGTGGCCCCTGCTGTGATCTCGTTCATCACAGCGATCGTTCCGGACCCTATTTTTATCGTCAGCGTCCCGCTGGTATCGCTATATCGCTGAGTGTGGCACCTTTTTTAGCGATTTAGCGGTACTTTTGTACCGCTAAAGTCGTTAAGGAGATCGCTAACCGCGATAGCGTCCTTAACGATATCGCTAAATGTGGCCGACACTAGCGATATAGAAACAATCCCGCTAGCGATCTCATTAGTATGCGACGCTAACGAGATCGCTAGCGGGATTGTGTAGTGTGGCAGTACCTTAAGTGTGCAAAATTTCACACCTGTAGGGGTTAATTAAAGGTATAAATTCGTTGTAAAAAAAAACGGACTTTTTTGCTACGAATTTACACCTTTAATTAACCCCTACAGGTGTGAAATTTTGCACACTTACACTCATGTAATTGTTTGTGCAAATCAGATATCAAACTACATGAAAAGACATGGTTAACTCTATGTAAACCAAGTGTCATTTCATGTCGGGTTCTGCATTTTCACAAAAGCCGGCAATTGAATTAGCGGCTATTATACTATGTAGAAGTGTATGAACTATAAATATATATATATATATATATGTGTCACAAACTCAATGACATGTATATATATATATATGAGGTGTAAAATTGCTGAAAAAAAATGCGTGGGCTCCTGCCCTATTTTCGCAACCAGACAGACAAAGCCAGTGAGTGGGGCAGATAATAATAGCCCAGAGAGGGACCATTTTTTTTGGCCCCCCCCGGCTACTAACATCTGCCCCCAGACACCCCAGAAAGGGCAAATCTCTAATTAGATTTGCCCTTTCTGGCACTTTGCCCGTCTATTCCCATTGCCCTGTAGCGGTGGCGAATGGGTTAATAAGGGGTTAAAATGACCTTGCAATTGAAAGGTCACTTTAAGCCAGGTTAATAATTGAGAGCTGTCAATTAGACAACTATCAATTATTAATCCTATTGTATGAAAGAAAAATCAAACACACACAGTTTAATAAAAAAGAAGTTTAATGAAATAATCACACAGTTTTTGACCATATTTTATTTACCTGCTAAAACCATTTCCTGTAATAAAAATAAAATAATAAAGCAAAATTATTCTTACCAATCCGATGCACAGTCAGGTCCCACGGTGTAATCCATCAGAAAGGGTTAATGTTTACTGCAGGGACCGCAGCTAATGCTGCAGCCTCACAGTAAACCCCCAAATGAATGAGCTCCTCTCCTGGCTGACAGGAGAGGAAGTGGAAAGCTTAATTGATTGCTTTCCACTTTCACTTCAGGTCAGCCAGGGACACCATCAGTGACGTCAGAGGGAACTGATTAACAAAAATAGGGGTTCCCTTCGAAAAAAAAATGGCGTGGGGTCCCCCCTATTTTTGTTAACCAGCCAGATGAAGCAGACCGCTGAGGCCTGGATTTTCAGGCTGTTAAGGAGCCAAGATCCATGGACCTTGCCAGCCTGATAATACCAGGCCACAGCAGTCTGCATATCTTGGCTGATTAACAAAAATAGGGGATCCCCTCGAAAAAATTGGCGTGGGTCCCCCTATTTTTGTTAACCAGCAGATGAAGCAGACCGCTGAGGCCTGGATTTTCAGGCTGTTAGGGCCAAGATCCATGGACCTTGCCAGCCTGATAATACCAGGCCACCAGCAGTCTGCATATCTTGGCTGATTAACAAAAATAGGGGATCCCCTCGAAAAAAATTAGCGTGGGGTCCCCCCTATTTTTGTTAACCAGCCAGATGAAGCAGACCGCTGAGGCCTGGTTTTTCAGGCTGGTAAGGATCCAATATCCATGGACCTTGCAAGCCTGATAATACCAGGCCACAGCAGTCTGCTTAGCTTGGCTGGTTAACAAAAATAGGGGATCCCCTCGAAAAAAAAACGGCGTGGGGATCCCCCCTATTTTTGTTAACCAGCCAAGTAAAATGCAGACTGCTGCGGCCTGGTATTAAAAGACTGTCAAGGCCCATGGATTTTGGCCCTCAACAGCCTGATAATACCAGGCTACAGCAGCCCCACATTTGGCGCATCAAAAGATGTGCCAATTGTGGCACTTTACCCGGCTCTTCCCACTTGCCCTGTAGCGGTGGCAAGCGGGGTAATAAGGGGTTAATGTCACCGTTGATTGCACGGTGACAATAAGCCCGGTTAATAATGGAGAGGCGTCAATAAGACACCGATCCATTATTAATCCCAAAGTTTTTAAATGTTTAAAAAAAAGACACAGCAAGAAAAAAGTCTTTTAATGAAATAAAAGAGACAACACAGTTTTCATTTCTTTTATTACTCTCTCATTCCTGCGACGCCATCGATCTCCTGTAAAAAAAGAAAAAAAACAAACCAACAGTATACCACCTGTCCGACGCAGTCCATAACGACAGTCCCACGACGATCCAGCTCTGCTACATCGCAATGACAGGCAGAGCCTGACATCCCGGCGCAGCACAGCTGATTACCTGCTTCCCCGGCGGTGACGTCATCGGACTGACTGCTTTACGGCCGGGATTACCCAGCAGTCACTGCAGTTATCGCGAGAAACTGCATGTGACCGCCAGGGAGAAGAGGATGGCGGCCATCAAGCAGTCCGGGATGTGACCGCCGGAGATCTTCTGCCGGGTAAGTGCCGCTGACTCCTGACAGACCCGACCGACGGACACTGACAGTGACAGTGACATTCCGATTCCGGTATCCGATATGACGAAAATATCGGTACTCGGAATCGGAATTCCGATACAGCCAATATCGGCCGATACCCGATATTTGCAGTATCGGAATGCTCAACCCTAGACCCGAGTGTAGGGAGATAGTCTAGATAGAGCCTGGATATCACTTACCCTCCTAGACGAAGTTAATGCTACTAAAAAAGCGGTTTTGAGGGAAAGAGTTTTTATTGATGCTGCTGATATAGGTTCAAAAGGGGGCTCTGTTAAAGCAGTGAGAACAAGGTTCAAGTCCCATGGCATGATTCTCACCTTTACTATGGGTCTCGACCTACCTGCAGCTTTAATGAATCTACTGACCCCGTAATTATTTGCAATGTTGCAACTGAAGAGTGCCCCCAAGGCTGAAACTTGCACCTTAAGGGTGCTTGTGGAGAAGCCTAAGTCTAGACCCTTTTGTAGGAATTCTAGAATCTGGGATATTGGTGTTGGGTCCCCTGCCACCACCCCCGAGCTTTGGAGAAATTTCTTCCAAATCCTAGCGTAGATTCTAGTTGTAACCTCTTTTCTGCTTTTAAGGAGAGTATTAATTACATTAGCAGAAAACCCCTTATCTCTCAGCAGCGACCGTTCAAAATCCACGCCGTCAGGTGGAGGCCCGCTACCCGAGGATGGTAGACTGGACCCTGGGAGAGTAGATCGGGAATATCCGGCAGGACCCACGGGTCGGCTATCGACATGTTTCTGAGGCATGAAAACCATGCCCTCCTGGGCCAAAAAGGAGCAACTACTATTACCCTTGCCCTGTCCTTCCTGACCTTCCTCAACACTAGAGGGAGTAATGACAAGGGCGGGAAGGCGTAGGCTAGATTGAAATCCCATTTTAATAGAAGAGCGTCCACTTGCAGAGGGCGTTCTTTGGGTTCAGAGAGCAGAACTGTGTCACTTTCCTGTTGCTTTTGGTAGCAAAAAGATCTATCTCCGGTTGGCCCCATTTCTGCACAATCAGGTTGAAGATGGAAGTCTTTAACGACCACTCTCCTTGACTCAGGAGATTGCGGCTTAAGAAGTCCGCCTTGGTATTTTCTTCTCCTCTTATATGTAGAGCCGTTAAAGAAAGAAAGTGTTGTTCTGCTATCTGGAGTAGGCGCCTTGCCACTTCCATGAGAGGACCGGAACGAGTACCACCCTGGTGGTTGATGTAAGCGACTGTGACACGATTGTCGGAGAGCACTCGAACGTGGTGACCCTGTAGATAGACAAGGAGCTTTTTAATCGCTAGCTCTACCGCTGTCAACTCCTTCATATTAGAAGACATTTGAATTTGATCCTGCTCCCATAAACTCTGAACCATAACGTCCCCCATATGAGCCCCCCACCCAGAGGGACTAGCATCTGTTGTGACTATTCGGGATATTTCATATTCCCAGGGAACCCCCTTAGACAGGTTCGTCTCCTCCTTCCACCAATCTAGGGATTTTATAGTAGCCTGGGACAAGGATAGCTGGCCTTCCAGGTAACCACCCAGCAGATTTTGATACCACAAGACCTCCGCTTGCAGCGTCCTTGTGTGAAATTGAGCCCACCGAACCGCGGGAATACAGGACGAGAGGGAGCCCAAAAGAGACATGGCCTTCCTAAGTGACATGGAGGGGTTATTGGAAGCGTTTAGGATTTGGTACCGTAAGCGAATTAACTTGTCTGACGGTAAACTACAGTTCTGGTTCTCTGAATCCAGAATTAGCCCTAGAAACTGTTGGACTCTCATCGGATTCAAACGAGACTTTTTGGTATTTATTAGCCATCCCAGTCGCTCTAAGGCAGACATTGCTTTTTGTAATTGCTCCAAGCAATGCTCTGTCGATTCTCCGATGATAAGAAAGTCGTTGAGGTAGGGGACTATGAGCATATTGGATTCACGTAAGTGGGCCATGACTTCCGACATAACCTTAGTGAACACTCGTGGGGCAACCGCCAAGCCAAAGGGAAGGGCGCTATATTGAAAATGTCGCAGCGATTCCCCCATCTGGATTGCTACTCTGAGGAAACGCTGATGGTCCACATGGATCGGTACGTGGTAATAAGCGTCCTTCAGATCTAACACCACCATAAAGCAATTTTCAAACAGAAGCTTTATTGCTGAGCTGACCGTTTCCATTTTAAATGGGTGAATAACCAGAAATCTATTGAGGGCTTTCAAATTAATAATTGTTCTAAAAGACCCATCCGGTTTACGGATCAAAAACAGAGGGGAGTAAAATCCCTTACCCCGCTCTGCTTCTGGCACCTCCACTAAGACTTTTTTAGCGCAAAGTTCCTGAACCTCTAACTCTAGAGCGGCCTGCTCCGATGGGGACGATCTGAGAGGGGTAACTTTAAAATTATCTCGAGGTGCCGAGGAGAATTCTAAACGTAGCCCTGTAGCTATAAGGTTAAGGATCCAGCTACTGTTTGAAATTTCCGACCAGGCCGGGAAGAAGGCCTTCAATCTGCCTCCCACCGGCATCGCTAGTCATTGCGAGGGTTTTTATGTTTCCTTAGGTGGACCCCTAAACATAAACCCTGTACCTCTTCGCCTCTTATCATCCCATTTGGTTCGTTCCCTGGATGACCTTCTGCGGCTGAACCTCCTTCTACTGAAAGGTCTTTTATAGAAAGGGGTTGATAGACTGGGAAACTTTTTCTTGTCGTCCCCTGCCTTTTCTAAAAGTTTGTCCAGGACCGGCCCAAAAAGATATTCGCCATCACACGGAATGGAGCAGAGGCGAGATCTGGCTTGAATATCGCCCGGCCAACATTTTAGCCATAATGCCCTTCTTGCTGCATTAGATAGCCCCGCAGCTCTGGCAGCCATTCTCACTGAGTCCGCCGAGGAATCAGCCAGGAAAGCCGCCGCGTTTTGAATTACCGGCAAGGTCTTTCGAATTAACCCCCTGGAGGTCCCATCTGCTAACTGGGATGCCAACTGGTCTAGCCAGACCATCATTGACCTGGCCGCACAAGTGGCTGCAACCGCTGGTCTTAGGGCACCTGCTGCCATCTCCCATGTTCCTTTCAAGAAAGAGTCTGCCTTCTTATCTAGTGGATCTTTTAAAGATCCCATATCATCGAATGGAATGGAGGATTTTTTAGAAGCCTTCGCCACTGCAGCATCCAGCTTCGGGGCCTTATCCCATCTACCCGTCAGGGGATCTTCAAAGGGATATCTCCGCTTAAATGCTTGGGGTAAGGAGCCTCTTTTTTCAGGCTTCTTCCACTCTCTGTCTATGAGGCCTTGGATGCTACTGTTTTAGTGGAAAGGATCTCCGTTTTTTGGATCTAAACCACCAAACATTAGCTCCTGAACTGAAAGTTCTGGTTTCGCCTCCTCTACCCCCATGGTGGACCTAACTGACTTGACAAATTTGTCCATCTGGTCCAAGGGAAAACAAAAACGGGTAGCGTCTTCCGTAGAAGACGAGGAGGAAGCCGAAGAGGAGGGTCCTGAGACAACTTCACCCCTGTCATGGGCGGCCGGAGAATCTGAATCAGATAAAACCGGTACAGTTCTACGCCTGGAAGATTCTCCGTGTCTTGAGGACGCTCTCATTTCTGCTCTTATTATTTCCCTCAGGCTTTCGGTGAAATCTGGAGTCTCTTCCGTTATCTAAAAAGGGAAGGGGCATAGGGGGGAGGGTTACTATCTCATCCAGGCCCCTGCCCTTCCCCTTAAAATGCCCTACCGTTCGTTGCATGCACGGCTGGCATAATCTTTTAGGGCAAGCGTCAGGCAGAGGGCAAGCACAAAAGGCACATTCCCTGTGCTTGCTTTTCACCGAACATTTCTTCCCCTAGTAACAGACACAGAATGGGGGAAAAACTGCATTACTGGGTGTTCTATTAGACGATCTCTTACCCAGACCATGCAGCAGTAGGTACCGGATCACGGGGAGGGGTCTTTTTCCCAGCTGCGGAACTTCTGCGGCTGGCGTCCCTGGCCGAAGAGGAGCGCTCTGTCTGCTGCTGCTGCTGGCTCTCCTGATGCACAGAGGAAGCTTCTGCAGTGTCCATTGCAAAATGGGGCAGAAGCGCATTTCCTCCTTCTCAGGCCTTTAAATACTCCCCGGATATCCGGGTCAGCAGGACTGGCCAGGGGTCCTCCCCCTCCCGCTCCACAGCCCCCCTGCACCTCCCCGCCGCTCCCACAGTAGGCGCTGCCTCACCCATGGTGCAGCCACCGAAATTTTCAAAAATGCCGGCCGGTGTCCCATATCCGGTTCCGGCCAGGAGACTCCGCCCCCTTATTCAGCGCTCCCACCGGAGATCCCGATACCGCAGCACCGATCAGGCCAGTAGCGTCTCCCGCCGCTTCACCCAGCCCAGTCGCCGCAGCAGCGGAGCGCCATGAAAAACCTCCAAATTCCCCACCTCCCCGCCGCGCCGTCCATGGCAGAGACGCGCGGCGGGAAACTCAAAAAATCCCCCGCCGCGCCGTCCAAAGCAGAGACGCGCGGCGCGGGAAATTCAAAAAACCCCCGCCGCGCCGTCCATAGCAGCGATGCGCGGCGGGAAACGCTCGGCGTGAAATTCAAATTCAAAAATAATTTTTTTATTTTTTTTTTTTTTATATGGCTGCACCACCAGCAGGCCCCCATGACAGGACCGCAGGAGAGAACAGGAAGCACCGGGACCAGGGAGCGGGGGAGAATACTTACCAACCGGCGCTGGCTGGGAGACAGGGATCCACTGGATACTGCTCCACCTGCTCCGCACACTGCCGTGGAATCCTACCCGGACCCACCGTGGCGCTTCCAGGAGCTCCGCACCGGTCGAGGTAGGAGATCCCCCCGCTACCTGGGTCGACCGGCCGGCCTGGGTCCTCCTGAAGATCTTCATCTGTAGGAAACCCGTCCTTTAGGAACAGGAAACCAACTGATGTGTGGGAGAGGTGCCGCCCTTTTGTATCTGTAGGTTTCCTGTTCCTAAGGGGCAGATCCCCTCTCTCTCTGTAGTGCTGTCATGGACGTTCGAATAAATATACATTTACCATCTATCCCTTTAAGGACTAAAATGAGAATACTAACAGGTTACATAGGACATGGGTGATAATTAAACAACCTGTCGTAATGTAAAAGACGACAATGACATTTTAGATGACGTAAGTTCTGCGGCGCGGTGAGACTGTTGCAGATGTCAGGGGTCTACGTATACAGGTTATTGTGTGAGGATGGTAATGACGTCTCCGGGATATTTATTAATGCGGCGGTATATGCTATAATGCACCGACATGCAATACTGTGCTGACGAGGCAGAACTATCCCCAGGATGTGCTGGGATTCCTGATCAAATCTCGCCGCAGTTTCCCCCAGAAAAATAGTTAGAAACCCCCCTCCCTTACCCCATTCTGGCTAGTTAAGTGTAAAGACGGTGTTGCTGGAAAATTTGCTTTCTTCCAAAGCCAGCGCCACCCCTGTCTACAGGATGTGTGGGATATTGCAGCCCAGCTCAATTAATGAAGATGAGATGCAATACCTTACACCACCAATGGACAGTGGTGGCGCTATCTAGCAGATTGGCTCATCAGGGGCGTAGGATACCTAGGTAAAAGAGCTACACAACTGTTTGGAACCTCAAGTGCTAATGTTTCTTTTGAATAGTACTAAGGATGTAGAAATAGCAGGCAGGGGGGAGCAAAAAACAAATGCAGACAACTCAGAAATTTACTGAAAATGGGACAACATAAAATCCCTAAAGACTCCAGGGTGATGTTACCAGTCCGGACCCCTCAGAGCGTCAATCTCTGTGCAACTTCACTGTCTTAAAGGAGAATAGAAAGAAAGTGAAGAAGCAAACAGAAGAGGGGAGAGAGAGGGAGAGAAAGGGAGAGAGAGATAGAGGGAGAGGAAAAGGCAGAGGGGGAGAAAGGGAGAGTGAGAGAGAGGAAAAGGCAGAGGTGGAGAAAGGGAGAGAGAGAGAGAGGAAAAGGCAGAGGAGGAGAAAGGCAGAGAGAGAGAGAGAGGAAAAGGCAGAGGAGAAAGGCAGAGAGAGAGAGAGAGAGGAAAAGGCAGAGGGGGAGAAAGGCAGAGAGAGAGGAAAAGGTAGAGGGGAGAAAGGGAGAGAGAGAGGGAAAAGGCAGAGGGGGAGAAAGAGAGCGAGGCAGGGAAAAGGCAGAGGGGGGAGAAAGGGAAAGGAGAGGGGAAAAAGAGGGGGAGAGAGAGAGAGGGGAAAAGGCAGAGGGGAGAAAGGGAGAGCGAGAGAGAGGGGAAAAGGCAGATGGGGAGAAAGGGAGAGAGAGAGAGGGAAAAGGCAGAGGGGGAGAAAGGGAGAGCAAGAGAGAGGGGAAAAGGCAGAGGGGGAGAAAGGGAGAGCGAGAGAGAGAGGGAAAAGGCAGAGGGGGAGAAAGGAGAGAGAGGGAAAAGGCAGAGGGGGAGAAAGGGAGAGCGAGAGAGAGAGGGAAAAGGCAGAGGGAGAGAAAGGGAGAGAGAGAGGGAAAAGGCAGAGGGGGGAGGAGAGCGAGAGAGAGAAGGAAAAGGCAGAGGGGAGAAAGGGGAGAGAGAGGGAAAAGGCAGAGGGGGAGAAAGGCAGAGAGAGAGGAAGAGAGGAAAAGGCAGAGGGGAGAAAGGAAGCGAGAGAGAGGAAAAGGCAGAGGGAGAAAGGAGAGAGAGAGGAAAAGGCAGAGGGGGAGAAAGGGAGAGAGAGGGGAAAAGGCAAGGGGAGAAAGCAGGTGGATTGATTTAAATCACGCCGATTTAAATCAACGATTTAAATCATGATTTAAATCAAATGATTTTTTTCTATTTAAATCAGATCGATTTAAATCGTGATTTTAATCATGATTTAAATCACTGATTTAAATCAAAAGATTTTTTTAATATAAATCACGATTAAAATCTAAAACTTTCAATCATCGTTCAATTAACTCCACACTTCTAGCTTGGTTTCACTTTCTGTAGCTTGGTTTCAGTTTCTTTTTCCATTCAGTTGACATGCCCAAACTTGTTGGATAGTCAGTCAGCAGTACTTGGCTGTAGTAACAATCAAACTTCAGAAGTGATCTGCGTGAGCCATGGCAGGTCGTAAGAGAGACCCTATTTGGGTTCATTTTGTTGAGATGCCAGCAGAGCTTGGAAAGAAAGGTGGGAGAGCAAAGTGCAAATACTGTCAAAAGGATATCCAAGGACTTGTTTGCCGTTTGAAATCACATTATGAAAACTGCAACCAGAAGGGAAATGAAGATGTTGATAGTGATACAACTAATGTCAATGAACCCCCACAGCTTCTTATGCACCAGGACCCTAGCACTAGTGGTAAGTCTGGCAATTACAACCTATTTTAACAGACGTTTTACTGGGATGGTTAAAGTCTATGAAAAGAAAAATTTCTAGCACTAGTTCTGGAGTATAGAATTTAAATTTATGTTAAGGCAATATTTCACAGAAGATTAACGTTAAGTAAAAATAAAAGAGTGTGTATACGCCAATTTTTTTTTTATTGTAGGCTACAATTCACTTTTGAAGTCTGCCAAATTGACCATTTTTTAAAAAAAACATTTTTAAAACTTTTGTGACATAATTTTTTTCAGTTGCTCTGATATTACTAGTATTACAGCAACTTCACCGGAAACTTGAGTAGCATAACTTTTGAGACAGCCCTTATAGGACGAGGACCATTACATTGTTCAAAAAGTTTGTTTCAAAATATTTTCGTTATATTTCTTCAAATACGCAGTCGAATTATATTTTTAATTACTGTGCTTTCAGGGTCAAATATGGCTTGTGCTGCACGTGACAATCAATATCTGGGTACAACTTCAACAAAGCAGCCCAACAAAAAACTGTGCGTGCAAAGTGTAGAAAAATTCCTCTTAAAGACTACGACGAGCCAGAAAGAACATTTTGATGAATTAATTGCTAAATTCATATTTGCAACCAATTCTTCTTTCCGACTAGTTGAACACCCATTATTTGTACAAATGATCGAAGGAATAAGACCAGGCTACAAACCACCAAGTAGATTTGATATCTCAGGAAAACATCTTCAGGCTGTATACGACAAAGAAAGAGCGGCTTGTACAAAATATTTGAAAGACAAAGTTGTTAACATGAGCTTGGATGGTTGGAGCAACATCCACAACGACCCCATAATTTGCACTTGTGTCACAACAGAAGATGGTGAAACTTACCTTACAGACACAATCGACACATCTGGAAATTCACATACTGCTGAATATTTACTTGAAATTGCTAAGAACTCAATTCACCAATGCCAAGAACAGTTTGGATGTAAAGTAAGGAGCTTAGTTACTGATAACGCAAGCAATGTGGCAAAAATGTGAGCGGAACTGGCATATGAGGATGACACAAATGTCATTACATACGGTTGTTCTGCCCATTTGTTGCATCTTTTGGCAAAAGACCTGCATATTTCGGGTGTCAAGGAACATGTTGTAGAAATTGTTAAATATTTCCGCAATAATCATTTTGCACATGCAACCTACAAGGAAATGGGAGGACTGAAGTTGGTTCTACCACAAGATGTTAAATGGAATACCTTGGCTGAATGCTTGGAACTGTTTATTAACAACTGGTCAAAATTAGTGTCCATTTGCGAAACACATCGGGATAAAATTGATGCTAATATACGAAGCAAAGTATTAAATCTTGGTGTGAAGAGAAATGCCGAGGACCTTTTGGAAAGGTTAAAGCCAATATCTATTGCGTTGGATAAAATGCAGAAAGATACTGCAACCATAGCTGATGCCACAGAAGTTTGGAAAGATTTAGAAGGTTCGCTAGATCGCTTGAACCTCTCAAACAATGTAAAGGTTGCAATACACCACCGCAAGGACAAGCATTAAAAGAAGAACACTATTTAGCCAATATCTTGCATCCCATCTACAGAGGGAAAAACTATCTGAGGCGGAAATCAACTCTGCAATGGAGTGGCTCGCCATACTAACCATGACATTGTGGCAACTGTGCTGAAATTGAAGTGTGAATCTGCACATTTCAAAAATACATGTTTGCAGATAACGTCGTTAATGAACTAAAACACTGGACTGGTGGAAGTCGCATCACTTGTTCTTCCAGCGAAGATAATAAATGTAGCTATCAGACTGACTGATCGGCTCATCGGCAGGAGTAGAGAGATTTCTTATTGGTTTTGTGCACACAACAGTCTGAAAACGCTTAGGAACTGCTAAAGCAGGACAATAGTTTTCATTAAAGTCAATAACAGTAGGCTAAAGGACGATGACACTGAAGATTTTGTACTTAACGTTAGAGATAGGCTATTGTAAAAAGTACTTACTCCGTAGTCATCTGATGTTTAATGGCAAACAAAATTATTAGGTTTTAATCATCAACTGTTTAATATTGTTTATTGTGTAAATAATTGAGCAAAAGCAAGTTTGGTGTACACTGATTAAAAAATCCTATTTAATCAAAAAATCGTTTAATAAAAAACTCGATTTAATCAAAAATCGTTTTTTGTTTAAAAATCGTTTTCACGGAGAAGGAGATGGGGAAAAGGCAGAGGGGGGAAAGGGAGAGAGAGAGGGAAAAAGCAGAGGGGGAGAGAGAGAGGAGGGAAAAGGCAGAGGGGAGAAAGAGGAGATGAGAGTGGGAAAAGGCAGGGGGGAGAAAGAGAGAGGGAAAAAGGCCAGAGGGGAGAAAGGGAGAGAGAGAGAGGAAAAAAGGCAGATGGGGAGAAAGAGAGAGGGAAAAGGCAGAGGGGGAGAAAAGGGAGAGCAAGAGAGAGGGGAAAAGCAGAGGGGAGAAAGGGAGACGAGAGAGAGAGAGGAAAAGGCAGAGGGGGAGAAAGGGAGAGAGAGAGGGGAAAAGGCAGAGGGGGAGAAAGGGAGAGAGAGAGAGGGAAAAGGCAGAGGGGGAGAAAGGGAGAGCAAGAGAGAGGGAAAAGGCAGAGGGGGAGAAAGGGAGAGCGAGAGAGAGAGGGAAAAGGCAGAGGGGAGAAAGAGAGAGAGGGAAAGGCAGAGGGGAGAAAGGAGAAGAGAGGGAAAAGGCAGAGGGAGAAGGGAGAGAGAGAGGGGAAAAGGCAGAGGGGGAGAAAGAGAGAGAGGGGAAGGAGAGGGGAAAAGGCAGAGAGGGGGAGAGAGAGAGGGGAAAGGAGAGGGGAGAAAGGCAGAGAGAGAGAGAGGAAAAGGAGAGGGGAGAAAGGGAGAGGAGAGAGGGAAAAGGCAGAGGGGGAGAAAGGGAGAGAGAGAGAGGAAAAAGGGGGAGAAAGGCAGAGAGGGGAAAAGGAGAGGGGAGAGAGAGAGAGGGAGAAAAGGCAGAGGGGGGAGAGAGAGGGAGAAAAGCAGGGGGAGAGAGAGAGGAGGGAAAAGGCAGAGGGGAGAGGGAGAAAGGAGAGAGAGGGAAAGGCAGGGGGAGAAGGGAGAGGAGGGGAAAAGAGAGGGGAGAAAGGGGAGAGAGAGAGGGAAAAGGCAGAGGGGGAGAAAGGGAGGAGAGAGAGGGGAAAAGCAGAGGGAGAAGGAGAGGAGAGAGAGGGGAAAAGGCAGAGGGGGAGAAAGGGAGAGCAGAGAGAGAGGGAAAAGGCAGAGGGGAGAAAGGGAGAGGAGGGGAAAAGGCAGAGGGGGAGAAAGGGAGAGAGAGAGAGGGGAAAAGGCAGAGGGGAGAAAGGGAGAGAAGAGAGGGGAAAGGCAGAGGGGAGAAGGGAGGAGAGAGAGAGGGAAAAGGCAGAGGGGGAGAAAGGGAGAGAGGAGCAGGGGGAAAAGGGAGAGGGAGAGGAAAAGGCAGAGGGGGAAGAGAGGGGAGAGAGAGAGAGGGGAAAAGGCAGAGGGGGAGAAAGGGAGAGAGAGGGAGAGAAGGGGAAAAGGCAGAGGGGAGAAAGGGAGAGCAAGAAGGGGAAAAGGCAGAGGGGAGAAAGGGAGAGAGAGAGGAAAAGGCAGAGGGGGAGAAAGGGAGAGCAAGAGAGAGGGAAAAGGCAGAGGGGGAGAAAGGGAGAGCAAGAGAGAGGGGAAAGGCAGAGGGGAGAAAGGGAGAGAGGGGAAAAGGCAGAGGGGGAGAAAGAGAGAGCGGGAAAAGGCAGAGGGGAGAAAGGAGAAGGGGAAAGCAGAGGGGGAGAGAGAGAGAGAGGGAAAAGGCAGAGGGGAGAAAGGGAGCGAGAGAGGGGAAAAGGCAGAGGGGAAGGGAGAGAGGGAAAGCAGAGGGGGAGAAGGGAGAAGAGGAGAGGAAAAGCAGAGGGGGAGAAAGGAGAGCAAGAGAGAGGGGAAAGGCAGAGGGGAGAAAGGGAGAGCGAGAGAGAGGGGAAAGCAGGGGCAAGAGGAGAGCAAGAGAGAGGAAAAGGAGAGGGGAGAAGGGAGAGAGAGAGGGAAAAGGCAGAGGGGGGAAAGGGAGAGAAGAGAGGGGAAAAAGGCAGAGGGGGAGAAAGGGAGAGCAAGAGAGGGGAAAAGGCAGAGGGGGAGAAAGGAGAGCGAGAGAGAGGGAAAGGCAGGGAGAAGGGAGAAGAGAGGGGAAAGGCAGAGGGGGAGAATGGAGAGAGAGATGGGAAAAGGCAGAGGGGGAGAAAGAGAGAGAGGGGAAAAGGTAGAGGGGGAGAAAGGGAGAGAGGGGGAGAGAGAGAGGGGAAAAGGCAGAGGGAGAAAGGAAGAGCAGAGAGAGGGAAAAGGCAGATGGGGAGAAAGGGAGAGAGAGAGAGAAAAAGGCAGAGGGAGAAAGGGAGAGCAAGAGAGAGGGAAAAGGCGAGAGGGGAGAAAGGAGAGCAAGAGAGAGGGGAAACGGCAGAGGGAGAAAGGGAGAGCAAGAGAGAGGGTAAACGGCAGAGGGGGAGAAAGGGAGAGCGAGAAGGGAAAAGGCAAAGGGGGAGAAAGAGAGAGAGGGGGAAAAGGCAGAGGGGAGAAAAGAGAGGGGAAAAGGCAGAGGGGGAAAGGGAGAGCGAGAGGGGAAAAGGCAGAGTGAGGAAAGGGAGAGCGAGGGGAAAAGGCAGAGGGGGAAAAAGGGAGAGAGAGAGGAAAAGGCAGAGGGGGAGAAAGGGAGAGAGAGGAAAAGGCAGAGGGGGAGAAAGGGAGAGAGAGGGAGGAAAAGGCAGAGGGGGAGAAAGGGAGAGCGAGAGAGAGTGGAAAAGGCAGAGGGGAGAAAGGGAGAGCGAGAGAGGGAAAGGGAGAGCAGGAGAAAGGGGGGGAATGGCAAAGGGGGAGAAACGAGAGAGGGGGGAAACGGAGAGGGGAAACGAGAGAAGGGGAGAAACGAGAAGGGGGAGAACGGAGAGGGGTAGAGGAAGGGAAGGAAAATAAGGAGAGGGAGAAGAAAAATGAAAGAAGAAAAGTAGAATTTTTCACAGATAAGAATGGTACAGCCATGATGACCATTTCTTCAGGCCATGGAGCCGTCGCTGATTTCTGAGGTCTCGTCACTTGCAGAACCTACAAATCTGTGCATCTGAGGTGTTTGTCTGTATCTTCGGTGACAAGCGGCTGCACATCGACTTCTTGTGTCCTGTATGAAGAAGCCACACAAGTTCTCGCCCCAGATCTCTAAATATCCCCCCGGTAATGTGGGGCACAGCAGGTCAGAAGACAGAACAACAAGTAAAGCAATCTGCGGAAATAAACTCTAGCGCATTGATTCTCACAAACAGATGATGAAGCAATTAACCGAGAAAAAGGAACAAAATCCATCATCGCTACATGCAGAAGCCGCAGTGACTGACAATCAGAAGTGTCTATCAGTCTCATCTATAGGGAGAAGCACAGCCAGCTCCGATCTGTAGCTTGGGGCACCGTCAGGTCAATGCCTTACAGGACCCCAAAACACCTATAATCAGTCACAACCACTGATCCGTACACCGAGGGTCCACAGAGTGTAACCAAGCTTCGTACACAGGTCAGATGCAAACTAGTGTTTGAGACCATTGTCATAAGGACAAACGTTAGGACCCTGATCACCTAGAATTGATGAGACACACTGACACTCGGGTACAGGATAATGACACTGGGGGTACAGGATAATGACACTGACACTCGGGGTACAGGATAATGACACTGATACTTGGGGTACAGGATAATGACACTGACACTTGGGGTACAGGATAATGACACTGACACTTGGGGTACAGGATAATGACACTGATACTTGGGGTACAGGATAATGACACTGACACTTGGGGTACAAGATAGTGGCACTGACACATGGAGCACATGGTACTGATACTTGGGGTACAGGGTAATGACACTGACACTCGAGGTACAGGATAATGACACTGACACTTGGGGTACAGAATAATAACACTTTTCTCGGGTAAAGAATGACACTCTGGGTATAGAATAATGACACTGATACTTGGGGCACAGGAGAAAGACACTAATACTTGGGATACAGGACAATGACACTGACACTCGGGGTACAGGACAATGACACGGACACTCGGTGTACAGGACAATGACATGGACACTCGGGGTACAGGATAATGACATGGACACTCGGGATACAGGACAATGACACGGACACACGGGGTACAGGACAATGACACGGACACTCGGGGTACAGGACAATGACACGGACACTCGGTGTATAGGAAAATGACACGGACACTCGGGGTACAGGACAATGACATGGAGACTCGGGGTACAGGACAATGACACGGAGACTCGGGGTACAGGACAATGACACCGACACCCGTGGTACAGGACAATGACACCGACACTCGGGGCGGGGTACAGGACTATGCCACGGACACTCGGGGTACAGGACAATGACACCGACACCCGATGTACAGGACAATGACACAGACACCTGGGGTATAGGACAATGACATGGACAATCGGGGTATAGGACAATGACACAGACACTCGGGGTACAGGATAATGACACCGACACCCGGAGTACAGGACAATGACACGGACACTCGGGGTACAGGACAATGACACTGAGGATATCAGAATGAAACAATACATTTTGGGGTCCGATACTACGAATGTTTCCATCTTCAGTTACTTTCACATCATGTAAATTTCCCTAGACCGAGTCTTCTGTCGGTGACTCAGATTCTCAGAATTCGGGGAGACGTCACCGGAGGCTCCACATAAAAGCTTCCCCTGACTATGGCAGCGTTTGATGTAGCAGATGAGCGTTATGGCAGTGCGGTGCGGAGGGTGACACGGCTCTGTCAGTATTTCATTCCAAGGTGCGATTTTCTCGTCCCCCCGTAGAATGCATTCTCCATGGCGATGGCCGCTCATAGAAGAGGGGGCTGTATACGACCGCAGAAGCTGAAGCGCATTATTTGGGGCCACAATTAGTTATTTTTCGCAGAACGCTGGATAACAACTAACTGTCTGATTCACAATACTGAGAATTACTGAACAGAAAATTGCGGGCTGTAATGGCGGTGGTAATCTATATGGTAATGTACAGGAATGCAGCGCAGGACAAGTGAGTCACCGCCAGTCACGCTGCCACGCCGGGTCACAGTCACTTCTACCTGACCTTGGGAACCGTGCAAATCACTGGGACACCAGTCATATAGAAGAACCTGACCGTATCAAAACATGGTGCAATGTCCCTGCAGCACCTCCGCAGGTGAAAGGAAGAATTACACTGCGTCCACTGAACTTAAAGGATAGGTCACGACCTCCAAAGCAAAAGCGGCTCCGGCAGATTCATTTCATTGCACCCCCTCAGGATCAGGAAAATGCCACTTCATAAACAGCGCCACGCATGAGAGTGGCTGGGTCTGGTACTGCATGTACTCACCTTCTTAACCCCTTGTGGGCTTAAGCATTTTTTACTTTTTTAATTTTAAGTTTTTGAATTACTATTCTCCGAGGATATCTGTGATTGACCCGATTTTTGGGTACAAATGACTTTTTGAGCGCTATTGAGCAGTTCCTGCTTTATGGCTTACATCATTACGGCTGTGGCAATAACTACTATTTTTATTTTTTTTTTTGCCCATTTTACATTTTTATCCAATATTGCAGTTTTTTTTTTAAAAAAAATTTAGATCATTTATTGGGATTGGTTTTTTTCAAATACAATTGCTTTTAATTCTGATGAATTTTTTCGCACCTGTCAGTATAACGCCGACAGGCAAAGATGGCAGACCTGACAGCCTTCATTTGGCCCCTGGAACCAATGGAAATAACTCCGCAGCCAGTAATCGTGTTCTGCGGGGGAGGGACTGAGGCAGGTCATGGGGTAAGATAGAGGCCCCTCCCTCTGTCTAACCGTTTAGATGCCACGCCCCTGAGGAGCTAAACGTGCTGAATCTGAGTTCTCTCTGATCCCGGCTGGGCTCTTCTTTTTTCTGATGCGTCAGGGCTTCACCGGTTGGACCCCCAGAGATCATAACTTTGTAGCCTTGTGGCCACCATTACAATATGTTTTCCAAAGCGGTGAGAAGACCCCTGTGTTTTGAGAGGGTCACAGTTTTACCCCCATTTCTGGAGTAACCCAGTGTCACAATGAGAGGACACAAAATCAATGCAATACAGCTCACCCGGCCAGCCTGTCCGGGATCAGATATAGCCAATTCTCCCTTCTTCTCTCCTATTTCCAGCAGCCGGCGGAGGGATGGGTTACGCTCTACCGTGCACAATGCGGTGTTTTTGCAGAGCGCGAGGCCTCAGCCGATGTTATTACCGATGAGGAGGCTTGTTATTCTGTGTAATTACCTCTGTAGTCGCTGGAACCAGGGAAGCTTGTACTTAACGCTCCCGTCAGAAACACAAGGGTCTGGTAACCAGATGCTTCGTAGCGTAATACATGTAAAGTGGCCCTTGAAAAAGAAAAAGAAAGATGGGGCCAAAAACAAAAGTGAAGAGCATTCGAGTCTGACATGACTTAGCTGCGATGAGAGTTGTGCATTAGTGCGTGGGGGGGGGGGAAAATTCATAAATAGGGACACGACGCTCACGTAGCCATGATCCTAGAAATGACCGAGGCAAGTCCTACAAAAAAAAAAATATTTGAAGGGTCCCCCATAAAATAATCATTACATCTCTTGTTACTGACGGGACCCATAGTGATCAAGTGAAGCAATCAGCAGCAGGTGTGCAGCATCCCTGCAGCTCCTCCGCAGGTGAATGGATGTATTACACCATATCCATGTCCACTGCTTAAAAATAAAGTGGAAAAAAAGGCTTTAAAAAAAAAAAATCTCATTTTAGAATTTTTCTCATTAATTAAAAGAAAAAGTTTGACGCCGCCGTAATGATACCATGTCAGTTTTTTTTTTAAAAACCAAAACCTCAAAAATATGAGAGAATTGTGTTTTAGAATAGTGAGTGCAGCTCTGGGGTATAATACAGGATGTAACTCAGGATCAGTAATGTAATGTATGTACACAGTGACTGCACCAGCAGAATAGTGAGTGCAGCTCTGGAGTATAATACAGGATGTAACTCAGGATCAGTAATGTATGTACACAGTGACTGCACCAGCAGAATAGTGAGTGCAGCTCTGGAGTATAATACAGGATGTAACTCAGGATCAGTAATGTAATGTATGTACACAGTGACTGCACCAGCAGAATAGTGAGTGCTGCTCTGGAGTATAATACAGGATGTAACTCAGGATCAGTAATGTAATGTATGTACACAGTGACTGCACCAGCAGAATAGTGAGTGCAGCTCTGGGGTATAATACAGGATGTAACTCAGGATCAGTAATGTAATGTATGTACACAGAGACTGCACCAGCAGAATAGTGAGTGCAGCTCTGGGGTATAATACAGGATGTAATTCAGGATCAGTAATGTAATGTATGTGTACAGTGACTGCACCAGCAGAATAGTGAGTGCAGCTCTGGGGTTATAATACAGGATGTAACTCAGGATCAGTAATGTAATGTATGTACACAGTGACTGCACCAGCAGAATAGTGAGTGCAGCTCTGGGGTATAATACAGGATGTAACTCAGGATCAGTAATGTAATGTATGTACACAGTGACTGCACCAGCAGAATAGTGAGTGCAGCTCTGGGGTATAATACAGGATGTAACTCAGAATCAGTAATGTAATGTATGCACACAGTGACTGCACCAGCAGAATAGTGAGTGCAGCTCTGGGGTATAATACAGGATGTAACTCAGAATCAGTAATGTAATGTATGCACACAGTGACTGCACCAGCAGAATAGTGAGTGCAGCTCAGTAATGTAATGTATGTACACAGTGACTGTACCAGCAGAATAGTGAGTGCAGCTCTGGAGTATAATACAGGATGTAACTCAGGATCAGTAATGTAATGTATGTACACAGTGACTGCACCAGCAGAATAGTGAGTGCAGCTCTGGGGTATAATACAGGATGTAACTCAGTATCAGTAATGTAATGTATGTACACAGTGACTGTACCAGCAGAATAGTGAGTGCAGCTCTGGAGTATAATACAGGATGTAACTCAGGATCAGTAATGTAATGTATGTACACAGTGACTGCACCAGCAGAATAGTGAGTGCAGCTCTGGGGTATAATACAGGATGTAACTCAGGATCAGTAATGTAATGTATGTACACAGTGACTGCACCAGCAGAATAGTGAGTGCAGCTCTGGGGTATAATACAGGATGTAACTCAGGATCAGTGATGTAATGTATGTACACAGTGACTGCACCAGCAGAATAGTGAGTGCAGCTCTTGAGTATAATACAGGATGTAACTCAGGATCAGTAATGTAATGTATGTGCACAGTGACTGCACCAGCAGAATAGTGAGTGCAGCTCTGGGGTATAATACAGGATGTAACTCAGGATCAGTAATGTAATGTATGTACACAGTGACTGCACCAGCAGAATAGTGAGTGCAGCTCTGGAGTATAATACAGGATGTAACTCAGGATCAGTAATGTAATGTATATACACAGTGACTGCACCAGCAGAATAATGAGTGCAGCTCTGGGGTATAATACAGGATGTAACTCAGGATCAGTAATGTAATGTATGTACACAGTGACTGCACCAGCAGAATAGTGAGTGCAGCTCTGGGGTATAATACAGGATGTAACTCAGGATCAGTGATGTAATGTATGTACACTGACTGCACCAGCAGAATAGTGAGTGCAGCTCTGGAGTATAATACAGGATGTAACTCAGGATCAGGGTGGATAAAAATCAATGATTTTTTTAAAAAAATCAAAAAAATCGGATTTTTTTGATTTAAATCGGATTTTTTTGATTTAAATCGGATTTTTTTGATTTAAATCGGATTTTTTTCAATAAACTGCTTTTTGAGGAAAATATTTTACCATCCAAAGGTTCTTCCATCATGAGATAAAGCTGAGTTGTTTAACTCAGTAGAATAAAGGCTGTATATGTGTAACATTCACAATGACATGCTCTTCCAGAGGTTTCTGTAGGATTAGTGGGCAGTTTCTCTCCTATATTATCACAGACGCTCGCTTTACTTACACAGTTCTCAAAACTGAATTTGACTCCGCAGAGGTCCCAGCCTCTTCTTCACGGCAAAAATGTTACAACATGAACAGAGTTGAGAAAAAGACCTTAATCCTATTGTTCTACAAACCTATATGAATACAGAATCAACCCCTTCAGTGCCAAGTCCAAGAAGTTAGACAATATGTTTCTGATTGTTTGGAGTGGAATAGATCTGCACAACACAAGAAGAATGTGAATCTAAGTGTGAGGAGGAGGAAGGGCAAGCAGACAAGAAAATGAAAGTGAAACTTTGAGCACAATACTGCAGCATAGCCACAGACAGACATGTTTTCACCAGTTTCTTCATGTCTAATGGTAGAGCAAAGAAAACAATAATGGGAGCAAGTCAAATGGTGACACAGAAAGGCAACTAAAAGTCATAATAAGACGATTTGACCCATCCTGGGTCTTATTCATTAAGTCGCTGTTTTCTGAAGGTAGCAGAGCAAGGTGTCACATTAATGTTAGCAAAGGAGAAGGATTTCCCTATGGGATCTACAATGAGGTTTCTGTTCTGTAATGAAGTTTTTCACCATAAACCCAGAAGTGTGCGGCGAATTCGAGGACTTTACAGCCCGTTCCACCAGCACCTCACCCTCCACAGTGTGACACTAAATATTACTCTATTACAGATAGACAATGAAGCCTAAGCGATGCCCAGGTCTTCTGCCGGCGAGGTCTGATAGTGAAGACGAGTAGGAGCTGATCGCAGTCGCGCAGCGCAGGTGGCGGCTCCACTACAGAGAATTTATTAAAGCTGGAAAAAACACTCTGCCCTCCGAAACGCTACGATCTGCAGACATCGAGTATAGGAGACTGGAACGGCATGGCTGCTACAGAAAGTAGGTTAAATATGGAAGAACTCTGTGGTCTCAGCTGGCAGCTGTTCACACTGGTTCGGTTCGGAGGTGCTGGTCAGTCTTTTGGATATTTACAGGGAATTTATTATTTTTATGAGAACGTCGGGAGAATAACAAAGGACGCTCAGAGACAATGAACAGGATGTCGGCGGCGCTGAGTGGCACAGTGACCTTATTCTCAGGGCGTCACGCCAGGTTAACCTACATTACAGACTTTCATTATTTTCTTAATTTTTTTTTTCACGCTTTCTGAAAGGCTGGGACACAAACAGTGACTCAGCTTCCTTATATAAGGGGCCGACATACAACACTGAGCATTTATGTAAAGGGGGCCGAGCTGCGCACGTCCACCATTGTCACCTTACAAGAAATGTGTTGCATCGAATAATAGGAACTTGTCTCCTGAGATCATTTTGTCCTTTTCTATGATGTTTCTTAAGAAACAAATCTGTTCCAGGTTAAGTGATTTTTTGGCGATTATTGTGTAACACAGTTCACGCCTCCCCCCTCGCATCGACGACCAGTAGATGGGGACATCGTGACCTTCATATCAAGCGCAAAGCGTCGCCGCAGCCTTAGTTATACATCGGGCTACGGAAACTTCAGCCGCGACCCCCGGAATTATAATACATGTACTTTTGCTCATGGGGTCTTCTAGATCATTCCGGCGCTGACCTACAAAGTGCGCAAAATGGAGCATGACGTAGCCAGGCCGATAATGGGCGCTTTTCATTCTCCTACAGAAGGGACTGTCTTCCCGACCATGACACAGAATCCTCATTCTAAGCCGGTGA
This sequence comes from Oophaga sylvatica, assembly GCA_033576555.1. Lineage (NCBI taxonomy): Eukaryota > Metazoa > Chordata > Amphibia > Anura > Dendrobatidae > Oophaga > Oophaga sylvatica. Next base: position 105,641,988 of record JARQOD010000007.1, on the reverse strand, counting down.
CTAACAATCCATTGTTTACCTGGCCGGTGAAGACGAGCGGCATCTGGTGAGAAGAGATGTCCCACTGACCGCAATACAGGGTAAGCTGGATGATTCTTGCAGTAGTAGCCATATTGTCTTTACCCTATTGTGGCGGTCTTGATAAAGCGGTTAGTTATCTCATTAAATTAAAAAAAAAAATGACGGCTCACGCACAGTTTCATAACCAGCAGAGGGAAAGCCGACAGCTGGAGGCTGATGTTAAAAATCTGGGAAAAGAAGCAGCAGGATCCCAAGATCCCAACAGGTTTCCAGGCTGTTAATAACAGCTCACAGCTGTTTGCTTACCATTTACTGGTGAATTTACAGGGGACTCCAATAAAAAGAGACGTAGGGTTCCCTATAAAATCAAACCAGCAAAGGCTAAACACAAAGCTGTGGGTTGATATTAATAGCCTGGGAAGGGGTCATGAATATTGCCCCTCCAGGCTACCAACCCAGCCCTCACCCACTCCAGAAAAGGCACAAGTCTTGTTTTTTTATTTTTATTTAATTCTTTATTTCACACAGGAGGCATACAGGGGGTGCGGAATACAACTCCCATCGTCTCCTGGTCGTGCTGATCTCAGGAAGACCAGGCGACAATGATCAGAGCCGCCTTCAGCAGCCGGCACCTGGGGTCAGAGCGAACTGTGCTTCTTTTCCAGGCACCGGTACGTGTCACACGGACAGCAAAAGTGGTTTCCCAGCTGTACAAAAAAAAAGTTATGGTAAAAGTTTTAAGTCGTCTTCCAACTTTTGTCAAATACAGGAAAGAGTTTCCCAAGTTACCGTATTGATGCTGTGCCTGAAAGGGGCTGGCTGACCACCCATTTCAATAGCTAAGCCAGCCCCCTTCTCTGTATATACATCAGTTGTTATATTGGGTAAGCAACACACAGATCTGGCCACTTGCTAACACGGTAAATTCTGCCCAAACCAGAAGAGGCGCAGTCGAGATGTGGGACAGGAGTTTGTACTTCAACAATGGGGCATCTTTCAGACTTTAACTAGATTAAGAAGATGCAAAAATCTACTATTTTAAGGATCTAATGCAAGCCATCCTTAGGATAATCATGCCTCCTCCACCCCCAATGATCAGCTGTTTCCAGGTACCGCGGAGGCCGGGTGTAAACAGCAGGCAAAGCCGAGCCACCGCAGCTCCGTTCACTGTGTAGTGGCCATTCTCAGGTACTGCAGCTCCGCTCCCATATACTTCAACAGTATACGGGAACGGCCTCTCTACAGGATAGTTCCAGCTCCGTTCACTGAAAACAGCTGACTGGTGGAGGTGACAAGTGTTGGATCCCTATCGATCTGATATTGATGAAGTATAGAGGTCATCACTGTCAAACTCAGAAAACCCCTTCATATAAGCTCTCCTGTTGTGAATGGGTTTGAGATGAGTTCTGAGCAGAGGCTCCCTCTGGTGGTTACAAGCGGTACTAGTGAGGATTGGGAATCAGGTGTTACTGATTGGTCTTATTTAAGGGAATCATTTTCCCATCAGGGTTGCCGGTGATCAATTGTTCTGGTCTGAATCCTTCTTTCCAGTTTCCCTTGTAGCCTGCTGTGTCGTGTCTGCATCTCCTGCTATCAGATAAGACAATTTCTTATTTTGTGTTTTTGCTATATTTTTGCATTTGGTCCTGCACTTCTGTGGGGGCCTTCTGGGTCCCCTCCGGGGGCTTCTGCCCTCTCAGTTTAGTCCAGCCACTGTGTTTTGTACTTTTGCTTTTTCCAGTTTTTTCAGTGGCTGCTGTTTTTGTTACACCAGAGAACTAATTTAGGTGGTAGAGGTCGTGTGATCTCAGGTGATTTTGAAATTAGTAGAGTTGGTGTTTTTCAGGGTTTTCTGGGATTGCAGTAAGTACCCTTCCTGTCCTTTTCTATTTAGATAGTTTGGGCCCCAGCGTTTGCTCTTACTATTTTCTTTCTGTGTCAGTATTTCCTCTTGTCTAACCGCCATTACATGTTTGGGGGCTTTCTATTATCTTTGGGGTTCTGCTCCGGGGCAGATAGCTTTCCTATTTCTATCTTTAGGTGTAGTTAGTTTCTCAGGCTGTGACGAGGCGTCTAGGACCATCGTAGGAACGCTCCACGGCTGCCTCTAGTTGTGGTGGTTAGTCAGGGTACTGCAATCCCATAGATTCCAACTGCTCTGGTGTATTTCCTTTTTTTTTACCTGCACTCCTCAGCTACCGAAACATAACAGTATCACCGGCCATAAAAATTGTATGGTACTCACAGAAGGGAAAAAATATTTTGAAGGAAGAAAGTTGTCAGAGATATTTTTCTGTTTGTTGCATTTTTTTTTTCCTCTGTATCTCTGGGTGCTGGGGAGGATCTTTTCTCCCAATGGAGTTTGCACAGTTGTCTGGCCGTGTGGATCAGCTTGCCACTGAGGTTCAGAGTATTGCTGCATATCTTGCTGGGTTGCCTGTTGTGGAACCTAGGATCCCCATGCCAGATTTGTTTTTAGGGGATCGAGCTAAGTTTCAGAATTTCAAAAATAACTGTAAATTGTTTTTTGCCTTAAAATCTAAGTCCTCAGGAAACGCAGCGCAGCAGGTTCAAATTGTCATCTCTCTCCTGCGCGGCGATCCTCAGGATTGGGCTTTTTCCCTCACACCTGGGGATCCTGTTTTGAGTGATGTTGATGCATTTTTTCAGGCTTTGGGGTTATTGTACGATGAGCCTAATGTCACTGATCAAGCTGAAAAAGCCTTGTTGGCATTAAATCAGGGGCTTGATGACGCTGAGTTATACTGTCAGAGATTCCATGAAGTGGGCTTTTGAAGAGTGGAGACATTGGCTGGAGGGAGCCAAACATCAGGTGGTGGTCCTTACGGACCATAAGAATCTGGTCTATCTGGAATCTGCCAAGCGACTCAATCCTAGACAGGCCAGGTGGGCCTTGTTTTTCACACGTTTTAATTTTGTGGTTTCCTTTCTTCCTGGCACTAAGAATGTTAAGGCGGATGCCCTCTCGAGGAGTTTCCTTGCGGACTCTCCTGAGCTATCTGATCCCTCTGTTATTTTGAAGGAGGGTGTAGTTCTTTCCGCCATCTCGCCCAATTTGAGACTTGCTCTGGAGGGGTGTCAGGAGGATAGGCCCGAGCGCTGCCCTGTTGGAAAATTGTTTGTCCCGGACCAATGGAAAAAGAGTGTGATGTCTGAGATTCATTGTTCCGCATTGGCTGGGCATCCCGGAATTTTTGGTACCAGAGACTTGGTTAGTCGGTCCTTTTGGTGGCCTACCTTGTCTCGCGATGTCAGGGAATTTGTGCAGTCCTGCGGGACTTGCTCTCACTCCAAGCCTTGCTCTCGCTCTAGTGGTTTGTTGATGCCATTGCCTGTGCCCAAGAGACCATGGACCCATATCTCTATGGATTTCATTTCCGATCTTCCTGTTTCTCAGAGAATGACCACCATCTGGGTAATTTGTGATAGGTTTTCCAAAATGATACATCTTGTGCCATTACCTAAGTTGCCTTCCTCCTCTGAATTGGTGCCGTTGTTCCTTCAGCACGTGGTTCGTTTATACGGCATTCCTGAGAACATTGTGTCTGACAGAGGAGTCCAGTTTGTTTCCAGATTTTGGAGGACTTTTTGTTCTAAACTGGGTGTTCAATTGTCTTTCTCCTCGGCATTTCATCCTCAGACCAATGGTCAAACTGAGAGAACAAACCAGACATTGGAGACTTATCTAAGATGCTTTGTGTCTGCTGATCAGGATGACTGGGTCTCTTTTTTGCCTTTGGCTGAGTTTGCTCTTAATAATAGGGCTAGCTCTGCCACTTTGATGTCTCCGTTTTTCTGTAATTCTGGGTTTCACCCTCGATTTTCTTCAGGACAGACGGAGGCTTCTGTCTGTCCAGGTGTTGACTCTGTTGTTGAGCGTATGCAGCAGATTTGGGACCAGGTAGTGGAGAGGTTGTCCCTCTCTCAGGAGAAGGCCCAGCGGTTTGCTAACCGGCATAGGACTGGTGGTCCTCGGTTTAAAGTGGGGGACTTGGTCTGGTTGTCCTCAAAGAATATTCCTATGAGAGTAGCATCTCCTAAATTTAAGCCTAGGTTCATTGGACCTTATAAGATCATGGAGATTATTAATCCTGTTTCTTTTCGTTTGCTTCTTCCAGGGACATTTAAGATCCATAACGTGTTCCACAAGTCCTTGTTGAAGAGGTTTGTTGAGCCAGTGGTTCCTGCTGCTGTGCCTCCTGACCCTGTTTTGGTTGAGGGCAATCTGGAGTATGTGGTTGAGAAAATATTGGATTCTCGTTTTTCTAGACGAAGACTCCAGTATTTGGTTAAATGGAGAGGTTATGGTCAGGAAGATAATTCTTGGGTGTTTGCTTCGGACATCCATGCTAGGAGACTTATCCGTGCGTATCATAGAACTCATCCTGACCGACCTGGTTGCTCAAATGAGGGTTCGGTGACCCTCCTCAAGGGGGGGGTACTGTTGTGAATGGGTTTGAGATGAGTTCTGAGCAGAGGCTCCCTCTGGTGGTTACAAGCGGTACTAGTGAGGATTGGGAATCAGGTGTTACTGATTGGTCTTATTTAAGGGAATCATTTTCCCATCAGGGTTGCCGGTGATCAATTGTTCTGGTCTGAATCCTTCTTTCCAGTTTCCCTTGTAGCCTGCTGTGTCGTGTCTGCATCTCCTGCTATCAGATAAGACAATTTCTTATTTTGTGTTTTTGCTATATTTTTGCATTTGGTCCTGCACTTCTGTGGGGGCCTTCTGGGTCCCCTCCGGGGGCTTCTGCCCTCTCAGTTTAGTCCAGCCACTGTGTTTTGTACTTTTGCTTTTTCCAGTTTTTTCAGTGGCTGCTGTTTTTGTTACACCAGAGAACTAATTTAGGTGGTAGAGGTCGTGTGATCTCAGGTGATTTTGAAATTAGTAGAGTTGGTGTTTTTCAGGGTTTTCTGGGATTGCAGTAAGTACCCTTCCTGTCCTTTTCTATTTAGATAGTTTGGGCCCCAGCGTTTGCTCTTACTATTTTCTTTCTGTGTCAGTATTTCCTCTTGTCTAACCGCCATTACATGTTTGGGGGCTTTCTATTATCTTTGGGGTTCTGCTCCGGGGCAGATAGCTTTCCTATTTCTATCTTTAGGTGTAGTTAGTTTCTCAGGCTGTGACGAGGCGTCTAGGACCATCGTAGGAACGCTCCACGGCTGCCTCTAGTTGTGGTGGTTAGTCAGGGTACTGCAATCCCATAGATTCCAACTGCTCTGGTGTATTTCCTTTTTTTTTACCTGCACTCCTCAGCTACCGAAACATAACACTCTCCCTTGCAGCACTATTTGCCCACCGTACACCTATCATGCTATGATACCTTACAGATTATTATATACCTATATTAGATATACGCTGCTGTCACCTGCTGCTCCGACTAAGGTCAAGTCATTACAAAGAAAAACAAGGTAATTACATAAAACGATACAAGGAACCGAGCCGGACTGGCCTGGTGCGCGCCGGATACAGGATCATAACTCAGCCCCTGGCGGCTATTATTTCACTCTGGATTAAACCAACTCTTAGGCTGTCTACAAAAAGCGAACACACAAAACATGGTCAGGGAAAAAATGGTGAAATGCGCGTTTTAACCACAGGGGGCTGCCAGCCAGCGGCCAGCCCGGTGTCAGGGCACTGCCATTTTTGCAGAATCACATAATGTGTGATGCTGGAGGTGATGCTGTGAAAACCTAATTTGTAGCACATGGCTTTGTATGGTTGTCACCATCACTAGACGATGCAATGTAATTGTCGTAGTTGGCAATATGTAACATTAGAAGCCACGAGCAGAAGCCCTGTATGGCAGCACAAGAAGTCCTCTGTGGCTCCATCAAGTGCGATGTGTCCCTTATGATGTAAATTTAGGGCACAGAGAAAGGTTTTGTCTTCATGGGATAAACCCCTGAGCCATTTCCCTGTATCTTTTTTGCACCCTGCTAATGAAGTACTTCCATAGTCAAGGACATATCCGATACGTCCTGGGAGAGCAGAACTTCCATACCGAGGAAGTATCCAATACATACTGGTAGATAATCACTTCCGTAGCTGACAATGTATCCAATACATCCTGGAAGAGAAGCACTTCCACAGCACAGAACGTATCCTATACATTCAGGGAGAGAAGCACTTCTGTAACCAAGGAAGTATCTGATACACACTGATATAAAAACTTCCATAGCTGAGAACGTATCCAGGACATCCTGGCAGAGAAGCACATCTGTAGCAGAGGACATATCAGATACATCCTGGTAGAGAAGCACTTTGGTAGCAGAGGACATATCAGATACATCCTGGCAGAGAAGCACATCTGTAGCAGATGACATATCAGATACATCCTGGTAGAGAAGCACTTTGGTAGCAGAGGACATATCAGATACATCCTGGCAGAGAAGCACATCTGTAGCAGAGGACATATCAGATACATCCTGGTAGAGAATCACTTTGGTAGCAGAGGACATATCAGATACATCCTGGTAGAGAAGCACTTTGGTAGCAGAGGACATATCAGATACATCCTGGTAGAGAAGCACTTTGGTAGCAGAGGACATATCAGATACATCCTGGTAGAGAAGCACTTTGGTAGCAGAGGACATATCAGATACATCCTGGTAGAGAAGCACTTTGGTAGCAGAGGACATATCAGATACATCCTGGTAGAGAAGCACTTTGGTAGCAGAGGACATATCAGATACATCCTGGTAGAGAATCACTTTGGTAGCAGAGGACATATCAGATACATCCTGGTAGAGAAGCACTTTGGTAGCAGAGGACATATCAGATACATCCTGGTAGAGAAGCACTTTGGTAGCAGAGGACATATCAGATACATCCTGGTAGAGAAGCACTTTGGTAGCAGAGGACATATCAGATACATCCTGGTAGAGAAGCACTTTGGTAGCAGAGGACATATCAGATACATCCTGGTAGAGAAGCACTTTGGTAGCAGAGGACATATCAGATACATCCTGGTAGAGAATCACTTTGGTAGCAGATGACATATCAGATACATCCTGGTAGAGAAGCACTTTGGTAGCAGAGGACATATCAGATACATCCTGGTAGAGAATCACTTTGTTAGCAGAGGACAAATCAGATACATCCTGGTAGAGAAGCACTTTGGTAGCAGAGGACATATCAGATACATCTTGGTAGAGAAGCATTTTGGTAGCAGAGGACATATCAGATACATCCTGGTAGAGAAGCACTTTGGTAGCAGAGGACATATCAGATACATCCTGGTAGAGAAGCACTTTGGTAGCAGAGGACATTCAGATACATCCTGGTAGAGAATCACTTTGGTAGCAGAGGACATATCAGATACATCCTGGTAGAGAATCACTTTGGTAGCATAGGACATATCAATACATCCTGGTAGAGAATTACTTTGGTAGCAGAGGACATATCAGATACATCCTGGTAGAGAAGACTTTGGTAGCAGAGGACATATCAGATACATCCTGGTAGAGAAGCACTTTGTAGCAGAGGACATATCAGATTCATCCTGGTAGAGAAGCACTTTGGTAGCAGAGGACATATCAGATACATCCTGGTAGAGAAGCACTTTGGTAGCAGAGGACATATCAGATACATCCTGGTAGAGAAGCACTTTGGTAGCAGAGGACATATCAGATACATCCTGGTAGAGAAGCACTTTGGTAGCAGAGGACATATCAGATACATCCTGGTAGAGAAGCACTTTGGTAGCAGAGGACATATCAGATACATCCTGGTAGAGAAGCACTTTGGTAGCAGAGGACATATCAGATACATCCTGGTAGAGAAGCACTTTGGTAGCAGAGGACATATCAGATACATCCTTGTAGAGAAGCACTTTGGTAGTAGAGGACATATCAGATACATCCTGGTAGAGAAGCACTTTGTAGCAGAGGACATATCAGATACATCCTGGTAGAGAAGAACATCTGTAGCAGAGGACATATCAGATACATCCTGGTAGAGAAACACTTTGGTAGCAGAGGACATATCAGATACATCCTGGTAGAGAAGCACTTTGTAGCAGAGGACATATCAGATACATCCTGGTAGAGAAGCACATCTGTAGCAGAGGACATATCAGATACATCTGGTAGAGAATGCACTTTGGTAGCAGAGGACTATCAGATACATCCTGGTAGAGAAGCACTTTGGTAGCAGAGGACATATCAGATACATCCTGGTAGAGAAGCACTTTGGTAGCAGAGGACATATCAGATACATCCTGGTAGAGAAGCACTTTGGTAGCAGAGGACATATCAGATACATCCTGGTAGAGATTAGCACTTTGGTAGCAGAGGACATATCAGATACATCCTGGTAGAGAAGCACTTTGGTAGCAGAGGACATATCAGATACATCCTGGTAGAGAAGCACTTTGGTAGCAGAGGACATATCAGATACATCCTGGTAGAGAAGCACTTTGGTAGCAGAGGACATATCAGATACATCCTGGTAGAGAATCACTTTGGTAGCAGATGACATATCAGATACATCCTGGTAGAGAAGCACTTTGGTAGCAGAGGACATATCAGATACATCCTGGTAGAGAATCACTTTGTTAGCAGAGGACAAATCAGATACATCCTGGTAGAGAAGCACTTTGGTAGCAGAGGACATATCAGATACATCTTGGTAGAGAAGCATTTTGGTAGCAGAGGACATATCAGATACATCCTGGTAGAGAAGCACTTTGGTAGCAGAGGACATATCAGATACATCCTGGTAGAGAAGCACTTTGGTAGCAGAGGACATATCAGATACATCCTGGTAGAGAATCACTTTGGTAGCAGAGGACATATCAGATACATCCTGGTAGAGAATCACTTTGGTAGCATAGGACATATCACATACATCCTGGTAGAGAATTACTTTGGTAGCAGAGGACATATCAGATACATCCTGGTAGAGAAGAACTTTGGTAGCAGAGGACATATCAGATACATCCTGGTAGAGAAGCACTTTGGTAGCAGAGGACATATCAGATACATCCTGGTAGAGAAGCACTTTGGTAGCAGAGGACATATCAGATACATCCTGATAGAGAAGCACTTTGGTAGCAGAGGACATATCAGATACATCCTGGTAGAGAAGCACTTTGGTAGCAGAGGACATATCAGATACATCTGGTAGAGAAGCACTTTGGTAGCAGAGGACATATCAGATACATCCTGGTAGAGAAGCACTTTGGTAGCAGAGGACATATCAGATACATCCTGGTAGAGAAGCACTTTAGTAGCAGAGGACATATCAGATACATCTTGGTAGAGAAGCACTTTGGTAGCAGAGGACATATCAGATACATCCTGGTAGAGAAGCACTTCTGCAGCCATGAATGTATCCAATATATCCTGAAGGAGAAGCACGTCTGTAGCTTACGACATATACGATACATTACTTCTGTGGCCAGGGATGCATCCGACACATCCATGCTCTAACTAGGGCAAGTTGACAGCTGGAGGTGTAGTCTGGTTTTCCATTCGCAGAACATTTCTTAGCAATGTCCCTTTAAGAAAAAAAAATCTGATGCAGACAATACCATGTACTTTAATGCACTTTGGTATATTTTGAGACATGGCAGAGGGACTGCTGGCTCTCAGTGATGTCCAGATCAGCCGGTGGATACATACTTTCACCATATTGTCCATTTTTCCACACATTCCGCATCAAGCACATAGTTTCCTGTGGTATATAATTTCGATGCCTGACCCACTCCCGATCGCCGGTCCTGGACAGCGTCACTCCTGCCACACTTCATTTCCTATGACCTCAGTGTATGAGCGGGATGTTCTGGGTTTGCTCCTTGTCACGGACCCGCTTCGCTCCGCCGCTCATCGCAGATTACAAGTAACCAAATTCATTTTTTGTTGACTTTAACAGCCTAGGAAAGTTTGGGCTTGGCCCAGGTTACAGGACCACCATTAGCTGGGGGACAGAGGTGAGCTATGTTTTTGCAGACTATTACTTCCTACTTCTTAGAGGTTCTGATTATGCTCTGCGCCTTCAGGCTGTCAACAGCCTTGTTACATAATTTACCGAGAAACGTATACCTCAAAGTCAAATACACGGCTGCATCCTGTTACATAATAACAAAACATACCGAAAAAGCCAAAAAAAGGACGAGAAATAAAAGAAAAGCCACAATGGAGAGAGAGAAATAAGCAGGGGTGTTGCCAATTGTATCACTTTATCCAATCAGAATGTAGTTTTGATTTCTCAGCAGTAGGGTAAGGAGACACTTGATTGGTGGCTATGGGCAACGCCCCTCTTATCCCTCCAGGAGGACCGGAATGGCAGCATTAACTTTAGTAGCTATTGGTGAATTTGTTTGTTCTTCGCATAGTTAAAATGTGGCCCAAGGCCCATAAGGGTTGTGAGGCTATCCACAGACCCCAAATGCCACAGACCTATGCAATGCACTTCTGAACCAGGAAGATCAGGATGAAAAGGACCATAGTTTTATTTTTTTTGTTACACTATTTTGCTCTCTTGCAGTTTTCTTATGCCGTTCATACTGTTTTTTAATGATCTCTGTTGTGAATGGACTTGAAATGAGTTCTGAGCAGAGGCTCCCTCTGGTGGTTACAAGCGGTACTGGATTGTCCAGTGAAGATTGTGAGGAGTGGGAATCAGGTGTTACTGACTGGTCTTATATAAGGGAGTCGCCTTCCCATCAGGGTTGCCGGTGATCAATTGTTCTAGTCTCAATCCTTGAGTCCTGTTTCCTTTGTAGCCTGCTGTGTCGTGTCTGCATCTCCTGCTAACAGATAAGACATTTTCTTGTTTTTGTGTTTGATTTTTGCATTTTGTCCTGCACTTCTGTGGGAGCCTTCAGGGTCCCCTCCGGGGCTTTTGCCCTCTCAGTTTGGTTCAGCCACTGATGTTTGTACTTTTGCTTTTTCCAGTTTTTTCAGTGGCTGCTGTTTTGATTTTGTTACACCAGAGAACTAATTTAGGTGGTAGAGGTCGTGTGATCTCAGGTGATTTTGAAATTAGTAGAGTTGGTGCTTTTCAGGGTTTTTTTGGGATTGCAGTAAGTGCCCTTCCTATCCTTTCCTATTTAGATAGTTTGGGCCCCAACGTTTGCTCGTACTATTTTCTGTCTGTGTCAGTATTTCTTCTTGCCTAACCGCCATTACTTGTTTGGGGGCTTTCTATGTTCTTTGGGGATCTGCTCCGGGGCAGATAGCTTTCCTCTTTCTATCTTTAGGTGTGGTTAGTTTCTCAGGCTGTGACGAGGCGTCTAGGACCAACGTAGGAACGCTCCACGGCTGCCTCTAATTGTGGTGGTTAGTCAGGGTACTGCAATCTCATAGATTCCAACTGCTCTGGTGTATTGCCTTTTTTACCTGCACTCCTCAGCTACCGAAACATAACAGTATCACCGGCCTAAAAATTGAAAATTGTATGGTACTCACAGAAGGGAAAAAATATTGTGAAAGAAAAAAAAAGGTTGTCAGAGTTGTCAGAGATATTTTTCTGTTTGTTGCATTTTTTTTCCCTCTGTATCTCTGGGTGCTGGGGAGGATCTTTTCTCTCAATGGAGTTTGCACAGTTGTCTGGCCGTGTGGATCAACTTGCCACTGAGGTTCGGAGTATTGCTACCTATCTTGCTAGGTTGCCTGTTGTGGAACCTAGGATTCCCATGCCAGATTTGTTTTTAGGTGATCGAGCTAAGTTTCAGAATTTCAAAAATAATTGTAAATTGTTTTTTGCCTTAAAATCTAAGTCCTCAGGGAACGCAGCGCAGCAGGTTCAAATTGTCATCTCTCTCCTGCGCGGCGATCCTCAGGATTGGGCTTTTTCCCTGACACCTGGGGATCCTGTTTTGAGTGATGTTGATGCATTTTTTCAGGCTTTGGGGTTATTGTACGATGAGCCTAATGTCACTGATCAAGCTGAAAAAGCCTTGTTGGCATTAAATCAGGGGCTTGATGACGCTGAGTTATACTGTCAGAGATTCCGTAGGTGGGCAGTCCTGACCAAGTGGAATGACGACGCTTTGGCGGCCCTTTTTCGGAAGGGTCTGTCAGATAATGTAAAGGATGTTATGGTGGGATTCTCTGTCCCCTCTGGTCTCAATGATTCTATGTCATTAGCGATTCAAATTGACAGACGTTTGCGTGAGCGGAGAAGTATGCGTGGAATAGTGTTGCCTTGTGAACCTGCTTCTGAATCCATGCAGTGTGATAGAGTGGTGTCTGGGGCACAGCGTCATGAGTTTCGAAAGCGCAATGGGTTATGTTTCTACTGTGGTGATGCCTCTCATGCTATTTCACTCTGCCCTAAGCGGGGAAGACGATTTGCACGCTCAGTTGTCTTGGGTAGTGTTCAGACTAAGTTTTTATTAACTGTCACTCTGATATGCTCTCTGTCCTCATTTTCTGCTCAGGCTTTCGTTGATTCTGGAGCAGCTATTAACCTGATGGATTATGATTTTGCTAAACGTTGTGGGTTTCCTTGATACCCCTACAGAAGTCTATTCCCCTACTGGGGATCGATTCTACCCCTTTGGCTGAGAATAAACCTCAGTTCTCTACTCAGGTGATAATGAGGGTTGAACCTGATCATCAGGAGTGCTGTAAATTTTTGGTTCTGTATAATCTGCATGATATTATCGTACTGGGCTTCCCTTGGTTGCAGTCTCATAATCCTGTTTTGGATTGGAAATCTGTGTCTGTAACCAGTTGGGGCTGCCAATGTGTTAATACCAACACTCCTGTTTTTTCTGCCTCCCCCCAGGCTCAGGATGTTCCTGACTTTTTGATTGATTTTTCTGATGTGTTTAGCGAAAGTAAATCTGCATCCTTGCCTCCCCATAGGAGCTATGACTGCGCTATTGAATTAGTGCCTGGTAGTAAATTCCCTAAAGGTCGCCTTTTTAACTTGTCTGTACCTGAACATGACGCTATGCGGTCTTATATCAAGGAATCATTGGAGAAGGGTCATATCAGACCATCCTCTTCACCTTAGGTGCCGGTTTTTTCTTTGTGGCCAAAAAGGATGGTTCATTAAGGCCGTGTATTGATTATCGTCTTTTGAACAATATTACTGTAAAATATCAATACCGTTACCTTTGATTTCTGACCTGTTTTCCAGGGTGAAAAACGCTACTTGGTTTACCAAGCTTGACCTCAGGGGGGCATATAACCTTATTCGCATTAAGCACGGGGATGAATGGAAGACGGCATTCAATACCCGGAGGGGCATTTTGAGTACCTTGTGATGCCCTTTGGGCTCACTAATGCTCCTTCTGTCTTCCAGTCCTTCATGAATGACATTTTCAGGGATTTTGTGGATAAATTTCTGATTGTTTATTTGGATGATATCTTGATTTTTTCTAATGACTGGGACTCTCATGTGAAACATGTTCGAACTGTATTCCAGATTTTGAGAGAGAATGCTCTGTATGTGAAGGGATCAAAGTGTCTTTTTGGCGTACAGAGGATCTCATTTCTGGGATTCATTTTGTCCCCATCTGTTATTGAAATGGACCCGGTCAAGGTTCAGGCCATCTGTGATTGGGTCCAACCTACTTCATTAAAGGCTCTTCAAAGATTTTTGGGTTTTGCCAATTTTTATCGTAAATTTATTGGTAATTTCTCGGTTATTGTTAAACCATTAACTGATTTGACCAAAAAGGGTTCTGATGTGGTGAATTGGCCTCCGGAGGCAGTCTCTGCATTTCGGGAACTTAAGCAGAGATTCACTTCTGCTCCTGTTCTACGGCAGCCTGATGTTTCTCTGCCATTTCAGGTGGAGGTTGATGCCTCTGAAATTGGGGCAGGTGCCGTTTTGTCCCAAAAAGATCCAGAGACCTCTAAAAGTAACCCTTGTGCCTTTTTCTCTCGAAAATTTTCTCCTACTGAACGTAATTATGACGTGGGTAATCGGGAGTTACTGGCCATGAAGTGGGCTTTTGAAGAGTGGAGACATTGGCTGGAGGGAGCCAAACATCAGGTGGTGGTCCTTACGGACCATAAGAATCTGGTTTATCTGGAATCTGCCAAGCGACTCAATCCTAGACAGGCCAGGTGGGCCTTGTTTTTCACACGTTTTAATTTTGTGGTTTCCTTTCTTCCTGGCACTAAGAATGTTAAGGCGGATGCCCTCTCGAGGAGTTTCCTTGCGGACTCTCCTGAGTTATCTGATCCTTCTGTTATTTTGAAAGAGGGTGTAGTTCTTTCCGCCATCTCACCCAATTTGAGACTTGCTCTGGAGGGGTGTCAGGAGGATAGGCCCGAGCGCTGCCCTGTTGGAAAATTGTTTGTCCCGGACCAGTGGAAAAAGAGTGTGATATCTGAGATTCATTGTTCCGCGTTGGCTGGGCATCCCGGAATTTTTGGTACCAGAGACTTGGTTAGTCGGTCCTTTTGGTGGCCTACCTTGTCTCGTGATGTCAGGGAATTTGTGCAGTCCTGCGGGACTTGCTCTCGCTCCAAGCCTTGCTCTCGCTCTAGTGGTTTGTTGATGCCATTGCCTGTGCCCAAGAGACCATGGACCCATATCTCTATGGATTTCATTTCCGACCTACCTGTTTCTCAGAGAATGACTGTCATCTGGGTGATTTGTGATAGGTTTTCCAAGATGATACATCTTGTGCCATTACCTAAGTTGCCTTCCTCCTCTGAATTGGTGCCTTTGTTCCTTCAGCACGTGGTTCGTTTACACGGCATTCCTGAGAACATTGTGTCTGACAGAGGAGTCCAGTTTGTTTCCAGATTTTGGAGGACCTTTTGTTCTAAACTTGGTGTTCAATTGTCTTTCTCCTCGGCGTTTCATCCTCAGACCAATGGTCAAACTGAGAGAACAAACCAGACATTGGAGACTTATCTAAGATGCTTTGTGTCTGCTGATCAGGATGACTGGGTCTCTTTTTTGCCTTTGGCTGAGTTTGCTCTTAATAATAGGGCTAGCTCTGCCACTTTGATGTCTCCATTTTTCTGTAATTCTGGGTTTCCCCCTCGATTTTCTTCAGGACAGACGGAGGCTTCTGTCTGTCCAGGTGTTGACTCTGTTGTGGAGCGTATGCAACAGATTTGGGACCAGGTAGTGGAGAGGTTGTCCCTCTCTCAGGAGAGGGCCCAGCGGTTTGCTAACCGGCATAGGACTGATGGTCCTCGGTTTAAAGTGGGGGACTTGGTCTGGTTGTCCTCAAAGAATATTCCTATGAGAGTAGCATCTCCTAAATTTAAGCCTAGGTTCATTGGACCTTACAAGATCATGGAGATTCTTAATCCTGTTTCTTTTTGTTTGCTTCTTCCAGGGACATTTAAGATCCATAACGTGTTCCACAAGTCCTTGTTGAAGAGGTTTGTTGAGCCAGCGGTTCCTACTGCTTTGCCGCCTGACCCTGTTCTGGTTGAGGGCAATATGGAGTTTGTGGTTGAGAAAGTATTGAATTCTCGTTTTTCTAGACGGAAACTCCAGTAGTTGGTTAAGTGGAGAGGTTATGGTCAGGAAGACAATTCTTGGGTGTTTGCTTCGGACATCCATGCTAGGAGACTCATCCGTGCGTATCATAGAACTCATCCTGACCGACCTGGTTGCTCAAGTGAGGGTTCGGTGACCCCTCCTCAAGGGGGGGGTACTGTTGTGAATGGACTTGAAATGAGTTCTGAGCAGAGGCTCCCTCTGGTGGTTACAAGCGGTACTTGACTGTCCAGTGAAGATTGTGAGGAGTGGGAATCAGGTGTTACTGACTGGTCTTATATAAGGGAGTCGCCTTCCCATCAGGGTTGCCGGTGATCAATTGTTCTAGTCTCAATCCTTGAGTCCTGTTTCCTTTGTAGCCTGCTGTGTCGTGTCTGCATCTCCTGCTAACAGATAAGACATTTTCTTCTTTTTGTTTTTGTGTTTGATTTTTGCATTTTGTCCTGCACTTCTGTGGGGGCCTTCAGGGTCCCTCCGGGGGCTTTTGTCCTCTCAGTTTTGTTCAGCCACTGATGTTTGTACATTTGCTTTTTCCAGTTTTTTCAGTGGCTGCTGTTTTGATTTTGTTACACCAGAGAACTAATTTAGGTGGTAGAGGTCGTGTGATCTCAGGTGATTTTGAAATTAGTAGAGTTGGTGCTTTTCAGGGTTTTTTTGGGATTGCAGTAAGTGCCCTTCCTATCCTTTCCTATTTAGGTAGTTTGGGCCCCAACGTTTGCTCGTACTATTTTCTGTCTGTGTCAGTATTTCTTCTTGCCTAACCGCCATTACATGTTTGGGGGCTTTCTATGTTCTTTGGGGATCTGCTCCAGGGCAGATAGCTTTCCTCTTTCTATCTTTAGGTGTGGTTAGTTTCTCAGGCTGTGACGAGGCGTCTAGGACCAACGTAGGAACGCTCCACGGCTGCCTCTAGTTGTGGTGGTTAGTCAGGGTACTGCAATCTCATAGATTCCAACTGCTCTGGTGTATTGCCTTTTTTACCTGCACTCCTCAGCTACCGAAACATAACAGATCTCCCACTACAACGATGAATATTCGTCATTGCTACGCAAGCGAGGGAATGATGTCATAGTAAGGCAATATATATATATATATATATATATATATATATATATTATTTTTTAATACATTCCCTTCTTGTTTATTTCCCCTCTTATACAAATAGAACCTCTATTTACAGGCCCGAATGGTGAAAAACAGGAGGAGGAAAAAAACCCTAAATCTGCAGCTTGGGCTGGCTGAGAAAGGTCATTGTGCGCTTTGCAGCTCGCGCCCCAGCCGATGACGCAGGGAAGCAGAGGAGAGGAGCCATGGACTGTATACATAGCGGGCGTCTGTTTAGGAGAAGCCGTCAGTGTGAGCGGCCATTGTGCAGGGGGCAGAGGGCCGCTCATCCGAGGCTAATGTACGCGACACGACATGATTACTGTGAAATGTGCCGTCTCATAACCCGACCGTGCGAATCACAATCAGCTGGAATGGAGTCAAACCAAGAAGCTGCTGGGAAAAAAAAGTGAACCCAGTCTGCTTTTTATCTTTTTTAATATATTTTGAGTAAATATTTTCCGGCTGATCCCAGGTTGAAGTATTTAAAAAAATCTGCACACAAGTGAAATCCGTAACACTATATTAACCCCTTACAGGCATAATTATGTAAGAAATAAAATATCTAAAAATAATGAACAACAAGTTTACCAGTTGTTATGCTAAATTATGCAAAGATGGATGCTTTATAGCTTTTTCTTTACTGATCTCAGCCTGCAGGAGCGATTCTCTACTAGGATGCATCGGATACGTTCTCGGCTGCAGGAGCGATTCTCTACCAGGATGCATCGGATACGTTCTCGGCTGCAGGAGCGATTCTCTACCAGGATGCATCGGATACGTTCTCGGCTGCAGGAGAACTTCTCTGTCAGGATGCATCGGATACGTTCTCGGCTGCAGGAGAACTTCTCTGTCAGGATGTATGGGATACGTTCTCGGCTGCAGGAGCGCTTCTCTACCAGGATGTATGGGATACGTTCTCGGTTGCAGGAGCATTTCTCTACCAGGATATATGGGATACGTTCTCGGCTGCAGGAGCGCTTCTCTACCAGGATGCATCGGATACGTTCTCCGCTGCAGGAGCGATTCTCTACCAGGATGCATCGGATACGTTCTCAGCTGCACGAGTGCGTCTCTGTCAGGATGTATGGGATACGTTCTCGGCTACAGGAGTGCTTCTCTGGCAGGATGCATGGGATACGTTCTCGGCTGCAGGAGCGCTTCTCTGTCAGGATGTATGGGATACGTTCTCGGCTGCAGGAGCACTTCTCTACCAGGATGCATCGGATACGTTCTCAGCTGCAGGAGTGCTTCTCTGTCAGGATGTATAGGATACGTTCTCGGCTACAGGAGCGCTTCTCTACCAGGATGTATGGGATACGTTCTCGGCTGCAGGAGAACTTCTCTGTCAGGATGTATGGGATACATTCTCAGCTGCAGGAGCGCTTCTCTACCAGGATGCATCGGATACGTTCTCCGCTGCAGGAGCGATTCTCTACCAGGATGCATCGGATACGTTCTCAGCTGCACGAGTGCTTCTCTGTCAGGATGTATGGGATACGTTCTCGGCTACAGGAGTGCTTCTCTGGCAGGATGCATGGGATACGTTCTCTGCTGCAGGAGCGCTTCTCTGTCAGGATGTATGGGATACGTTCTCGGCTGCAGGAGCACTTCTCTACCAGGATGCATCGGATAAGTTCTCAGCTGCAGGAGTGCTTCTCTGTCAGGATGTATAGGATACGTTCTCGGCTACAGGAGCGCTTCTCTGGCAGGATGTATGGGATACGTTCTCCGCTGCAGGAGCGATTCTCTACCAGGATGTATGGGATACGTTCTCAGCTGCAGGAGCGCTTCTCTGCCAGGATGTATGGGATACGTTCTCGGCTACAGGAGTGCTTCTCTGGCAGGATGTATGCGATACGTTCTCAGCTGCAGGAGCGATTTTCTACCAGGATGCATCGGATACGTTCTCAGCTGCAGGAGCGATTCTCTACCAGGATGCATCGGATACGTTCACGGCTGCAGGAGTGCTTCTCTACCAGGATGTATGGGATACGTTCTCCGCTGCAGGAGCGATTCTCTATCAGGATGCATCGGATACGTTCTCAGCTGCAGGAAAGCTTCTCTGCCAAGATGTATCGGATACGTTCTCGGCTACAGGAGTGCTTCTCTGGCAGGATGTATGGGATACGTTCTCCGCTGCAGGAGCGATTCTCTACCAGGATGTATGGGATACGTTCTCAGCTACAGAAGTGATTCTCTACCAGGATGTATGGGATACGTTCTCAGTTACAGAAGTGCTTCTCTACCAGGATGTATTGGATACGTTCTCAGCTACAGAAGTGCTTCTCTACCAGGATGTATGGGATACGCTCTCAGCTACAGAAGTGATTTTCTGCCATAAAAGAATCACATGTTACAGATATTTCTTACAGTTGTTCTCCCATGAATGGCAGTAAGCAACTGTCCTCAGGATATCGGATTTATAGAAATAGGGGTTATGGGACCCCCCCAAAAACAGACCTCTGCAGCCCAGTCTTGAATGGAGCATGGGGGGAAATGTATGCTGGACTTCCGCACTATTCACCAACTATGGGAATGCCGATAACTGACCCATTAACAGTGAATTTTTTGGTGGAATAACCCATAAATAAATGAAGAAGTTCATACGGTTTGTTAAAAGCCTGTTTACCTGGAAACACACAGTTCGCATGAGCTGTAAACTCAAAACGGCCAGAGATTTTTATAGTCCACTTTTTCCATTGTAACGGGAGTTTGCAGAAGTCTACACTAACATTGAACCGACGGGCATCACTAACGCACAAAGTGAGAATACCGGAGATATGAGAATTTAATATTTTCCTTCAAATAATTTCACAAGAACTAAAAATGCTGAAATGATTCCTTTGTTTCCTACGTCGGAGCCCCCTCTGCCCCCCAATCCACCATTTACAGAATGTGATGTCAGCGATATACGTCTGCACTGACACCACATGGGGCTTCCTCCGCCGGGCAGCCGTCAATACCAGCTACAAATCTGTCATGCACAAAAGCAGATTTCAGAAATGGAGAAAAATTACCGAGATAGGTTCCAACAAATCCCAGCGCCAGGAAGCTGGTGATAACGAGCACGCCGCCGGACGCCACCAGCGCCACTCCAAGGTAATAGAATTCTGGCCTCTTCAGAAACCACGAGTGCGGCTGGCTGGAAATAGCTTCTGTGACGCTGGAAAAATAATCAGAGACACTTGTCAGAGAACAGACAGCAAAAGACGATGAGAACCCTCCCCCCAAAACACTGACTATTACCCCAGCTAGCGGAAGACAAACAAAGCCGGGCAGGAATTTGTGTCTATTATTAAAGATGATGTAAAGGTAGACACCCGTGAGGTGGCCCCTTACAACAGCTAAAAATTAAGAATTAGGAGCGGTAAGCCCCACCCCTGCATAGTAACAGCCCCGCTCATGCCCTCCCACGAGCAGCCAGCGCTCTCTGTTACAGGCATTTTCCAGCAAGTACAATCTAGTCTTTACCCCAGGACGGGATGTATTGAAAACAACAATATGAGCTATTGAGCTTCCAGATAAATTACATTTTGGGTTGATCCCGAGCTCCAGGCTTCTCTCTGAATTTCCACAATATAGAGGCCATCTAGTCTTTTTATACAACCAGCAATTCTTCCATAAATCTCACGAATTCCCATAAATCTCACTGTTGGACTAGTTCCAGATCTCCGTCCTCCAGAGGTCAACGAGCTCCTGGTTTTAGTCTAAAGATTGTTTATCTCTTTATCCATAAGTGAAAGTGACTTTATGACGAAAACGTGTTCTTAAAGTTTAATTTTTGCGCTTTTTTTTCCCTCCCCGAGCTGTAACTTTTTCAGTTTTTCTTTATTATTTGTTTAAGAGCTAGCACTTTGCAAGACGAGTGGTAGTTTTGAAGTACACCATTAATTTTGCCATATAACGTACTTAAAAATAATTTTTTTTCACACAAACTAGAGTAAAAAGGACAAAAAAAAAACAATTTTTATTTCTGAGACACTTTACGTTGATAACGCTACAGATTTGTTTTTTTTGCGTGGTGAGCAGACATCTTTATATTATTTTAGGGTACAGAACATGATTTGAATGATTGTATTATGGGAGGGTCCAGTGACACAAAAACAGCAATTCTGCCAATCTGATTTTTTTATTTATTTTTTTTATTTAACACTGTCATAGACTGGACTTTTCCTGAAGCAACGATACCGGGTGCTAATGTTTTTGAATTTCTTGGGAAATTAAAAGGACGGGGCCCGACATAGAACTACTATGCCCTAGGTTGGGAAAGGGTTAAATGTTACAAAAAATAAACATTTCAGCTTTTCTGCTAAAATGAACGCTGGCAACCTTATTAGACCCGATGTAAGTGATGACCGCTGTAAGGGAAGACCGGCCCGGAGTGATGGCTCTTCCACCCGCACATTAGGAGCCGCGAGTTTCCGATCACACATAATGGTTGTGTACATTGCAGATCTTCAAAGTCGGCAAACAAAACATTAGGCCTGATGTGACCTGAGAAGCGAGGGTAATACAAACAAAACGTTTTGGTCATCTTCCAAGTTGACAACCAATGCAGACAGCCAAATAATTGTCCACAAAGGTTGTCAACCAGATTTTCAGAAATACTAACTGGCAAGGAAAACGTAACAGGGCTGTGGTGCAAGAACAAGTCGGCCTAATCTACAGGGCATCCATCCTGAACCAGCGCTCTCCAAAAAGCGTGCAATTTTAACACTGCCGACTTTTATTAAGACTGAAGGAGTTATGGGAGCGCTGAGCGGCACCGCACTCTGCACCACGCGCCGTACCACGCTCCGCACCGCACTCCGAGCTCTGCAGACACAACACATCTCGCGGCTCTTATCGGACATACTACTGCACTTGGTCATAACCTGCGCCGTTTGCATTCTGCATGAAGGAACTTCACATACAGAGGGCCGGTGCCGACTCTGGAGGGGGCCATCATGAGAACCAAGAGACAATTGACGCTGCCAGGTTGCTATTAAACTCCTCCTGCAGCGCCCACGTTATGCCCCCCATTTACAAGGCGGCAAGATCTGCTGGGAGCAGCGGCGTATAAACACCCAAAGATCCGGCTCCCTTACACGCGCCAGCAGAGATATAGCAGCCTGTAAAGCATTTCTTTACCACGTCTAATGCTCCAGTCACATTCTGAGCTGCATTCTCAATCCAGCCTCTGCTTAGGAAGAACCGTAATTGTTGCAAAACACACGCCCCAATGTATAATTTCTGGTCTTTTGACTCAAGCGCCCCCCGTCGATAACCTTCAGAACCTTGCCCCCCACCATGCGTATGATCTCTGGCCTCTTGCACCCCCACCCGATGTATGATTTCTGGCCCCTCGCACCCCTGGCGTATGACCTTCAGCTCATGGAGTATGTCCTCCGGCCCCTCACCCTCCGGTGTATGACCCTCGGCCTCTCCAGCTCCTAACCTTTCCCGGTGTATCACCTCCCAGCCCTCACCCCCTTAGTGTATGGCTACAGGCCCCTCGCCGCCAGTTGCCCCCACACCCTGGTTTAGGACCACCAGCACCTAACACCCCCCCTCCCAGTGTATAACCTCCAGCCCCTCATCTCCATGGTGTATGACCTCCAGCCCCTTCATCACCACGGTGTATGAACCTCCAGCCCCTATCACCACGGTGTATACCTCCAGCCCCTCACCCCCACGGTGTATGACCTCCAGCCCCTCACCCCCACGGTGTATGACCTCCAGCCCCTCACCCCCACGGTGTATGACCTCCAGCCCCTCACCCCCACGGTGTATGACCTCCAGCCCCTCACCCCCACGGTGTATGACCTCCAGCCCCTCACCCCCACGGTGTATGACCTCCAGTCCCTCACCCCCACGGTGTATGACCTCCAGCCCTCACCCCCACGGTGTATAGACCTCCAGCCCCTCACCCCCACGGTGTATAACCTCCAGCCCCTCACCCCCACGGTGTATACCTCCAGCCCTCACCCCCACGTGTATGACCTCCAGCCCCTCACCCCCACGGTGTATGACCTCCAGCCCCTCACCCCCACGGTGTATGACCTCAGCCCTCACCCCCATGGTGTATGACCTCCAGCCCCTCACCCCCATGGTGTATGACCTCCAGACCCTCATCCCCATGGTGTATGACCTCCAGCCCCTCATCCCCATGGTGTATGACCTCCAGCCCCTCATCCCCATGGTGTATAACCTCCAGACCCTCACCCCCATGGTGTATGACCTCCAGCCCCTCATCCCCATGGTGTATGACCTCCAGCCCCTCATCCCCATGGTGTATGACCTCCAGCCGGTCACCCCCATGGCGTATGACCTCCAGCCCCTCACCCCCATGGTGTATAACCTCCAGCCCATCACCTCTATGGTGTATGACCTCCAGCTCCTCATCCCCATGGTGTATGACCTCCAGCCCATCATCCCCATGGTGTATGACCTCCAGCCGGTCACCCCATGGTGTATGACCTCCAGCCGGTCACCCCCATGGCGTATGACCTCCAGCCCCTCACCCCCATAGTGTATGACCTCCAGCCGGTCACCCCATGGTGTATGACCTCCAGCTCCTCACCCCCATGGTGTATAACCTCCAGCCTCTCACCCCCATGGTGTATGACCTCCAGCCCCTCATCCCCATGGTGTATGACCTCCAGCCCCTCATCCCCATGGTGTATGACCTCCAGCCCCTCATCCCCATGGTGTATGACCTCCAGCCCCTCATCCCCATGGTGTATGACCTCCAGCCCCTCACCCCCATGGTGTATGACCTCCAGCCCCTCATCCCCATGGCGTATGACCTCCAGCCCCTCACACCCATGGTGTATGACCTCCAGCCCCTCATACCCATGGTGTATGACCTCCAGCCCCTCACCCCCATGGTGTATGAACTCCAGCCCCTCATCCCCATGGTGTATGAACTCCAGCCCCACACCCCCATGGTGTATGACCTCCAGCCCCTCACCCCCATGGTATATGACCTCCAGCCCCTCACCCCCATGGTGTATGACCTCCAGCCCCTCATCGCCATGGTGTATCACCTCCAGCCCCTCACCCCCACGGTGTATGACCTCCAGCCCCTCATCCCCATGGTGTATGACCTCCAGCCCCTCATCCCCATGGTGTATGACCTCCAGCATACACATACAGTAGATGGCAGATACTGACCTGCCATTACATAATAACGCCCGTCATGTCAGACGCCCATCTGTGGTTTTCCGATGCGGCGTTACATAAGAGGATCGGCGTGTGATTCTTTGGGGGTCTCGCTCCATCCAGATAGGATCTGGGCTCTTTGATGTTGGGTCCTGTGTTACGGTTTGGGCCTCGGCGTTACATAACAGGGCCGTCTGATATCTGACACTCCACAATAGACGTCACTGTCCACAAATATATAAAACTCCATAATCTTATCTTTCCGGAGGATAAAATAACGCTCCGATGACAACTTTTTTTTGAAGCTACAAAATTAGGGATCTATAACTCCCAATATGCTGCAAACCTGAGGTCCTGCCAGAAAACTACAACTCTTAACAGGCTGACAATCCAAGAGACTAATAAAAAAAAAAGAAAACTAAAAATATTCACATTTTTATGATTTACTTATTATAACTCGTTTTATTCCCGCTTATAAATAAAAAAATATATATGTAGCATAAAGTAAAGAAAAAAAAAATACTTAATGCCACAAATAGTGGAAAGGGATGAAAAAAAGCCTTCTCTCCCCAATTCCGTGCATTGAAAAGTGAAGTCTCAAAAATATGGCAACAGACCCCCAAACCTTTTTTTCCATCTCTTTTCACATGTGTATATTTTTTCAATACATTTTATTATAAAATGAAAGGTTGTTTTATTGAATAAACAAAATTAAAAATACATAAAGCTAAATTCATAAATAAATGAATAAAAATTAATAAAACACTTTACGTCTGCTCAGCCTGGACCCTCCGAGTCCTTTATAGAAGCAGGAAGATTTACAAGCATCTCATACAATCCCTTTTAGCAATATTCACGGCTATATTGTCCTTATATTTCCATAGATCTTGAGTCACTGCAGCCGTCAATTACACTTTAGAAGCCAATTGCTTTGATTTCAATTAGAAACATTAAAAAGTTTTTAGAGGGAAGATAAACCGAGATCTGTGAGGTTCTCATCTGCTCAGCCGTATACAACACTACTGTTCATACCGATAATTACAGCAGGAGAAACATTATAAAAGGACAGACAAGCTTTCATCCATGCCGGGGATAAGTCACTGCTGGCAGCGACGGGGAAAGACTGAAAAACAACAACTCGGTGGGACAGATTACACTCAGCGATAATAACAACCGAGCACAAGAAAGGACTACACAGCGCGAACAAAAAGAACATACTGCCCAGGAGATGCCAACCCCAGAAACTACACTACATGGGCATATTAATACTGCTGATCCTGTACTGATCCTGAGTTACATCCTGTATTATACTCCAGAGCTGCACTCATTATTCTGCTGGTGCAGTCACTGTGTACATACATTACATTACTGATCCTGAGTTACCTCCTGTATTATACTCCAGAGCTGCACTCACTATTCTGCTGGTGTAGTCACTGTGTACATACATTACATTACTGATCCTGAGTTACATCCTGTATTATACTCCAGAGCTGCACTCATTATTCTGCTGGTGCAGTCACTGTGTACATACATTACATTACTGATCCTGAGTTACCTCCTGTATTATACTCCAGAGCTGCACTCACTATTCTGCTGGTGCAGTCACTGTGTACATACATTACATTACTGATCCTGAGTTACATCCTGTATTATACTCCAGAGCTGCACTCATTATTCTGCTGGTGCAGTCACTGTGTACATACATTACATTACTGATCCTGAGTTACCTCCTGTATTATACACCAGAGCTGCACTCACTATTCTGCTGGTGCCGTCACTGTGTACATACATTACATTACTGATCCTGAGTTACATCCTGTATTATACTCCAGAGCTGTACTCACTATTCTGCTGGTGCAGTCACTGTGTACATACATTACATTACTGATCCTGAGTTACCTCCTGTATTATACTCCAGAGCTGCACTCACTATTCTGCTGGTGCAGTCACTGTGTACATACATTACTGATCCTGAGTTACATCCTGTATTATACTCCAGAGCTGCACTCACTATTCTGCTGGTGCAGTCACTGTATACATACATTACATTACTGATCCTGAGTTACATCCTGTATTATACTCCAGAGCTGCACTCACTATTCTGCTGGTGCAGTCACTGTGTACATACATTACATTACTGATCCTGAGTTACATCCTGTATTATACTCCAGAGCTGCACTCACTATTCTGCTGGTGCAGTCACTGTGTACATACATTACATTACTGATCCTGAGTTACATCCTGTATTATACTCCAGAGCTGCACTCACTATTCTGCTGGTGCAGTCACTGTGTACATACATTACATTACTGATCCTGAGTTACATCCTGTATTATACTCCAGAGCTGCACTCATTATTCTGCTGGTGCAGTCACTGTGTACATACATTACATTACTGATCCTGAGTTACCTCCTGTATTATACACCAGAGCTGCACTCACTATTCTGCTGGTGCCGTCACTGTGTACATACATTACATTACTGATCCTGAGTTACATCCTGTATTATACTCCAGAGCTGTACTCACTATTCTGCTGGTGCAGTCACTGTGTACATACATTACATTACTGATCCTGAGTTACCTCCTGTATTATACTCCAGAGCTGCACTCACTATTCTGCTGGTGCAGTCACTGTGTACATACATTACTGATCCTGAGTTACATCCTGTATTATACTCCAGAGCTGCACTCACTATTCTGCTGGTGCAGTCACTGTATACATACATTACATTACTGATCCTGAGTTACATCCTGTATTATACTCCAGAGCTGCACTCACTATTCTGCTGGTGCAGTCACTGTGTACATACATTACATTACTGATCCTGAGTTACATCCTGTATTATACTCCAGAGCTGCACTCACTATTCTGCTGGTGCAGTCACTGTGTACATACATTACATTACTGATCCTGAGTTACATCCTGTATTATACTCCAGAGCTGCACTCACTATTCTGCTGGTGCAGTCACTGTGTACATACATTACATTACTGATCCTGAGTTACCTCCTGTATTATACCCCAGAGCTGCACTCACTATTCTGCTAGTGCAGTCACTGTGTAAATACATTACTGTTGTGAATGGGTTTGAGATGAGTTCTGAGCAGAGGCTCCCTCTGGTGGTTACAAGCGGTGCTAGTGAAGATTGTGAGGACTGGGAATCAGGTGTTACTGACTGGTCTAATATAAGGGAGTCATTTTCCCATCAGGGTTGCCGGTGATCAATTGTTCTGGTCTGAATCCGGGATGCCCAGCCAATGCGGAACAATGAATCTCAGACATCACACTCTTTTTCCATTGGTCCGGGACAAACAATTTTCCCTAGCACCGCTTGTAACCACCAGAGGGAGCCTCTGCTCAGAACTCATCTCAAACCCATTCACAACAGTACCCCCCCTGCTTGTTTTTTGCCTTAAAATCTAAGTCCTCAGGAAACGCAGCGCAGCAGGTTCAAATTATCATCTCTCTCCTGCGCGGCGATCCTCAGGATTGGGCTTTTTCCCTGATACCTGGGATCCTGTTTTGAGTGATGTTGATGCGTTTTTTCAGGCTTTGGGGTTATTGTACGATGAGCCTAATGTCACTGATAAATTTTCCCGGAATTTTTGGTACCAGAGACTTGGTTAGTCGGTCCTTTTGGTGGCCTACCTTGTCTCGTGATGTCAGGAAAATTGTTTGTCCCGGACCAATGGAAAAAGAGTGTGATGTCTGAGATTCATTGTTCCGCATTGGCTGGGCATCCCGGATTCAGACCAGAACAATTGATCACCGGCAACCCTGATGGGAAAATGACTCCCTTATATAAGACCAGTCAGTAACACCTGATTCCCAGTCCTCACAATCTTCACTAGCACCGCTTGTAACCACCAGAGGGAGCCTCTGCTCAGAACTCATCTCAAACCCATTCACAACACATTACATTACTGATCCTGAGTTACATCCTGTATTATACTCCAGAGCTGCACTCACTATTCTGCTGGTGCAGTCACTGTGTACATACATTACATTACTGATCCTGAGTTACCTCCTGTATTATACTCCAGAGCTGCACTCACTATTCTGCTGGTGCAGTCACTGTGTACATACATTACATTACTGATCCTGAGTTACATCCTGTATTATACTCCAGAGCTGCACTCACTATTCTGCTGGTGCAGTCACTGTGTACATACATTACTGATCCTGAGTTACATCCTGTATTATACCCCAGAGCTGCACTCACTATTCTGCTGGTGCAGTCACTGTGTACATACATTACATTACTCATCCTGAGTTACATCCTGTATTATACCCCAGAGCTGCACTCACTATTCTGCTGGTGCAGTCACTGTGCACATACATTACTGATCCTGAGTTACATCCTGTATTATACCCCAGAGCTGCACTCACTATTCTGCTGGTGCAGTCACTGTGCACATACATTACATTACTGATCCTGAGTTACCTCCTGTATTATACTCCAGAGCTGCACTCACTATTCTGCTGGTGCAGTCAATTTGTACATACATTACATTACTGATCCTGAGTTACATCCTGTATTATACCCCAGAGCTGCACTCACTATTCTGCTGGTGCAGTCACTGTGCACATACATTACATTACTGATCCTGAGTTACCTCCTGTATTATACTCCAGAGCTGCACTCACTATTCTGCTGGTGCAGTCACTGTGTACATACATTACATTACTGATCCTGAGTTACATCCTGTATTATACTCCAGAGCTGCACTCACTATCCTGCTGGTGCAGTCACTGTGTACATACATTACTGATCCTGAGTTACATCCTGAATTATACTCCAGAGCTGCATTCACTATTTGCTGGTGCAGTCACTGTGTACATACATTACATTACAGATCCTGAGTTACATCCTGTATTATACTCCAGAGCTGCATTCACTATTCTGCTGGTGCAGTCACTGTGTACATACATTACATTACAGATCCTGAGTTACATCCTGTATTATACTCCAGAGCTGTACTCACTATTCTGCTGGTGCAGTCACTGTGTACATACATTACATTACTGATCCTGAGTTACATCCTGTATTATACTCCAGAGCTGCACTCACTATCCTGCTGGTGCAGTCACTGTGTACATACATTACTGATCCTGAGTTACATCCTGCATTATACCCCAGAGCTGCATTCACTATTCTGCTGGTGCAGTCACTGTGTACATACATTACATTACTGATCCTGAGTTACATCCTGTATTATACTCCAGAGCTGCACTCACTATCCTGCTGGTGCAGTCACTGTGTACATACATTACTGATCCTGAGTTACATCCTGTATTATACTCCAGAGCTGCACTCACTATTCTGCTGGTGCAGTCACTGTGTACATTACATTACTGATCCTGAGTCACATCCTGTATTATACCCCAGAGCTGCACTCACTATTCCGGTGCAGTGACTGTGTACATACATTACATTACTGATCCTGAGTTACCTCCTGTATTATACTCCAGAGCTGCACTCACTATTCTGCTGGTGCAGTCACTGTGTACATACATTACTGATCCTGAGTTACATCCTGTATTATACTCCAGAGCTGCACTCACTATTCTGCTGGTGCAGTCACTGTGTACATACATTACAGATCCTACACTGATCCTGAGTTACATCCTGTATTATACTCCAGAGCTGCACTCACTATTCTGCTGGTGCAGTCACTGTGTACATACATTACATTACTGATCCTGAGTTACATCCTG
Source organism: Oophaga sylvatica (assembly GCA_033576555.1). Taxonomy (NCBI): domain Eukaryota; kingdom Metazoa; phylum Chordata; class Amphibia; order Anura; family Dendrobatidae; genus Oophaga; species Oophaga sylvatica. The sequence goes on along the minus strand of JARQOD010000007.1, from coordinate 105,612,547 downwards.
CATTATACTCCAGAGCAGCACTCACTATTCTGCTTTTTGGAGATTTCAGCTCTGTGTTGCGCAGAAATGTTAATGCATTATGGCGCCGCTATTGAAACAACAGAATGTAAATTTCAAGAAGAGCCCAAATTCTGCAGGCTAGATTGGGGACCCTTGTAGAGTGCAAGCTCTTCAGCTCCTGCTTCGCCACGGATCATTTCAGCGTGTAACGTACACTTAGGAGCGGTACACTCAGCCGTGTTCAGCACCATCTGCTTCTTGGCACCCACCGGCCTGGCACAGACAATGCTCTGCAGGGTCTATTTCCGCGAGGGGCAGATACGACAGCGGAGCCATGTATGACAGAGCTCAGAAACATGACAGAGCAAACAGCCGGCATCTGCCCAGAAACGCCGCGTCCAGCATTGGCTGTCATTAAATTCTCATTTAACCTAATTACCTATTTTTTACACAGCGGGGGCCTGGCAACTCCATGGAGGAAACAACGACGAACGTGACAAGGACAGCGAGACGCCCGACCTCAACCGACGTCATAATTATAGAGAGAGGAACCTTATAAAACTAGTGACCGATGCTGCACGTATCGGGGAGGATGCAGGAGGTAAGCCGTGCTGCTCAGAGTCACCAAATCCACAAACAAAATACAAAACCATAAACAACCACAAATACCAGCATCTCTTCCAGAATGGCGACTGTTATACAAAGCCTCAAACATTTCACCTCCGTTTTGCTACAATGTAAACAAAATAAGTAAAATACAGTAACTTTGCAGAACGTCACAAATTAAAATAATTAGAATAGTTTTCTGTTCACAGCTTCCATGCAGACCGATGAATTTCCAATGTAACAGAAAACAAAATCTGTGCAAAGTATTCCTGCATGTCAAAGTAATAACGAGTAATCCGCACCAAATCACCGGTTATCTGAACATCACAGCTTCACTGGACACAACAATCCCAAAACAAAAGGCATCACTGGAAATAATGCAAAGAGAATTACAGAAATATTGGACGGGACACCAACCGTGTTATGTAACTGGCATTGGACACTCACCAAATGGCATCAGGACACTGTCACTGTGATGCATTACACTCAGGTAGCTAAACACAAAAGTAACACTGGCACAAAGTACAGAGATGATCTACATACTCACTGCCAAAGAGGTACAAAGGGTACAAAGTAGCAAACTGCAGAGAATAAATTCTAGGAGGTTTGTAATACTGCCCCATGTACAAGAATATCACTACTATAATACTGCCCCTTACAGAATATAACTACTAAACTGCCCATACAAGAATATAACTACTATACTGCTCCTATGTACAAGAATATAACTATAAATACTGCCCCTATGTACAAGAATAACTACTATAATACTGCCCTATGTACAAGAATATAACTACTATAATACTGCCCCTATGTACAAGAATTAACTACTATAATACTGCCCCTATGTACAAAATAACTACTATACTACTGCCCTATGTACAAGAATATAACTACTATAATACTGCCCCTATGTACAAGAATATAACTACTATAATACTGCCCCCTATGTACAAGAATATAACTACTATACTACTGCTCCTATGTACAAGAATATAACTACTATAACTACTGCTCCTATGTACAAGAATATAACTACTATAATACTGCTCCTATGTACAAGAATATAACTACTATATACTGCCCCTATGTACAAGAATATAACTACTATACTACTGCTCCTATGTACAAGAATATAACTACTATAATACTGCCCCTATGTACAAGAATATAACTACTATAATACTGCTCCTATGTCAAGAATATAACTACTAATAATACTGCCCCCTATGTACAAGAATATAACTACTATACTACTGCTCCTATGTACAAGAATATAACTACTATACTACTGCTCCTATGTACAAGAATATAACTACTATAATACTGCCCTATGTACAAGAATATAACTACTATAATACTGCCCCTATGTACAAGAATATAACTACTATAATACTGTCCCCTATGTACAAGAATATAACTACTATAATACTGCCCCTATGTACAAGAATATAACTAATATAATACTGTCCCCTATGTACAAGAATATAACTACTATAATACTGCCCCTATGTACAAGAATATAACTACTATAATACTGCCCCTATGTACAAGAATATAACTACTATAATACTGCCCTATGTACAAGAATATAACTACTATAATACTGCCCCTATGTACAAGAATATAACTATATAATACTCCCCTATGTACAAGAATATAACTACTATAATACTGCCCTATGTACAAGAATATAACTACTATAATACTGCCCCTATGTACAAGAATATAACTACTATAATACTGCCCTATGTACAAGAATATAACTACTATAATACTGCCCTATGTACAGAATATAACTACTATAATACTGCCCTATGTACAGAATATAACTACTATAATACTACTCCCTATATACAAGAATATAACTACTATAATACTGCTCCTATGTACAAGAATATAACTACTATATACTGCTCCTATGTACAAGAATATAACTACTATAATACTGCTCCCTATGTACAAGAATATATTAACTACTATAATACTGCTCTTATGTACAAGAATATAACTACTATAATACTGCCCCTATGTACAAGAATATAACTACTATAATACTGCTCCTATGTACTAGAATATAACTACTATAATACTGCTCCCTATATACAAGAATATAACTACTATAATACTGCTCTTATGTACAAGAATATAACTACTATAATACTGCTCCTATGTACTAGAATATAACTACTATAATACTGCTCCCTATATACAAGAATATAACTACTATAATACTGCTCTTATGTACAAGAATATAACTACTATAATACTGCCCCTATGTACAAGAATATAACTACTATAATACTGCCCCTATGTACAAGAATATAACTACTATAATCAGGGTGGATAAAAATCATGATTTTTTTAAAAAAATCAAAAAAAATCGGATTTTTTTGATTTAAATCGGATTTTTTTGATTTAAATAGGATTTTTAATCAAGTTGTACACAAGCAAAACTTTGTCTTTTTGCAAATCAAATTATTTTACACAAATAAAAATATTAAAACAGTTGATGATTATGAAACCTAATAATTTTTATTTGCACTATTAAACAATCAGAATTGAACTACAGAGAGTAAGTACTTTTTAACAATAGCCTATCTCTAACGTTTGAAGTAAGCAAACATCTTCAGTGAATACATCAGTCCTTTAAGCCTACTGTTTATTTAGGACTTTTAATAGGAAAACTAGTTGTCCTTCTTTAGCAGTTCCTAAGCGGTTTCAGACTGTTGTGTGCACAAAACCAAATGAAGAAAACAATCTCTCTACTCCTGCCGATGAAGCCGATGCAGTCAGTAGCTGAGTAGCTACATTTATTATCTTCGCTGGAAGAACAAGTGATTGCGACTTCCACCAGTCCAGTGGTTTTAGTTCATTAACGACGTTATCTGCAAACATGTATTTTTGAAATGGTGCAGATTCACACTTCAATTTCAGCACAGTTGCCACAATGTCATGGTTAGTATTGGCGAGCCACTTTGTCTTTCAAATATTTTGTACAAGCCGCTCTTTCTTTGTCGTATACAGCCTGAAGATGTTTTCCTGAGATATCAAATCTACTTGGTGGTTTGTAGACTGGTCTTATTCCTTCGATCATTTGTACAAACAATGGGTGTTCAACTAGTCGGAAAGAAGAATTGGTTGCAAATATGAATTTAGCAATTAATTCATCAAAATGTTCTTTCTGGCTCGTCGTAGTCTTTAAGAGGAATTTTTCTACACTTTGCACGCAAAGTTTTTTGTTGGGCTGCTTTGTTGAAGTTGTACCCAGATATTGATTGTCACGTGCAGCACAAGCCATATTTGACCCTGAAAGCACAGTAATTAAAAATATAATTCGACTGCATATTTGAAGAAATATAACGAAAATATTTTGAAACAAACTTTTTGAACAATGTAATGGTCCTCGTCCTATAAGGGCTGTCTCAAAAGTTATGCTACTCAAGTTTCCGGTGAAGTTGCTGTAATACTAGTAATATCAGAGCAACTGAAAAAAATTATGTCACAAAAGTTTTAAAAATGTTTTTTTAAAAAAAATGGTCAATTTGGCAGACTTCAAAAGTGAATTGTAGCCTACAATAAAAAAAAAATAGGCGTATACACACTCTTTTATTTTTACTTAACGTTAATCTTCTGTGAAATATTGCCTTAACATAAATTTAAATTCTATACTCCAGAACTAGTGCTAGAAATTTTCTTTTCATAGACTTTAACCATCCCAGTAAAACGTCTGTTAAAATAGGTTGTAATTGCCAGACTTACCACTAGTGCTAGGGTCCTGGTGCATAAGAAGCTGTGGGGTTCATTGACATTAGTTGTATCACTATCAACATCTTCATTTCCCTTCTGGTTGCAGTTTTCATAATGTGATTTCAAACGGCAAACAAGTCCTTGGATATCCTTTTGACAGTATTTGCACTTTGCTCTCCCACCTTTCTTTCCAAGCTCTGCTGGCATCTCAACAAAATGAACCCAAATAGGGTCTCTCTTACGACCTGCCATGGCTCACGCAGATCACTTCTGAAGTTTGATTGTTACTACAGCCAAGTACTGCTGACTGACTATCCAACAAGTTTGGGCATGTCAACTGAATGGAAAAAGAAACTGAAACCAAGCTATAGAAAGTGAAACCAAGCTAGAAGTGTGGAGTTAATTGAACAATGATTGAAAGTTTTAGATTTTAATCGTGATTTATATTAAAAAAATCTTTTGATTTAAATCAGTGATTTAAATCGTTGATTTAAATTGGCGTGATTTAAATCAATCCACCCTGACTATAATACTGCCCCTATGTACAAGAATATAACTACTATAATACTGCTCCAATGTACAAGAATATAACTACTATAATACTGCTCCTATGTACTAGAATATAACTACTATAATACTGCTCCCTATATACAAGAATATAACTACTATAATACTGCTCTTATGTACAAGAATATAACTACTATAATACTGCCCCTATACTAGAATATAACTACTATAATACTGCCCCTATGTACAAGAATATAACTACTATAATACTGCCCCTATGTACAAGAATATAACTACTATAATACTGCCCCTATGTACAAGAATATAACTACTATAGTACTGCCCCATGTACAAGAATATAACTACTATAATACTGCCCCTATGTACAAGAATATAACTAGTATAATACTGCTCCTATGTACAAGAATATAACTACTATAATACTGCCCCTATGTACAAGAATATAACTACTATAATACTGCCCCTATGTACAAGAATATAACTACTATAATACTGCCCCTATGTACAAGAATATAACTAGTATAATACTGCTCCTATGTACAAGAATATAACTACTATAATACTGCCCCTATGTACAAGAATATAACTACTATAATACTGCCCCTATGTACAAGAATATAACTAGTATAATACTGCTCCTATGTACAAGAATATAATTACTATAATACTGCCCCCTATGTACAAGAATATAACTACTATAATACTGCCCCCTATGTACAAGAATATAACTACTATAATACTGCCCCCTATGTACAAGAATATAACTACTATAATACTGCCCCTATGTACAATAATATGACTACTATAATACTGCTCCTATGTACAAGAATATAACTACTATAATACTGCCCCTATGTACAAGAATATAACTACTATAATACTGCTCCCTATGTACAAGAATATAACTACTATAATACTGCCCCATGTACTAGAATATCACTACTATAATACTGCCCCTATGTACAAGAATATAACTACTATAATACTGCCCCCATGTACAAGAATATAACTACTATAATACTGCCCCTATGTACAAGAATATAACTACTATAATACTGCCCCATGTACTAGAATATCACTACTATAATACTGCTCCTATGTATAAGAATATAACTACTATAATACTGCCTCCTAGCTGTGAGGTTGTGTTTTGTGGATCTCCTCATGTCTGGAGCAAGCCCAGGGAGGAGCCACCCTGGGCGGGGAAGCTCCCCAGGCAAGGCCCAGGCTTCTCGGCCTACACTGGGACAAGCCTCCCAGGCCTCTCCTAATGGGAATGTTAATCCCAGAGCCACTGTCAGACCAGTGAATGCAGCGAGCCAAAGCTGCAGCAGTTCTGTGAAGGAGGAAAAAGCCATCAGTAAAGTTTTGGGAGGAAAACCTTCTCCAAGTCCAGCAAAGAAGCAAGAAGGAAAAGTGTCGGTCAGTGAAGGGTTACAGCACAATGTGAAGTCAGGTAACTCCCCAGTCAGCAAGCAGCTCCTGCCGGGTGCACAGGTGAGATCAGCCCCAGCTGTGCAGATCACCTCTCCTGCTCCCAGGCAGAGATGGACGTCTTTGGAAAGACAAACCATCCAGGAGAACTTACAGCAGCATGGCAGTATGGCGCGGTCAGGACGCACACGGTCGCAGTCAGGTGGCAGCGATAAACCTGCCGCGGAGCCTGTGTCCAGCCAAGGAGCCACAAAACCATCTGTGGTGGAACCGCACAGGACTGTGTTCAGAAGCCCTGTACCCGTGGTCAAGACTAAAACTGTGGAGCCGGCGCGTGCACCCGAGCTGCAGCTAGCGGATGAGATACCGGGACTGGTCAGAAAACTGGGTGAGTTACAGCAGCAGAAAAAAGCGCTGCAAATGGAAGTAGACTTTATCTATACCCTAAAGACCACTAATCCTGCCTGTAATGATGCCTATGACCTGAGACTGAACACACTGGGTGTACAGCTGGCTAGTGTTGTGCAGGACATTGAGTCTGTGATGGAGGGCATGGGGCCCCTGGCAGAGACCTACAGGAACCGGGAGCGGTTCACCTCCTATAAGCAGGGCTGTGCTGTAGAGACCAGGACCCCTGATGTTCAGGACGGGACCCCCCAGCAGCGGACACGGCCAGTGTTACAGGCTGCCCGCTTCTGCTTCCAGGAGGGAAAACAACCGCAGCAGCAAGCAGTGAAGTGTGAACAGGAGCATACACTTCAGACTCCAGCAGAGGCACCGCAGGTCCCAGAGTGCCCCACACAGGAGCAGGACAGTATATGTGAGACTGTTTGTGCTGATGAGGCTGAGGCAGCTGAGTGTGAACAAGAACATACACTTCAGACTCCTGCAGAGGCACCACAGATCCCAGAATGCCCCACACAGGAGCAGGACAGTATATGGGGGACTGTTTGTGCTGATGACAAAAGGGTAGCACACTGCAGCGCTATAGCTTGCAAACACGAAATATGAAAGATGAATTGCATCACTGCCTTAGAAATATGAAAAATTGAGAAGTCTTAGCGCATAAGATGGCCAAATTATGTGAGCCTGATAGCCACGTCAAGGCTCTTCTCGTATATCAGGTCCTAACTAATGCCAATCCTCGCTTAGAAAAGTCTGTCTGCATGGGAACATATGAATCCTCTCTTAAGACTAAAATCTACATCTCTGTGGAGGGGTGATGAACCTGGTGTAATTAAAAAGCCTGTGACCAACAGGTGGAGTGCTCAGGTACAAGGTAAATGAATACATATCAAAAAACTGACCGGCACATCCAGACATAGATCCAGTGTGAACAGGTGCTAAACCCAGAGTCACCAACTCACGCACATACAAGATAAAAGGGTAGCACACTGCAGCGCTATAGCTTGCAAACACGAAATATGAAAAATGAATTGCATCACTGCCTTTTTCTTGTATGTGCGTGAGTTGGTGACTCTGGGTTTAGCACCTGTTCACACTGGATCTATGTCTGGATGTGCCGGTCAGTTTTTTGATATGTATTCATTTACCTTCTACCTGAGCACTCCACCTGTTGGTCACAGGCTTTTTAATTACACCAGGTTCATCACCCCTCCACAGAGATGTAGATTTTAGTCTTAAGAGAGGATTCATATGTTCCCATGCAGACAGACTTTTCTAAGCGAGGATTGGCATTAGTTAGGACCTGATATACGAGAAGAGCCTTGACGTGGCTATCAGGCTCACATAATTTGGCCATCTTATGCGCTAAGACTTCTCAATTTTTCATATTTCTAAGGCAGTGATGCAATTCATTTTTCATATTTCGTGTTTGCAAGCTATAGCGCTGCAGTGTGCTACCCTTTTTTCTTGTATGTGCGTGAGTTGGTGACTCTGGGTTTAGCACCTGTTCACACTGGATCTATGTCTGGATGTGCCGGTCAGTTTTTTGATATGTTTGTGCTGATGAGGCTGGAGCACAGACTGTGGCTGGTGATGCTGTGCCCATGGGGTCGGGGGTTGGAGGGGTTTCACATTCTGCAATTGACGTGACACTGTCTGATGATAATGATGCTGCTAATGATAATGTGCATGATATGTGTGACTATCCCCCTTTACCATCTAGTCCACAAGGTGTGACAGCCCCCCCTGCTGCAGGCCCTCTCCCTGTCAGTCAACCCAGTGTGACCCGTCAGGTGCCCCCCAGGAATGATTGGAGCCGCGGCGCCCCATCCTTCACTTCCAGCGCCAGGTATACCGGCCAGACATTCAAACGCATTAATGTGGTGCGGTTTAAATACTTAGGTGCCAAGGAGGATCTGCCACAACGCAGGTATGTGGTGAGAGAGCTGCTATGTGGCCAGATGGGGTTTGAGGTGAATCAGATACTGGCGGTGTCTAATCTTCAGGACAGGCAGGGCTATGAGGTCAGCTTCAAGCTCATGTCTGACCTGGACAGATTCTGGGCCAGTTACCCCAAGTTCAGGGATGCTGAGGGCTGGAATAAGTTTATGATGGTTCCTATCTCCAGGTCGGACACAGTCACAGTAAATGTCACCTTCTGGAATGAGGCCGTTCCCCCACAGGACATCGAGGTGTGGCTCCGGAGACATTGTGACCTTGTCTCTGGACTCACCAAGGTCAGAGATGAGGACGGTATCTGGACAATGGGGTGGAAAGCTTTAGTGAAACTTCAGCAGCATAATAACATCACTGCCCACTTACCCAACTCCTTCTTCATTGGGAGGGAGAAGGGAAGATGTTATTATCCCGGGCAGCCCAGAAAGTGCTTCAAATGTGGTGGCAAAGGTCATCTGGCCATCACTTGTACTGTGGTGAAGTGCAGTCTGTGTGGGGCAATCGGCCATGTTGCTGCAGACTGCCGGGACGTCAGGTGCAACCTCTGTGGTCAGATGGGCCACGCTCACAGGGACTGTCCTGACGCCTGGCACAACATCTGCAGAGTCTTCCCTGATGAGGATGTGATGGCAGGGGCACAGGCTCAGGAGGATGAGGATGTGGTGATAGGGGCACATGGGGAGGAGGATTCAATGTCAGGAGAGATGCTGACCAGTACAGATGCCCACCAGGAGTCCACTCATGTAACACCAGAGCAGGAGGGTGCAGAGGGGAACATGGAGGTCGTCCCTCAGGTCCAGCAGCCTCAGGTAGCCCTCCCTTCAGCATCACTGTCTGTATATGATGACTGGAGCAGTAATCATAACAAAAGAAAGAAAAAGAACACGTCCTCCCGTAAACCTGAGGCAAAATATGACACCGGTCAAAGTGCAAGTAAAAAGGCTCCAAATCCTGCAGGTGTGATGGTCGTGTCAACAAGTATGGAGCTTTATCTGAGTCCAACGATGACGATTGTGAGAAAGAGTTGAGGAAAATTGATGTTGAGGATGACAGGGACATAGAAGACCATCCCCCGCCAAAGCGGAAGCCCTTATCTGTAGACCCTCAGGTAGAGTCTGACATGGACACCAGTGGTGGACAGAACATCTCTGACTCATGATGATGGCTGTTTCTCTGCTCCTTCTATATTGTGTTGTGATGGCGGGGTTCTCATTAACACTGACCTCCAGTAATGTCAATAGTATAAAGGCGAGGAGGACGAGACAAGCGGTGTATGAACATCTCACATATCTGGACACAGATGTCATCTTCCTGCAGGAGACACGACTGACATCTCTGGGGCTTATGAGAGAGGCTGAGAGGGAATGGCGGTCCGGTCCATCTTTCTGGTCACTGGCTGTGGAGCCTTATGCCGGGGTCGCTGTCCTGTTTAACACCAATGATGTGACTGTGCATAGGATGACGGAGGTGGTCATGGGAAGATGTCTGGTCCTGGAAGTCACTATCCATGGTAGGCGAATGCGGCTTATTAACATCTATGGGCCACAGACAGTGACTGACAGGATCCAGCTGTTTAATGACGTCAAGCCTTACCTCTTCACTTCTCTTCCAGTGGTGATGGCGGGGGACTTTAATGCCATACTGACATCAGGTGACAGCTCTTCAGGCAGGACAGTGACCAGGGACGGAAAGGTCCTACATAACATCATAACGCAGGCTGGACTGACTGACGTTTTCACACAGGGAGGTCGACAGCCAAAATTCACGTATTCATGTTCCAACAGGAGCAGTAGGATAGATTTTGCTTTAGAGAGTCCTACTGAGGCTGTCGGCACCCTAAGTGAGAAGGTCGTCCCTTACTCTGATCACCTCGCCTTGTGCTTCTGTCTGGGGACCTCTAACCGTCCGGACATTGGTAGAGGGTTGTGGAAGCTCAATTCCAGTCTTCTGGATGATGCCTATGTTCAGAGTCGTGTCCACTCCCTTATCCAGCTTCATCTAGACAGGTTTGACTTCTATGACAACATGACCGACTGGTGGGAGGACGTCAAGGAGGATATCAGATCCCTCTTAAAGAGACTGTCAGTTAATAAAGGGAGGAATAAGTACAGCCAGTACCTAAAGCTGCGCAAAGAATTGGAGTCACTGTATTCGGCGGGTGGGGATGACAAAGTGAAGATCGACCGGCTGAAATCTGAGATAAGGCAGTATCAGTATAGCCGGTATACCTCTCTGGTTCTTGAACGGGATTATGGGTCCTTAGGGGCCCCTGATCCCTTTGAGAATTGCAGGGAGAGGGTGGCCAAAAAAATGGTCACAGGTCTCATTGACTCCCAGGGTGTATTGCAGGATTCACGGGAGGGTATCCTGGAGGTGGTGAGATCTTACTATGCTGACTTGTTTCAGAGGAAAGTTTTGGATAAAGATAAGATGACTCAATTCTTGGAGGCAACTCCAGTGCCTGATACTAATGATCTGGACTTTTCTCCCTTGACAGCAAAATTAACGGTGGAGGAAGTTAAGGAGGCTATTGATAAATTATATCTGAAGAAGGCACCAGGTCCAGATGGTATAACAGCAGAATTCTATAAGAAATTCAGAGACCTCCTGGCTCCAATCCTCGTGGATGTGTATAGAAATTGTCTAGAAAATCACCTGATGCCTCCATCCATGAGAGTGTCCTCGTTAATTCTGCTATCTAAAGGTTAAAGAGCCGAGCGACATCAAGAACTGGAGGCCGATTGCCCTCTTGAATGTGGACAGGAAGATTCTAGCAAAGATCCTATTTTCTAGATTAGTCTGTTTGTCCCCGGCACTGTTGGCAGGCTCTCAGTTTGGCACAGTAAAAGGGCGGAACATCTCTGGAGCAGTCATCTCGATACGAGAGATGTTTGAGAGATGTAAAGCTCTGCGGTGTGGGAGATATGTTGTTAGTCTGGACCAGGCTAAAGCCTTTGACAGGGTTGATCATGACTATCTGTGGGCCACTTTGTCAAAGTACGGTATTCCGGGACAATTTGTGGATTGGCTGAAGACTTTGTACAGAGAGGCGGTGAGCTTTCCTCTGATTAATGGTTGGCATGGTGACATTTTTGGAGTTTGGGCGGGGGTGAGGCAGGGTTGCCTACTGAGTCCGCTCCTGTATGTTTTTGCCCTAGACCCGTTTCTGAGGTCACTGCAGGAGTGCGATTTTCAGGGGGTGCCGGTCCCCCACTGCCTGCCTCTGAATGTTGTTGCCTATGCGGATGATGTGACGTTGGTGATATCTAATCCTCGAGAGGTGCAGATGTTATCTGCGTCCATCAGAAACTACTCAGAGGCCTCCGGGTCTCTGGTCAGCCTTGAAAAGAGTCAAGCTCTGTGGACATTAGATACTGATCCCAGCTTTGATCTGCCGCAGTTTGCCAAAGCCTCCACCCATATTAAGATCCTAGGGGTTAAATTTGGGAGGGATGATAATGCCACGCTAAATTGGGAGGAGAAATTGGAAGCCGGAAATGCAAAGGTTCAGCGATGGAAGAACTGGAGGCTGACCTACAGAGAAAGGGTCAAAATGTTGAAGACTTACCTGGTCCCCGTTTTCTTGTATGTCTCTGTCATTTTCCCTTTGCCAGAATCTTTCTCAGCGAGGCTCTTCAGCCTGTTCTTCCAGCTCTTGTGGGGGAATAGGTTGAACCTAATAAAGAGGGGAATAACGTACCTACGGCGGAGAGAGGGTGGGCTGGATATGTTGAATCCAAGGGTTTTCTTTGACTCCTTGTTTCTAAAGGTGAATTTTGGGAACATGGACTCAAACAGTAGCTCCCTGTGGGTAAATAGTATCAGGGATTGGATATTGCCTTTTGCAGAATCTTGGGTGCGAGGCGGCAGTCTCAAGAGGAGGAGATGGACAGGTGACCACCTCCCCCAGTATCTGGACTACGGTCTGAAGTGTGTTAGGAGGTGGGGACTGGAGAAGTCTTACATTGAGAGTAGTACGAGAAGAGACCTGTATGCTCATGTATGTGGGACTTTCTTCTTCTCTCCACTGGCCCTGAGAGATTGTGTCACCACCACCCTGCAGGAAAGCCTTAGGTTCCTAAACGGGAAACGACTTCCTCCTAAACTGTTTGATGTCACTTGGCTTTCACTGCATAGTCGGCTCTTTGTCAGGGGCAACCTGAAACATCTGAGTGTCTCTGATCGGAATTGTCCACTTGGTTGTCAGCAGGAGGAGACTATGGAGCACTTTATATGTGATTGCTGGGGAGGGAGGAAGATCTGGGAGGAAGTGTCAGCTAATCTAAAGATCCCCAGACTGCGGACCCTAAAGTACCCTGACATAATCTATGGTGTCCCCTCCACTGTTAGTAACATCGACAGAGAGACGATGTACATCATAATCAGCGTCATCAAATACTATCACTGGCACATGAGAACCCGGGTGTCACTGCACAATGAGCCGTTCGATCACACCGCTGCAGCCAATCAGGTTTGTCAGAACTCCGGTGGATAAAATCACTAGAAGTTGGAAGGAGTCTGAGAAACATTAAGTTATGGAGGAACGTAAAATTCAGTTAGGAAATATGATGATTTTGTTTAATTTTCTTCTCTTCCTTCCCAGGTGTGGACTTTAATTTATTTATGAATATGATCTGATTATTTAATGCTTGTGTATATATAACCTAAGTGATTTGTGTTTGTAATCCTGGATGATTTTGTTTATTATAATTGTATTTATGTTTGGTTTAACAATAAAATTTGCCCCTATGTACAAGAATATAACTACTATAATACTGCCCCTATGTACAAGAATATAACTACTATAATACTGACCCCTATGTACAAGAATGTAACTACTATAATACTGCCCTCTATGTACAAGAATATAACTATATACTGCCTCTATGTACAAGAATTAACTTAATGCCCCCTATGTACAAGAATATAACTACTATAATACTGCTCCTATGTACAAGAATATAACTCCTATAATACTGCTCCTATGTACAAGAATATAACTACTATAATACTGCCCCTATGTACAAGAATATACCTACTATAATACTGCCCCCTATGTACAAGAATATAACTACTATAATACTGCCCCTATATACAAGAATATAACTACTATAATACTGCTCCTATATACAAGAATATAACTACTATAATACTGCTCCTATGTACAAGAATATAACTACTATAATACTGCCCCTATGTACAAGAATATAACTACTATAATACTGCCCCTATGTACAAAAATATAACTACTATAATACTGCTCCTATGTACAAGAATATAACTACTATAATACTGCACCATGTACAAGAATATCACTACTATAATACTGCTCCTATATACAAGAATATAACTACTATAATACTGCCCCTATGTACAAGAATATAACTACTATAATACTGCTCCTATGTACAAGAATATAACCATTATAATACTGCTCCTATGTACAAGAATATAATAACTATAATACTGCCCCCTATGTACAAGAATATAACTACTATAATACTACCCCTATGTACAAGAATATAACTACTATAATACTGTCCCATTTACAAGAATATAACTACTATAATACTACCTCTATGTACAAGAATATAACTACTATAATACTGCCCCTATGTACAGGAATATAACTACTATAATACTGCCCCCTATGTACAAGAATATAACTACTATAATACTGCCCCTATGTACAAGAATATAACCATTATAATACTGCTCCTATATACAAGAATATAACTACTATAATACTGCCCCTATGTACAAGAATATAACTACTATAATACTGCCCCCCTATGTACAGTCATGGCCAAAAGTTTTGAGAATGACACAAATATTATATTTTCACATGATCTGCTGCCCTCTGGTTTTTATGTGTGTTTGACAGATGTTTTTATCACAGACAGAAATATAATAATTGCAAACATATGAGTAACAAAAGCTTATATTGACAGTTAGAATGAGTTAATGCAGCAAGTCAATATTTGCAGTGTTGACCCTTCTTCTTCAGGACCTCTGCAATTCTCCCTGGCATGCTCTCAATCAACTTCTGGACCAAATCCTGACTGATAGCAGTCCATTCTTGCACAATCAATGCTTTCATTTTGTCAGAATTTTTAGGTTTTTGTTTGTCCACCCGTCTCTTGATGATTGATCACAAGTTCTCAGTGGGATTAAGATCTGGGGAGTTTCCAGGCCATGGACCCAAAATCTCTATGTTTTGTTCCCTGAGCCATTTAGTTATCACCTTTGCTTTATGGCAAGGTGCTCCATCATGCTGGAAAAGGCATTGTTGATCGCCAAACTGCTCTTGGAGGGTTGGGAGAAGTTGCTCTTGGAGGACATTCTGGTACCATTCTTTATTCATGGCTGTGTTTTTAGGCAAGACTGTGAGAGAGCCCTTGGCTGAGAAGCAACCCCACACATGAATGGTTTCAGGATGCTTAACAGTTGGCATGAGACAAGACTGGTGGTAGCGCTCACCTTGTCTTCTCCGAATGAGGCGTTTTCCTGATGTCCCAAACAATCGAAAAGAGGATTCATCAGAGAAAATAACTTTACCCCAGTCCTCAGCAGTCCACTGCCTGTACCTTTTGCAGAATATCAGTCTGTCCATGATGTTTTTTCTGGAGAGAAGTGGCTTCTTTGCTGCCCTCCTTGAGACCAGGCCTTGCTCCAAGAGTCTCCGCCTCACAGTGCGTGCAGATGCACTCACACCTGCCTGCTGCCATTCCTGAGCAAGCTCTGCACTGCTGGTAGCCCGATCCCGCAGCTGAAACACTTTTAAGAGACGGTCCTGGCGCTTGCTGGTCTTTCTTGGGCGCCCTGAAGCCTTTTTGGCAACAATGGAACCTCTCTCCTTGAAGTTCTTGATGATGCGATAGATTGTTGACTGAGGTGCAATCTTTCTAGCTGCGATACTCTTCCCTGTTAGGCCATTTTTGTGCATTGCAATGATGACTGCATGTGTTTCTTTAGAGATAACCATGGTTAACAGAAGAGAAACAATGATGCCAAGCACCAGCCTCCTTTTAAAGTGTCCAGTGGTGTCATTCTTACTTAATCATGACAGATTGATCTCCAGCCATGTCCTCATCAACACCCACACCTGTGTTAATGGAGCAATCACTGAAAAGAGGTTAGCTGGTCCTTTTAAGGCAGGGCTGCAATGATGTTGAAATGTGTTTTGGGGGATAAAGTTCATTTTCTAGCCAAATATTGACTTTACAAGTAATTGCTGTTAAGCTGATCACTCTTTATAACATTCTGGAGTATATGCAAATTGCCATTAGAAAAAGTGAAGCAGTAGACTTTGTAAAAATTAATATTTGTGTCATTCTCAAAACTTTTGCCCATGACTGTACAAGAATATAACTACTATAATACTGCCCCTATGTACAAGAATATAACTACTATAATACTGCCCCTATGTACAAGAATATAACTACTATAATACTGCTCCTATATACAAGAATATAACTACTATAATACTGCTCCTATGTACAAGAATATAACTACTATAATACTGCCCCCCTATGTACAAGAATATAACTACTATAATACTGCCCTCTATGTACAAGAATATAACTACTATAATACTGCTCCTATGTACAAGAATATAACTACTATAATACTGCTCCTATATACAAGAATATAACTACTATAATACTGCTCCTATGTACAAGAATATAACTACTATAATACTGCCCCTATGTACAAGAATATAACTACTATAATACTGCCCCTATGTACAAGAATATAACTACTATAATACTGCTCCCTATGTACAAGAATATAACTACTATAATACTGCTCCTATGTAGAAGAATATAACTACTTTAATACTGCTCCCTATGTACAAGAATATAACTACTATAATACTGCTCCTATGTACAAGAATATAACTACTATAATACTGCCCCTATGTACAAGAATATAACTACTATAATACTGTCCCTATGTACAAGAATATAACTACTATAATACTGCTCCTATGTACAAGAATATAACTACTATAATACTGCACCTATGTACAAGAATATAACTATTACAATACTGCCCTATGTACAAGAATATAACTACTATAATACTGCCCCTATGTACAAGAATATAACTACTATAATACTGCTCCTATGTACAAGAATATAACTACTATAATACTGCTCCTATATACAAGAATATAACTACTATAATACTGCTCCTATGTACAAGAATATAACTACTATAATACTGCCCCTATGTACAAGAATATAACTACTATAATACTGCCCCTATGTACAAGAATATAACTACTACAATACTGCTCCTATGTACAAGAATATAACTACTATAATACTGCCCCTATGTACAAGAATATAACTACTACAATACTGCTCCTATGTACAAGAATATAACTACTATAATACTGCCCCTATGTACAAGAATATAACTACTATAATACTGCCCCTATATTCAAGAAAATAACTATTATAATACTGCTCCTATGTTCAAGAATATAACTAGTATAATACTGCCCCATGTACAAGAATATATCTACTATAATACTGCTCCTATGTTCAAGAATATCACTACTATAATACTGCCCCTATATACAAGAATATCACTGCTATAATACTGCCCTAGTCCGCAGCATGTCTACTTATCTTGCGGAGACGCTCAGTATAGGATGCGGTGATTCCGCACGGTTCAATGAACACATGCAGAACCACCGCGCGTACAAAAGTCTGCAGCGCTTTGGTCGGAGCAGGTATCTGCTGCATCCAAAGCGCTGCCAATACTGAACGTGGAAACATACCCTAATACTGCCCCTACGTAAAGGCGAGTAACTAATATACGTGTGCCCGTTATCTGGCATTCTGACTGGTTATCTCGGTTTCTCCTTTCTTTGGTCTTGCTCCAGAATAGCATTCTCAGCTCTTGTAATTACTCAGCATAGTGAAAGTGAAGGCCAATGTCCACGTCGCACAACTAAAAATCAACGATCATAGATAAGACTGAACGGAGGCAAAGAGCAATCAACTCAATGACGAGCTTAAAGAGTCGCATTTTTTCCCCATAAATCAACAGTGTACATATAAATAAGCAACTTTATAGTTTATCTGTTCAGACAAATCTTCTTCTTTCTCCTCCAGGACTGATCTTTCACTTTCAATTCATTGGTGAGATCTGTATTCAGTGAAGACAGATCTTCCCATTACTGATATAGGAGATGCCAGTTGGTGCTTTTAAAACTCTATGGAGAAATGAGTGGGAGGAGCTATAGGTTAAGACAGACATTCTGCTGCAAGTTCTCCTGCAAATGCCAAAACTATAGTACCGCCAATTCCATTATATAAAATGGAAACAGGTCTCCAGAAAAAGGCTTTTCCCATGCAATGAAGATAGGATTACTGTGGGGTAGGGGGGACCCTAAAAAGTGAAAACCTCACTTTAACCCAAAGAACAAGTCTGACATAAAGCAATTGATAAAAACACGTTGCAACCATCAACCTGTAAAAGTCGCACTGCATGGACTTACCAGTGACTCCTGAAGATGGCTAAGAATATTATAAGAGCCCCCAAGACGTAGCATGCAAGGTACGGGGATCCAAAAGCCCTGGAGAGCGCTTGTGTGTGGTACTCCCATCTGGCCACCTGTAGGGACGATAATCAGTGTCATGATGTAGTCAAAAAAAGCATAGATTAGCAGTATTATATGGACACCATGGTTGAGATTTATCATTGCTGGCTTATCTTGGGCTGTCCTTTACCTTCACACTGCGCATGCGCCAAATGCTGTACGAATATAGAATAGATCAGGACCGGACCGCCCTTTTGGCTTTACATAATGGCGGTAGCGTTGATATTATATTGGCACCATGTGGCGGTACTATATGAACACTATGAATGAGATTTACCATTACTGGCATATCTTAGGCTGTCCTTTACCTTCGCACTGCGCATGCGCCAGATGCTGTACAAATGTGGAATAGATTAGGACCGGACCGCCCTTTTGGCTTTATGTAATGGCGGTAGTGGTGATATTATATTGGCACCGTGTGGCGGTACTATATGAACGCAATGAATGAGATTTAACATTACTGGCATATCTTGGCTGTCCTTTCCCTTCACACTGCGCATGCGCCAGATGCTGTACAAATGTGGAATAGATCAGGACCGGACCGCCCTTTTGGCTTTATGTAATGGCGGTAGTGGTGATATTATATTGGCACCGTGTGGTGGTACTATATGAACGCAATGAATGAGATTTAACATTACTGGCATATCTTGGGCTGTCCTTCCCCTTCACACTGCGCATGCGCCAGATGCTGTACGAATGTGGAATAGATCAGGACCGGACCGCCCTTTTGGCTTTACGTAATGGCTGTAGTGGTGATATTATATTGGCACTGTGTGGCGGTACTATGTGAACACTATGACTGAGATTTACCATTACTGGCATATATTGAGCTGTCCATCACCTTCACACTGCGCATGCGCCAGATGCTGTACGAATATAGAATAGATCAGGACCGGACGCCCTTTTGGCTTTATGTAATGGCGGTAGTGGAGATATTATACTGGCATTGAGTGGCGGTATATGAACATATGCAAAAATCTGGAAGAAACCAAGGCCAGACCACCCTTTTGACTATAGGTAGTCTTCGCTATTTTACAACTTTTTTTTTTTTTCTTCATGCTCCATTCCTGGGAGCGACAGTCATTACTGACCTATGGCAGCGGTTTAGGAACAATATATGACATGTCGTCCCGTACACATTGGTTACCATTGCTGTATTTGTTCTATTGTCCTCGTGTGATTGGAGAGGCATGGCAACCCGCGGCATCACCCAGAGCAGCATCCTTGTATTATGATGCCCCTGTATCTCCGGCACGAGCGTGCACAATAAGGAGATTACCCTATTTCCCATCTATCAATCTGGGGCAGGCCGCATTTCCCTAGATACAACTGCTGTTTATTAGCCAAACCTCGGGTATCCAAGCAGATGCCCCAACGCCTATTGGGAAGGTTGGGTGCCGGCTGCGTCACGCCCGAGTTCCTCTGCACCGTCCCATACAAATGGGCACAATGCAGCTAATCAGCTCATTACCTGAAACAGGACAATGGCCGTTTACTGTAAAAAGAGAAAAAAGTAATAAACTCCCAAAAGGCAAATAATCTGGGCAGGAGATAGGTGCCGGCACGGGCACAGGGGCCACCTTGCTGTGACAACCGGAGTCATCGCTCCCAAACATATCATCATTCATGGCCACACAATAGGAGCGTTGTGGATAAGACCCTTCCAATAAGGAAAAGGTCTAAAAGGAGCTGCCCGCCTGAGCGTGCACAGACCGATTCATTGCAGCAAAATTTCAGCTGTGCAACAAAGACAAGGCCAGGTTTTCACCTCTTTATCGCACCCATTCACACTCAGCAAGCAGAGATTTTGGTGAAACCGTTGCAAAACAGAGAGAAAAACAATAAAACAAGGATCCTGTCGATATTGGTCACGTGGGTCTCGACATTCCCGTGTGCGGCGGACCCTCCCCATCTTCTCGTGCAGCGGTCAGTGCAGATTTTCCTAGAATTCTGCCCCGTGCGATACATGGAAATGATCAGGAGCCGAGACCCCACAACACAGGTGCGGCTGCAGCCATTCTCATAAAGCCTCCGGCCATAAACCGGAATCTTATGGGGCCATAAAAGTGGGCCCCTTACTATTTTGCAAAGGCCCGTTAACATCTCCGTCTCTTTTTTTTTCCCCCTTAACCCCTTACAGTTCTCAAGTCCTTTTTATCCTTTAGACTCGCCTTGAGCACCTCATCCAGTCCCAGACTCCTTCCATAGTGATGGCAGCCGAGGGGATTATTTTTTTGTATTTATTTTTTTTAATTTGCAAAAATAATTTTTACAATTGATTCTCATTAAGTCTTTTGCACCGCTTGCCTTCCATATGCTCTACCTATTGCTGGCTGAAGAATGAGTTAACTGAGAATCTGTTAGTGAGCTCCTGAGGGATTCTAACTGGACGTCTTAGCCGACTTATGATCACTTTGTGGTCATGAATCAACTGAAAGGAACTAAGAAAACGTTCTAAACACTCTTGCCAGAATGAGCTCGCTGACGGATCCTCAGTTAACTCATTCTGCAGCGATCAATACAGAAAGGTCAAGCTGTGCAAAAGTTTTGATGAAACCCAATTGCAAAAACGTGCATTTTAACAAAAAAAAAGTGTAGCCTTTTTACTCCTAAATTGCAGATTAAGCAATTAAAAAATATATGTTTGCAGAAGTGTACCTTCCCTTTATCATGATTTAATGTTAGTCAGTGCTGGGAACAGCAGGTGTTATGGAAGTTCACGCTGTACAGATACGAGCCGCTCACAGCGTCCTGTACTGTGGGGGTTACCCAATGACATGTGGCAGGTGTCTGTGCCGCGTCCCTGAGTCTGGTAGGAAACACCAGGTGCACCAGGTTTCACAGGCACGTCTGTCCCCGCCAGACCAGGCGGCAGGGTCCCAGCTCCTTTCATGAGCAAAAGAGACTAATACGGGTGCACCCATCAGTGGGATCTCCTGTCACACCCTCATTGCCTAATGGACCTTGCAGTAGCGATTAATTAATAATTAGACTGCAAATATCTACCTGTCCTCTCCTATAATAGCTGACTGTCCTCCAAATTTCTGATACAAAGTCTGAAATCCACCGTATAGATGCAAATAATAAAATTAGTTTGTCTGCAGCCACCACCAGGGGAGCTTGTGAGTTTACTGCATACATGCCTTGATCTCCCCCTGGTGGATTCTTGGGACATTACTTCCACAGAAAAAAATGTTTTATATAAATGATTTCAAAATAAGTAATTTTTACATATATTTGCCCACAGTCGAGTGGATTATTTTCCAGCTGATCCGATTTATTCTCAGGCACTGGTAATCAGGAGTGATCATTAATGGCCAGTTGGAGTTACCTACCTGTCTTTCTTCTGGTTTTCACCGGTACAATATTGTGGCTACACAGGTCACGTGATGACACGCGTATAGTGACATGTGGCTGACCGGTTACTGGTGTACATCATCATTTAGCCGTGCAATATGCAAGATGTTTCCTGTAAAATCCGGGATCTCTGTAAATATCAGCGAAAAAAAAGGAGGGAAAAATGGCCTGACAATAAATAATTACCCATTAAGAAACTAATTGTGGAACACAGGCGCTTCTGTCCAGGACAGGACAACGGTCGGGTGTCTGGATGGATGACATAAGTCTCATCACGGCTCCTCCACGGCTGGGCTTATCTGGTGTGCAGCTGAATGGTCAGGGCCCTGATGGCAGAAGAGCCGGGGCGAGCGGAGGTCAGGGTGATGGGTGCATGTCAGACCCAGAACAGACGGATGAGCAGGTTATACAAATACTATTATTCATGAACATGCAGTGGAAACGGTCAAGATACGGACCCAAACTGAGTATTAAAGGGGTTTACTGGTCCAAAATCATACAGAGCTGTGCACCCAATGGCCGCGCTGGTCTCCTGCAGCCCCGATGGCCACGCCGGTCTCCTGCCGCCCCGATGGAAGCACTGGTCTCCTGTCACCCCGATGGTAGCACTGGTCTCCTGTCACCCCGATGGAAGCACTGGTCTCCTGCCACCCCGATGGAAGCACTGGTCTCCTGCCACCCTGATGGAAGCACTGGTTCCTGTCACCCTGATGAAGCACTGGTCTCCTGTCACCCCGATGGTAGCACTGGTTTCCTGTCACCCCGATGGCCGCACTCGTCCCCTGCCGCCCCGATGGAAGCACTGGTCTCCTGTCACCCCGATGGTAGCACTGATCTCCTGTCACCCCGACCCGATGGCCGCATTGGTCTCCTGCCGCCCCGATGGCTGCACTCATCCCCTGTCACTCCGATGGTAGCACTGGTCTCCTGTCACCCCGATGGTAGCACTGGTCTGTCACCCAGATGGCCGCACTCGTCCCCTGCCGCCCCGATGAAAGCACTCGTCCCCTGCCGCCCCGATGGAAGCACTCGTCTCCTGCCTCCCTGATGGAAGCACTCGTCTCCTGCCTCCCCGATGGAAGCACTCGTCTCCTGCCTCCCCGATGGAAGCACTCGTCTCCTGCCTCCCCGATGGAAGCACTCGTCTCCTGCCTCCCCGATGGAAGCACTCGTCTCCTGCCGCCCCGATGGAAGCACTCGTCTCCTGCCGCCCCGATGGCCGCACTGGTCTCCTTTTACCCACATCAGTCTAGTCACTCCCTAACCTCCAGAGAGGCTGCTCGGGCTACTGCTAGATTCTGTTCAAGTGTGAACCACCAGTCCACCAGGGATTTAATACAGTCCCTTTAGACAATGACTTATGAAGGCATCCTTTATCAGGAATATTACATACAGCGGTTATATAACAGACATCGTGATAAGTATTAAGCTGCTTTAACCCAAGGAATGTTGGTAAAAATCCGGTAGAAACAAGGGCTCAATGCATAACGCCACATGGATGTTGTGATGATGATAATTACTGACAAACAGCAGGAATACAATAGAGAAAATAATTCTGATTATATAACCAAGTGGACATCATGAAATATCAGTAACATTATTAGATTACTACTGTAATGAACCACAACCCACCAGGGATAGGATCAATATCCTTAAACCACCATGGATAATATTACTAATCCACTAGATGGCAAAATTAGTGAAACTACTCCATTTGACAAGATTTAAAAAAATAAATTACAAGAGACACGGAATATTACTGTATAATTATGAATAAACCCACCAGACCCCAAGGATGTCCATGGTAATCCACTAGTGACATTACTGGTAATCCGGTAGGCATCTTGGGATATCACCACTAATCCACTAGACACCAGGGACATCACCACTAATCCACTAGACACCAGGGACATCACCACTAATCCACTAGACACCAGGGACATCACCACTAATCCACTAGACACCAGGGACATCACCACTAATCCACTAGACACCAGGGACATCACCACTAATCCACTAGACACCAGGGACATCACCACTAATCCACTAGACACCAAGGACATCACCACTAATCCACTAGACACCAGGGACATCACCACTAATCCACTAGACACCAAGGACATCACCACTAATCCACTAGACACCAGGGATATCACCACTAATCCACTAGACACCAGGGACATCATCACTAATCCACTAGACACCAGGGACACCACCACTAATCCACTAGACACCAGGGATACCACCACTAATCCACTAGACACCAGGGACATCACCACTAATCCACTAGACACCAGGGACATCACCACTAATCCACTAGACACCAGGGACATCACCACTAATCCACAGACACCAGGGACATCACCACTAATCCACTAGACACCAGGGATATCACCACTAATCCACTAGACACCAGGGACATCACCACTAATCCACTAGACACCAGGGACATCACCACTAATCCACTAGACACCAGGGACATCACCACTAATCCACTAGACACCAGGGACATCACCACTAATCCACTAGACACCAGGGACATCACCACTAATCCACTAGACACCAGGGACATCACCACTAATCCACTAGACACCAGGGACATCACCACTAATCCACTAGACACCAGGGATATCCCCACTAATCCACTAGACACCAGGGATATCACCATAAATCCACTAGACACCAGGGACATCACCACTAATCCACTAGACACCAGGGACATCACCACTAATCCACTAGACACCAGGGACATCACCACTAATCCACTAGACACCAGGGACATCACCACTAATCCACTAGACACCAGGGACATCACCACTAATCCACTAGACACCAGGGACATCACCACTAATCCACTAGACACCAGGGACATCACCTAACCTAATCCACTAGACACCAGGGAATCACAACTAATCCACTAGACACCAGGGACATCACCACTAATCCACTAGACACCAGGGATATCACCACTAATCCACTAGACACCAGGGATATCATTGGTAATCCACTAGACACCAGGGATATCATTGTAATCCACTAGACACCAGGACACCACGCTAATCTGTAGGGCACTAGTAGACCATGGTAAAGCAGGCAGGCTTATAGGAGAGGTGTGCCCGCTGTGGCCATTGATCGTGTTGGTCTGGGTGAAACACTGCATCCTAACACCTGGAAAGTTGTCATTTATGAATATAATGACCCCCTCCACCCCCGTATTATGTAGATTTATCAATGAATGTTAGTATTAGCACCAGTCTCCCATCACATTGGCTGCGGTGAGCGCTCTCAGTTATAAATGATGACGTCCAGGACATGATCTGCAGATTTTCTGATCCTGTTGGCAATTTCTGCATCACATAGGAATGAACCAATGAGCTGGGGGAGCGACCGATGGGCTGGGGGGGAGCGACCAGTGGGCTGGGGGGGAGCGACCAGTGGGCTGGGGAGGGCCACTGATGGGCTAGGGGGGGCCACCGATGGGCCAGGGGCGGACGACTGATGGGCTGGGGGGGAGCGACCGGTGGGCTGGAGAGCGACCAGTGGGCTGGGGGGGGGCCACCGATGGGCTGGGGGAGGAAGACCGATGGGCTGTGGGGGGGGAGCGATCGGTGGGCTGGGGAGGAGGAGCAACCGATGGGCTGGGGAGCGACCAGTGGGCTGGGAGGAGCGACCGGTGGAATATTACTGTATAACTATGAATAAACCCACCAGACACCAAGGATGTCCATGGTAATCCACTAGTGACATTACTGGTAATCCGGTAGGCATCTTGGGATATCACCACTAATCCACTAGACACCAGGGACACCACCACTAATCCACTAGACACCAGGGACACCACCACTAATCCACTAGACACCAGGGACATCACCACTAATCCACTAGACACCAGGGACACCACCACTAATCCACTAGACACCAGGGACATCACCACTAATCCACTAGACACCAGGGACACCACCACTAATCCACTAGACACCAGGGACACCACCACTAATCCACTAGACACCAGGGACACCACCACTAATCCACTAGACACCAGGGACATCACCACTAATCCACTAGACACCAGTGACACCACCACTAATCCACTAGACACCAGGGACATCACCACTAATCCACTAGACACCAGGGACATCACCACTAATCCACTAGACACCAGGGACATCACCACTAATCCACTAGACACCAGGGACATCACCACTAATCCACTAGACACCAGGGACATCACCACTAATCCACTAGACACCAGGGACATCACCACTAATCCACTAGACACCAGGGACATCACCACTAATCCACTAGACACCAGGGACATCACCACTAATCCACTAGACACCAGGGACATCACCACTAATCCACAGACATCAGGGACATCACCACTAATCCACTAGACACCAGGGATATCACCACTAATCCACTAGACACCAGGGACATCACCACTAATCCACTAGACACCAGGGACATCACCACTAATCCACTAGACACCAGGGACATCACCACTAATCCACTAGACACCAGGGATATCACCACTAATCCACTAGACACCAGGGACATCACCACTAATCCACTAGACACCAGGGATATCACCACTAATCCACTAGACACCAGGGACATCACCACTAATCCACTAGACACCAGGGATATCACCACTAATCCACTAGACACCAGGGACATCACCACTAATCCACTAGACACCAGGGACATCACCACTAATCCACTAGACACCAGGGACATCACCACTAATCCACTAGACACCAGGGACATCACCACTAATCCACTAGACACCAGGGATATCACCACTAATCCACTAGACACCAGGGATATCACCACTAATCCACTAGACACCAGGGACATCACCACTAATCCACTAGACACCAGGGACACCACCGCTAATCTGTAGGGCACTAGTAGACCATGGTAAAGCAGGCAGGCTTATAGGAGAGGTGTGCCCGCTGTGGCCATTGATCGTGTTGGTCTGGGTGAAACACTGCATCCTAACACCTGGAAAGTTGTCATTTATGAATATAATGACCCCCCCACCCCCCGCATTATGTAGATTTATCAATGAATGTTAGTATTAGCACCAGTCTCCCATCACATTGGCTGCGGTGAGCGCTCTCAGTTATAAATGATGACGTCCAGGACATGATCTGCAGATTTTCTGATCCTGTTGGCAATTTCTGCATCACATAGGAATGAACCGATGAGCTGGGGGAGCGACCGATGGGCTGGGGGGGAGCGACCAGTGGGCTGGGGAGGGCCACCGATGGGCCGGGCGACTGATGGGCTGGGGGGGGGAGCGACCGGTGGGCTGGAGAGCGACCAGTGGGCTGGGGGGGGCCACCGATGGGCTGTGGGGGGCTACAGATGGGCTGGGGGAGGGCCACAGATGGCTGGGAGGACGACTGATGGGCTGGGGGAGGACGACCGATGGGCTGGGGGAGGAGCGACCGGTGGGCTAGGAGGAGCGACCGGTGGGCTGGGGGCGGACGACCGATGGGCTGGGGGAGGACGACCGATGGGCTGGGGGAGGACGACCAATGGGCTGGGTGGGAGCGACCTTGTCTTCACATGACGGCCGGTCTGATGAACAGAAGTCGCATATTAATTTGTAAGCTAATGATATGTGTACAGAAAAAGCCTTAATGAGTTTATTTTTATCTGTTCTCCCTGGAAACCTGTGGCAGAACGATGAGAGCGGGGCCGGGACTGATGAGAGGACGGCATGCGCCGCACATCACCCGCACGCTCGGCACTAATTGGCTGCTCAGGCAATCTTTGCCCTCCTGTTGCTCGCTTGTAATTGAGCGTTCTTCTTCGCGAGCGGCACAAACATGCAGTGCTCATCGTATAATCGCTTAGGTACAAGATCACAAAGTAAACCAGGCGCTAATACATGTGTGCGCAGAGCTGCCAATCCCTGAAGACTCTGCTTATCACAGCTGAGGGTTTGTTACAACTGCATCCAGATTAGACTACAATCTATGAGCTAGGGCTCTGTTCACACTGGCGTTATTACTCGTCCGATCAGGGTGGTGGCATTCTTCTACGGTTTGCTGGAGTCACAGTTTTTGCCATAGAAACGATCAGGACCCCAAAAGTCAAAGACTTATTTAGAAATCGATGCCAATGTGAATACACGAACATCACAAATCTCTGCCCTCTCCTGATCATTTACTGCAATCCATCAGTACAGGATTGCGTCAGACTGCTTCGTGCTATAGCTTTCTAGTAAGTGTTTTATCTCATCCCAGAGCTGGATTCACAGTTACACAGTTCGTTACTGTTGTATAATGTCCTCCATGCTGCTGCTGCTTATGAACATGTGCTAGATAGAGACAGGAGAGCAGGAATTCCTCATGTCTGTGTGTGCTGTGTATGGGAGACATCGTAGCAGCTGGTCTCATCTCACCAGCTCAGAGACAACTGAAAATTAGAGACCGAGCCTGCAGAGGGGAAACCAGGTGAAAATGCAAGTAACAAAATGGCCAGAAATAGCATCAGGTACACACTTGATAGCTATTCACTGACAACAAGCACTGAAATGCAAAGTATATTAGAAAGTTGCAGTCTTCTTCCTTATACAAGGGGGCTTATTAGGGGTACTGAACTTTTATCATTCTATCAGATGAATCCACATGTATCGTGTAATCCCCTCGCCAGCAAACCATGAAAAAGGGAGGTGAGCCGAGTGTAAAAAGGCCTCTGACGGAAACCGCGGCCAAAGCAGCAGATGGGCCAATAAGTGTCCTAACGAATGGCCTCCACGTTGGGATCTGAGCTGATGATTTACCTCTGATCATCCCCTGCACCCCTCACACTCGAGGGTCGTGCATTACATACCTGAAGTTCACCATTTGAGCAGCGGCCATTGTTAGGTGGTGACAAGTCACGAATTTCATGCCGGAGATCATCCCGCTTCCATAGAAAGAGCCGGACCACACTTTCCATAGAAAGACAGATTGGACTCCTGGGTCTCTCCGGACGCCCGTGCTCGCCGGCTCGTCAACATCTGGCCGAGATTCTAGACTGAGTTTTGTAGAGGAAACTGCAGACGTAGAAGTGGCCCGGAGACGACCACAAGGGACTTCTTCATCAGCAACATGTGACAAGGGTTAAAAGGCAATTCCCAGAGGCCCGAGACACTGCAAATACAGATGCACCATTGCCAAACTGCTGCGAGCCCCCAGAAATCCCGAGAATAGGGGTCCCAAAGTCTTTTGTAAATGGATAAGTAGTGAGCATGCAAGAGCACCACTCCATTCACTTCTATAGGTTCATGAGAGCAGCAGTGTGCATGTGTGACCATTTACTTCTAGGAATAAGAGGTGCAGGGTTCTGTTCCTCCTCCATACTTTACACTGCAGCTCTGCCAGTTGAGTATTACAATAGTATATAACAGATCTTTTATGATCTAGATGACTCGTTGCAAGCAGGAAATCTGTGTAGGAAAACACAAACACTGCGACCTGGCCGGGAGCTTCAGAGCCGAGCAGCTGCATGCAGCCGTACATCACCAAGCACAATGCCGAGCGTCGGATGGATGGTGTAAAGCCGCCACCACTGGACTCTGGAGGAGACGTGTTCTGTACAGTGACGGATCGCACTTCTCAATCTGACGACTGATGGAGGAGTTTGGGTTTGGTGATCGCAGGAGGACGTTACCCCCTGACTGCATTGTGCCCCCTGTCCAGATGGTGAAGGAGGATAATGCTATGGGCTGTTATCAGGGGGCGGCCTTGGCCCCAGCACAAGACGTTGTGGACAATTGCAGACTCAGCTTTGTGGGAACAGTTTGATCCCCATGATGGTGCCCAGTGCATAAGCTCCATAAAAACACGGAGTGGTGGATGGGTTTGGTGACCGGATGCACAGCCCCATCCAACACCTATAATGGTGATTGTGACCCCGGCCTCCCCCAATTATCAGTGTTAGACCTCATAAATGCTCATCTGGATAAAACGGCAAAAATTCCCACTAATCTGGTAAAAAAAAAAACACCTTACCAGGAGAGCGGGTGCCGTTATAGCTGCAGAGTGATGACTCCATATGATGTCTATGGATGTAGAATGGGAGGTCAGAATGTGGAGGGGGTCACATACTTTTCGCTATATAGTGCGTCTCATTGGTTAGCAGACAGCGATAACATGAGGCTCAGGGACGCAGCCTCCGGTGATCGGGGGCTCAGGTGCAGACACAAAGCTTTTACTTGGAGAGAACAGACTCATAAAACACAGACAGAACAACAAAGCGGAGCGAGTTCATGTTCCTCAAGGCTGCAGGAAGAAGCTGTACATGTACCGACAGCATAAAATTACAGCGTCAGCTCGCCATACACCTGAAGGAACACACAGATCTCGCTTGTCCTCTCGTACGGGTTGTGTCCCTACGGAGAAATCCGGCCGCCGCAAGTTCCTGGAGTCCAAAACCTTCAGCGCTTTATGAAAAGGGGAACTTTAAGCGTCAAATAAAAGGAATTAAAGGACAACGTCAGTAACTACTGATATTCACGGATTATAACATGCGGAGACTGGAGTCTCCTTTTAATGCCCCAGTTTTACAGGATTTGATCCTTTTATTGAAGAGTCTGGCAGGAAGCCTGTCATAGAGAACACAGGGGTGCTCAGCCGAGCCGAACGTTCTTGTGTATGGAGGAGTCCGGAGAGATAGCGGAGGGCCAAACGATCATTCAGCAGACTGCCGTCTATTGTGTATTGACAGCTTTAGTCTAGAAAAGCATGGTGGGGCTCATTGTAAAATTGGGGCCTTAAAGGTTATTCCAGTCTCTGCAAATCATCATCTGTGCACAGGTTACTCTATACCATGCTCAGCCGTCCACCGATTCATCACCAGTTCTAGTGGGTCGAGGAGAGGAGCTATGACATCTCCCATACTGAGCACACAAACACAAGGGATTCCAGCTCTGCAGCCTCTATGTAGAACATCTTCAGAAGCTGTATTAGTAGTATTAAGCAGCATAGCTGCGATTCCAGCTCTGCAGTCTCTATGTAGAACATCTTCAGAAGCTGTATTAGTAGTATTAAGCAGCATAGCTGCGATTCCAGCTCTGCAGTCTCTATGTAGAACATCTTCAGAAGCTGTATCAGCAGTATTAAGCAGCATAGCTGCAATTCCAGCTCTGCAGTCTCTATGTAGAAAGCCTTCAGAAGCTGTATCAGCAGTATTAAGCAGCATAGCTGCGATTCCAGCTCTGCAGTCTCTATGTAGAACACCTTCGGAAGAAGTAACAGCAGCATGGAGGACATTATACAGCAGTACTGAGCAGTGTACATGCAATTCTAGCTTTGCAGTCTCTATGTAGAACATGTTCAGAAGAAGCAGAATTGAGGACATTATACAGCAGTACTGAGCAGTGTAGCTGTGAATCCAGCTCTGTAGTCAATGTAGAACATGTTCAGAAGCAGCAGCATGGGAGACATTATATAGCAGCACTAAGTAGATGTGATCCCAGTCTCTATGTAGAACATGTTCAGAAGAGTGGATGTCATTATACAGCAGTACATCTGTGATTCCAGCTCAGGGATGAGGAAAAAAACACTCTGTGGAAAGCAGCAGCATGGTCTGTGTGTCTCTCTGCCTCTGTCTCTCTGGTTTGGATTAAGCAAAGTTTGTTAAAAGGAACAACAATCATTTAGATAATTCCAGATCATAATCCGAGTGGAAGTTTGCGCCATCAAGATGCCCAACACAATGTGAATGGAGGAAGAAAAGTGGCAAAAACAATAACATCAAGAGAAATAGTCACTTTTTACAAGAATAACAAAAACCTGACTGGCACATCTTTTTTACAAGGAAGACCTTTATTTCTACGCGAATAAAAATTTCCAAAATACACCGTCTTTCCAGAAAACAGGAGCAAGAACATTATTTTCCATTAAGCCAGGCGAAATGGCCCGAGCACCTAGAGTCTTCGAATAGTAGGTCTTGTCCTGTGCGCTGGGTACGAGGTGAACATCGAGCACCCAAACCGCCCTCCGTCGGGCTTAACTTTGGTGCCCAGCGGGTTAACTTACTTTTTTAATTTCACATCCAGCAGTTGAATGTTACTGCGGAGAAGGACAACCTGTACCTGCACAAGCTGCTGGAGCGGGGAGCTAATGACAAAATACAAACACAAAGCCGAAATCCAATCCCCCCGGCTGTACACATCACAAATCCGCAATCACTGGATGTACGCATCCTTCTAATTGCACTCGGGCAGCGGCTCTCGAGTCCCCCGACCACAGCACATGGGATAGAGTTCCCTATTCTTAAGTAAGGCCACACTCTGGAACATTTCCCAGGAATGGCAGGGCCGCCTGGAGCTATCGGGTGAACGGTCCGGTAATGGAGAAGAGCGCCTTGATCCCAATGTAACGCATCAAGTGCTGAAGATGGGGCGAAGGGGGTGGTGCAGGGACAGCAACTTTGAGGAAGAAGCTGAGGAGAACACAAGCATGATCCGTGCAGACGCCGAACAAGCAGCAGATGCAGAAACACTGAGAGCATTGCGTTCTGCTGCACAACAGCCGTGGCTGTCAACCTGGGGTCCGAGCAATCAGTATCTCATACGTACTTTTATTGTGTCAGAGACATATCTCCTCCTGGATCGCAGCTCCAGAGGTATTCTTACACAGGGACTGGAGGAGATCACACATCGTCACTCTCATGTCCCTGCTGCAGCCTGTTAACTGCGACAAGAATGGCTGCTTTAGTTGTGACCCAGCCCAAGACATCACTTTAACTCATGATATCTCAGGTTGGGTCACAAGTTCATCAACGATTGACACTTCCGTTTTCCCGACTTCTTGTAACAAGGCGTTCTGTACAAATTTTTAGGGCGTTTTTACTTTTGCACTTGTGTGCAGTCTGGCAGTGCCTGGGCACAGACACAATGTAACGGCAGAACCTGCGGTGTATCGCCTTGCTCAGTACGATCCTACACACTTTTCCATCTCTACGTAATAGGAGTGAATATGAGCAGTGCGGACAATCCCACAGTGAAGGCCACCGCCCGGGAACATCTGCCGCCCGTATTATAGGAGTCTGCAGCCCCTGAGCGAATCTTCCAGGTCACGGTGAACGTATCGGGGACATGACCGGGCTTACATCACTGCCTCCGCATACCGTGCTATACAGTATACCCGAACCGTGTGCCAGGAGGGCGCACACTCAGGGGGCGCTGGGGGCCAAAATAACAACAATTAACCCCAGAGTGTCCAGCACACTACATGGTTATCATTTATAATGCAGTTACTGCTGTGTGGTTCTAAGGCTGTATCACTCATGATAGGTTTAGATACTGCAGCTCAGCCGGCAAGTCTTTAACCCCATCAAACTTGATACTGGCTTATAAACTGCCACGTATCTAATCCCATCCTGCGTGATGCAGTCTTCCTAGCCATGTATCTAATCCCATCCTGCGAGATTCAGTCTTCCCAGCCGTGTATCTAATCCATCCTGCATGATGCAGTCTTCCCAGCCGTATATCTAATCCCATCCTGCGTGATGCAGTCTTCCTAGCCATGTATCTAATCCCATCCTGCTGCGTGTTCAGCGTTATCATCCTGTGATGCAGCCCAGCCGTGTATCTAATCCCATCCTGCGTGATCTCTCCCCTCCGTTCTCTTCCTAGCCATGTATCTAATCCCATCCTGCGTGATTCACAGTCTTCCCTATGGCCTTAGTATACTAATCCCATCCTGCGTGATGCAGTCTTCCTACCATGTATCTAATCCCATCCTGCTGATGCAGTCTTCCCAGCCGTGTATCTAATCCCATCCTGCGTTTGATGCAGTCTTCCCAGCCGTGTATCTAATCCCATCCTGCGTGATGCAGTCTTCCAGCCATGTATCTAATCCCATCCTGCGTGATGCAGTCTTCCCAGCCGTGTATCTAATCCCATCCTGCGTGATGCAGTCTTCCCAGCCGTGTATCTAATCCCATCCTGCTGATGCAGTCTTCCCAGCCGTGTATCTAATCCCATCCTGCTGATCAGTCTTCAGCATTCTATCCATCTGCTGATGCAGTTTCCCAGCCGTGTATCTAATCCCATCCTGCGTGATAACAGGTCTTCCCAGCCGTGTATCTAATCCCATCCTGCATGATGCAGTCTTCCCAGCCGTGTATCTAATCCCATCCTGCATGAAGCAGTGTTCCCAGCCGTGTATCTAATCCCATCCTGCATGAAGCAGTCTTCCCAGCCGTATATCTAATCCCATCCTGCATGAAGCAGTCTTCCCAGCCGTGTATCTAATCCCATCCTGCATGAGCAGTCTCCCAGCCGTATATCTAAATCCCAATCACTGACACTATAGATTTCCAGCTATATCTAATCCTCTGATGAAGCAGCTCCAGCCTATATTAATCCATCGCTGACCAGTCTCCAGCATGTACAATCCCATTGACACAATAGGATTAGATACATGATCAGGATAACAGGTCACAGCACTGATATTTTATGTGCGTTTTAGCAAGTGTAGGGCTGTGGGATTATTTTGCACAGTATCACGTATAATGGGCTCAGATGCTTCGAGCGCAGGGTAATTGCATTAACATGTGACCCCCTCCCTGCAGGACAGGTGTCTGTACCGTTCCATCTGCTGTGTAATGACACCAGCGCCTACACCCCCGGTCCTGCACTCTCCTGTGGCGGCAGATGCTCTTCGGTTGATCTAGATTTGGGCGATCGCTGTACACCGAGCAGCTGCCGATTTGTAAGAAACATCAGACCAAACGTCACCTGTACGATACGACAACCATAGAGGGCGAGAAGCTGCTGCCCCAGATAGCTACCCGCCATGTACATCTGTGCCATCACCGAGGAGGTGCCCTCCCTGTGCCACAGCCGTGCCATCAGCGTTTAGGATAGCCCATGTCTGAGAAAGCCGGACGACAACCAATATGGCCACCAATAAAGCTCACACAGGGCTTGTAGATACAGATATAGGACAAAATGCACAGTTCAGCTGACAGTATCACACATGAAAAGCAGGTGCCAGGGCATGCTGGTAAATGTAGTCTACACCAGAGCTGGAAAGTCCCAGGTTATAGACCACTGCTTTATGGGAATTTAAATTAATTGCAGCTTTCCCGAAAAAGAGAAATCCTGCAAAATTATTTTAGTAGCCGAAAAAGTACGGTCACCACAAGGGCGATAATGTTAGTGTCTTAGGGTTTAGTGTATTTTGTACAAGCAAATTCAGGGACCCGTTTCTGCAGTTATGTGCTGTACAATATACTGCCTCTCCACTCAGCACAGGCTTGTTTACATCCCAGCTATTCACGCACAGTCAGGGAAGTTTATAGCAGACATCGCAGAAGTTTCCGCTCTGATCAGACGGGAAATACTCACCAAATTCCAGAACAGTGGGTTAAATATTATACAAGCCACAGCGAACAGGAAGTTATAGTCCGTCAGGTCCACATAGCGCGACAAGCCCGCCATCATGGATAGATCAATCTGCAAGAAGAAAGGTTAGATATTTGTCAGAGGCTGCTGTGCTCTGCATAGGAAGCAACCCACATTACAAAGCTCAGTAAAACGAAGCGCGTTTTATCTCAGTCACTGGCTGCCTATGCAGAGCACAGCACCCGATGATAAACTATCTCCACTGCTGCGCTCTGCGTAAGCGGAGCTGGAGATGAAAGTAGATGAGCAAGTAATGAATGAAGACCATATTGAAATCATTAACAAGAGCAGCTTCTATGCTTTTTTACAGCCTTGCCCCAGGCATTATAATTCCATGCTATGCCACGGACTGAGGCACAAGGGACAAGGTGTCTCATTACTCAGCGATAACAGCCAAGCTGCCTAGAAAACAGTGACAAGCCTTTGCTAGAAATCAGAAGCCATACATTGCTCACATACCATCAGGGAGTTGCCTCTGAACTAAACATAATCCTGCAGAACCAGATTCAATCTGTACTTCGTCCTCGGACGTCAGGTGCGATCCCAACTCAGCAACGTGTCAAGAGAACATCATGATCCGATCCCATACATTGAAGCAAGTTCTGTCAGAAATACATTAGACTGCCTCCCTATGCTGCACAGACTTATTAAAAGGGTCATCCAACAACACTGGTCTCGGCCTTAACGCTGAGGTTGACATCATGAGACCGCTGCAGTCAGCTGTAATAGGCAGGAGCCAAACCCGCCATAAAGTGACAGCAAAGCCAAGGGATTAGATAGGAATATCCATTTAAAGAGGTATTGGCTTTGTATATGATGAGGTCTTTAACTCTTTAAAGGGGTTGTTTGAAAAGGATTTATAATGACACATCAGATTTCAGATGGTTGAAAGGAGACCCTTAATTATCGTGCCAAGAGAAGAAAAATCAAAGCGTTGATCCAACTCTACACTACAGACTTATATGATTAAAGGGGTATAGGAAGACGTTATCACCTCTCCACAAGATTGGTGGGGGTCCGATTTATGGGGCCCCTAATGATCACCATAATCTAGCACTTTTAGGAGCAGTGTGCAGGCACGATCACCGCTCAGTTCATTCCAAAATCTTTCTCTGGCATCCCCATAGAAAATGAGGATGCCAGAGATGTGCACATTGATTGCTGGGGTCTCATTGGCCGGACCCCCGCCGATCTCATGGCTTGGTGTTATCCTCTTCCTAAAGGACAGCTGCAGAAACGTGACCTACTCGCCTTACTACACAAGATCTATGGTCACTTCTAATTTTGCAGCAGTCCCTCTGTCTGATGGCCTCACAAGAAGGACTGTGTAAATGTTTTGAGTGGGTTTAACCCCTTCCACCTATCCAACACCTAATTACTTTGGGATAATCCCTTTAATTAAAGGGGGTGTCCATTTCCTGCCCAGTTTACTCCTTCCTCATTTTGACTGAATCTGTGTGGTTGCAATTCTCGGTGCACCTTGTGGACAAGCCCTTTAAATGTAAATATGGCGAACACTCGCTGTCAGAAGCTAAAACTAATAGCTGTAAGGACACCATAGAACAGGCAGCAGTTACCTGAGAGTAATCCAAATTACTGAGCCCTCCACAGCACTCATAAGCTGCGTGTGCCAGCCTGACCTACACCGTGTGCAGCTGAGACATGAACGGTGACATCCCGGGGGCCACCGACCGGACACTGCGGCTCCTGTCACCAAACACGTGAACCTCTGTCAACTCTCACTCACTTCCGGGTGGCGAAAACGTAACTTGGATTCTGATTGGCTGAGTAGAATTCCTCGCGACTATTAGTTTACATAAGACGCTTTCTGATTGGCCGGCGGCTCGGTTTGCGAATGTTCCGCCTCTTGATTGGTTTTGGGCGGGAGCATCGTTGCCGCCTCCACTGCGGGCTCAAACTGGTTGCTATGACAACAGCATCCATTATCCTCTTTTTAGTAATGGAGGAAATTAGTTTATGAGGGACTTTTGTGAAGTGAAATCAGTTTCTAATAAATGATATTGTGTCATTACTGCGGGCCCCTGAGAAAGCCGTGTTACCACAGATATTGCTGCCCAATCCACAGACTTCATGTCCTTTATGTTTTCTGCAAAGCAATAATATAAGCTGGTAAAAGCAAAAAATACAACAAAAAAAACACACGGTTGTTTTTTTCTGACCTCCCTCCATGAATTTCATGTCTAAAAAACTCAAGTCATGGACAAAACAATCCGACAAAATGGAGACTCAGCCGATTCAGCGGCACCTGCCAGTGCTCATCTGTACATCAGCCGGTCCAGCCAGCACCTACCAGGCTCATCTGTACATCAGCCGGTCCAGCCAGCACCTACCAGCCTCATCTGTACATCAGCCGGTCCAGCCAGCACCTACCAGCACTCATCTGTACATCAGCCGGTCCAGCCAGCACCTACCAGCACTCATCTGTACATCAGCCGGTCCAGCCAGCACCTACCAGCACTCATCTGTACATCAGCCGGTCCAGCCAGCACCTACCAGTCTCATCTGTACATCAGCCGGTCCAGCCAGCACCTACCAGCACTCATCTGTACATCAGCCGGTCCAGCCAGCACCTACCAGCACTCATCTGTACATCAGCCGGTCCAGCCAGCACCTACCAGTGCTCATCTGTACATCAGCCGGTCCAGCCAGCACCTACCAGCACTCATCTGTACATCAGCCGGTCCAGCCAGCACCTACCAGTGCTCATCTGTACATCAGCGGTCCAGCCAGCACCTACCAGCACTCATCTGTACATCAGCCGGTCCAGCCAGCACCTACCAGGCTCATCTGTACATCAGCCGGTCCAGCCAGCAACTACCAGCACTCATCTGTACATCAGCCGGTCCACCAGCACCTACCAGTGCTCATCTGTACATCAGCCGGTCCAGCCAGCACCTACCAGCACTCATCTGTACATCAGCCGGTCCAGCCAGCACCTACCATGCTCATCTGTACATCAGCCGGTCCAGCCAGCACGTACCAGTGCTCATCTGTACATCAGCGGGTCCATCCAGCACCTACCAGCACTCATCTGTACATCAGCCGGTCCAGCCAGCACCTACCAGCACTCATCTGTACATCAGCCGGTCCAGCCAGCACCTACCAGCACTCATCTGTACATCAGCCGGTCCAGCCAGCACCTACCAGCACTCATCTGTACATCAGCCGGTCCAGCCAGCACCTACCAGCACTCATCTGTACATCAGCCGGTCCAGCCAGCACCTACCAGTGCTCATCTGTACATCAGCCGGTCCAGCCAGCACCTACCAACACTCACTGTACATCAGCCGGTCCACCGCACCTACCAGCACTCATCTGTACATCAGCCGGTTCAGCCGCACCTGCCAGTGCTCATCTGTACTCATCTGGTCCAGCCAGCACCTACCAGCACTCATCTGTACATCAGCCGGTCCAGCCAGCACCTACCAGCACTCATCTGTACATCAGCGGGTCCATCC
>JARQOD010000007.1:105543114-105573902 GCA_033576555.1 Oophaga sylvatica | reverse complement strand
ACGCCACAGACACATGTGAGTATTGTTCTGTACTGGTGAGGGCCGGACCCCCGGACGCTGCAGACCCTGATTCTCCTTCTTTTTTTCCTCTTTACAGTCGCTGGTCTTTGCCATCAGTTAACAAATGCACTTGTGGAGAGAAAGCAGGTGAGTGTCTGGATATGTTGCAGCAAACCCTCTGCTGTGAGAACCTTGGGGTCTGGGCTTCGTAGTCACTGACTGCAAGCAGAGATCTTGACAAAATGTCAATTGATTTGGAGGTCTGATCCTGAGAATGGAGAGGCCACAGCGCTGGTGCAGGAAAGGCAGCAGAGCAACCATTCATTTTCAGGATCGGTGGTGATCCCCTTAGGTCAGACCCCCGAGGCAAGACCTCTACTGATCCTATCAGATTTAGCACATACTAGTAAGACTGGATAAGCCCTTTAAGGGGTCTGCATAACTCTGCTGCCCCCTTTTTAGATCTGCCACTCCCCCCATGTATTATATCATCACTTTTATGTGATACCTTTACGTACGTGGATTCAGCTCCAGGAATAAAGCGCGATCTCCTGGCAAGCATTTACTATTAGATTGTTCCTTAGACTTGAAAAACCCCTTTGAGGAAGTTGCTATTCATGCCGGGTTGCATTGACTCGTTTTTGTCTTTCCAGCCTTTACGAGGGATCTGCGTTCTCAGACAAGCCATAGACAAGATGCAAATGAATACAAATCAGCTGACCTCAATTCACGCAGATCTCTGCCAGGTAATTACACCCCTGTCGTCGCGCATCGGGCTCAAACACAGTCGCAAGCAGAGCTGCAGTGTAAAGCATGTGGGAGGTAGATTGCAGACTACCTCTGACTCCAGGAGATAGTGCAGCTGAAATATGTGGCCTTGTATTCTGGGCATGTTCTATGCACTGACCGCCTTTCTCCTCTTCTCACAGCTCTGCTTATTAGCGAAATGTTTTAAGCCGGCGCTGGCTTACTTAGACGTAGACATGATGGACATATGTAAAGAGAACGGCGCGTACGACGCCAGACCCTTCCTGTGCTACTATTACTACGGGGGGATGATCTACACCGGCCTGAAGAACTTCGAGAGGGCACTTTACTTCTATGAGCAGGTAGGAAGGAGGGAAGCCATGGTGGGATTCACCCTCTGCGCCCGTCTCCTCCGCGGGATGTAACTGTATACCGTGCACGTGGATAACTTGTCGCTTCGCTCTTCTCACTTCGCAGGCGATCACGACGCCGGCCATGGCCGTCAGTCACATCATGTTGGAATCCTATAAGAAGTATATCCTAGTTTCTTTGATTCTCCTAGGAAAAGTCCAGCAGCTGCCTAAATATACCTCACAGATCGTCGGGAGATTTATCAAGGTGGGCGGCTGCATTATACACTGCGCTTTTTGCATTATTACATCCGGATCATTTGCAGCTTCCGCCGTCGTTGATTTTTTATTTTTTTTTTGCAGCCTCTTAGCAATGCGTACCACGAACTGGCACAGGTCTACGCAACCAACAACCCGTCCGAGCTGAGGAACCTGGTGAACAAACACAGCGAGACCTTTACCAGGGACAATAACATGGGTCTGGTGAAGCAATGTCTGTCCTCCCTCTACAAAAAGAATATACAGAGGCTTACCAAAGTAAGTGGGGGGACCCGGAGGGCCCGCCGCTGGTGACCGCACATCTGTTACGTCCTTATAGATAAGCACGGAGGCCATTTGTAAGTCGTGGTAAGTGTATGTTCATACTTGGCGATTTCAAACCAATGTGTGAACATGCCATAATGCTACACTTCTATTTCTGTGCGACTAATTGCTGCTTTCCTCCAGACCTGCACTACATTGTGGTATGACAATCCAGCCACACTTACTTGCTGAATTGCAATACCACAAATGACCAAAGTTCAATAGTGGCGCTATTTCTAGATAAAAAAATCCAAGTTTTCTTATAACAGCGTACAACTGTATTGCATGTATAGGATATACCAGACCTTTGCTGTAATCTATGGCTGCTGTTTATAGCTGCTGTTCCCATCTTTCTTCCAGACCTTCCTAACACTTTCGTTACAAGACATGGCCAGTCGAGTTCAATTATCCGGTGCTCAAGAGGCTGAACAATATGTTCTGTACATGGTAAGAAGTTCTCATGACATGACGTTCGCTGTCAGATCACGGGCTAATGCGGGGGTCTCCCAGGTAGCTGATAAATCCTTCTCAAAACTAGCAGAAGTCACGACACAGAGTAAGCGGACGACCCTCCTATAGGGCAAGACGGGCGGCTGCAGCTTCCATCGTGTGCGAGGATGTAAATATGGCCGTCACATATCCAATTCGGCAGATGAAGAATCCTATTAATGCGTCTTTCTGATTATTTAGAGACTCTTTTTTTAATGTTTTCTCTTTTATCCCCCCACTTCCAGATAGAAGATGGGGAAATTTTTGCAAGTATTAATCAGAAGGACGGCATGGTGTGTTTTCACGATAATCCTGAAAAATACAACAATCCTGCTATGCTTCACAATATTGATCAGGAGGTAAGTAGCGGGGGTCTCCTACTTTATTTCGGAGGAGTGGGAGAGTTTGGCTGAATATATACGGTGCTAAAAGCTACAGGTCAACATTTGTACTGACCCCCCCATACACCAGACGGAGAGCAGAAGGGCGGCGTCCTGGCTTGTCCTCATTTATTACACTATAGAGGAAAGTGCTGCAGGCCACAGCGGGCACCTATGGGTGACAGATGCCACTATATAGCGCCATCCATCACAGGCCTATGATGGAAGAATTTAGAGTATTACATAGCTACGACTTGTCACTAGTGTGTTCCCGCTTTTCTCTAATATATAAGCATTCGGTTGTGTATCGTGACGAGGGTCGGATCCAGGTTTTCATGGGCCCCGGGCGAAAGAGTCTCAATGGGCCCCTTTAGCACATACCACAATCCATGATGCACAGATACGGCAGAGAAATATAGGTATAGTACAATGCCAAATACTTCATTTACTTCACACATTACATGAGTGATATCTATTGTAAATTCTACAATAGCTCAAAATAGTCATCCAAACAGTATTATGGGCATCACATAGTGCTCCATACAGAATAATGAGCCCCATATAATGCTCCATATATAATGGACCCTATAAGATGCTCCATATATAATAGGCCCCAAATGATGGTCCATATATAATGGGCCCCATATGATGTTCCATATATAATGGGCCCCATATGATGTTCCATATATAATGGGCCCCATATGATGTGCCAGTATATGATGGGCCCCATATATGATGCTTCAGTGCATGATTGGCCCCATATAATGGACCTATATATGATGCTCCATTATATCATGAGCCCCATATAATGCTCCATATATAATGGGCTCCATATATGATGCTCCAGTGTATGATTGGCCCCATATAATGCTCCATATATAATGGGCCCCATATATGATGCTCCAGTGTATGATTGGCCCCATATAATGCTCCATATATAATGGGCCCCATATATGATGCTCCAGTGTATGATTGGCCCCATGTAATGCTCCATATATGATGCTCCAGTGTATGATGGGCCCCATATATGATGCTCCAATGTATGATGGGCCCCATATCATGGTCTCCATATATTGCGCCAAACATGATAAAAAATGAAATACTCACCTCTCCTCACTGGCTGCTGCTCTTCTCGAGGCACCGGCCCCCTTTACTGGCACAGGCACCGGGCCCCCATAGCATGCCAGTGTCCCCGACTGTGAGTGGGACCCCCCGCCTGCTCAGGGCCCCGGCACTTGCCCGGGTGCGCCGGATGCTGACGCCGGCCCTGATCGTGACCCCCAGCGGAGCAATATAACCTCTTTGTTTCTGATCTCCAGATGCTGCGCTGTATAGACCTTGACGATCGATTAAAAGCAATGGATCAAGAAATCACAGTGAACCCACAGTTTGTTCAGAAGGTAATAATCGGTGGAGAAACTACAACTCCCAGCATGGCCTGACGCATTGTATAGTAGTATCAGTAATCTTTTACAGATTGACAGTACAGAACTGGGCTTAAAGGGGAAGTCTAGGACTTGTATATTGATGACCTCGCCTTAGGAACTGTCATCAATATCAGATGGGGGCGATTAGTTTGCAGCTCCTGCTGCGGCCGGAAGTAAACAGAGTACAGAGCCGGGACCCCACAACGCGAGACGAAGTGTAGTGTCCGTTCTCGGATATTGATGCTCTGATCCTGGTCGTGGATGTGATCTGCAGAGCGGAGAACGGACATTACACAGCGGACTGAGCTCTGTACACTGCGTACATCTTCTTGAAGGAAAGAATAGTGGGCACCACAAAAAGATACTGGGGGGTACAACTAACACTGCAAAAGAAGGTTAGTCAGGTATGCAAAGAAGCTGCACATCCAAGCATGAAAAATAATAAAAAATGGCTTTATTGGAGGACAAGAGAGCTAAACAAATAACAAAATAATAACACAAAGTGACAACAGGCAGAGAAGACATGGCTGTCCAAAGAGAAGTATATACAAATACCTCGCCAATCAGGAATCCAATGGATGTTTAATATGAAAGTAGTCCAAGGTAATAAATCCTATAGAAACAGGAAAGAAAAAATATTAATAAATAACGAGACATTGGTGTTATGTTTCGGTAGCTGAGGAGTGCAGGTAAAAAAGGCAATACACTAGAGCAGTTGGAATCTATGAGATTGCAGTACCCTGACTAACCACCACAACTAGAGGCAGCCGTGGAGCGTTCCTACGTTGGTCCTAGACGCCTCGTCACAGCCTGAGAAACTAACTGCACCTAAAGATAGAAATAGGAAAGCTATCTGCCCCGGAGCAGAACCCCAAAGATAACAGAAAGCCCCCAAACATGTAATGGCGGTTAGACAAGAGGAAATACTGACACAGAAAGAAAATAGTATGAGCAAACACTGGGGCCCAAACTATCTAAATAGAAAAGGATAGGAAGGGCACTTACTGCAATCCCAGAAAACCCTGAAAAGCACCAACTCTACTAATTTCAAAATCACCTGAGATCACACGACCTCTACCACCTAAATTAGTTCTCTGGTGTAACAAAATCAAAACAGCAGCCACTGAAAAAACTGGAAAAAGCAAATGTACAAACATCAGTGGCTGAACCAAACTGAGAGGGCAAAAGCCCCCGGAGGGGACCCTGAAGGCCCCCACAGAAGTGCAGGACAAAATGCAAAAACACAGCAAAAACAAAAAAGAAGCAAAAGTCTTATCTGTAAGCAGGAGATGCAGACACGACATAGCAGGCTACAAGGGAAACTGGAATGAAGGATTCAGACCAGAACAATTGATCACCGGCAACCCTGATGGGAAAATGACTCCCTTATATAAGACTAGTCAGTAACACCTGATTCCCAGTCCTCACAATCCTCACTAGCACCGCTTGTAACCACCAGAGGGAGCCTCTGCTCAGAACTCATCTCAAACCCATTCACAACAGTACCCCCCCCTTGAGGAGGGGTCACCGAACCCTCATTTGAGCAACCAGGTCGGTCAGGATGAGTTCTATGATACGCACGGATAAGTCTCCTAGCATGGATGTCCGAAGCAAACACCCAAGAATTGTCTTCCTGACCATAACCTCTCCATTTAACCAAATACTGGAGTTTCCGTCTAGAAAAACGAGAATCCAATATTTTCTCAACCACATACTCCAGATTGCCCTCAACCAAAACAGGGTCAGGAGGCACAGTAGCAGGAACCACTGGCTCAACAAACCTCTTCAACAAGGACTTGTGGAACACGTTATGGATCTTAAATGTCCCTGGAAGAAGCAAACGAAAAGAAACAGGATTAATAATCTCCATGATCTTATAAGGTCCAATGAACCTAGGCTTAAATTTAGGAGATGCTACTCTCATAGGAATATTCTTTGAGGACAACCAGACCAAGTCCCCCACTTTAAACCGAGGACCATCAGTCCTATGCCGGTTAGCAAACCGCTGGGCCTTCTCCTGAGAGAGGGACAACCTCTCCACTACCTGGTCCCAAATCTGTTG
Organism: Oophaga sylvatica; assembly: GCA_033576555.1. NCBI lineage: Eukaryota > Metazoa > Chordata > Amphibia > Anura > Dendrobatidae > Oophaga > Oophaga sylvatica. The sequence goes on along the minus strand of JARQOD010000007.1, from coordinate 105,567,865 downwards.
CATACGCTCCACAACAGAGTCAACACCTGGACAGACAGAAGCCTCCGTCTGTCCTGAAGAAAATCGAGGGTGAAACCCAGAATTACAGAAAAACGGAGACATCAAAGTGGCAGAGCTAGCCCTATTATTAAGAGCAAACTCAGCCAAAGGCAAAAAGAGACCCAGTCATCCTGATCAGCAGACACAAAGCATCTTAGATAAGTCTCCAATGTCTGGTTTGTTCTCTCAGTTTGACCATTGGTCTGAGGATGAAATGCCGAGGAGAAAGACAATTGAACACCCAGTTTAGAACAAAAAGTCCTCCAAAATCTGGAAACAAACTGGACTCCTCTGTCAGACACAATGTTCTCAGGAATGCCGTGTAAACGAAACCACGTGCTGAAGGAACAACGGCACCAATTCAGAGGAGGAAGGCAACTTAGGTAATGGCACAAGATGTATCATCTTGGAAAACCTATCACAAATTACCCAGATGGTGGTCATTCTCTGAGAAACAGGAAGATCGGAAATGAAATCCATAGAGATATGGGTCCATGGTCTCTTGGGCACAGGCAATGGCATCAACAAACCACTAGAGCGAGAGCAAGGCTTGGAGCGAGAGCAAGTCCCGCAGGACTGCACAAATTCCCTGACATCACGAGACAAGGTAGGCCACCAAAAGGACCGGCTAACCAAGTCTCTGGTACCAAAAATTCCGGGATGCCCAGCCAATGCGGAACAATGAATCTCAGACATCACACTCTTTTTCCATTGGTCCGGGACAAACAATTTTCCAACAGGGCAGCGCTTGGGCCTATCCTCCTGACACCCCTCCAGAGCAAGTCTCAAATTGGGCGAGATGGCGGAAAGAACTACACCCTCTTTCAAAATAACAGAAGGATCAGATAACTCAGGAGAGTCCGCAAGGAAACTCCTCGAGAGGGCATCCGCCTTAACATTCTTAGTGCCAGGAAGAAAGGAAACCACAAAATTAAAACGTGTGAAAAACAAGGCCCACCTGGCCTGTCTAGGATTGAGTCGCTTGGCAGATTCCAGATAGACCAGATTCTTATGGTCCGTAAGGACCACCACCTGATGTTTGGCTCCCTCCAGCCAATGTCTCCACTCTTCAAAAGCCCACTTCATGGCCAATAACTCCCGATTACCTACGTCATAATTACGTTCAGTAGGAGAACATTTTCGAGAGAAAAAGGCACAAGGGTTACTTTTAGAGGTCTCTGGATCTTTTTGGGACAAAACGGCACCTGCCCCAATTTCAGAGGCATCAACCTCCACCTGAAATGGCAGAGAAACATCAGGCTGCCGTAGAACAGGAGCAGAAGTGAATCTCTGCTTAAGTTCCTGAAATGCAGAGACTGCCTCAGGAGGCCAATTCACCACATCAGAACCCTTTCTGGTCAAATCAGTTAATGGTTTAACAATAACCGAGAAATTACCAATAAATTTACGATAAAAATTGGCAAAACCCAAAAATCTCTGAAGAGCCTTTAATGAAGTAGGTTGGACCCAATCACAGATGGCCTGAACCTTGACCGGGTCCATTTCAATAACAGATGGGGACAAAATGAATCCCAGAAATGAGATCCTCTGTACGCCAAAAAGACACTTTGATCCCTTCACATACAGAGCATTCTCTCTCAAAATCTGGAATACAGTTCGAACATGTTTCACATGAGAGTCCCAGTCATTAGAAAAAATCAAGATATCATCCAAATAAACAATCAGAAACTTGTCCACAAAATCCCTGAAAATGTCATTCATGAAGGACTGGAAGACGGAAGGAGCATTAGTGAGCCCAAAGGGCATCACTAGGTACTCAAAATGCCCTTCAGGGGTATTGAATGCCGTCTTCCATTCATCCCCGTGCTTAATGCGAATAAGGTTATACGCCCCCCTGAGGTCAAGCTTGGTAAACCAAGTAGCGTTTTTCACCCTGGAAAACAGGTCAGAAATCAAGGGCAACGGGTATTGATATTTCACAGTAATATTGTTCAAGAGACGATAATCAATACACGGCCTTAATGAACCATCTTTTTTGGCCACAAAGAAAAAACCGGCACCTAAGGGTGAAGAGGATGGTCTGATATGACCCTTCTCCAATGATTCCTTGATATAAGACCGCATAGCGTCATGTTCAGGTACAGACAAGTTAAAAAGGCGACCTTTAGGGAATTTACTACCCGGCACTAATTCAATAGCGCAGTCATAGCTCCTATGGGGAGGCAAGGATGCAGATTTACTTTCGCTAAACACATCAGAAAAATCAAACAAAAAGTCAGGAACATCCTGAGCCTGGGGGAGGCAGAAAAAACAGGAGTGTTGGTATTAACACATTGGCAGCCCCAACTGGTTACAGACACAGATTTCCAATCCAAAACAGGATTATGAGACTGTAACCAAGGGAAACCCAGCACGATAATGTCATGCAGATTATACAGAACCAAAAATTTGCAACACTCCTGGTGATCAGGTCCAACCCTCATTATCACCTGAGTAGAAAACTGGGTTTATTCTCAGCCAAAGGGGTAGAATCGATCCCCAGTAGGTATAGACTTCTGTAGGGGTATTAAGGGAAACCCACAACGTTTAGCAAAATCATAATCCATCAGGTTAATAGCTGCTCCAGAATCAACGAAAGCCTGAGCAGAAAATGAGGACAGAGAGCATATCAGAGTGACAGTTAATAAAAACTTAGTCTGAACACTACCCAAGACAACTGAGCGTGCAAAACGTCTTCCCCGCTTAGGGCAGACTGAAATAGCATGAGGCATCACCACAGTAGAAACATAACCCATTGCGCTTTCGAAACTCATAACGCTGTGCCCCAGACACCACTCTATCACACTGCATGGGTTCAGAAGCTGGTTCACAAGGCAACACCATTCCACGCATACTTCTCCGCTCACGCAAACGTCTGTCAATTTGAATCGCTAATGACATAGAATCATTGAGACCAGAGGGACAGGGAATCCCACCATAACATCCTTTACATTATCTGACAGACCCTTCCGGAAAAGGGTCGCCAAAGCGTCGTCATTCCATTTGGTCAGGACTGCCCACCTACGGAATCTCTGACGGTATAACTCAGCGTCATCAAGCCCCTGATTTAATGCCAACAAGGTTTTTTCAGCTTGATCAGTGACATTAGGCTCATCGTACAATAACCCCAAAGCCTGAAAAAACGCATCAACATCACTCAAAACAGGATCCCCAGGTATCAGGGAAAAAGCCCAATCCTGAGGATCGCCGCGCAGGAGAGAGATGATAATTTGAACCTGCTGCGCTGCGTTTCCTGAGGACTTAGTTTTAAGGCAAAAAACAATTTACAATTATTTTTGAAATTCTGAAACTTAGCTCGATCCCCTAAAAACAAATCTGGCATGGGGATCCTAGGTTCCACAACAGGCAACCCAGCAAGATATGCAGCAATACTCTGAACCTCAGTGGCAAGCTGATCCACACGGCCAGACAACTGTGCAAACTCCATTGGGAGAAAAGATCCTCCCCAGCACCCAGAGATACAGAGGAAAAAAAAAAATGCAACAAACAGAAAAATATCTCTGACAACTCTGACAACCTTTTTTCTTTCACAATATTTTTTTCCCTTCTGTGAGTACCATATAATTTTCAATTTTTTGGGCCGGTGATACTGTTATGTTTCGGTAGCTGAGGAGTGCAGGTAAAAAAGGCAATACACCAGGGCAGTTGGAATCTATGAGATTGCAGTACCCTGACTAACCACCACAACTAGAGGCAGCCGTGGAGCGTTCCTACGTTGGTCCTAGACGCCTCGTCACAGCCTGAGAAACTAACTACACCTAAAGATAGAAATAGGAAAGCTATCTGCCCCGGAGCAGAACCCCAAAGATAACAGAAAGCCCCCAAACATGTAATGGCGGTTAGACAAGAGGAAATACTGACACAGAAAGAAAATAGTATGAGCAAACGCTGGGGCCCAAACTATCTAAATAGAAAAGGACAGGAAGGGTACTTACTGCAATCTCAGAAAACCCTGAAAAACACCAACTCTACTAATTTCAAAATCACCTGAGATCACACGACCTCTACCACCTAAATTAGTTCTCTGGTGTAACAAAATCAAGACAGCAGCCACTGAAAAAACTGGAAAAAGCAAATGTACAAACATCAGTGGCTGAACCAAACTGAGAGGGCAAAAGCCCCCGGAGGGGACCCTGAAGGCCCCCACAGAAGTGCAGGACAAAATGCAAAAACAAAAAAGAAGCAAAAGTCTTATCTGTAAGCAGGAGATGCAGACACGACACAGCAGGCTACAAGGGAAACTGGAATGAAGGATTCAGACCAGAACAATTGATCACCGGCAACCCTGATGGGAAAATGACTCCCTTATATAAGACCAGTCAGTAACACCTGATTCCCAGTCCTCACAATCCTCACTAGCACCGCTTGTAACCACCAGAGGGAGCCTCTGCTCAGAACTCATCTCAAACCCATTCACAACACATTGGTACAGATAGAGAGTGAATAATAACTAAAAATGCTGAATGCAGTGATTTCCAAAATAATGAAGGTAAATCACACAAAATACCAAATACAAAGGGTAACAATATAATGGGATTATCACCAATCAAGTATAAAAGGTAATAATGCACAAGGAAAACGGCGAATGATGACAAATATCTCCATATAAATATTAGGTTAAAGGGCCAGATAAGCTTGAATGGCTGCATGTCACTAATCCTGCAGAAACATGACCACATGACAGAGCTAAGACTGATGCCAGGAGGACGATGTATATAGACCCTGATGCGGAATAGGACTTGTCCTAGAGAGATTCCAAGCTAATAGGTAATGATAAGAGTGTCCAGGAGATAAGGAGCCTTACCCAACGCGTGTCGCTACCAGACATAGCTTCGTCAGGGAGGTCGGGGTCATATAGTAAGTGCACTTACAAGTAATTCAGTAAACGCCAACACGTGCGCGGCTTCAGCCGCACTCATACCGCGGTCACCGGGAAAGTGACTGCGCGTGTGCGAGACGTAACCGGAAGAGAACTTAAGAACCAGGGGTGAAATATGTGTTCCAGTGCGGAACTGAGAGTGGAAGTGCGTTCCACCGGCGGAAGCACGGATGTAAGGCCACGTTCACACGCTCACTGTCTGTATATAACACATATTCTGTCCCATTTTGTAATTTATATATAGGTTATGTAAGGATAAAGATACAAATAAAAAAGGGATTGAAAAAAAACAAACTATAGAAAAAAAAATATATAAAAAATATATAAACATAATCCTGGATATTAAAAAAAAAATGTTTTTTGTTAAGCTCTCATGTTCTTCATAACCTTTTGTACACTGGCACCTTTTTTGCCCCCCCCCCATATTCTGTACTCTGATCCCACCCCCCTGTCGGATCTGCCACTCCCCACTGTCTGGTCTTACCCCCCCCCCCACTGATCTGGTACTCATGACCCCCTCCCCCCACTGATCTGGTACTCATGACCCCTCCCCCACTGATCTGGTACTCATTACCCCCCCCCCCACTGATCTGGTACTCATGACCCCCTCCCCCCACTGATCTGGTACTCATGACCCCCTCCCCCCACTGATCTGGTACTCATTACCCCCCCCCCCACTGATCTGGTACTCATGACCCCTCCCCCCACTGATCTGGTACTCATGACCCCCTCCCCCCACTGATCTGGTACTCATGACCCCTCCCATGTCTGTACTCATGACCCCCCCCCCACTGATCTGGTACTCATGACCCCCTCCCCCCACTGATCTGGCACTGATTACCCAAATCCTGGACGATCCCTTTAGAGGTTTTCTCCAGGTCCCATTCGTGCCGGACAGGACGCATCACATTATTGGCTCCAGTGCAGAAATGAGCGGCTCTGGAGAAAACCTTTTAAAGGGTTTATCCAGGACTTGGGTCATCAGTACCAAACTTTTAGGAGTCTGACAGCCGAGTCCCCAACCGATCAGGTGTGTGCAGGATTTGTAACATTCGGGGGGTTGTTAAATGTGCTGACAGCTGCCATATACAGAGTTGCCCTCCTGTGCCTGACCCGGCCTCTTGTTCTTCGCAGAGCATGGGCTCTCAAGACGACGACTCAGGGAACAAGCCATCGAGCTATTCTTGAAGGGACGAGGGGACAATCCTGCACCCCCAACTCCAGAATGTGGATCGTCAGCAATGCAAAACTTTTTTTTTTTTTTCCAAGTTGGACTGCAAAACAAAGTCTTCGATAACAGACTGGGAGAGAGGTCACCACCTTTTATGCCTGGACATTTACCTGAAAAAAAAAATGGAAAACCAATATTTATGATAAAAAAATGAATTCTTCTCTCAGTCCTGTATGCGTTGTTATATTCTGAGGAGCGGAGGCCACCTATAATAAAGTCTGTTGTGAATTTGTCTCTGGAGCTTCATTTACGTGAAAGAAATGTATCAGGGTAACGTGCAACATCCCGCACCGAAGTGACGCTCCGTCCATCCCGGTCACCCGGCCCTGCGCCGTCGCTGCATTTGCCTGAGGTCCGTTGTTTTAAAGGGGTCTGCACTCTTGAGGACTCTACTAAATAAATTTTCAACCACACAATACGTCTGATCAGGAATCTGTCAGTAGGTTTTTTGCTACATGATCTAGGGACAGAGACCCTGATTCCGGTGATACGTCACTTATTGGTCTGCTTGATGCAGTTTTGATAAAATCACTTTGCCGCAGATCTAGCTGTTGCCTGCACTTTGTATAACAAACCCATTCCAATGATTGGCAGATTTCTGTGTACACTGTGCATAGGCAGAAAGCTGTCAGTGGTGGGGGTGAGCTTGTACTACATGTCCTCTCTTGCTTAAATCACTGTTTTATCAAGACTATAGCAAGCAGCCAAGTAAGTGACACATCGCTGGAATCAAGGTCTCTGCCCTTACATCATGCTGCTCTCTGTGGTAGATTCCCTTTAAGGTCTTCTATTCAATGATGCAGGGGTAAATCTTATGGGGTTGCAGAACAAGGAGGTTGCAGTAAAAGTTCTGATTGTACAGTTGCCTGTGGACCCTCTTTAGTTTTCAGATGAAGGGGTCACATGTAAGCCGTGCACATGACAATAGCCTTAAAGGGGCTGTCCATGATTTTGGACCATTACCCCTCCACCCCCTAAAATTTCATAGTCTGTTGCCAGATGAGGGACAGAAGCCAGATCAGTCTTTTAAAGAGACAGTACACCTACCTATGGTTAGGGTCTAGTTTATGCCCCCTCTTTGCCTTTCAAGAGCTATAGCTTTTTTTTTTTTTTGAAGGGGGGTGGGTAGGTAGAATGGGACCAGGACTTGTTTTGTACCATTTTTGCCACTTGTACAATACAGCACTGTAATATTGCAGGGTATGGTCGCATTACCGGTCTGCTATGAAGCTCAGCTCTGGGTGCACACTTAGCTGGCATGGGGGGGGGGCGATGAGAGGTCAGAAGGGGTCGTCCGCCTTGGTGGCCAGCTGTCACATTGACTCGCTGCCATCTATACCCAGTGCATACCAGGACTCGCCAGCGCAGGTCATGTTATAATGTCACCAAGGTGTGATATCCGAGTGTACTGGCCCTTTAAGAGCAGACTTCAAGGGACTGGCCATGGTGCCTGCATTATGTTTCCTAGTGACCTCTGATGCGAGACACAGAACTACTCCCGCAGCCGTCCGGCCATGCTGGGCGCTGTAGTTCTGCAGCAGATGGAAGGGGATCTCTGTGATGAAGCGACCTAGCACGTGCAGGGGAGGAGTCATGTGACCGATCAGCTGACACTCCCCGCAGTCACCTCAGATTCGGGTTAAACCATTCTGACGACGACACGGGGGGGTGGAACGATATTTTAGCCTTCATCTATACCTAACTCCATTCCCTAAAATATCGGCAACATTTTCACAAAGCGCAAAGTGAAAATCCTGCTAACTGAGCTCATACCAAGCGATGTTTTGTCCTCTGGACTTTTAACCACCCCCTTTCTGTCACGTTTCTTGAGATCGCCCAAAGAAGCGGAAGTCAGAGACTGTCACGTGATGTAAACATGGCGGAGTGTCAGGTGAGTGTCTGCGGCTGAGGACGAGAAGTGGGGCGGCTGCTGGGACTTGTAGTGCCACCAGGGCTGTAGAGAGAGCCCAGTATACAGTCTCTGGTCAGTGCTATGTTACTGGTGGGGTCTGCCTGCAGTGACCCCACCAGCACAGGGGCTCCCGCAGGGGGGTGTAGACAGGTCATTTAACCCCTTCTTGTGGCTGCCTGGTTTTGTTTTGGTTTCTTTCCTCCTCTAAGAGCTGTAACTTTATGTCTCTGTTCACATTGATGAATGTAATTCAACGGTTTATAGGAAAATTACTGATCTGAAACTCAGCCGTAGGCTTCACATGAGAACCGAGACGGCGGCCACATGTGCGTATGGTAACCCCTGGGTGCCCCCCCCATGGGCATATAGTAGCCCCAGTAAAGGGTATTTAGCCCCCAGGTGACACCCACATGTGCGTATAGTAGCCCCCAGGTGACACCCACATGTGCGTATAGTAGCCCCCGGGTGACACCCACATGTGCGTATAGTAGCCCCCGGGTGACACCCACATGTGCGTATAGTAGCCCCCGGGGACCCCGCGTGTGTACACCCACATGTGCGTATAGTAGCCTCCGGGTGCCCCCCCATGTGCGTATAGTAGCCTCCGGGTGCCCCCCCATGTGCGTATAGTAGCCCCCGGGTGACACCCACATGTGCGTATAGTAGTCCCCCGGGTGCCTCGCAGGTGGGCGTATAGTAGTCCCCCGGGTGCCTCGCAGGTGGGCGTATAGTAGCCTCCGGGTGCCCCCCCCATGTGCGTATAGTAGTCCCCCCGGATGCCACCCATGTGTGCGTATACTAGCCCCCGGGTGCCACCCACATGGGCGTATAGTAGCCTCCGAGTGCCACCCACATGGGCATATAGTAGCCCCCGGGTGCCACCCACATGGGCATATAGTAGCCTCCGGGTGCCACCCATGTGGGCGTATAGTAGCCCCCCCGGGTGCCACGTCAACCCACGGACTACTGGAGACTGTGTTGCTGGAGGGGTGTCAGGATGATTGCACATCACCGTGGCACCATTTACATGCCCCTCACAGGGATTGGCAGGCATATAAATGGTTAAAAGCAGCAATCAGAGCTCAACTCTGGTCCGTGTTGATGCCGACTGTACATCACAGCTGGCAATTGCTCCAAGATCCAGCAGCGAGTGTGACGGACACGTCAGGAAAGGGTTAAAGGGAATCTGGCCCTATGTTTGGTCCTATAAGACACACAGGTACCATGAGTATAGTGGGGGTAGGGGGGTCACTTAGTCTTTCTTCTTGGTGTATGTGAGCATCTGGCCTTGTTCTAAAGACTATTGGACCAATGCACGTAGAGCGGAGTCCACGGCGCCAAGGGATGCAGACGTTTCTAGGACGGAGCGTCAGTTACGCCGATCTTATTGCTGTGTTTTATTAGAGATTTGCTCGCTCGTGACTTCAGCTTCAGGAATCGATGTTTCCATTCAGTGGCAGTAAGCGGAGGAAGACATGCAGGCTGGATCTCATGTATACGTAAGGGGGTCTTGCTTGCTGTCCCAGGCAATGAGTTTGGCTGGAGGAAACTGCCTCCACCAATGCACAGTTAGCTTTGGGAGGAGGGTGTGAACACTTTTGCCCATCCAGGGGCTGATCCCAGTACAGGGAGTTTGTGCAGTGACGTCCTGGGGTAAGTATCTATTGCTGAGCGCCTGGTGCCCATGTACGGATGGCCGATGGAGTTGCCGGCTGAGCTGGATACACGTTCTACAGTTGTGTTATGTGTCTCCTGGAGGAGCCCGGACTGTGACTCCAGACTGTACTGGCGGAAGAAACAAGATCTGTAGGCCAACCAATAGCTGGGAGACAGTGACAGTGGATCTACCGGCCCCGGGGTGGGGATCTTGTGGACTGAAGGCATGGCATTTTGGCCACCTACCCGTAGTTGTTGTAAAATCATGGACTTAAGGAATAAAAAAATAGTTGCATTGTTTACCTGCCTAGGTGATTATTAGAACCCACAACCTCAGATCTTTACAGTGTACTTGTAATTACATCCCTGATTATCTGCACAGAATAAGTTACTGGGTATTTATGCTTCTAAGGGAGAGAAAACCATGTGACATGTTCCCTCAAATTTTGCTTCCTGTAGCCACCACTAGGGAGACATAGTATACAGAGTAATACAGCCACCACTAGGGGGAGCTCACTACATACAGATTTATACAGCCACCACTAGGGGGAGCTCTCTACATACAGATTTATACAGTCACCACTAGGGGGAGCTCACTACATACAGATTTATATTCTCACCACTAGGGGGAGCACAGTACATACAGATTTATACAGTCACCACTAGGGGGAGCTCACTGCATACAGATTTATATTCTCACCACTAGGGGGAGCTCACTGCATACAGATTTATACAGCCACCACTATATGGAGCTCACTACATACAGATTTATACAGTCACCACTAGGTGGTGGAGCTCACTACATACAGATTTATACAGCCACCACTAGGTGGTGGAGCTCACTACATACAGATTTCTATTCTCACCACTAGGGGGAGCTCACTACATACAGATTTATATTCTCAACACTAGGGGTAGCTCACTACATAGAGATTAATACAGTCACCACTAGGGGAGCTCACTACATACAGATTAATACAGTCACCACTAGGGGGAGCTCACTACATACAGATTAATACAGTCACCACTAGGGGGAGCTCACTACATACAGATTAATACAGTCACCACTAGGGGGAGCTCACTACATACAGATTAATACAGTCACCACTAGGAGGAGCTCACTACATACAGATTTAAACAGTCACCACTAGGGAGAGCTCACTACATACAGATTTATACAGTCACTGCTAGTGGGAGCGCACTACATACAGATTTATACAGCCACCCTAGGGGGAGCTCACTACATACAGATTTATACAGTCACCACTAGGGGGAGCTCACTACATACAGATTTATACAGTCACTGCTAGGGGGAGCTCACTACATACAGATTTATACAGTCACCACTGGAGGGAGCTCACTACATACAGATTTATACAGCCACCACTAGAGGGACAAGAAACTTAAGGTTTTGTTCCTTTTCTGCTCACTCTCTTCTGTATAAAGTTCTCATAAGTTTTAATTTGTGTGAGAGGAGGTGATGAACATCACTGGTTATTCTACAGGATGGAAGGTTGCTGTAAATTGACTCCGCGCTCTTGAAGATTGCCAAGTAACAATCATGAATGCCATTGTAGCGCTGTGCCACTTCTGTGAGCTCCATGGACCCCGCACTCTGTTCTGCACTGAAGCTCTGCATTCACCCTCCCTCAGGGGGCGGCATGTGGGGACAGCCTGGGACAAGGAGAGCAGGTGGAGGAGGAAGAAGGAGGAATACAGATGAGTAGCAGAATCCGCTCTCACAGTCCTGCTGATGGTGCCAGTGCCGAGTCCAACAGCCCCAGACTGAAGAAATCCGATATGTGTGAGGTAAACAGAATGTATGGACATAGGAGGCATAACTGTATGCAACGACTTACGTGGTAGTATTATAGTAGTATATCGTAATAGGCAGTATTATAGTAGTTATATTCTTGTATATAGGGCAGTATTATAGTAGTTATATTCTTGTATATAGGGGGCAGTATTATAGTAGTTATATTCTTGTATATAGGAGCAGTATTATAGTAGTTATATTCTTGTAATAGGGGCAGTATTATAGTAGTTATATTCTTGTACATAGGGGCAGTATTATAGTAGTTATATTCTTGTATATAGGGGCAGTATTATAGTAGTTATATTCTTGTAATAGGGGCAGTATTATAGTAGTTATATTCTTTTACTAGGGAGCAGTATTATAGTAGTTATATTCTTGTACATAGGGCAGTATATTTATGAGTATAGTTTATATTCTTGTAATAGGGGCAGTATTATAGTAGTTATATTCTTGTACATAGGAGCAGTATTATAGTAGTTATATTCTTGTACATAGGGGCAGTATTATAGTAGTTATATTCTTGTACATAGGGGCAGTATTATAGTAGTTATATTCTTGTAATAGGAGCAGTATTATAGTAGTTATATTCTTGTACATAGGGGCAGTATTATAGTAGTTATATCTTGACATAGGGGCAGTATTATAGTATTTTATTCTTGTACATAGGGGCAGTATTATAGTAGTTATATTCTTGTACATAGGAGCAGTATTATAGTAGTTATATTCTTGTACATAGGGGCAGTATTATAGTAGTTATATTCTTGTACATAGGAGCAGTATTATAGTAGTTATATTCTTGTACATAGGAGCAGTATTATAGTAGTTATATTCTTGTACATAGGGCAGTATTATAGTAGTTATATTCTTGTACATAGGAGGCAGTATTATAGTAGTTATATTCTTGTACATAGGGGCAGTATTATAGTAGTTATATTCTTGTACATAGGGGCAGTATTATAGTAGTTATATTCTTGTACATAGGAGGCAGTATTATAGTAGTTATATTCTTGTACATAGGGGCAGTATTTATAGTAGTTATATTCTTGTAATAGGGGCAGTATTATAGTAGTTATATTCTTGTACATAGGAGCAGTATTATAGTAGTTATATTCTTGTATATAGGGGCAGTATTATAGTAGTTATATTCTTGTACATAGGGGCAGTATTATAGTAGTTATATTCTTGTACATAGGGCAGTATTATAGTAGTATATTCTTGTACATAGGAGCAGTATTATAGTAGTTATATTCTTGTACATAGGAGCAGTATTATAGTAGTTATATTCTTGTACATAGGGGCAGTATTATAGTAGTTATATTCTTGTACATAGGGGCAGTATTATAGTAGTTATATTCTTGTACATAGGGCAGTATTATAGTAGTTATATTCTTGTACATAGGGGCAGTATTATAGTAGTTATATTCTTGTAATAGGGCAGTATTATAGTAGTTATATTCTTGTACATAGGGCAGTATTATAGTAGTTATATTCTTGTATATAGGGGCAGTATTATAGTAGTTATATTCTTGTACATAGGGGCAGTATTATAGTAGTTATATTCTTGTACTATAGGGCAGTATTATAGTAGTTATATTCTTGTACATAGGGGCAGTATTATAGTAGTTATATTCTTGTATATAGGGGCAGTATTTAGTAGTTATATTCTTGTACATAGGGCAGTATTATAGTAGTTATATTCTTGTACATAGGGGCAGTATTATAGTAGTTATATTCTTGTACATAGGGGCAGTATTATAGTAGTTATATTCTTGTACATAGGAGCAGTATTATAGTAGTTATATTCTTGTACATAGGGCAGTATTATAGTAGTTATATTCTTGTACATAGGGCAGTATTATAGTAGTTAATTCTTGTACATAGGAGCAGTATTATAGTAGTTATATTCTTGTACATAGGGGCAGTATTATAGTAGTTATATTCTTGTACATAGGGGCAGTATTATAGTATTTATATTCTTGTACATAGGGCAGTATTATAGTAGTTATATTCTTGTACATAGGGAGCAGTATTATAGTAGTTATATTCTTGTAATAGGGACAGTATTATAGTAGTTATATTCTTGTACATAGGGCAGTATTATAGTAGTTATATTCTTGTACATAGGGGCAGTTATTATAGTAGTTATATTCTTGTATATAGGGACAGTATTATAGTAGTTATATTCTTGTACACATAGGAGCAGTCATTATAGTAGTTATATTCTTGTACATAGGGGCAGTATTATAGTAGTTATATTCTTGTACATAGGGCAGTATTATAGTAGTTATATTCTTGTAATAGGGGACAGTATTATAGTAGTTATATTCTTGTACATAGGGCAGTATTATAGTAGTTATATTCTTGTATATAGGGGCAGTATTATAGTAGTTATATTCTTGTAATAGGGGCAGTATTAATAGTAGTTATATTCTTGTATATAGGGGACAGTATTATAGTAGTTATATTCTTGTACATAGGAGCAGTATTATAGTAGTTATATTCTTGTACATAGGAGCAGTATTATAGTAGTTATATTCTTGTACATAGGAGCAGTATTATGGTAGTTATATTCTTGTACATAGGAGCAGTATTATAGTAGTATATTCTTGTACATAGGGCAGTATTATAGTAGTTATATTCTTGTACATAGGAGCAGTATTATAGTAGTTATATTCTTGTATATAGGGGACAGTATTATAGTAGTTATATTCTTGTACTTAAACTAATCTTGACTTTGTTACTATCTTGTGTATTGTATTGTTTGTCTTTTAGGGCTGCCGGTCTTTGGATGCCTGCCATCCTGGGTACATCAGCCATGATAAGGAGACTTCCATTAAATATGTCAGCCACCAGCACCCCAACCATCCTCAGCTCTTCAGTATCGTTCGTCAGGCCTGTGTGCGCAGCTTAAGCTGTGAGGTAATTTAACAAAAGAAATAAAAATCAGAGTGTTGTGGGATAAAATATTCTTGCCTGAGCTATGTGTCTCCATGGTTACAGACTACAAACTGACCCTGTGTAGTCAGATTCTACAGTTATTCCCCTTCCATAGTTTATGTGGTTGGTAGAGAAGAGGTTAAATGAATGAGATGAAGACCTGACCGCAGGATCACACTCGGCGCTGGTTTGGTTTGTTAGTCTGTATGGGAGCTGCATACACATAACGGTGGAGCATTTTATGTGAAAGCGATTGGAGCAGTTGCTTCATTCTTCACTTTGGATGCGTTAGGGCCCGGGCTCCTGAGAGCTGGTCGTTACACGGTTGCGTTCCCGGTTATTCCTGTGAATGTTGCTCTTGTGCTCCTGTGGTCTAGGTTTGCCCCGGCAGGGAAGGTCCCATCTTCTTTGGGGATGAGCAGCACGGCTTTGTCTTCAGCCACACATTCTTCATCAAGGATAATCTCGCCCGCGGGTTCCAGCGCTGGTACAGTATCATTGTCATCATGATGGACAGGATCTACCTGATCAACTCCTGGCCCTTCCTGTTGTCCAAGATCAGAGGGGTGATAGATGAGCTCCAAGGGAAGGCATTAAAGGTACCCCGAAGTGCCGCTTTAAAAAGTGTCTTGGCTTTAAAGGGGTTAATGATTTGACAACTCCCATGCAGCGGTTGACAATACCGTCCTGTTGTACTTTGCAGGTGTTTGAAGCAGAGCAGTTCGGGTGTCCACAGCGTCCCCTCCGGATTAACACAGCGTTCACACCGTATTTGCACCAGAGAAACGGTAACGCCGCCCGATCTCTGACGTCGCTCACCAACGATGACAACCTGTGGGCCTGTCTGCACACGTCCTTCGCATGGTAACCGGCCGCAGTTCCTTTTAGTGTTTTCTATGTTTCTATTATGCTCCTACATGAATTGTGAATGGTCTTGCACGCAGGTTATTGAAGGCTTGCGGTTGCCGTCTGACTGAGAAGCTGCTCGAGGGCGCCCCCACAGAGGACACTTTGGTGCAGATGGAAAAACAGGCGGGTATGTGTAATGGCTCACCTTAATTTGTATTTGTGAAACCATGGTGGGATCCTGTGGCATGTGGGGCAAAGGGACTGGGAGCATGAGCCATCACTGGGGACTGGGAGCATGAGCCATCGCTGGGGACTGGGAGCATGAGCTATCACTGGGGACTGGGAGCATGACCATCGCTGGGGACTGGGAGCATGAGCCATCGCTGGGGACTGGGAGCATGAGCCATCACTGGGGACTGGGAGCATGAGCCATCGCTGGCTCACCGGGGACTGGGAGCATGAGTCATCACTGGGGACTGGGAGCATGAGCCATTACTGACTCACTGGGGACTGGGAGCATGAGCCATCGCTGGCTTACCGGGGGCTGGGAGCATGAGCCATCGCTGGCTCACCGGGGACTGGGAGCATGAGCCATCACTGGCTCACCTGGAGGCTGGGAGCATGAGCCATCGCTGGCTCACCGGGGACTGGGAGCATAAGACATCACTGGCTCACCGGGGACTGGGAGCATGATCCATCGCTGGCTCACCGGGGACTGGGAGCATAAGACATCGCTGGCTCACCGGTGACTGGGAGCATGAGCCATCGCTGGCTCACCGGGGACTGGGAGCATAAGACATCGCTGGCTCACTGGGGACTGGGAGCATGAGCCATCGCTGGCTCACCGGGGACTGGGAGCATAAGACATCGCTGGCTCACCGGTGACTGGGAGCATGAGCCATCGCTGGCTCACCGGGGACTGGGAGCATGAGCCATCGCTGGGTCTCCCGGGGACTGGGAGCATGAGCCATCGCTGGCTCACCGGGGGGGCTGGGAGCATGAGCCATCGCTGGCTCACCAGGGGCTGGGAGCATGAGCCATCGCTGGCTCACCGGGGGGGGCTGGGAGCATGAGCCATCGCTGGCTCACCGGGGGGGCTGGGAGCATGAGCCATCGCTGGCTCACCGGGGGGGCTGGGAGCATGAGCCATCGCTGGCTCACCGGGGGGCTGGGAGCATGAGCCATCGCTGGCTCACCGGGGGCTGGGAGCATGAGCCATCGCTGGCTCACCGGGGGGGCTGGGAGCATGAGCCATCGCTGGCTCAACCGGGGGGGCTGGGAGCATGAGCCATCGCTGGCTCACCGGGGACTGGGAGCATGAGCCATCGCTGGCTCCCGGGGGCTGGGAGCATGAGCCATCGCTGGCTCACCGGGGGGCTGGGAGCATGAGCCATCGCTGGCTCAACGGGGGGGGCTGGGAGCATGAGCCATCGCTGGCTCAACGGGGGGGACTGGGAGCATGAGCCATCGCTGGCTCACCGGGGGGCTGGGAGCATGAGCCATCGCTGGCTCACCGGGGGGCTGGGAGCATGAGCCATCGCTGGCTCACCGGGGGACTGGGAGCATGAGCCATCGCTGGCTCACCGGGGCTGGGAGCATGAGCCATCGCTGCTCACCCGGGGGCTGGGAGCATGAGCCATCGCTGTCTCACCGGGGGCTGAGAGCATGAGCCGTCGCTGGTTCACCGGGGGCTGGTAGCATGAGCCATCGTTGGTACCGGGGGCTGAGTAGCATGAGCCATCGTGGTTACCGGGGCTGAGAGCATGAGCCATGCGGGTCTCCCGGGGTTGGGAGCATGAGCCATTGCGGAGTCTCCCGGGGGCTGGGAGCATGAGCCATCACTGGCTCACTGGGGAGGCCAAGGACTGGCAGGCCCACAAGACGCTGGATCACCGGGAGGCCTAGAAGGTTCTGGGTCACCGGTGACTGGGAGGGTGAATGATGCTGGTTCTTTGCGGACTGGGAGCACAAGATATTTATCTCAACCTTATTTTGCAGACTTGGAAGAAGAGTGTGCCGCCTGGGAGTGCCATGAGGAAGAGGACGGTCGACCCCGACCCCAGCCTGAAGTTCTGGAGGGTAGAGAGCTGTCCAAATGCCAGACGGAGTCATCCGTCCTGTCGGATTGCAGTTGGTCCATCCGGAGGATGGCCGTGTTCCGGTCTCTGCGGCACATGAGACAGGTGAGGTGTATGGATACATGGACAGCGCCGGGTGTATTGTATGTGGCCCCAAAATTAATCAATACACCGCACTCAAAGTGGAAAATAAAGCTTCAAAGTCTAGTTGACATTTATTAACTGATTGTGGCAACAGATAAGGACAAAAAGAAAAGAGCGAATTTAACGTTTCGGCTATAATTTAGCCTTTCTCAAAATGTCGCTGTGGAAACAAAATAATTGAAATAAGTTTCTCCAAACAAAATAAAATAAGACAAGACTATACATGTGACCAAAAAAATAATAAAAATAATCATAGTGCACCCCAAGAGACCTAATATATACATAGTACAACGAAAAATATATATACAGATATAAGTTAAAAAAGATCGATCAACATAACATACAGGTACTTAGAACATAATGAGTTTATAAATAATTACCTCAGGAATAGTCCAGTGCCAAAAAAGTGAGTAAAGGAAAAGAGAGCCAAGGTTCAGTCCTTCTATGGCTATAATAATAAGATACTGAGTAAATGTATGGTTATGAAAATGGAGAGTAAGCCAGTATTAAAGATTTACCCAATAAATGAGGCGTCACTATATGGAGAGTCAGCTATACAATGATATAGTCCGTGGGAGCTATGAGAGATGAATTAAACTATGAGAACATGAGCTATTTGCTACAGAATCGATCAGTAAAGGTAATTACCCACATAGAAGGCTGATCCAATGTATTTGGCTGCGCTCTAATTCAGGATCGTGTAATGGGCGCTATGGAGAATGATGGCAATACTGAGTATCATGCCGCAAAATGTAAAAAAGTCGGTCAGCAGAGTAAATTACCTTGGTGCAGAGTCAATGCGTATGGCGGCGCTCCCGCGCTGTGCCATGTGTCAGCACGCTAGTGAGACTGTCAGTGAACTTCTGTATATGTAGGTTACTGATCGTTAGGGCGGAAGTACGTGGCCTAAAGCGGAAGTGACGTAACGTTGTATGTGGCCCCGGCACAGTATAATGGCCGTGTAATGCCCAGGATCGGCGCCGGTACCGGAGCCTTATTCTGTGGGTCGCCCGGGCAGACTCCTGGTCACTCTCCTGTAACACGATCACTCCGGTAGACGGTAACGGCAGCACCGGTCTTGTGTTTTGCCTTCAGGTGCTCGGCGCTTCTGCCTTCCGCATGTTGGCCTGGCATATTCTGATGGGAAATCAAGTGATTTGGAAGGGGCACGACCAGGAACTGATCCAGTCGGCATTCGATGTCCTGCAGGTGAGTGTGACGGGAGTATAGTTATGTTACGTGGGACGCCATTACACCACATTAACCCTTTCATCTTCCGCATCGCAGGCCATGCTTCCTGTGGGTTGCATTCGTGTGATCCCGTACAGTGAAAAGTATGAAGATGCCTATAGGTGCAATTTCTTGGGGCTGAGCCCCCAGGCTGAGATCCCCCTGCATGTGCAGTCCTCCGGTGAGTGATCCCCAGCATCGTACAGATGTAGCAGAGTCCATACGGTGCAGTCAAGTTCTTAGGGTGAGTTTCCACGATCAGGAAACGCTGCGTGTTTGGCGCTGTGCGCTGGCGCAGCGCCAAATACGCAGCGTCCAGATGTTACAGCATAGTGGAGGGGATTTCAAGAAATCCCGTCTCCACTATGCGCAAAATTACGCAGGCGGCACACCTGCGTTTACGGACATGCTGCGCGTCTTTTCAGACCGCAGCATGTCCTCGCGTGTTGCGGCGACGGTGCGTCGCCGCAACAGAATTAACACAGGGCTATGTAGCCCTGCGCTCTTTCGGAGTGTGTCCTG
This sequence comes from Oophaga sylvatica, assembly GCA_033576555.1. Lineage (NCBI taxonomy): Eukaryota > Metazoa > Chordata > Amphibia > Anura > Dendrobatidae > Oophaga > Oophaga sylvatica. The sequence continues at coordinate 105,548,551 of JARQOD010000007.1, read as the reverse complement.
AACACCTCCGGAAAGAGCGCGCGTCACAAAGGGGGCGGGGCTTAGACGGAGCGGAAATTCCGCTCCGTCCAAAGCGCTGTGGTTCCGGACCGTGGAACCACAGCCTTATGGTTCCTCGGCCTGCGAGTGTTTCCTCGGCCCATGTCTGGTATTACCCATGCACGTTGGTGGTTGGCTCTCCAAATTCTAACAATTTTGACATTTTGCTTTTTTTTTCCCTTTTGATAGAATTTGCAGTGATGATTGACGTCCGAACGGCGCCACGATCCAACCTGTACCCCGTGTTGTTTGTGGATGACGAGCCGCTCAGTAAATACGAATTTGTGGTGGCGAGTGGGAGCCCAGTGGCCACAGACCGGGGTAAGTAATCCCGCTCTCACGCCTTTGGTCTTACTAGACCCATAACGAGACGTCAGGACCTGCCTGGGATGCTGCGGCAGAAGGAAAGGCTGCACGGTTTTGGCGGAGCTGCAACATTCGCCTTCTTACATCGCCGTGTAGCCACAGCCCTGTGTAATAGTCCAGATTTTCATACAAGAGGCCCATATTCTGCTTTTTATCGCCCACAGTGGGATTAACTATCCTAAGCAAGATCGAAGCTGCCTTGAGCAACGAGAACCTGTCCATGGACGTGGTGGATCAGTGCTTGGTGTGTCTGAAGGAGGAGTGGATGAAGTAAGGGGCCGCAGTTTACTGGGGAAAAATGAATGGGAGACGCTCCGGATATGAGTCAACGAAGCTTAGTTTAACCCTTTCTGACATTACATCACAAGTCCGGTGCCGGTGAACGTACCCGGTCCAGGAGCTATTATACAGCCGGCACCTCTATCCCCTTAAATACCGCTGTCAGTCTGTGCAAAAAAAAAAAATCTATACATATATTAGGGTGCCAAGGAAAAATGAACTTCGCAGATTAGTAAGTCTCACCCCTCAAATTTTGTTCCTTTTCCCATAAGGATTCACCATGTAAAATATGTTGACATTAAATTTAGATTTCCCACTTGCTCCAGGCATGTGAATGATTCCATGTTTCTCACTTTCCACAATATCGTACACACAAAAAGAAATATGTAAACCTTTTTTTCAAAAACATAAATAAAAGTTCAAATCACCCCGCTTTCGCCCTATTGAAAATTAAAGGGTTAAAAAAAATGATACACACATTTGGTATCGCCGCGTTCAGAAACGCCCGATCTATCAAATATAAAAATCAATTAATGTGATCGGTAAACGGCATAACACAACATACATGACGCGGGATAGGCATGACGATAAATACTAAACAGACATTTAAAACTGCAGTATGATGAGCCACTGAGCGAGCAGAAAATGATAACTAATCTGAAAAAAAGAAGATTATAAAATATCTATGACCAAAAAGGAACAAAATTAGGAGGTAAGACCTTCAAAAACTTGCTACTTAATTTTTACCATGCATTTCCTTGGCACCCTAATGTACCGTATATACTCGTGTATAAGCCGAGATTTTCAGCACCTTTTTTTGTGCTGAAATGCCCCCTCGGCTTATACACAAGTCATAGGGCAGAAACCAGCGGGGGAGGGGATGCGGCGGCAGGAGCCGGTGGCTGGGATCATACTCGCCCTCCTCGTGCCATCGCTGAACGTCCCTGCAATCCTGCGTTTCCCCGGCTTCCTGCAGCTCTCCAGCGCTGAGCGGTGATGTAATACCCGCTCATTAGGGTCATGTAATATGGACGCGACGGCACTCCCATAGGCGTGGCGTCCATATTCATGGCCTTAATGAGCGGTATTACGTCACCGCTCAGCGCTGGAGAGCTGCAGGAAGCCGGGGAGAACGCAGGATTGCCGGCCGGGACATTCAGCGATGGCACAGGGAGGGTGAGTATGATGGAGGAGGATGGGGGGAGCATGGAGGAGGACAAGGAGCATGGAGCAGGACGGGGGGGGGGGGAGGATGGAGAACACGGAGCAGGACGGGGGGGGAGGACGGAGAGCACGGAGCAGGACAGGGGGGAGGACGGAGAGCACTGAGCAGGACGGGGGGAGGACGGAGAGCACGGAGCAGAACGGGGGAAGGACGGAGAGCACGGAGCAGGACGGGGGTGGGCACAGTGGAGGATGGGGGAGTGCAGAGCTGGATGGGGGAGCACGGAGCAGGACGGGGGAGGATGGAAAGACGGAGCAGGACAGGATAATGGAGCAGGAGGAGGGGAGCACAGAGGAGAATGGGGGAGCACAGAGCAGGACGGCAACTTATACACCCGGCTTATACGCGAGTCAATAGTTTTTCCAAGTTTTTTGTGGCAAAATTAGGGAGTCGGCTTATACATGAGTATTATACGGTATATATATATGTATGTGAGTACTTACATTATTACACACATATATACAGTCATGGCCAAAAGTTTTGAGAATGACACAAATATTACATTTTTACAAAGTCTACTGCTTCACTTTTTCTAATGGCAATTTGCATATACTCCAGAATGTTATAAAGAGTGATCAGCTTAACAGCAATTACTTGCAAAGTCAATATTTGGCTAGAAAATGAACTTTATCCCCCAAAACACATTTCAACATCATTGCAGCCCTGCCTTAAAAGGACCAGCTAACCTCTTTTCAGTGATTGCTCCATTAACACAGGTGTGGGTGTTGATGAGGACATGGCTGGAGATCAATCGTCATGATTAGTAAGAATGACACCACTGGACACTTTAAAAGGAGGCTGGTGCTTGGCATCATTGTTTCTCTTCTGTTAACCATGGTTATCTCTAAAGAAACACATGCAGTCATCATTGCAATGCACAAAAATGGCCTAACAGGGAAGAGTATCGCAGCTAGAAAGATTGCACCTCAGTCAACAATCTATCGCTCATCAAGAACTTCAAGGAGAGAGGTTCCATTGTTACCAAAAAGGCTTCAGGGCGCCCAAGAAAGCCAGCAAGCGCCAGGACCGTCTCTTAAAAGTGTTTCAGCTGCGGATCGGGCTACCAGCAGTGCAGAGCTTGCTCAGGGAATGGCAGCAGCGGTGTGAGTGCATCTGCACGCACTGTGAGGCGAAGACTCTTGGAGCAAGGCCCGGTCTCAAGGAGGGCAGCAGAGAAGCCACTTCTCTCCAGAAAAAACATCATGGACAGACTGATATTCTGCAAAAGGTACAGGCAGTGGACTGCTGGGACTGGGGTAAAGTTATTTTCTCTGATGAATCCCTTTTCGATTGCTTGGGACATCAGGAAAACGCCTCATTCGGAGAAGACAAGGTGAGCGCTACACCAGCTTGTCTCATGCCAACTGTTAAGCATCCTGAAACCATTCATGTGTGGGGTTGCTTCTCAGCCAAGGGAATCGGCTCTACAGTCTTGCTAAAAACACAGCCATGAATAAAGAATGGTACCCGAATGTCCTCCAAGAGCAACTTCTCCCAAAACCCTCCAAGAGCAGTTTGGCGATCAACAATGCCTTTTGCAGCATGATGGAGCACCTTGCCATAAAGCAAAGGTGATAACTAAATGGCTCAGGGAACAAAACATAGAGATTTTGGGTCCATGGCCTGGAAACTCCCAGATCTTAATCCCATTGAGAACTTGTGGTCAATCATCAAGAGAGGTGGACAAACAAAAACCTAAAAATTCTGACAAAATGAAAGCATTTGATTGTGCAAGAATGGACTGCTATCAGTCAGGATTTGGTCCAAAGTTGATTGAGAGCATGCCAGGGAGAATTGAAGAGGTCCTGAAGAAGAAGGGTCAACACTGCAAATATTGACTTGCTGCATTAACTCATTCTAACTGTCAATAAGCTTTTGTTACTCATATGTTTCAATTATTATATTTCTGTCTGTGATAAAAACATCTGTCAAAACAATAAAAACCAGAGGGCAGCAGATCATGTGAAAATATAATATTTGTGTCATTCTCAAAACTTTTGCCCATGACTGTACAGACAGTGTACCATTAGACATGGCGGCCTCGGTGTTCTACGGTGATGGTTGTACAGATCATTGCTGCAGACGACTTCATCTTTATAGCCGGAGATGTAAACTGATTCTTTTTATTTATTTTTTAGTAAAGTGAAAGTTCTGTTCAAGTTCACCAAAGTGGACAGTCGCCCCAAAGAAGACACGCAGAAGCTGCTGGGCATATTGGGAGCGTCGGAGGAGGACAATGTCAAATGTTGAAATTTGGATGATGGTTCAGCAAGACGTACAAACCCACCTGATGTCCAGCGTGCGCAGCCCCACCTCGTCCGAGTGTCGGAACTAACGGCAAAAAAAGGGACATGTATTTGGACCAGACCGGCGTTCCATCGTAAATGTGTTAAGAAGAGCGGGAATAGATGTGGCTCGTGTTGACCCCATAGCGCCACGCCGATCTACAGGTTGTGTACGGTATTGAAGCACGGGATATTAGAGGTTAGCTGCAATCCCACATCAACTGCGGACAGGGTGGCGCTGGGAAAAAAAGCAGCTGTGTTGAGTGTTTTTTTTTTTTGTGTGTGTTTTTAACTTCTGCACATAAAGGAAACTCTACTTTTCGGGGGGAAAGGTGTCATCCGTGCCACACGGTCACGGATATACGAGCCATGAACGAGCAGCAGGGGGGGGTGATTGGGTTTTTTTGGGCCCTTTTTTTTTGCCCCCGGGTTTTTTTTACTTTTTTTTCCCTCTATAAGAAAAAAGTCTTTTTTTTCTCCATTCAATCCAAAAATGCAAAATTAGAGTGATGCATTGCAGGGGGTTAGCATTTAGCCCCCGCCCAAGTAGGGGGCCCCACCTGTCCGTTTTCAAAAGGGGGGTTGTTTCCGGCCCTTTTTCGGGGAGAAAAATTTACGGCAAAGAGAAGCCGTGCCAAAAAGCGGAAACCTGACTAAAAATTTATTGTTAAACAACTGGGTCCACAGGGGGGCTCAGCAGGGCCACCCCCCCCGGGGGGGGCCCCACTGCCCGCGGGGGCCACAGTGCCCCCCAGGGGTCCCCCACCGCCCGGAGGGGGGCCCAGGTGCCCGCAGGGGCCACAGGCGCTCACAGGGGTCCCAGGCTGCCGCAGGGGTCCCCAGGCCCCAGCAGGGGGGCCCCAGGCTGCCCCAGGGGTCCACAGGTGCCCGCGGGGCCAAAGGTGCCCAGCAGGGGTCCACACGCCCAGCAGGGGTCCAAAGATGCCCGCAGGGGCAAAAGGGGGCCCAGCAGGTTTTACAGGCCGCCCACAGGGGTCCCCCGGGGGCCCCCCGCAGGGGTCCCCGGCGCCAGCAGGGGTCCCGGGGCCCCCAGGGGGTCCCACGGGGCCCCTTCCAGCGGGGCCAAGCGCCCCCCAGGGTCCACGGCGCCCGAGGGGCCCCGGGGGCCCAGCAGGGGCCCAGGCCGCCCAGCAGGGGCCAAGGTGCCCAGCAGGGGTTCCCCCCCCCACAGGGTCCACCGCCCAGCAGGGCCCACAGGGCCGCCCCCCAGGGGGGCCCCCAG
>JARQOD010000007.1:105541499-105543014 GCA_033576555.1 Oophaga sylvatica | reverse complement strand
CCTGCTGACTGCAGACTCCCAACTGTATCTCCAGTCACGAACTCCCCTGGCACGGGCTGTCACCGTAACACCCAGCCGGGTAAGAATCGCCGCTTTCAACTTGGCATAGTCTTCGCTGTCCTGCTTGCTCAGGTCAGCCCAGACTTTTTGGGGTTCCCCAATCAGATAGGGTACGACCACCATGGCCCATTCAGATAGTGGCAGATTCTCCTTCTCTGCCAGTCTCTCAAACCTAGTAAGATATACCTCCACATCATCACGAGGTGTCATTTTTCTCAAGGACCGTCTTACCGCCTTCTTTATAGCGGACAACGCCGGTGCCTTCACAACATTACTTCGGGACGCGGCACCGAAATCCTTTTTTGGTGCTGTCATCTGCTCAATAAATAACCGGTTATTCTCCTGCTGCTGCAGGAATTGCTGCTGGGCCTGCTGCATGTGCTGCTGGTGCTGCAGGCGCTGCTGCTCCATGCTTCGCTGGGCCTGCACCAGGTACTCAACGAGTTCCTCCATACTGCCGGACTCATCTGTCTCAATCACAGCAGTCTTATGTTGCATATTAACTTGCGCCATTTGTTCAAACAGCGCCTCCATGCTGTCAGATATCTCTGTCTTCACAACGGCAGACTTCAGTCAAGGCACACACACTACACAGCTTTTTTCCACAGAAAATTCAGCCTTGCTGTGCAAACACTTTTTTTTTTTTTTTTTTTCCTTTGCAAAGTCTATTAGGGCTACTGTCTCTTTAAGACTGCTCCACAAACTTTTCTTTTGCTGCTGCACATTCCACAGTCATTTTCACAACAAGTTCAGCTTTGCTGTGCATACATTTTCTCTCTGCAGACCCTATCAGGGCCACTGTCTCTCCAAGACTGCTCCAAACAGACGTTTCTGCTGACACACACTTTTTTTTTTTTTTTTTCTGCTGCTATTTCAATAGACTTCACCTTTAATGCTGTCTCTCGCCTCTGTGCTGCATACACACTCCAGCACTAACTGTATCAGGCACTGCGCTGCCCCAGCATTCTCCGCCAATTGTAGCCTTCCGGGGGGTTTAGCTCTAGGATCGCTGTCTGGGTAGACAGAATGGCACGGAAACAGTTCATTCAGACAGCAGTTTGGTGAAAACTGGCCGCAACCAGTTTTATTAAAGTCCACAGCACACAGATAAAAACAAATCATAAACAGAAAACCTGGGCTTGTCTAGCCACTAAATTACACTTAGATAGATGGCCCTCTCTATCCGGGACCCAGACTCTACCAGTCTGTGCCCAAAACAACACATATCACATATGTTACCAGTATGGAGTTTCACAGACACTCCTCTTTATGTCCGAAGGTAACTCCAATGTCCAGACTTGAGAGAGGTCACCCCCTATTCAGTCGCTATTCGCACGGATTCTCACTGCGACTACTCCTGTGTCCGGGGTACTTCCTGCACCCAGACTGAGATAGCTCACACTCTTAGAGACTGCTTCCTTGTGCCGGGACACCTCCCTGTGTCCGGGCTAAGGC
>JARQOD010000007.1:105531499-105533999 GCA_033576555.1 Oophaga sylvatica | reverse complement strand
TATCTGCAGACCAGATATAACCTCAAGAGAAATGTGCTGTCTTCCAGGTGCAAAAATTAAAGATGTGTCTGACAGGATATCAGGACTCTTCAGACCTACAGATGACTACCCATTCCTGCTAATACATGTGGGGACAAATGACACCGCTAGAAACGACCTGGAAACCATCTGCAGTGACTTTGAAAACTTAGGTAAGAAAGTGAAAGAACTGGGAGCGCAGGTGGTCTTCTCTTCCATCCTCCCAGTGGATGGCCATGGAACAAGGAGGTGGAATAAGATTCTGCAGGTGAACAACTGGCTACGTCGATGGTGCCGTCAGCAAGGATTTGGATTTCTGGATCACGGAGTGAATTACCTATACGATGGACTACTTGCTAGAGATGGGGTGCACCTTACGAAGACTGGAAAACATGTATTTGGAAGTCGCCTTGCTACATTCATCAGGAGAGCTTTAAACTAGAACAATGTGGGAAGGGAAGCAAAACGCCAGCAAAAGCCATACACCTGACAAATACTATTGAGAACTCGGCTATTAGAAGTGGAAAGAAAGAACGAAGACAAAACAATCTAAATAATAAAATTATTGGAGGAAGAGAAACTAATCACAAACTAAAATGTTTTTATACAAATGCACAAAGCATGGGCAACAAACAAGGAGAACTGGAACTACTAACGCAGGAGAAGAAGTATGATGTCATTGGAATCACTGAGACTTGGTGGGACAATACGCATGATTGGAATAAGAGGCTAGAAGGATACAACTTATTTGCAAGAAACAGACTTGATAAACGAGGAGGAGGTGTCGCATTGTATGTTAGAAAAGCGTATATCTGCACAGAGATTGACGCTTCAGAGACTGGGAGTTCTGTGGAAACTGTTTGGGTAAGAATACAAGGACAGAACAATGGAAAGGACACCATTGTAGGCATTTACTACAGGCCGCCTGTGCAAGCTGAAGATATGGATGAACTCTTTATGCATCAAATGGCCAAGTTCTCCAAAAAATATGACATAGTGGTCATGGGAGATTTCAACTATCCAGACATTTGTTGGGAATCTCTCTCAGGAAAAACTAACAGGTCAAGGAAATTCTTATCCTCTCTTGCTGACAACTTTATCTTCCAAAAGGTAGAGGAGAAAACAAGGGGATCTGCTACCTTGGATCTAATCCTCATAAACAGGGAGGAAATGGTGGAGGAGGTGAGAGTGGCTGGGACCCTAGGAGGTAGTGACCATGCTATTTTAGAATTTTGGATAACAAGAGGAGGAAGACCTGTGAAGACTCAGACGTCAAGGTTAGATTTCAGAAAGACAGATTTTAAGGGACTCAGAAAGAGAATTGGAGGGATCCAATGGCTGGATATTCTTAAGGACAAAAATGTCCAGGAAGGATGGGACATCTTGAAAAATGAGATTCTCAAAGCACAATCGTTAACAATTCCAAAAAGAGGGAAGAATGGGAAGCATTTAAGGAAACCAGGATGGATAAACATAGAACTTAAACACATGCTAAAAAGGAAGAAAGAAATGTTTATCAAATGGAAAGAGGGAGGCATATCTAAAGAAGAATATAATGCCATCTGCAGAACCTGCAGGGCACAAATCAGATTATCTAAAGCTGACAATGAATTAAGGCTTGCAAGAGATGTCAAAAGCAACAAAAAAGGATTTTGGGGATACGTCAAAAGTAAAAAAAAAGTCAAAGATGCTATAGGATTTTTACAGGATGAAAATGATGAAATGGTAAGAAAGGATGTTGAGAAGGCTGAACTTTTAAATTCCTATTTTGCATCTGTTTTCTCTCAGAAAGGAAATGTAACATCAACTGATCTTCACTGTCCTATTAAAGGAATAGAAGAATCCAGGATATCTATAAACAGAAAGACAGTGAGGAAACACTTAGCTAACCTAAATGAATTCAAGTCTCCAGGTCCAGATGAATTACACCCCAGGGTACTGAAGGAGATAGCAGAAGAAATTCTTGAACCACTGTCCATAATCTTTGAAAATTCTTGGAGAACAGGAGAAGTCCCAGAAGACTGGAGAAGAGCAAATGTTGTTCCTATCTTCAAAAAGGGGAAGAAGGTGGACCCAGGGAACTACAGGCCGGTGAGTCTGACTTCTATACCAGGAAAAATCTTTGAACAAATTATTAAAGAACATGTATCTAAGTACCTGGATAAGAATGAAGTGATTAAACAGAGTCAGCATGGGTTTGTAACTAATAAGTCATGTCAGACTAACTTAATTTCCTTCTATGACAGAATCACTGACTGGGTGGATCAGGGAAATGCTGTAGATATAGTATATCTTGACTTCAGCAAAGCATTTGACAAAGTATCTCACACAATCCTTATTGAAAAAATGACTAAGTATGGAATGGACAAGGCAACTGTTAGGTGGATTCATAACTGGCTTAGTGATCGGACTCAAAGAGTGGTTGTAAATGGCTGCACATCCAGTTGGAAGAATGTCTCAAGTGGGGTACCACAGGGCTCTG
>JARQOD010000007.1:105493999-105528999 GCA_033576555.1 Oophaga sylvatica | reverse complement strand
CCCAGCAGGGGTCCGCCAGCCGCCCGGCGGGGGTCCATCAGCCGCCCAGCGGGGGTCCACAGGCTGCCCAGCAGGGGTCCACCAGCCGCCCAGCAGGGGTCCACCAGCCGCCCAGCAGGGGTCCGCCAGCCGCCCAGCAGGGGGTCCATCAGCCACCCAGCAGGGGCCCGTCAGCCGCCCAGCAGGGGCCCATCAGCCACCCAGCAGGGGTTAACAGGCCACCCAGCAGGGGTCCACAGGCTGCCCAGCAGGGGTCCGCCAGCCGCCCAGCAGGGGTCCGCCAGCCGCCCGGCGGGGGTCCATCAGCCACCCAGCAGGGGTCCACCAGCCGCCCAGCAGGGGTCCGCCAGCCGCCCAGCAGGGGGTCCATCAGCCACCCAGCAGGGGTCCGCCAGCCGCCCGGCGGGGGTCCATCGCAGAAAGGATCTGGCTTCTGGTCCAGATTTCTGACTGAGCCAATTTGCAAATTGGTGTTGTCACCATTCTTGGCGCATAAATCTGGAAGGAAGCCAAACTGCGGCCTCGATGCTTTATGCGATGGACGCCACAATATTTTCTCAGCGCTTTTGATTTTATAAAACCACGACACGTTCAAAGCGAAATTAACTTTATAAAAAAAGAAAACTTTTTTCTCTGGCACGACTTCCTTTTTGAGTGATTGTACAAAAGTGTGAGTGACGCCCGGGACAACATGGCCCTGGCTTCTTGTTTATGGGGCTCCCCACATAGTAGTAGCCATTACCTGAGCGCCCTACCACCTCCGCGGGCGCAGTCACAGCTAGATACTCATTAAGGCTTGTTTTCTTTCCGTGACTTTCGATCCCATTCACTAAGTTTTATGTGGTAAAATTGGTCATTTTTCTCATCAGTTGAATAGGAAATGAGATGCGGCGGCCAAAAAGACGCAGACGGGCACATTTATTAAGGAAATAAAAACTTTTATTTTTTTCTACTCTTAAAGCACCAAGTTTATTGTGGGTGCCCTTAAACTGCCATAATTGTGTGTTTTATTCACTTTCCCAGCGATTTTCTCCTCAGAAACCATCACTGACAGGTTTTGCCTCAGCTGTAGGCGCCATTTTGTGTCCGCCCCTGAGGCATCACTTCCCGCCATTTGTCAGGCCCCGCCCCCGCTGTCATGGTCCCCGCGGTGTCCTGGAGGCGACTCGGTGTGGCAGCGGCGGCCGTGGCGCTGGGTCTGGAGCTCGTGTACCGCTTCATGCGGAGGCGGCGGCGGCCGGTGCGGGAGGTTCTGTTCTTCCCGGCTCCTCTCGTGTGTGCGGAGCCGCTGCTGAGCCCCGGGAGCCGCTGCTCCTGCCCGTTACCTCACCGCACGGACGGCGCGCTGTCCGCGCTGCTCAGGCGGCTCCTCGGGGCGCGGCGCTCGCTGGAGCTCTGCATCTTCACCTTCTCCAGCCTCCCGCTGGCCCGGGCCGTGCTGCTGCTCCATGGCCGCGGGGTGCGGGTGCGAGTCATCACCGACAGCGACTACATGGCGGCGGCTGGATCCCAGATCGGAGAACTGAGGAAGGCGGGTAAGATGGCCTGAGGGGAGGACGCGGTACATGGGGGCTGCGGTGACTGGAGCAGCGGTACATGGGGGGCTGCGGTGACTGAGGAAGCGGTACATGGAGGGCTGGGGTGACTGGAGCAGGGGTACATGGGGGGCAGTGGTGACTGGAGCAGCGGTACATGGGGGGCTGCGGTGACTGGAGCAGCGGTACGTGGGGGGCTGCGGTGACTGGAGCAGCGGTACATGGGGGGCTGCGGTGACTGGAGCAGCGGTACATGGGGGGCAGTGGTGACTGAGCAGCGGTACATGGGGGGCTGCGGTGACTGAGGAAGCGGTACATGGGGGGGCTGTGGTGACTGGAGCAGCGGTACATGGGGTGCAGTGGTGACTGGAGCAGCGGTACATGGGGCAGTGGTACATGGGGGGCAGTGGTGGCTGGGGTGCGGTACATGGGGGGCTGTGCTGACTGAGGAAGCGGTACATGGGGGGCTGTGCTGACTGAGGAAGCGGTACATGGGGGGCTGTGCTGACTGAGGAAGCGGTACATGGGGGGCTGTGGTGACGAGCAGCGGTACATGGGGGGCAGTGGTGACTGGAGCAGCGGTACATGGGGGCAGTGGTACATGGGGGGCAGTGGTGGCTGGGGGTGCGGTACATGGGGGGCTGTGCTGACTGAGGAAGCGGTACATGGGGGACTGTGGTGACTGAGGAAGCGGTACATGGGGGGCTGTGGTGACGAGCAGCGGTACATGGGGGCAGTGGTGACTGGAGCAGCAGTACATGGGGGCAGTGGTGACTGGGGGTGCGGTACACGGAGGGCTGTGGTGACTGGGGGTGCAGTACACGGAGGGCTGTGGTGACTGGAGTAGCGGTACATGGGGGGCTGTGCTGACTGAGGAAGCGGAACGTATTGGGGGGCAGTGGTGACTGGGGGTGCGGTACATGGGGGGCTGTGCTGACTGGAGCAGCGGTACATGGGGGGCAGTGGTGACTGGGGGTGCGGTACATGGGGGGCTGTGGCGACTGGAGCAGCTTTACATGGGGGGTAGTGGTAACTGGAGCAACGGTACATAGGGGGCAGTGGTGACTGGAGCAGCGGTACATAGGGGGCAGTGGTGACTGGAGCAGCGGTACATGGGGGGCTGTGCTGACTGAGGAAGCAGAACGTATGGGGGGCTGTGGTGACTGGAGCAGCGGTACATGGGGGCTGTGCTGACTGAGGAAGCGGAACGTATGGGGGGCTGCAGTGACTGGAGCAGCGGTACATGGGGGCAGTGGTGACTGGAGCAGCGGAGCATGGGGGGGCTGTGCTGACTGAGGAAGCGGAACATGGGGGGCTGTGGTGACTGGAGCAGCGGTACATGGGGCTGTGCTGACTGAGGAAGCAGAACGTATGGGGGGCTGCAGTGACTGGAGCAGCAGTACATGGAGGGCTGTGCTGACTGGAGCAGCGGAACATGGGGGGCTGCGGTGACTGGAGCAGCGGTATATGGGGGGCTGTGCTGACTGGAGCAGCGGAACATGGGGGGCTGTGCTGACTGGAGCAGCGGTACATGGGGGGGCTGCGGTGACTGGGGAAGCAGAACATGGGGGACTGTGCTGACTGAGGAAGCGGAACGTATGGGGGGCTGTGGTGACTGGAGCAGCGGTACATGGGGGGCTGCGGTGACTGGAGCAGCGGAACATGGGGGGGCTGTGCTGACTGAAGAAGGAGAACGTATGGAGGGCTGTGGCGACTGGAGCAGCGGAACATGGGAGGCTGTGGCGACTGGAGCAGCGGTACATGGGGGCCTGCGGTGACTGAAGAAGCGGAACGTGTGGGGCTGTGGCGACTGGAGCAGCGGTACATGTGGGGCTGTGGCGACTGGAGCAGCGGAACATGTGGGGCTGTGGCGACTGGAGCAGCGGTACATGTGGGGCTGTGGCGACTGGAGCAGCGGTACATGGGGGGCTGTGGCGACTGGAGCAGCGGTACATGGGGGCTGTGGCGACTGGAGCAGCGGTACATGGGGGGCTGTGGCGACTGGAGCAGCGGTACATGGGGGGGCTGCGGTGACTGGAGCAGCGGAACATGGGGGCTGTGCTGACTGAAGAAGCGGAACATGGGGGGCTGTGGTGACGAGCAGCAGTACATGGGGGGCTGTGCTGACTGGAGCAGCGGAACATGGTGGGCTGCTGTGACTGGAGCAGCGGAACATGGTGCGCTGCTGTGACTGGAGCAGCGGTACATGGGGGCTGTGGTGACTGGGGAAGCGGAACATGGGGGGCTGTGCTGACTGAGGAAGCGGAACGTATGGGGGTCTGTGGCGACTGGAGCAGCGGTACATGGGGGGCTGCGGTGACTGAAGCAGCGGAACATGGGGGGCTGTGCTGACTGAAGAAGCGGAACATGGGGGGCTGTGGTGACGAGCAGCAGTACATGGGGGCTGTGCTGACTGGAGCAGCGGAACATGGTGGGCTGCTGTGACTGGAGCAGCGGTACATGGGGGCTGTGGTTACTGGAGCAGCGGTACATGGGGGCTGTGGTCACTGGGGGAAGCAGTACGTGGAGGGCAGTGGTGATTGGAGAAGCGGTACATGGGGGGGCTGTGGCGACTGGAGCAGCAGTACATGGGGGCTGTGGTGACTGAGGAAGCGGTACATGGGGGGCTGCAGTGACTGGGGGAGCAGTACGTGGAGGGCAGTGGTGATTGGGGAAGCGTTACATGGGGGGCTGCAGTGACTGGGAGAGCAGTACGTGGAGGGCAGTGGTGATTGGGGAAGCGGTACATGGGCGGCTGCGGTGTCTGGGAAAGCCAGACATGGGGGGCATATATAAAGGGTTATGAGATGAGGACAAGGGGGATAGGACATACATAAGGGGGGATGGTGGTTGTAGGGATGATGAAGAGACATTTGTAGAATGAGTGGCAGATTGATGGAGTCCTACCACCGGAGCTTCCTTGAGAACATAATGTATTTGAATGTAATGACCCCAGTACATCCCCTATTACCGGCCCCCTCCTGTCTGGCTGCCAGCAGTGGCCGTACAATTTGGCTTCAAAATTTTGCTGTTTGGTGGTTACACGATAAGCGATATAACTACTACATTTCTGTTGCCTGAGGGGCTGTACCTGCAGTTTGTGCTGGAGAAAAGTTTTTCTTTCACTAAATGGTAGATTGTATATATTTACTTGTCGCTTAGTCCAAAAATTGAGTTAAATAGTTTAAAAAAAAAAAAACCCTGACCGCTCCTGATCCTGCAGCTTTTTTCCGTTTTTCCTCTGTCACTCCACTGCAGAGAGATTCACATTTGAGTCTTCTGGAGCACACTATGTGAAATCTCTGATTTAAGCCACATTCACAAGTTCAGTATTTTACATCAGTATTTGTAAACCAAAACCATGAGTGGGTGATAAATGCAGAAAAGGTGACGTGTTTGTGTTATACTTTTCCTTGGATTTTTCCACTCCTGGTTTTAGATTCCAAATACTGAATGTGTTCATGTGACTCCTCATCTTGAATACAATGTCTTCTGATTTTGCAGGTGTCGTGGTTCGTCACAATCAGTCCTCCGGCTACATGCACCACAAATTTGCGGTAGTGGATAGGAGCATTGTCATCTCCGGCTCCATGAACTGGACTCAGCAGGCGATACATGTGAACCAAGAAAATCTCCTAGTCACAGACGATGGTGCGTGCGTCAGGGCCTACATGGAGGAGTTTGAACGTCTCTGGGAGGAGTATGACCCTGCTGGCTACTGTTTCTTCCCAAAGGAAGACAAGGAGGGACCATAAGGTCTCATTGCTGTGATCACCCTACCGATGCACACATGCCAACGTCGGTGTTTAAGAGGCTTGTTGCTTCAGTTTTTTTTTTGTTCCACATTTTTATTTTACCACGTTTAAATCTTACACTAAAGACCTTGGATGGAGGAATCTGCGATAATCATAAGGCACACAAGCAGCCAGGAAAACGCACTATTGCCCACAGAGCAGCAGGTATCAAGTATATGTGTATGAATATATATGTTAAGATGAGTAATCCAAGTGTTTTCACAAAATAGGTCATCAATGTTTGATCATGAAGAGGAGATCCTGACCTCCCATTTTTCCTCACTTTGATCGAAACGGATTAAAGCAGCGTAGGTTGCACATGTCCACTGCTGCCTTATTCAGTGACTCTCCAGGACTGATGGAAATAAAGGTAGACGAACGTTGTCCTCCTATCAGCTCCATAGAGGTAAATGGAGTGCCTGGTATCAATAAAATCTGCAGATTTGGGCAATAGTCCCTAAGGTCTATGAGCATTGTTAAAGGGGTGTTCTGCCTAACCACATGATATGCGAAATCTTAACGCATGACATTTCATGGGAGATGAGCTGCTGCCAGAATTGTTGGGCAGCAGCTTGTTCCCCTCAACTGATCAATTGTATGGGGGCATTGGGAGGAAAGGCTGACGGTGATCTTTAATGTTTGGCCACTTATCTTGTATTTTATCATAGCCCTACCTACAGCATCATATGTGCATTATTGAGTAAAACACTGTGACTCAGTCAGTGAGCACAGTGTCTTGTAGACAGTTTGCCTGGTCTAAGGCTCTCCAGGAAACAAATGGTGGTCATTTTGCTGAGGTGGCTTTGCTGTCGTTCTTGTGGCAGTTTTCATGCTATGTTGTATAAGTGTAGAGAGCGGGCAGTTCGCTAGAGAGGGCTTCCGAACCTTTAAGCGGTTAAAAGAAGGGACACAACACATAAAATTAATGTAATGACATTGCTGTGCATTATATTCACTTTTTGCTGTGCTATTTCAGGCAGAATCCATCTGAAAAGACCCATACACACATTGCTCACAAGGCCTGGTGGTGTAGTGCAGAAGAAATCTGTCCATCATTGGTCCACAATCTGAGTTTATTGCACTTTTTGTTTTACTAATTGTATTTTGAAGAAGAAAGTTAAGACCTCTACTGGTATGTTCACGTTTAATACTTTTTTTTTTTCACATGTAGAGAATTTGAAGTTAACACATGGTTAGGTCAGTAAGATTTTTAATAAATCTTTACACCGTTGCTGAAACGTAATATTCGGAAATTGTACTGAATTAATCACGAATATTGCCCAGTGCAATAGAAAAAGGTGAAACCTGTAACACGTCGATTTTACTGCAGAAACATCTGCAGCAAATCTTTTACGTGTTATTGGTGTAGAAGAACGGAGGATTTCAGGATGGCATGGAGAACCAAAATGTCATAGTTTGCTCTGTTCAGTTGTATTTAAGCCTTAGCTTTTGCAGAAGCCAAATTTGGATTTTTCTGACTTTTTGTCAGAGCAACTTTGCCTTCACTTGCATTATGTTGCTGGGAAGTAGTGGTGCAAGGCGATGTTTCCTCAACCTTAAAGGGAACCTGTCAGCAGTTTTGGCCGTATTAAGATATAGCCACTGCCTTTCAGGGCTGATATACGGCATTCTATAATGCTGTAGATAAGCCCCGATTTGACCAGAATGATAAGTTTATTATACTCACCCAGGGGGGCGGTCTGGTTTGATGGGTATCGCCGATCTGGCGCCTCCCATCTTCATGTGATGCCGCCCTCCTGCTTGCTTCACAGGCATACTTTGCTCTGGCCTCTACAGGGCAGATAAGTACGCCGGCGCAGGAGCGCGATGCCGGGGAGCCATGAAGCGGGCGGGCGGCATCACAAGAAGATGGGAGGCCCCGTACCCGCGACACCCATCGGGCCAGACCGGACCGCCCCCCGGGTGAGTATAATAAAACTTATTTTTCTTATCTTTCTGGTCGAATCGGGGGCTTATCTACAGCATTATAGAATGCCGTATATCAGCCCTGAAAGGCATTGGCCGTATCTTATATTGGCCAAAACTGCTGACAGGTTCCCTTTAAGGCTTGTTGACAAGTGTATTTTCAGTTCATGTTTTCTACATGTAGTTTGTGCTAGTGGATCTCAGGTCTGTGTTGAAATATTTTTTTTATAGCATGCCATTGTCTCATCTGATTTATGGACCAGGCTAATGAAAATAACTAGGAAGCAGTTCCTGCACCCATCTGCTATGTGAAGAGTACATGGGGCCAGCTACGGCAGCAATATTCATCTGCTGGAATCATGCAGATTTAATAAAAACAGCAACACTTTTAGCACGGCAATAAAATGTATGTAAATATAGGTGAGGGAATCTTTCAGCAGCAGAATGGAAGGAAAGGAGACACACTAGTAATGACTAGTGGGTAGGCGGAGCCCAGATAGGATTGACACCTCAGATTATAAAGAGTGTTGACCGGCCCCTCCAGCTCGGGCTCCTCCTACTCCTGCTTCTTCAGTCTAAAATTTGAGGTCCAGAGGATGGTCGCTGCTGGAAGCAGCTCCTCAGAAAACTTTATTATTTTTATCGGACAAGAGACTTGGATCACCAGAAGTGGTCTAGAGGTCTCAGGGGTCTCAGCGCTGCTGGACCCCACACCTCCCTTGGCGATCTGTAATACCCTGTATGGTGGTCCCTGCAGTTTCACGCCGGCCCTGGGGGATGAGGATTGCTTCCCTGGCGGGGACGCAAACCGCACATCGGGGGTCACTGCGTTCCCCCCGGGGGGGGAAGCGATGGGCACAGCGCCACAAACCCCTGGGGGTCCCTGTGGCGCTCGGCTGGTGAGTACGGCATTTTTATGTGAATGTGTGTGTGCTCTCAGTGGCTGCTGCGGCAGCCGCTGGTACATGTATTAGATGACATGTTTGGTGACTGTATTTTATGTCCGCAGGCAGATACCTGCAGGACAGAGGAGAGCAGAGAGCGAGGAGTTCACGCTCTTTTCTGAAGCCGGAGGGGGGCGTGGCTTCACGCTTCACGCTCTTTTTGTGACAGGAATCGCTCTGAGGAGACTGCAGCTTCACTATCCTTCTCTTCCGGCTTCTCTCAGCGCGGCGGCCATTACAGAGGCTCCGGGCTCCTCATGCTCCGCTCCTCCTGTTTAAGGTATACTTTCACCGAGGCCAGCTGGGTGAGTGAATATCATCACCCCACAGCGCAGAACCTATCTGTGTTCCAAGTGACAGATAGCGTTTATCTGCAGCCGCGTTCTCTTATAGAGACCTGGGACTCGCACACTCCTTTTATTTTATATAGGGAGTTGGCGGCATTAACCCCTATGAAGGGTTAACCCTTTCAGCAATAACCGCCGCAGGTTCTACCCGGTAGGGATCAGAACGCAGGAGGTTATTTATATATGAGAGATAGCTGGGGTAACTCTCTTCTTTAAGAGCTTTAACCCTTCAGCGTACTTGCTCAGTCTGCTTAGTAACCACACTGTTTCCAGTTACTAACAGGGTTTTGACCTGCCATTTACTGCTAACATGTCGGTTCAGGGTCCGGAAGGTGCGGACCATCTGCCAGATCCGCTACAGGATCAGTCGCAAGTATCTGATACGCAGACTTCGACGGCATCAAGCGCTGCGATTTACAGCGATACCAAATTAGATGCCATCGCTCAGTCAATTAATGGCTTGTCTGACCTTTTAGGTCAGTGGGTGTCCGCTAGATCCTCTCATGACAGGAAGCGGCGCAGGCCGGTGCCATCTTTTCCGCGTAGCGAATCAGAGGTATCTGATATGGAATGCGGACAGGGTTCTCCTTCAAACTCAGAAGGGGAGTTATCCGATTCGGATAAGGAGGATCGGCTGGGACATTCTTTCTCTCTTGTGAGCCGAACAGAGGCTTTAATTGAAGCTATGAGGGAGGCGTTACAGTTACCAGAGGAGGTAACTACACGGCCTGGTAAGTCGGGCCGCATGTACCAGGAGTACCATAAGTCGCGGTCAACATTACCGGCTCTGGAAGAGCTTAATACGGTAGTGGAGAAGGAACGTCTGTGTCCAGATAAACGTTTTCAAGGGACACGGTTCTTTGAAGCATTATATCCGTGTTCAACGGAATTGACGGATAGTTGGATTCCTTCTCCTGACGTGGATGTTCCTTTATCCCAGCTTAGTAAATCCTCATTGCTTCCGGTTAAAGGGAAAGCGAGTCTGCAAGAGCCGCTGGACAGAAAAACGGAGATGGCGGCAAAATCCATCTATGAAGCTGCAGGTCATGGATTCAGAGCAGTACTAGGATCCATGTGTGCTTCTAAGGCTTCCCTGTGCTGGTTGGTCCGTTTACGGAAGGCGTTGCAAAATAGATCTCCATTATCCGAGATAGATGGACTTCTCGATTTATTGGAGACTGCAGCCCGATATAGCTGTGATGCAGGTCTGGATACTGCGTCATTATTATCCAGGACGCAATCCTCAGCGGTCACAGTCAGAAGAGCACTGTGGCTTAGACAGTGGACCGGGGACGCGGTTTCCAAGCAGGGTTTACTGTCTTTAGCCTACAAGGGTGGTCAGCTATTTGGATCTGATCTCACAGGGCTGATTGCCAAGGCAAAGACTAAAGAAGCGGCTTTACCACAGCGAAGGGCTATGGCTTCTACGTCTGGCAGACCTAGTGCCGGTAATGGTCGGCTGTATTTTCGGTCTAGGGGACGATCCGGTCAGTCTTCTTGGGATCGGGTCGTCCCTCTTTTTCGGGAAAGAAGTCTTCTCAGAAATCCTGCACCCCTTGGAAACAAAGTTTCCGTCAAGACAAGCGGGAAACTGACAAAAAGCCCGCCAAGGCAGACTGACGCCAGGTCCTCACTCGAGGGCTCTCGAGTGGGGGGTCGCCTGCTCCAATTCAAGGCGAATTGGATTTCCCGCGTTCCGGATTTCTGGGTAACGCGAGTTGTGTCGGCAGGCTATTTCATAGAGTTTTCTTCTCGACCCCCGGACAGTTTTTGCCAGTCTCGCATTCCGTCAGAGCCCGAGCTATTTGCCGCTCTGCTACGAGAGGTGGAATTCCTTCTGCAGAAGGGTGTAGTAATACCGGTTCCAACAGAGGACCGGGGAAAAGGTTTTTATTCAAATCTCTTTGTGGTCCCCAAAAAAGAGGACAAATTTCGTCCTATTCTGGATCTCAAAAGATTGAATCAGCATGTCCACACCCAAAAATTCCGCATGGAGTCACTTCGCTCCGTTGTGGCAACCCTGTCGCAGAACGACTTTCTGGTGTCAATCGACATTCGCGACGCTTATTTGCATGTTCCCATCGGAAGGGCTCACCAGCGCTTCCTTCGTTTTGCCATAGGTCAGGACCATTACCAATTTGTGGCCCTGCCATTCGGCTTGGCTTCAGCGCCCAGAGTTTTTACAAAAATTCTAGCGCCTCTCATGGCAATTCTTCGAAGACAGGGAGTCACGATTATTCCCTATCTGGACGACCTTTTGATTGTGGCGTCCTCAAAGGAGGAGGCGGTGACGGCTCGCAATCTATCCCTTCAGCTCCTGGAGGACTTCGGGTGGCTGGTCAATTGGGAGAAGTCGTCTCTGGAACCGTCGCAGTCAATCCTGTTTTTGGGGATGCATTTCGACACGGTACGGGCAGTGGTGTCCCTACCTCCAGACAAGCGGGCATGTCTCCTTCGACATGTACAGACTATGAAGTCTTCGACAGCAATGTCCCTTCGGAAGTGTATGCGCCTTTTAGGTCTGATGGTGGCTTCCATGGAAGCACTTCCGTTTGCCCAGTTTCATTCCAGAGCCCTCCAAAGGCTCATTCTGAGTCATTGGGATCGATCGCAGATTGCACTGGATCGCAGTATCCTCATCTCTCGCAGGGTGCGAGAGTCCCTAAGTTGGTGGTCACGTCCAGGAACGTTATCACTGGGGAAGTCTTTCCTTCCTCCGAGGTGGTCGGTCATAACCACCGATGCCAGACTGACGGGCTGGGGGGGTGTCTGGAACGATCTCTGGGTTCAGGGAGTATGGTCATCGGAAGAGTCTGTTCTACCGATCAACATCTTGGAATTGAGGACAATTTTCCTTTGCCTCCAACACTGGACGGTCCCTTTGAGCGGTCTACCAGTCCGAGTGCAGACAGACAACGCAACGGCGGTCGTGTATATCAACCACCAAGGCGGGACGAGGAGTTCCAGGCTCATGGTGGAAGTGTCTCGGATACTGAATTGGGCCGAGGACAGAGTACCAGCCATCTCTGCGATTCACATTCCAGGAGTTCAGAATACCACGGCTGACTTCCTCAGTCTAGAGCAGATGGATCCCGGAGAATGGAGTCTTCATCCGGAGATCTTTGCACTGCTGTGCTCCCTTTGGGGAGTTCCCCAAGTGGATTTGATGGCATCCAGGTCCAATGCCAAGTTGCTGGCCTTCATGTCCAGGTACAAGGACCCGAAGGCTGTGGTGGTGGATGCTCTGGTGGCCCCGTGGGACCGATTCGAGCTAATCTATGTGTTTCCACCGATATCTTTACTTCCTCTGGTGCTGCGTCGGATCAGACTGGAGAGAATCCCGGCTATGTTGATAGCCCCAGATTGGCCAAGGAGGACGTGGTTCTCGACACTGGTGTCGCTTTTAGCAGCACCGCCATTTCCACTTCCTCTTCGCCCGGACCTGTTAACCCAGGGTCCTGTCCGTCATCCGGACCTGAAGTCTCTGCGTTTGACGGCGTGGCTCTTGAGACCGAAATACTGACCCGTAGAGGTTTTTCAGCCGAAGTCATTGCCACTCTGCAAGCTGCCAGAGGTCCGGTTACTACTAGAATTTACCACAAGACCTGGGAAGCCTTCTTCTCGTGGTGTTTGGGTTCTTCAAGGAACCCGAGGATTTTTTCCATTCCCAATCTGTTGGCTTTTCTACAGTACGGGCTGGACAAGGGTTTGGCAGTTAGCACCCTGAGGGGTCAGGTTTCTGCCCTGTCCCTGTTGTTCCGGAAAGTTATCGCCTCGCGTAGGGACGTGCGCTCCTTTTTTCGCGGGGTAACCCGTCAGTTTCCGCCGCGGAAGGCACCTGTGTCTCCTTGGCGGCTCAACCTTGTCCTGGAGGCTCTTTAGCATGGGCCTTTTGAGCCAATGGATTCTGCTAACCTTTCTTTGCTTTCTTGGAAGGTTGCCTTCCTAGTCGCAGTCACTTCTTTGAGAAGGGTTTCTGAGTTGGCGGCTCTTTCTCGCTCGCCTCCTTTCCTGGAATTTTCTACCTAAGGTAGTGTCGCAATTCCATGTTAACCACGATATTGTTTTGCCTTCACTTTGCCCGGGCCCGAGGAATGCAAAGGAACGGGTTTTGCACACATTGGATTTAGTGCGGGCCTTGAAGTTCTATTTGTCTTTTACTCAAGGTTTTTAGGAAGTCAGACTCCTTGTTTGTGATTCCAGCAGGTCGTCGACGTGGTCAACGAGCTTCCAAGGACTCTATAGCTCGTTGGATTCGGTCAGCCATTTTGGAGGCTTACCGACTTAAAGGCGAACCTTGCCCGATTAAGATTCGTGCTCATTCCACGAGGGCTGTGGCCTCATCGTGGGCCTTTCATCAAGGGGCTTCGGCAGCTCAGCTCTGCCGAGCGGCTACTTGGCGCTCCGTCCACACGTTTACAAAGTTCTATAAGGTGGACGTCAGTGCTTCCGCTGATGCGGCCTTAGGACGCAGGGTCCTACAGGCGGCTGTAGTGTAAAGTTCTAGTAACTTGTATTTGGCGCCTGTTGCGCATTTACCAAGGTTGTTGGGATTCTGCCTGTTTTTTCTTGGTTATATTCCCACCCTTAATTTTTGGACTGCTTTGGGACGTCCCACTAGTCATTACTAGTGTGTCTCCTTTCCTTCCATTCTGCTGCTGAAAGACGGATTTTGGTAAGAACTTACCTGTAAAATCCTTTTCAGCGAAGGAAGGAAAGGAGACACAGCACCCGCCCATGGCAGAAGTGTGTTGATGTGTTTTCAGATGCGGCGTGACCCTCTTGATAGCGATTATCTGGACTGAGGTTGACGCACTACGGCTCCTTTCCAGCATTGCCAGCTCATCGCGGTGGTCAGGTCCAGTGAGTAGTACCTGGAACTGTGTGGTTTTTTGCCTACATGCATGCATAACCTGTATTCTTGCTTTTTCTCTGAAGTCCTTCAGAAGGGGTTATGTTGCTCCGCTGGTGATATTTGCTCTTCCCTAAGCTTTTGTACGACTGAAGAAGCAGGAGTAGGAGGAGCCCGAGCTGGAGGGGCCGGTCAACACTCTTTTTAATCTGAGGTGTCAATCCTATCTGGGCTCTGCCTACCCACTAGTCATTACTAGTGTGTCTCCTTTCCTTCCTTCGCTGAAAAGGATTTTACAGGTAAGTTCTTACCAAAATCCGTCTTTCCACTTTCATGCATGATGTGACTGGAGCCTTCATTGGATATAAGATGCTGGACTGGTTTGGACACATATTTCCTCAAATGTCGGCAAAAAGAAAGGACAGATAATGTACCCTCATCTGAGCCAAGCTGTTGCCAAAGCTGTCTGGCAGAAACATACTCTTCTCCCCAAATGTAAACACACACATTCAGCTCAGGTGAGCGCACGTGATCAATCTGAAGTTTATGGCCAGCTTTAATAGGTCACGGTCCTGAGATTGTTTTTACATTAAGTATTAAAACTGCTCCTCTCCCACCACTTTGCTAATGTCTTGTGTAGTTCGGGGTTGTCCTTACATGACTGATGTATATGGCCAGACCTGGTTTGACACTCCCGATTAATGTGGGCTTGCCATTTGTGTAAAGTGATATTTAGGAGGGAAATAGCAAAAGGTGAGAAAATATACATTAAAACGTAACCTTTAATGAAATACCGTATTTTTCGGACTATAATTCACACTTTTTTCCTCCCAAAATGGGGGGTGCGGCTTATAGTCCGGATGTACGGCTCTGGCTGAGGTGGGGGAGCAGTTTTGGCACAGGAGCCGGCTGCAGCTAACTTCTGTGCCCACTGCTAAAGAGAAATGAATATTTGAATATTCACTGCATTCCACACCCATGGCCGTGGAGGGCAATGAATATTTATTTTTTGGCATCCTGGTATGATTGGCCCCATCAGAAAAGATTTAAAAAAAAAAAAACATTACACTTGCCTTCCTCCGCTCCCTCACAGTATCCTGCTCCTGTGCCAGCAGCTTCTTAATGCTTGTAAGCAGCGCATGGCAGGGACGTCATGCACTGATCACAAGCAGAGCACAGCTGCCAGAATACTCACCAGTACTGTGCACGCAGAGAGCAGCGAGTCTGAATATTCATTTCTTTAAGCATCTGCACACGTGACCACTGGTGGCTGACACTGCGCACTACTGAAGAGCAATGAATACTCACTGTACTCACTGATCTCTGTGCGCACAGTCCCGGTGAGTATTCTGGCAGCTGTGCTCTGCTTGTATGCAGCGCATCCCTGCCATACGCTGCTTACATATTATAAGCTGCTAGAGAGATAAAAGCGCAAATAGGGTCTTGTCCGGTGGTGAAGATAAAATCAGATTTCACTCACCTTTTCAAGGTATTCGGATGTGTAATAGCTCATCAGAGCTGACAGCTGCTGCAGGACCACTGGTCAGGCAAGTGACAAAACAATAGTATTCAATCTGGATAGATTTGTGGAGAAAAACCCACGCTGCTGTACAAATCACAATCCAACAGTAAAGACTTGTATCATCTGAAGAAGTCATAATGACTTTGAAACACGTTGAGAAAGAAAATAAACCATCACTTTCATCTTTACTGTTAGATCGTGATTTGTACAGCAACACAGGTTTTTCACCACAAATCTGTCCAGTTTGAATGCGCTGCTTACAAGCATAAAGCAGTTGCTGGCACCGGAGTAGAGGACTGCTCGGGAGCGGAGGCAGGTACAGTAAGTGTAATGGCTTAAATTAATCTTTTCGGATGGGGCCCTATATACCAGTATAGGGATGAGGATGGGGGGACCATTCCTACCAGGCCATGTGGATGGGGATGAGGGGGATCATATTTACCAGGATAGGGGATATGAAGTACAGAATTGACTAAATTTTTTTCTTCAGTTTTTTTTTCCCCTAATTTCCTCCTCTAAAACTTATGGGCCGGTGGGTTTTGGGGTATGTTTCCACGTTCAGTATTTGCTGCAGATTGGACGCTGCGTACAGCAGCAGAGTCCAATCCGCAGCAGCCAGATATTACAGCATAGTGGAGGGGATTTTATGAAATCCCATGTCCACTATGCATTCAAAGACGCAGGTGGCAAACTTGCGTATATGCAGATGTAGCGCGTCTTTCTAGACGGCAGCATGTCTATTTATCTTGCGGAGACACTCAGTCTCCGCAAGATAAATAGCACCGTCCTCTGTATAGGATGTGGTGATTCTGTATGTGTTCAATGAACACATGTAGAATCACCACTCGTACAAAAGCTGGCAGCATGTGCTGCGTCCAAATCGCTGCCAATACTGAATGTGGAAAAATACCTATATAGTCCGAAAAATACGGTAGATAAATCAAAAAGTGCCACCTCTAAAATGGGGGTAACGGGAAACCAAGTCAGGGAAAAAAAGTACTCCTGTGTTTCTGACTAAGGGTCCATTCGCCTTAGCGTGTATAAAATATGAGCTGACCTTTCCTGCAGTAACAAACCAGGTCAATTAATCCAAAGGACAATTATCATTGGGTGGAACCAATATTGAACGACAGGTTCCCACACAAAATGGGCCACCCAATTATGAAGAAAATTTTACACATGCCAAGGAGGACAGTCCATTAGTCAGAAACACACGAGTACTTTTCTCCCTGACTTGGTTTCCCATTCCCCCTATTTTAGTGGTACTTTTTGATTTCTTCTTTATCTAATTACAGGTTACGTTTTAATGTATAACTTCTCACTATTTCCCTCATTATTCAGTGAGACTAGTGGGGCATATCACACTCTGTGGGCTGTATTTCCACTATTTGCCGTTTTCTAAAGTGATATTTACACTATTATTACAGCGTGAACAATCTTGAGCATTTCTAATCCTATTGCAGGGTGTAGATGCACAAAACAATGGCTGTATCCCATAGTGGTGAATGAAAATTGATCTGCACATAAGAGATCACTACAGTTTGACTGACAGATGCCAGTATATAATACTGTCATAGATTATTCTGACATGTGTTAATCAGCGCTCTACATGACTACACATTTGTAGACTGTCATAGCTTGCTGATAACTGCCTGTATTTGCACTTTTTTTTTTTGACAGGTCCAGGGGTGTGAACAGTATGATTAATGGATCTAGAGGTGAGGACGGTTTGGGCAGGCAGTGCACAGTTGGAATGACTGGTTTAGCCAAGGCTGGCCATGTTCACTGATCTCAGGCTGAATGGAAGGAGATTTTACCAGGGGGCTGCTGTTACTAGAAGCCAGGAGCTGGCTACAATGCCTCAAAAGGAAGGGGTAGCACCAAGGAGCAGCTCCAGCATCACAGTGACTAGCGGATACTGTCAGGATTAAAATCAGCACTATAGAGACCAGCTTTATCATTCATGAAGGTTTGTCCATGGGAAGACATCATCTCCCAGGAGTACCCCTTTAAAGTCGTAAAAACATGCAGGCAGCTATATTGATGTAGGCGGTGAAAGATAAAATTCTGCTGGCAGTGGTGTAGCTAGTGCCACTGTGAATTCTACATTTAGATTAGTTTGATAGATCTGCCATGCACAAATTTTGCAGATTAACACATTCATCAGGTATCTGCCTTTCGGCACTTGTCAGCAGGACACATGAGAATGAGTGAGAAGTCTGCAGCACTGAGGAGAAGCAAGGTGTTGCTGGGAAATGTTAAAAAAAAAATAAAGGACCGACCATTCAGCTATGTAAAGCTGAATACACAAAGGGGCAAATTGATAGGGTAAAGAAAGATGTTTTATGCTGGGATTAATAATCTGTTAATTAGTAAAATATGCATTTACGGAGCTTAAAAAAAGTAAAACTAAATGATGCTTATCTGCAAGAGTGACAGAAGTTCATGGTCTTTGGGTAGTAAGAACCCATGAAGTATGTAGACATCTTGGTGAGCTGTTTTGGCATGTATGCAAGACACAGACAACCTTTTGTAAAGAGCCGAACTTCACCATTCAAGTTTTAAAGGTTTTTACCATGATCCTAGATGTCTAATTTGCTTTCACAGAATGAAACCAGGTGGAAGAGTTCTTTGCAGAATGTGTGTATACACCCTTCCATCAGCGGCTCACCAACAGAGAACACTCTGACAGCATGTAAAGGGTGGTGCAAAAATAGTTTATTACGATATAGTTTATGTAAAGTTAGGTAATATTTACAAAATAAAAATGATCAGCTACATCCACAGGAACCTAGCGAGTCGCACGCATCCGGCGGAAAGAAATAACGTGACCGAAGTGAGCTGCAGGGAACAGGCAAGTCGAGGGATGAACTTAAAGATATCACCACAAATAGAGGAGGGAAAAAAAATGAAAGCATTCATACTATATGTTGTACTGAGAGACAAGAACATCAATGTAATTTTAAGCCTATTTGCTGCTTCCAATAAACCCTTTGGTGCCAGCCAGCACTGGAGGGATACTGAACCAGTAGATGCAGCAATAGGCATCATAAAAACAATAATAACATGTAAAAGTAATTTTGAGAATGACACATCGATCTATATCCAGACAGAAGAACTATAACTCTGGTATCCCTGTCTTTTCTGGAGTTGGGTTGTTTCTTGCATATTTTATTGGGCTGTCCAGTGAGCGCCCCTAGTGGGGTGCACATGGTTTGGCCAAGGCAGATGGTAGGAGTCAGGGGAGGGGCTCTGAATTTGCTTTAGTGCAGTGGATGCCTAGCTTTGATTAGACAGGAAATGCTGGTACTTTTAGTTCACCCGCAGCTATAGTGGCAACGGCAATCTGCCTGCAATCTAAGTGCTACAATAGTTGACTGAAGATGCTGGAGACTGCAGGAAGTGCAATTCACTACCATCTGATCCTCAAGAGCCCTTTCATGGGGGCCCCTTTGCATTACCAGTGCTAGACCCACATTGATTGTGTTTCAGGATAAATATTTAGGACAAACAAGAAAACCTAACACATTGTGGACGAACCAGACAAGCCGTTGTGGTCTTTAAATAATGTGTAGTGTTAACACCACAACTGCAGGTTCGACAATCTTTTGGTTGCATATGTTCTACGGCAGAACAGTGCATAAGGTCTGTAGTGGCACCTACCACCCATTTGCTGCCAGAATCGATTATAATGTTGAGCACTGGCAGCAAAGGAGCCTAAACAGTCATAAACCAAGACCTGGATTATGTTACAGGAAAAAAGAAAAAGTATGCGTGTTATTTACATGTTACAGAAAACATTATCTCCTCTTAAAAATCGACGATGCTGAACCCACGGGCAACAGAAGACTCCATTAATTTAAGCAGCTGGCACCCGGTCTCTCCGAAAAGAGGAGCCAGGCGCTCACTTGGAGGAATGTGGAATACTGGTCAGAGGCCGGCTGTACAATGCTCTACAACGTGTATTTATATATATATATTACATGGGACAGAAAAATGCAGGACTCACATTCGGTGAGGTTCTAAAACATTATCAAAAACTTACAAGGGTCATTTAACTCCAAATGTTACACTCAATCCACAAGATTTAAAGAAGAAAAAAAAAAATAAACATCCGAGAGTTTTAGGATTAAAAACACAAGCCTGACAAAAACCTCACTATTCTCTGGAATTAAGAAATATGTACAAAGTGTGTTCTGAATACTATACAGGTTTTCTTAAATTATCTGGCATTTAAAAACAGACAAGTGATTTCTAGATGGGACCTGCGCATGCACTAACTCTGCCTTCATTGAGGTCCCTAAAGTGCGCCATATCCTGCAGGAGAAGGACGTGAAATCGCAAAAAAAAAAAAATTCTAAATACATTACGATCATATACACACTAGCACATGACAGGATTAAACCCGCTGCCCCCCAAACACCCCTTTAAAATAAAGAAATGTGTGTACTATGTATACAAAGAAGGAACTGAGAATACTCCAGGTTTGCGGGGATGTTTCTAAACATAGATATTTACTACATGTTACAGATGATGCAACACACCTGGATATCTGGGTGACCCACAAGCACTTGGATGTATAGATCATGCTGAAGAGACAGCTAAGGGATTGCTGGCAAAATGTATGTCATCAGTGGAATAGTCAGCTCTGGCGGTGGCTTAAAAAGAACATATGGGTCGATTCAGACTATCTCCTTATTTTCTCTGCTTCACAGCAATGCTTTTATGTCACCCGGTGGGAGATTCTGATATCCCCCTTCAGGGAGCTTCAAAAACAAGCAGAGGATGTTTAATAAAAGATGGCAGCCACACACGCACCCTGGAAGCAGAAGACAAAAAGCTCTTCTGAAGATCACAGCTACTAATATAAAAATAAGGGAAAGCTATACTGTGACCCTAAATTAAGCGAGCAAGACATTTTTCTGAACGCACAGAAGCAGTATTGGATATTTCAAGCTTCTCTCCATTCCAATTGCCTTTTTTGTGCATTGACAGCAAGTAAACACAATGTGGCACAAGCTACACAAGAGGGACATACAAAGTTTTGCGAGTAAGATGACTACTACATTTCCAAAACCCTGTTACAATAAACCCTCACTGTTCTCAATTATATGGCAGCCATGGCATTAATACAAACTGGTTTCCAAGAAAACGATCTACGAAGATCTAGAGTCTACATATAGAGGATTTCACTATACAGCACAAACAAGGTTTTTTTTTTTTTTCTTGCTGCTCGATCCACAAATTTACAACAAACTTAACAACAGCGGTCAGCTCCGCTCTGCCGTCACATCCATCGGAATACATACTATCACAGGACTGCACATAACAATGACACTCAGGTCACCTTCCTTAAGATCGCTTTCCAACCCTTGGACACAGCTGGGTTGTGATACACAACATTCCCTTTAAAAAGGGAACTGCTGGTGAACAAAAAACCCTTTAGGTGCCAGTACAGGAGGATAAAATGTCCTCATCAAACTTCCATTTTCCAATGCAAAAGAAAAAAACATTCTGAAAAACAACCACATTAAAAACATGCCACAAACCTTCACAATGTAATACAAGTCACTTTACGACACCATGATCACATAACGTAATATATCACCTGCCAATTCCTTCTTGGAGCCGCGGGTACTGTGGGAAAAGTCAGCACCCAACAGTGCCAATCCAAACCTTATCTGCAAGTGCCTAGCCAATTTATAGGCTGAACTGGACCATAAGAACAAGCCAAACTAAAATCAACCAAGAATCAGTGAATGGATAGGCTGCATTATCACTAATATTACTTGGGCCCATGAAAATGCACATTGATATCAATGGTTCTTGGTGACTGGATAGGCTAACATTTCCATGGAAATCCATACAGCCCAAAAAAAAGGAAGATAAAACAGTAATAACGCTTTTCTTAGTAGCCACATTACAAGATAAGATTTACTTTAATGGCAAATAAAGACAAAGAAAAAAAAATCCTGGTTTACGTACAGTATTCTGGATCCCATTTATAGACTCTACTAGACCATGACAAGGAGACTTAAGAGGAATCAAAATACTCCAATGTTTGTATTCTTAGCTGCCAACCTGCCAAATAATGAAGTTCCCAAATAACATTAATTTAGGATTCCTATTACAAGTAATTGTACTGGAAACTCCACATAAGCCAAAGTCAGAAGTGGAAACGAAAAGGCAAAGTCATTCATACTTTTCATTCCTTTTGAATCCAGTTCAGACTTTGGATTAGAAACTGCGCAAGCGTTTTCCAAAGGGAAAAAAATAACTAAATTACTAAATCAGGAGACTAAAGTTTTAAAAACTTAGGTAGAACAACATGGAGAATATGCATTTAGTACTGAAAGCTAGTTATGTTTGCAAAATGACCGGTACCGTCTGTCTAAAAACAAAAAACGATGCCAGAATCGGCGGGGATGAGACACTTCACGTGTCCAAGTCGCTAATCCTGAACTGATGACAGAGCATTATTAGTACAGCAAACCACACGGCTGCCTGGTCAGCCCTTTTCTCTATTGTAAAAAAAAAAGGACGAGTCCTAAGAAATGAGAGCACCCCGAAAGTTACTGCTTCAGTCATATCACAGGATTCACAGCAAAATTTCAGGAGCAGGATTAAGCAGTTTGCCTTCTGTACACATACTACACACAAACACATCTATAAATAACTACATACATTGTGAGGGGTGTTGTGCCGATTGTACCAGGCAGGTAAGCCCTGTCACATTTCCATATCCGCGATTCAGCCCTTCTCCTGCAGACAGCAGCACTATGGGGCCAGCACGAGGCCCGAAGGTCCAATGTCGTCACACCTGATAGCTTATTGATCGGCAGCGGTGCCTTAATACTGACAATTCGGAATGAGAGTTAAAGCTCTGACAAGATGGGAGAAGGCGAGTTAATGTGCCCTAATCCTGGAGCAAGAAAGGGGAAGGGGTTAGGGAAAGACATTGAGCTGGAGAAGTACCCACAGGAATTAACCATTTCAACACCTGAATGGTCTTGCACATTTTCAAGAGCCACGTGACATGCAGAGAGCTGCACATCAGAGTCCCCTGAGCCCGATGGATCCAGGGCCATGCATCTCTGCTTCACATCCGAAGAGACACGCAGCAGAAATCGGGAGACGTTAGTGTTTCTTGTAGTCCTGGGATTCAAAGATTTTAAGGCGCTCCTGGACTGTCAGCCCCTCCTTCAGGCTCTGCGTTGGGGTGGAATGAGAAAAAATGGCAAATGTTAAGGCAAAAAGGACACGGTAAAGAATCAAGTGCCAGGAGTGTAAGCGCACACAATGGAGTGAGATTAGTTCTGCATGCTGAAGAAACGACAAGGGTGTATCGGAAGGAGGGTCACATGACAGATGGATGTGAGGAAAATGGGTGAATATACCATACGTGAAAGAGACCATAGCTGTGGGCCAAGTTGGGTTAAGTGACAATTATACTATTAGTGTTAAAGGGTGTGTATTACAATCTCATTGGAATAAAGGATGCATTTGGTTCTGAAATCCTAAAGGTGACCATCGTGCCAAATAATAATGGTGATGGAACAAGGAGCTCATTATGAAGCATACTTTCAGATTTTGTTTTATAAATCAACCTGTTAAGTTGTCAATGAATGTGAAGATGCCAAAAACATTAAAAGGGAGGATCTGTCAATAGTTTAAAACTAGCAGAGGCACTAAACACCCCAAATCCTCAATTTGCGGAGCAAGATTTTTTTTAATATGGCATAGTTAGACGTCAATGTCTTGCATCAAGCACAAGGTTCATTGGAGTGGTGCTAAAGTATATTTTGTAAAAATAGGATAGTCTTAGCCAGATTTGAGTGGTGTGTCGCTAAAATCCACCCATGGTCCCTCCTTCAAAAATAACGAGCCACTTCATCAATGACCAGCCATGTGGCATCCATCCCACCTCAACCTTTTCCTTTTCCCAAGCGAGTCTGTGGAATAAAACTCCCTTGATTTCCCATCTCAGATTTTTGGAACATCTACACTTGCTAGGCCATTTTTGAATAGAAAAAGCCACAAATGAGCGACCACCTCTCTGTTCCTAATCACCGGAGATGGTGTTGGCTTTCAAGATAGATCCGCATCTGTTATACATTTATGACATTTCCTGTCCAGGATGGCATTACCCCCTATATGTAAACCAACCAGTTGTAGTTCAAGGAACACCAATATTGGCTAACTACATTACAAATGCACGAGTCAAGCATTAGACTAACTGAATCCAAACAACAAGCCTCTTGTCTGTGCCAGGCCCCTCATTCAGAGTGTGCATCAAGGACTTTATTCTGTATTACATATGAGAGATGTAATATACCACCCCAAAGGGCTGTACAGCTTTGCCAACAGAGAAAAAGTCTGGATGAATATTAGGGAGATGTTTCTACATTTGGAGCAGGATACAGAACATGATGATGTTTTAGGGCATGTTAGAGTATGGGCTGTGGAGACACGTGACTCAATTTCGTATATAAAACACAATATATCACAATTTTTACATGGGGTGACCTAACGCGGATTGATGTAGCTCTGTACACTGGCAGATCTCAGGTACTACAGATCAGATCGTATCTATAGGAGCTGAGTTGCAGTACCAATAATGACCACTACACTAACAGCTGATGGGTGGGGGTGTCAGGACCAATCGGCTATGATCCTATCCAGATTCCGGACAACCCTATTAACCCAAACCCATTACATAGAGTAACATGGACATTTCTTTGAAAATGTGCCATCATCTTTCTGGAATGTTCTGTGTCAATAAAAAAAAATAAATTCACAGTGAAGATTGCAGGCTATAAGAAAGGAACAGGCGGCGGCAGCGGCACTCTAGGATGGAGAGAAGAGTTGTGCATGCAGAGTTTGGTGGCCTTTGTTTTTACCTACATGTCAGGGAACTGGTACGTGGAACTTTTCAGTTATCCCATGAGACCTGCTCAATTACGGACTTCCGTGGACAAAAAGGGACACACAGACACAGACAGACAAAGAAAGCGCATGAATCCCATGTGACAAGTGCTCGATCCCTTCCCATCACCCCTAACCACGTAAAACCGGGGAACATGTGATATCATGCAGGGATCCTGCACGGACATAGTGAGATGAAGACCACTCACATATACTTACTAAACACGCAGACAATTATGATCTATACGGAGTGACCAACTAGGGAGATAAAATCACAAGGATCAGGCAGGAAAAATGGGGACGTTTGTGGATTTGAAAAACAAGTTACAAAACAGGTCATTTAGAAACTGACTAGTCCAAGGAGTGGGCAAAGGGCCAAAAATGTGGATTATTCCTATTTTATAGTTTTATCCCTATTTTACATCATTAGATAATTCTGTTAAAAATATTTCGGAGGCAACTGTGAGGTGAAATCTGTAAGGCAGAGAAACTTCAGGTGATATGGATGTCTAATTTCTTGTGTTCATTCAGCACCCTCACATTCTCAGGGGGAAGGAACAAAATTTTTCAGTCTACATTATAGAGAAAGGGGTGGTAAAAAAGGTCCTGACCGAGTAATATAGATATTTGCCAGGGATCTTGAATCACACAGACATCCATATCTCCTGAAATCCGTTGGGCTAACCGATCACTCATTATCTTTTTCCCTGAAGTATGAGAGCCCGCGTGTACCTTGGACCTGATGTTCCGCAGCTGTCTGTTGATGGTCGACCGATCATTCTTCAGGAAATCTGGGTTGCTCTTAGATTCATGATATCTGGAAAAATATATATATATAAAAAATTAATTTCCTGTCAATAAGCACATCATTAATTTTGACGCTGAATTCACTGTCAGCACCGGAGCATGCTCTGATAGCTCCTTATCAGAACACATTCGCTCATCACTACTAATAACTAATCCGTGTTACAAACTAGATCATGACTTGATACATTCATCCTTCCATTTTCCGCTATAGAACAAGTTTGTATACGGTTGCATATCATTTAAACCCCACCCCTCTGAATGTCAGCGCACAGTAATTGCGATGTTTTCCCACACGTATCCAGACACCGATGCATTCTCAGGGGATTTGTCCCCAACATCTCGGTGGCTGCTTTCAGCTGCTCCTTTAGCCGGCTGATGTCACACTCGGCCTTGGCCTTCACATTGCTCAGCTCAGAGTAGATGTCCTTGTATTTATCACTGGCATATTTCTTATCCTTTTGGTGACGAGAATATAATGAGCGAGTTATGACAACACAAGTTCATCATGGCAGAAAAAAGTTACTTTATTGTGACCGCTTTACACTGTAATGGTTGGATAGATTTCATGGGATAAATTCAGAGGTGCATCTCCTACCCTAAGAGCTGTCTGCAGCTCATCCTTCAGGGAGCTGATCTCTTGCTTCTGGTATGGATCTCAGACTCCTTCACACGTAACAAGACCTGGAAAACACAGCGAACATGTAGAACAGGACTCTTAGTGGTAATTGTAAAACATGTTCATGATGGAAGGGAAACAAGACCAATAATAGAAGGAGACTGTGCTATACAGATGAACCATCAGATCAGGCAGGTTAACCATTTTGTAGTTTGTGAGAGAAATCTGACAATTCATGGTGAATACATGCTCTGGGAGTATTGTATGAACTTAAAGCCTAAATTTATTCTCATGTAAAAAGTGTAATGTTTGGCTAACAAAGTCAGGCCCCTGCAAAGCTAATAAACTGAAGAGATGGAAGCTATAATCAGATTTCTAAAATCAAGAAGATTAGACTGTTACTGAAAAAAAAAATCCTTGGTCCAATAATTGTTGAAGGGGTGTGTATAAAAATGCTCATTCAAAAATCGTCCCATGTGAACATTTGCGATCAGCTGTCAAATGACCAAAACGCTTCTTCAACTGATTTGTTTGTGGATGCTAAAATAAAAACCATGGTTCCTGGTTCAGTGTAACCGAGATGTGATCAGAGCTTGTATATGGTTACAATTATCCTGAGTAAATGGAGTTTTCAACACAGCTCTTTAAAAGGGTTAAGCCCCCGTCTCACACAGCGATCTCGCTGGCGAGTCACTAGTTTTGTGACGCAACAGCGATCTCCCCAGCGACATCGCTGTGTGTGACATTCAGCGACGATCAGCCCCCTGCTAGGTATCGCTGATCGTTGCTGAATGTCCTGGACATTTTTTTTGATCGCTGGTCTCCCGCTGGCCAGCACGCATCGTTGCATGTGACAGGCAGGAGACCAGTGATCCGCTGATAACCAAGGTACACAGCGGGTTTCCAGGCACCGCGCAGCGCCTGGAAACCCGACGTGTACCTTGGTTACCAGCTCCCTGCATCAGGGCGCTGGTATCCAACGTACACTGCGGGTAACTAAGCGATGTTACCCGCAGTGTCGCTGTGCTGATCGCTGCCTGTTTGGCAGCTGAGCAGCGACACACCAGCGATCCTGATCGTTGTCGGGATCGCTGGTGTATCGCTATGTGAGACCTGGGTTTATAGCTGAAAGAAATCAGTAGAAAATGGTTTTACCTCCAACTCGTAAACATCCTTTCCCTGGGTGAGAGGCGATACCTCCCCTCCATCTCCAGTTACCAGATTTCGGAGCCGCGTTATCTCAGTGGCCAGACGATTGTTCAACTCCTGTAACACAACAAAAACAAATGTGTGTAAACGAGGATGCACTGCACAGAGTTGTGAGGCTCGAAGAATAAAGAGGCAGCTACATTATGACTGTCACCTGGTTGTGTGCATTAAGCTCTTGGTTCTCTCTCTGACACTGGCGTAGAGCTTGGCGTTCTGCCTCCAGAGCCTGAGCAAGGTGGGCATTCTCAAGACACTTCTGAGAATATTGTTCGGAAAGGACTTCCAACTCCCTCTGCACAGACTGTAATTCTTCCCTGCAAGAAGGACCATATGAACATTAATGGAAGCCTGCAACAATACTGCATGCACTGCAGTACACTACCAAATTCATATTTCAGATGTGCCATGCATAAAGTGTCAAGAGAAAATCTTGCGTAAGTACAAGAAAGAGTATATAGTAAGCAGACAGTACTGGTCAGGAGGAAGCACTCTAAACCAGTTTAGAGGGAGACAACTTACAGATACTGCCTCCGCAGTGATTCCACATCCGCATTGATGCTACTGACTTGAGATCTATAGGATTTCTCCCTCTCTCTATCAATTTCTTCGCGGTGTGCATTTTTCATTGCTTCAATGGCTGTAAGAATGAAAATTTTAAACAGGGTGGCAAAGCTGGCTGAATGAAAAGAAGCTTGGTAAAGAATTCAGAAAATGATCTGGTTGGCCGTCAGTCATGTACCCGATATGGTAGCCGCAGTCTCTTCTGCTAAGAGACGGTCCTTCTCTTCCCGCAACTTCTCCAGCTCTCTATGATGTTGTCTCTGAAGGTCCTCAAGCTTCTTTTGATGGGTTTCCTCCATTGCCGTAAAGCCTCGTTCACATGTCGCCTGTAGATGGAGAAACCTTTTAAAACAATGCTCAAGAGTTGCTAAGGAAATCAGAGCAGAAGAGTGAGACAGTGTTGATATGGATGGATTGACCAATGATAGACTCTAAAAATTGGAATAACTGTGACTGACAAACAGCCACGGAATAAAGATAGCCACGGACATTACAGGAAAGTCTGCCTGTTCGTGAATAAAAGAATTGGCCAACAGGCGTGTATATAAGGCTGTCAAAACTATGAAATCCAACATGATAAAAAATAACGAGTGAAAATCATTGCCTGATAGTTTCTGAAAACCTCACAAATTATTACGGCAGACTTTCATCTATGGTATAAGGTTGGCTTGAAGGTGGCCATAGCCAATAGTATGAAAAAGATCAAAATAGTCTGATTTGTTTGTCAGGTGCAAAGATTGATCGATTGAGAAGTCAACCGCTTGAAAAGAAGTTGGTAGTGTTTAAAGGAAAGGTGGACTAGTGATCACAATTTTAAAGAGTGTCATCAAAACATTTTAAAAGTAATTGTTCCTCATATCATTAAAGGTGTTTGGCAGTGTACGACAAATATGGACAAAACTATGTAGTGCAACTTCACCAATGTTCAACCGTCAACCTACTATCTAATGTGTATGGCCACCTTAACAAGTCGTTGAATATCTAAGAAGAAAATTAGGCTGGAAACGAGAAAGTTCAGGGGTGTTAGTTAAAAGAATTTCTTGAGTGGACAAGCAGATTTCATCAAAGTCTTAAGGCCCCGTCTCACATAGCGAGATCGCTACCGAGATCGCTGCTAAACAGCGATCTCAGCAGCGATCTCGCTATGTCTGACACGTACCAGCGATCAGGCCCCTGCTGTGAATCGTTGGTCGTGTCAGAAATGTCAGGACTTTTTTTTTTTTTTTTTAATCGCTGGTCTCCCGCTGGCCAGCACGCATCGCTGCGTGTGACAGGCAGGAGTCCAGCGATCAGCTGGTAACCAAGGTACACATCGTGTTTCCAGGCGCGGGGCTGTGCCTGGAAACCCGACGTGTACCTTGGATACCAGCGCACTACTGCAGGGGAGCTGGTAACCAAGGTACACGTCGGGTTTCCAGGCACGCGCAGCACCTGGAAACCCGACGTGTACCTTGGACACCAGTTCCCTGCATCAGGGGGCTGGTATCCAACGTATACTGTGGGTAACTAGGCGACGTTACCCGCAGTGTCGCTGTCCTGATCGCTGCCTGTTTGGCAGCTCAGCAGCGATCATGTAGCGACACAACAGCGATCCTGATCGTTGTCGGGATCGCTGGTGTGTCGCTATGTGAGACGGGGCCTTTAGATTTTACTAGTTAGAGGAAGGAAAGAACTCCTACTGAAGAACAAAAGGGGCGATCTGATAAACCCGACCCAGGAAAGGCTCCTGGGTTCAGACTAATGGATGTGAGAATGAGCAGGGTGTCTGTTGTATTGTTCCTGGTATTTATAAAACCTTAAAGCCATTGATGTTGCATTAACTCGATGGTGCAGTCAGATAAAGGATATAAAAAAGGCTAATCAAGCTTAAAACAAAGCTTATTCCACATGAGAATCTGTTAAGGGCTGTGAAAACTAATTACACCCCATTTTCTGGAAGACTGCATGAAGAGGCAATAATTACAAAAAAAAAAAAAATTGCCATAGCTATTTCAGGAGAAAAAAAAACTTCATTATTTAGATCTTGTTAGCTTTTTCATGACTGATAAAAAAGCATTGGAAATAAACAAGGAGCAAGATAAAAGATCTAACAAAAACACAATATTTAAAAAAATAAAAGGCCAACTACATATCTAGACCAATATCCTATATTTATATCCTCCTGATGACGTGCTACTATAATAAACAGGTATATGCAATTTTCAGCTGGTTTCCTAGTCTTGGAATTAAACATGCCACTATTTAGTACAGAGAAAAGTTAGAAATGATGAGCAGTATAATACTGGCCCAATAATACTGCCACATAATACCAAATAGCAGTTCCATACAGCTACAAAGTGCCTACATATTGACAGTGCAGCCACAAAGTAAGCTGGGGCAGGTGCTGCAGGTTCTGGGAGGCCTGTTCATGGTGGTAAGAGCAATGTTCACTGTGGTGCTGCTTACAGAAGGCAGCAGCCATATTTCTCTACAACACCTATAGAGGGTTATTGACAACATTAAAACGTATTACCTATCCAAAATATTCTACCTCCGGCAGTCCTATAAAGAATGAATAAGCCAGCTTCTCATTAGTGGTGGGGGCCCCAGAGGTCGGACCGCTACAATATACGAGTTACTGCCTATCTTTAGAATAACTATTGTGGGGAAAAAAACTTTACGTAAAAGGACCACACTATATCTCAGTATGACTTCATCCATTTTTAAGCAATGTCCTCAGAAGTATACAGTCACAAACCCATATGAATTGCCAGGATACTAAATTTATAGAGCGGTGTGTTAGTTCTTAATCTAGCAAGACAATTGATATTTCAAATTCTCCTATTTTGCGTTGTGGTTTAGTGTCGTAGTGTTCATGAAGTTCTGACACCTGCACATATAGGTCTAGGTGGCATGACCACGTTTGCCAATCGATCAGACCGATACCCATTTCTATTGATGTGCATGTTGATCCCCACAGAAAAAACTGACTGAATCTGCCAACAAAGTCTAAATCCCCCATACACATTTACACTGATGTTGGCAAAACCTGCGTTTGGCTAACAGTCTTTGGGTATGGGAGGCCAGGAAGATTTATTTTCAGGGGAAATATTGATAAGGCATGTCTGATTTCAAGCTGAACTTATTTTCTCCCAGAGATAAGCTATTGCTAGACAGAAAACACAGGAGTGCTAACGAGCGCTCGTGTGTATGGGAGAACTGGCCGAGATGGCTGATGGCCGAAACCATTGCTAAGCTGAGAACCATCTAATGTGCATGATGGGTTTAACATCTACAGTAATAATAATCTTAAACTGATAATACAGTCATTAGGGATCGTCTATGAGGTCATACAGCGATAATTGGGAAGTAGATAGTCTCTCACTCTCAAAAGAGGATACAGAAAATATAACAAATGGGGGAAAAAAAACAAAAAAACGGGACATTGTATAAAACTAAGCCATATTCAATGGAGAAGATTTTGACTATTTCCTGACTACAAGAAGCTGACTAACAAATTATGATATGAAAGGGTCACATAAGTATTAGTCTAGGGCATCACAAGTCACCCCTAATACTTTGGGATTAAGAAGCAGTAATGAGCGGACAGTAAAATAAGACTTAATAATGTAATAACAGGACCTTCAAGTTCTCAAAATCTGCCTGGTATTTCTCCTTTATGGAGGACATATAGTCTTCTGGATGTCTCTGTTCAAGTTCCACTCTCATCATGTTCATCTGGGCTTCCAGTTCTAGAATTCGACCTTTCAGATAATTCATGTAGTCCACATCAACAGGCGTTTCTTGATCAGAAGCAATACTGCGAGTCGTCGAGTCCACTGGTGACGGCGTGTACGGAGGTTCCCTTTGATAGCTGTCAAGTGTATCCTGCAGCTGTTGGATACTTTGGGTATAGCGATCCTCCAATGTCTTCATTTCATTTCTATGAATGATTTGGAGCTCCTGAATCTGCTCTTGAAACTGATTCTCTAAATTCTCAATTTTCTCCCAATGAAACCTCTCCGCTTCTTCCCTTTGTCGTTCTGAAGCTTGAAGTTTAGTATTAACCTGTAGATGTTGCGATTTCAATATATTCTCCCGTTCCATCCAGCGTTCCATCATGGTCTGCATCTCACTTTTGTATTCTCTATCAAGCTTCGACATGGTTTCTTTGAATTTTTCTTCTGCTTCTCCGAGAAATCTTTCCGTATCTTCAGCCTGACTGGTTACAGCAGCAGCCGCATTTCTCTCTCTTTCCATCACTTCTGAAAGTTCACGTTGCTTCTGTTGTAGCATTTCTTGGTAGTCTTGATGCAACTTGGACAAGGCTTCAGAGTGATTGTGGCTCAGAGCATTAATGCTCCTCCTCAACTCTCTCTGATATTCAAGCCGTGTTTTACAAGCAACATAGCACAGTTGTGCCTGCACAACAGCATCTTGTACAAGTAGCGAGGGAGAGACTGGAAAACGGAACGCTACAGATCTGGTGGTGTGTTTGCAATAGGGATTCAATAGATCCCTGACCTTCATCAGGCGACATGGACATAAGGGCACATGAGATTCTCTTTAGTTCATCTGCATTTTCCTTTAAATTATTAGAAAGTTCTTCTAAACATGCTGCGTTGGTGTCCTCCGAACTGTACGGTTCACAGTCAATGATGTGGTGGTGTTCCATCTTCTGACACCTAGATAGGTTTGCACTCATGTCCTCCACAGATAATCCTTCTGCAGCGGCTTCCGCTATCTTAAGATCAGCTTCCAGAGCCTTTGACTTGTGAATGGCCAGGTAAAGCTCTGCTTTGAGTAAAGTATTGTCTGTCAAAGTTTGGAGAATATCAGAACCTGTATCTAGACTTAATTCAGACTCCTTAGGAGCTACTACCCCTTCATCCCTCACAATGGCTAGTCCAATCTGATCAATCCTGTCCCAGAAATCTCTCTCTAGCTTGATTTTCCGTGCAAACATTTCTACCAGACAATCTGTAGAGGGACCTCCCTTCTGCTCACCTTCGTGAACCTGTAGATTAGTTTCAGAAGTTGATTTTCTCAAAGACTCAACCATTCTATACATTAACTGAGCCTGGAAATGTATTTTTTCCGATAGTCTATGGACAGGATTCAAAGGAGATTGTGATGTTGATTCTTCTTGGTAACCCTTATCCAGATTTTGATGATCTGATGAATCACTGATCGCTCTTTGTAATGATTTAATTATGCCTGACAGATCATGCTTAATGCTGGTGAACGAATAGGATGTTGGGCGTGATTCATCTACCTCTTGTAATTCTCTAAGGAGATTGCAACATGCATCTAAGCAACATACAATTTCTCTTTTGGTCATATCTGACGGGCAACCTAGTTTCTCTTTTTGCATCTCTTCCATCTGGAATGTCATAGCGTTGACCTGACTTATACTAGCTTGGAGCTGTTCCTTAAGGCTAGCCTCAGCATTTGCCCACTGACTGTGCAGAGCCAAAAGGGTCTCTTGATGATTAGTCTTTTCATTTTCCAGCTTTAGGATCAGATCTTTCAGATTTTCCTCCGTTATGTAGAGCTTACTTTCGAGAGAATGGATAATGGACAGACAACTGTCCAAGTCACTTGCCCCAGAAGACTGATCTGGAACAGTCATTTCAGGCAAGATGCTTCCTTCTTGGTTTATGTCAGACGGTGGACTACAAGTCCATGTTTTC
Organism: Oophaga sylvatica; assembly: GCA_033576555.1. Lineage (NCBI taxonomy): Eukaryota > Metazoa > Chordata > Amphibia > Anura > Dendrobatidae > Oophaga > Oophaga sylvatica. The sequence continues at coordinate 105,496,289 of JARQOD010000007.1, read as the reverse complement.
TCTGTGCAATCAAGAGGAGCATATTTTTGACACTGAATACTGGAAAACCGTATCCTCTGTCTTTTCACTCCAGAGTCGTGTTCTTTTTCTGCCAATGAAGCATTTCTGTCCATAGTGTCAAGTGGCACCTCTTGGTCAACTTCCACCATGAGATCATCTCTGTGTAACACTTCACCAAATACATCCCCACCTTCTGCCTGCAGACACCGTTCCATCTCTGAAATTCTACACTTTGCACTTTCTAACTGAAGGTACACAGTCTCTATTTCTTTTGCTTGCGAGTCCAAACATAACCCACCCAAACTATTCAAAGCCTCTTCTTTGGCTTTCAGTTTTATTTCTGTATCCTCTAGACTGCTTCCGAGAGCTGCCATCTTAATAAGTGCTTCATTAATATCCTGATCCTTTTTTCCCATAAGCTTACTGTGAGCATCATAGACATTTTTTAATTCTTCCTCTTTAGCTCTAAGAGCCTCTTGCACCTTCAGAATATCATCTGTTGATTTCTCCAGTGCTCTCCTTAACTGGTCATACTCTATTTCTTGAACCTTAATTCTGTTTTGTAAACTGGAAATGTCAGAGTCCGAACCTGCAATCTGCTGCACCATTTCTTGACATGTCGTTTTAAGCTGGTCTCGTTCTATCTCCAGCTCTGTAATGCATTCTTTCAATCTCTGAATAGCAGCGTCCCTCCCCACAAGCTGTTCTTCCAGGTGGTGTACTAATACGCTAACTTCTGCACTATCATTGAGCTTCTCTTTCTGCAAAATTTCCATCACTTGATCTTTCTCTTGCAGTTCATCTTCATATTCTACAAGACGGGCTTCCGTTTCTTTTAAATTCTGGATCAATAGTTGCTTCTCCTTCTCATAGCTTTCTAGCAACTGTTCATAATTCATCTGAAGTCTCTCTTCTGTTAATATTTGAGCTTGTTCACTTGCATCAAGCTGAGCCTGAAGGATTGCAAGCTTGTCTTGCAACCTTTGGGCTTCTTTTTGATAGTCCTTCTGCAGCGCTTGTTGCATTTCCAGCTCTCGAATTTCCTGCCTTTTTTCCAAAAGCAAGGACTCTACTTCTTTCAGCTTCTGCTGGCAGACTTTTAGCTGGGAACTTAGCGCCACTTCACTATTTTTCCATTCTTCTAGCATTTCATAAGCCTTTTCTTTTTCGAGCTTTAGGTCTCCTTTCAGCTTGGTCAGTGCTTGCTCTTTAATGGAAAGCTCAGCTGATGCACTGCTAAGTCGGGCTTGAAGATTCATAATCTCAGCCTCATGATGACGGATGGTATCCTTGGCTTCTCCGTAACTGTGTTTGATAGTCTGCAGCTGATGGTTGAGCATCTCCTGACGCTTATGCTGCGCCTCTAGCTCATTCTGAAGGTCCTCATTGACTTTATGGAGTCTCTGCCAGGCATCCGAAGACGGATCTGCCAATTCAGTCTTAAGAAATTAAACACGGATATTAGTAACACTCTCATTTGACAAGGCTGAGTGTCACACCTCTGGTCAGAATACGACCATAATAAAATTTCTTGCCTCTTTTTTTTTTTGCAGTTACCTATAGTTTGCAGTTAGAGGCATTTTTTTTTTTTTAGTTTCGGGCTGGTTCAGATTGGCTGGAAATTTTGATGATGAACATAAAAACAAACAAAAAAGTATGCAAAAACAATTCTAATGGGGAAGGTGAAGATAAAGTGGAATGAATCTAGTGGAGGGTGGGAACAAGGCAGAGAGGGAAAAGATCGGGAGAAGGGAGTTGGTAGCAGAGCGAGAAAATGATAAGCTCGTTGATCAATATTGTTTTCCAGAACAAAAACAATGGTTTTTCTCAGCAAAATCACATGAAGCTAACAGGAAATGAATGTCCTCCTATAGCATGCAAAGTAGAGAAACAAAAGAAAATAAAATTAAGATACGGTAAATAAGGTTTGATTTTTTTTTTTAAAGCATTAGTATTACTCTTGAAAGTGCTACTTTAAAACATATTAAAAAAGAAGCAACTTAAATCAGATGTAGGAAGGTAAAAAAAAAAAAGCAACATCTTGAATTTCACAGAAAGCAAATAATAGAAAGTTATACAAGGCATGCAGATGAACATGAACACAGGGACAAACAGAAGCACAGCCAAAAGCCGGAGAACTTCTCCTCAACTGCTGAACCTTTAAAAACGCTGGTAGGAAAAGCCCACAGATGTGACACTCAGTGAAATATTAGATGTACACCATGCTTTATAACGTGACACCATGCAGTGCAAGCCACCAAGATGTGTTAGTGAGAAGTCCCCTCTGCCC